>JAVQMG010000079.1:2400000-3600000 GCA_032878915.1 Castanopsis chinensis
AAACATTGAATGGGTTCTGGCTTGCTAGTATTTGCTACGTGTTGCTTATGCCTAATTCTTTGGTTTTTGATTTCATGCAAAGCTATGGCAAATTTCTCATCCAGCAATTGGCATGCTTTATGTGAAGAAGAATCATGGCAACTTTGTCTTCCTCACTAAATTTGTGAAGTCATTGCCATTAACATATCTACTCAACATTATTTTTCCCATAATTTAATTTCAGTATCTAAGTTTATATGAGGAAAGGAGTATGTCTACAAGACTTAATAAAGTAATAGGAAGAAAAAGGGTTCATCAAACTATTTTTCAAATTGTGTGCTCACTATTGTATCCATGAAAAAATTTGTGGGTTCTCCATAAATATTATTTAATTCGTTTTAACAATTTTGCTATGAAGAGGGGCAGTAGGGTGTCAAATAATTTTTAGATAAAGGGTCTGTTTGGGATCTGCTTATTTTCATGAAATTGAAAAGTTCTTGTTGAAAGTACTGTATAAAGGTAAAATTTAACTAAAATAATACAGTGAGACAAATGAATAGTACCAAAAAGTACAGTAGGACCCATGAATAGTAACAAAAATAAGCTTAATAATAAAATAAGTTGGCTTGTTAATTTTTGTCAAACACACACAAAATGAAAAATTTATTTTATTATTATCATCAATCATAAGATGTACAGAGTTGCAAGAGCATAATTGCTTATGAAAAAAGAAAATAGAGGTGCGAATGCATTGGAATAGGCTGGATTTTGTATTGTGTTTTTTTTAAAGCCGACAATTTCACATGTTGAGAAATGTTCAACTCAACCTAATTCATAGGGAACATGTAGGGTCGTGGGAACCATTTTGTCAGGCCTAATAAAAAATTTTGTTTTTCATTCACCAATTTAAACCCATTTTTTTCATAAATAATTACAATTTCATCTAAAATAAATCTCAAAATACTAAGACAGTCCAAACTAACAAATTTAAAGTAAGTTATAAAGTCTAAAATAAATTAAAAATTTTTATAGGTATTTAAAATCTAAAATAAAATAAATTAAAGAGTTTATACATATATATTTTTTTAAAGTATTAATTAATAGCAGTGTTGGATCGGGTTATTTGGATTGAAATTTTTGTCAACTTTTCAACCCCTATCCAACTCAGGTTTCAAAAAAATAAGGACCCAACCAAACCCTTTAACCCACAAAAAACAAACCCTGATGTTGGTTTGGATCAGGTTCATCAAGTTGTTAAGGAAGAATAAACAAGAGAACTATAAAACTCAAAAACAATAGAAGACAATTCACACGGATGTTAATGGTTTACACAAGCTAAATTACGTACAAATTACAATCCACGGTTGAACTAGTGACAATTTTCCAACAAACTGCCACAAAGGCATCTTGGAGTTCAAACTTTTACATTTATAACAGACAAATAAGAAACAAAGTCTTGAGTATTAATTTATTGAATAACAACAAGAATACTTAAACAATACTTAGAATTAGAGCTCCAAACAAAACAAAATCCTTTTGAAGCAAACAAGGCAAACTCATAATCTTCAGCATCATTCTGCCACGAGTAAAACCAAAAAATAAAATAAAAATAGAGATATGGCTTATTAAAACTGACAAATTCATGCTCTACATCACAAATAATAAGACACCATAGCCATACCAAATCTAAAAAACCTGTGTACATACAATTGAAAATCACAAGCAAAATTAGGATTATTGACATGCATGGTGGATACATAATGAAAAAACCCAGAAAAAAGTCAACATTACATAAGTCACAATCTTGTATCTTCCAATCACACATCATTCATAGAGGGCTTTCTTGGAACATATGGTGGGCATTACACACATGCATACACACCAAAATACATATTAAAAATAGTATTTTGACACAAGATCCAAAAGCTAATTCATTCTATTTCAAAGAATTTGATGTGCTTATCAGTTTATGTCAAGATGGTAACTAAATCAAACTCCAAGCAATCAAGCAATAGCAAGCATTGTTGGGCATGAACATGGTTACTTATTTATTATGTCAGAAACCATTAGTTTCAAAAACTTAAGCTATTACAAAGTGGATAAATAATATAAGTCAAGCATACATAAATTTATTAGTGAAATAACTTAGATGAAGCAAAGCTTTGCTTTTCTTTGGGGAGGGGGGGGGGGGGGGGGGGGGGGGGGGGGGGAGGGGGGTTTAGATGAAAGATAAAACTGAATACGATAACTATTCATGAAAAAAGATAAAAAGAAGAAGAAAAACGGAGAGAATTGAGAAGCTACCTTTATGAAACATTCCCAAATTACTACCAGATGTAGATCTTTGGATGCACCACAACACTGAAAAACAATGTGAGCACTTAAGAGTTAAAACATCCAATTATCAATGGAAAAAGAATAAAAGTAAAATAATAAAAAGAAGAAGCTATTATTGATCAATGTATTACATGATCACTAGTTCTCAAATTATATTAGAAGCAAAGTATGCACTTGGAAGTTTGAAACACAAATATTGATATATAAGCAAATCACAAGCTAACATGTGGCTTACTAAAACAGACAATACGTGGTCCAAACCACAAATAAGACCTCACAACCAAATCAAATCTAAGAAACCTCTATACATTGAATCGAAAATTATATGCAAACTTAGGATAATGAACACCCATGAAAGACGCATAATGAAAAATCCAACAAAAGTCATGGAGTAATCACACAACATCCACAAAGGACTTTCCTCAAACATAGGGTGGGCTTGACATACCCACAAACAGAATACACCCAAATACATTTATATAAACAATATGTTGAGTCAGGCCCACAAACTAATTTAATCTATTGCGAGGATTTTATTTTTTATTTTTCTATGCCAAGATGGTAGATAAAGCAAACTC
Source organism: Castanopsis chinensis (assembly GCA_032878915.1). Classification (NCBI taxonomy): domain Eukaryota; kingdom Viridiplantae; phylum Streptophyta; class Magnoliopsida; order Fagales; family Fagaceae; genus Castanopsis; species Castanopsis chinensis. The sequence goes on from JAVQMG010000079.1 coordinate 2,402,895, forward strand.
CAAGAAATCAAGCGATAGCAAGCATGATTTTGCCATGGGAAAAAAATAGAGATACAATTAAGTACAATTAATCATTAGAGCAAATTACTTATTTATCATGTCAGAAACCATTCATTCAAAGAAATAGCTTAAATGATGAAATGAATGCGACCATTCATTTAAAGGTCAAAAGTGGAAGAAAAAATAGATAGAACTGAGAAGCTACCTTCGTGAAACATTCTGAATTACTTCTAGATGTATCTCTTTGGGATGTGCTGCACCTTTAGAAGATCCACGCTGTGAATGCGATTTTTAAGTTCCCTTGAGGCAAATCTCAAATCCAATTCTTGGAGATTCTGCAGGTATTTAATGCCCATGGGCACTGTCTTTAACTCCATGCAGCTGCCAATCTGTAGAGATTCTAGATTAGGCATCACCCCCTTTTCTATTATTATCTCGTTCAATTGAGGCAAATTATGAATTCTTAAACTTGTAAGCTTAAGAAAGCCAGTACTGAAATGGAGTTGTTTTCCAACATAGCCATTAATAAGTAAAAGATCTTCCAGATTGGGCAAAGCTGCGATGTAAGGGAGTAGATCTTCTTCTAGTCTTGACCAATGCATTTGCAAAAATGTGAGTCTTTGAAGTGAAAGAAACCATTGTGGCACCTTCTCTAGTTTTCCAGTCAAAGCAAGCTTTTGAAGGTTGGGAGGAGGAGATGAGAGTGCATCCATTCGGAGAGTTTCCTCCTCATTAGTTACCTTGATAGACAAGACCCTAAGAAGTCTCATGTTTTGAATTGAGATACATAAGTCCGTCTCATCTGCTTCTTTCACATTGTTAATACCAATCGAGGTGAGTTGGGTCATACTCCGAATTTGTCTTATTAAGTCACCTGTTGTCTCAATAGCGCACATAGTTTGCAAATTCTTTAACAAACCAATCTTTGATGGAGCTTGCATCCCTATATGATATGTAAAGTCATACCAATTTCCAGTATAACGATACATTATTAAATGCCGCAAGCTTTGCAACTTTCCTATTCCAAGAGGAAGGGCCTCTATTTGTGTGTCCCTAATGTCCAAGGTTTGAAAATTAAGAAGCCTCCCTATAGAAGTTGGGAGCTTCTTAAGTAAAGTCCCCCTTAAATTCAAATATCTTAAGTTGAATAATTTGAATACTTCATCAGGCAATTCATCAATGGGGGCATCCTCCAAATCTAGAACCCTCAACATTTTACTTCCTGAAGGCAATGTTTTCAACGACTTGTTAAAAACAAGAAAAGAACGAAGCTTTGATGTACCCGTAAATGATTGGAATTCTCTATCGGTTTTGTGAATTGCAATGCGGCGTGCTTTGCATTCTTTCATTTCTTCTTCTCCACCATGTACAGCACCAAAATTTTCTTTGATTGATATTGATAGAGCAAGCTCCCGCAGAAGATCATGCATTTTACATCTCCTTGGCCTTCCAAATTCATTCCTCTCTACAACTTGAAGTAGATTCCTGAAAGTGAGTTTTAAAAGATAGCTATCTGCTACTTCCTCTAGAGTGGACCCTTCAACTTTTTCTACAAAGCCTTCTGCCATCCATAGCTTAATGAGCCTTTTTCTTCGAATCTTATGATCTTCTGGGAAAAGGGAGCAATGTAAGAAACAATGCTTCAATTGATATGGTAAATCATTGAAACTAAGCAACAAAATGGTCTTCACTGCTTCTAGCTCAGGATTGTTACTTAGACTCCAATTCAAGCTGCTATAAATTTCATTCCATTGAGAAGTATTCTTGGAGTACATAAGGCTGCCCAAAGCCGCAATTGCAAGAGGTAGGCCATTACATTTTCCTACAAGTTCCTGAGCAAAAGATATAAGCTCCGGTGGACAACTTCCATTAGGACTGCTTGAGAATGCTTTCTTGCAAAAGAGTTCCCAAGCCTCTTCCATTAGCAATAGTTCAATATTATGAATGTGATGCTTACCTCCCATTTGATGGCAAGCTACGTCATCTTCTTTTCGAGTTGTAAGGATGATTCTAGACCCAAGACAACTATCTCGAAGTGATACCTTCATTTCATCCAAGAGGTTTGTGTCCCAAACATCATCTAGGACAAGTAGATACCTTTTCTTCTCTAAATAATTTACCAGTGTTTTTACTAAGAGTCTGTAGTTCATGGAATTCAAGTCTGCTGGATTTGTTTCCTTCCTTGACTGGTGGAATTCCATAATAAAGCTCCTTAATACATCTTCTAATTGAAATGCTTGGGAAATTGTGATCCATGCATAACAGTCAAAATGTTTCTTTACATCATCATTATTGTAGGTGTTGGCAGCTAGTGTGGTCTTGCCTGAACCTCCCATCCCAACTATCGAAATGACAGTCAGATGTGGTTCTCCATCCATCAACCAATCCATTATCAATTGCCTTTTCTTTTCAATTCCTACAAGTTCGTCTTCTTGAAAGAAAAGAGATGATTCAGCATGACGCATAACCCATTTCTGATTATCTTTAGAACTAGTTCCCTTTATACGATCAATACCATATCTTTGGTTTGTCTCTGGTATGGCACCCTTGATTTTCCCATTAATTTTTTGTATCTTGGTGGCTGTTCGATGCCTCACCCAGAGATTTTTTGGAAAGTAAATGGTGTGGTGAAGGATCCAAGATGATCGACCCCTGATTTGTTGGCGATTCATGTGATACATGAACTTATCAATAATGTCTTCAACATCATACGCCATGTCTCTCACTTTTGCCACCCAAGTCTTCTCTACTTCACTCCCTGCTCCCTTTCTATCAGCATCTACTAAGAACGATTGCATGCTTATCAACTCATCTTTGATATCTTCAATTGCATCACGAGTCCCCCATAACAACGATGCTTTAGTTGAAAGAATTGAAATGATATTGTCAGTCAAGAGTTTCACTACAGCCTGATCCATTTTAACATCACAGTTCAAACTCCTGCTTCTAGCATAGTGACCAAGTTTTTAGACTCCCCTTCTTCCAATTATATCACATCAATGACAAAGATAGTGCATGCTTTGACTTGTTGCCCACCAGTCCTATCTAGGAGACCTACATAATCAAAGAATAGAGGTGAGAAACATAATGCATGAAAGTATTCCAATTCTCAAGAAGTGTACCAATGCGTCAGTTAAGTTGAAGAATGATTTTTTTGGGGGGGATAAGTGGTGTAGATACAATGATTATAATATTTATTTAAACTAGTCGCAGACCCGCGCGTTGCGCATGATAATTTTTTAGATAAAATACTATTTTAGGCCCTAGACTTTATAAAGAGTTTTTTTTTTTTAAAAATAGTTTTATCATATTTTTCATAATCTTATCTATAACATTTTTTACCATTATCATATATTTATTGGTTGATGATTTGTATAAAATAGACATTAAATGAGAGGTAGAACTGTTCAATAATTTTTTTAAGTCATGGTGTATGAAGAATATGATTATATATATATATATATATATATAATTTCCCTAGTTAGAGTTTGATTAGTTTTAAGTTTAAATTTTGTATTATTATATTTAATTGTTGATTTTATTGCACTATAAAGTTTTTAATGTCCTCTGTATAGCCATCTCTATTTTATTTCTTACTCCTCTTTACCACCTTTTTATTTTCCAAATAACAATTATTAATTGACGTTTGATTTCATTTCTTTTTTTCTTCCTTCATTTATTCTTTATTACTTTGTATGTTCCCTTGTTAGTTGTAAATGTTATGGTTATTAATAAGAAATAGATATCATGGATGGCTTAAATAGTTATAGATGTAGTTATGTTAGTGGTATGTTAAAGGTTTTTTTTATTTTTTATTTTTTATTGGGGATGTGGCTGAATTTAAATATTAAATAAAATGATATAAGATAAAAAATAAAAATAAAATACATAACAATAAACACTAACTTATCCAAACAATTCTATGCAATATAATAATAGTACATTCTTATATACTATTTTTAATCATTTATAATGCAATATGATAATATTTAACCAAAAAAAACTTAAAAAAAAAAAACTAAATCCCATCAACTAAAATAGAGTTCTAAAGAATACAAAACTTTATCAAGCTAAAATAGAGATGCAAGAAAAATAAAAATTAAAAATCCACCAAAAAATTGAGAGAGAAAGAGTGGGAAATAACCACTTTTTTGTGAGAGAAAATTATGTAAAGAATGGTAGAGTGAATGACAAATTTATACTAAGAGGATGATAATAAAAAGAAACAAAATAAAGGAAGATGAAAGGAAAGAGGAAGAGTGATATCAAGATAGAATGTTTGGGGAGATGAAAAGGTAAAAAAAAGGAGAAAGGTTGGAAAAAGTGTATATGTTAAAAAAATGAGTACAATTTGATGAGCACAATAAAAAATTACATTTAAAAAAAAACAAAAAGAGAAAATATAAATAATTTAATTTTAAGAAGGATCTGGTTGAATTTCAATATTGAGTAAAATAGAAGAGAAGAAAAAAAATAAGAAAAATTAAAAGATAAAACAATAAACACTAAATTATCCGAATTGTGGTATGTAATGGAATACTATTTTTTTTTTAATCTACTATCTTTAATTTTTTTATAATGTAATCGGATAAAATTTAACAATCAAAGAGCAAAATAATAATAAAAATAACTTAAAACAAAAAACAAATTGTATCAACCTAAATTAGAGTTCTTAAAAACACAAATTTATCAACCTAAAGTGGAGATGCAATAAAAAAAATCCACCAAAACATTGAGAGAGAGAGAGAGAGAGAGAGAGAGAGAGAGAGAGAGAGAGAGAGAGAGAGAACCTTTTTGTGAGAGAAAACTATGCAAAGAATGGAAAAGAGTGACAAATTTATAGTAAGAAGGAAGGGATAAGAAGAGATAAATAAAGGAAGATGAAGGGAAAGATTAATAGCAATATTAAAGTAAAGGGTAGTGGAGAGATGAAAACGTAAGGGAAGAAGAAAGGTTGAAGGAAGCGTAAATATTTAAAAAATAAGTGAATGTAAAAAAAAAAATTATAGAGAAATTGGAAATAAAAAAGAAATATATATATATATATATATATGTTAAAACCGACAAAGATGAATATATAAAGTCAATAATCTATTCATATATATATATATATATATATTATTTTGTAAAAAAAGGAATAAATAACAAATAATAATTACGTGGAGAATGATGTGGCAATGAGGTGGCGCAACAGGGGGCTCAGCAACATTAAATGCCACGCTTCAGCTTTTAATAATATATAGATATAGATTAAACTATGATCATTGTATTTATCTAAATTAAACAAAGATATATTTCTATTTGTCGCTGGCAACATTTTCATTTTTTTTTTTATAAACAGAACATTTCAAAAAAAAAAAAAAAAAAAGGGGGGTGCACATTAGTCTATACGTTAGATTTTTTTTTTTTTTATTGCATAATAATGACAAGGGAAGGCAAGGTATGAATAAATGTTATAAAGATTGAAGGAGTAAGATTCTCAAAAAAAGAAAAAGATTTAAGGACTAAAATGAAAAAACAATAATTTGATAAAAGAATTAAAAAATTATATAATTTATGGACCAAAATTTTGACTTTTTAAAAATTTCTTTCGAAACAAAATAATTGAGTATTTCTAAAATATCATTCTCATCATATTATGAAATTTTAAAATTTTTAAAAAATTATTACATGATAGTAATTGCATTTATTCTCAGGTAAAGACAATAAAAGACATCGACAAACATATAAATTTTCACATACTTTTAAACTTGTTCAAATGAAAAATTAAATCATTAATAAGAGATGAAGTTTAACACATTTGTTAGATTTTCCATGTTTAAGAGATGCTTTACAATTCACATTTCAATTTTCCTTGATCTATTATTTCTATATTAATAAACCATAGAGTCATGTTTCCATAAGGGACCAATTTATTCTAATTGTTTTGAATCTTCTTATTTTCAAGCAAAAGTCTCATGTCCTACTCTAGTTTTTCACTTTATAGTTTATACTTCATCAATTATTATAACTAGCGTTTAACCCGCGCAATGCACAGGATCATTTTATGAGTTAGAAAAAATCAACTTAATATATTATACTTAATGTGATGGTAAAATATGGAAGAGGGTGGATGGTTACAGTAGATTTTTTAGCACATTAAAAGAAGCATCTATAAATCAATTAAATGTTTGATACCCCGTTGCAGCTTCAGCTTGGTGGTCATGTCACATTGGCTATTGTACACACAATCTTTGAATGTATTCTACAGTGTTAAACTCAAAGAATAAGAGGTGTCCTCCAACCAAACATGATCTACTAAATGAATTATATGCAATTTTCGTCAATTTAATAGCAATTACATTGTTTTATTAGTGAAAATTCACTCACCAACAACCATAAAGTTATAACAACAAAATACATTTTATGCATTTATCTACCATTAAAATAAAAGTTTAAAGTTGCTAACCCTAGTAATTTTGCAAATAGAGTGGAATATAAACTAAAATCTAAGAGATAATCAACTTTGTAAAAAACATTACACTTTTAGATTTCAAAGTTCAACATTTTCAATCACTCTTCAAAAACAGCAAAACAGGTAGGATGGAAAACAGTAACTGAAAATTAAATTGAATTCTATAAATGCTATTCTTCCTTCTTATTCTCTCTAACAGTTGTATTACACATTTTCTTTCTATTTCTTTGCTTCAAATTCAGGTCCTTAAAAAGAAAGTTATTAGATTATGTTGTTAAAGATGACAGCAAATCAAGTGTCAAAGAGAAATTAAAATAAAATTGTAAAATAGAAATACAACTTCATAGTTCGAGATACACTTTTAAAACATTAGTTATGCTCATACATTAGCTATGCTTATACATTAGCTAACAGACCTACACTAACAGATCATACATTAGCTATGCTTTGAGATAACACTTAAAGCTATACCAATCAGCAAAAGTGAGAGTACATATCCTATGTGTGGTAAGTACTAAGTGGCATGCCACAATGAAAACTTCTGCAGAAACAGACAAGATTTCAGATTACTTGCCAAGTAAGAAAGGAAAAAACCGCTTCCTTGATGAATAAAGATTTCAGTTTGCTTGCCAAGTACAAATAGAGGCATCTTCAAATAACAACATGGTACTTTGGTTATCAATTGAGACTTGACCTCAATGGCATGTATTTTACCTTCATTATTTGATTCCTACAAATTCTCAGTAACCAAAGCAATGACACGAAAACAGAGAGATGGACATCAAGGAATTTAGGATTTTGAACATAATGTTGTAAGTTGTAACAATGTACATAAAAGAGGAATCACGAAAATGAAGATAACCTCATCTTGCCCAATTAGCTAACATTACAATAGCAGCCTATTTAGCTTGGCTGGAATGAAATTGAATTTCAACTAATGCATTCCTGGCAACAGAGCAATTAAAATAGGAGCAACTAAAAGTTCATAGCTTTAAAATTTGGAGTTATAAAGAGCATTAAATATTAAAATAGCAGCAGCTAAAAGTCCATATATTAAAATTTTGGAATTAGAAGATTGCATAGCAAAGATCACTTGCTAAACATTTGTTTTGAAGATAACAAGAAAATGCCAACATTAAGACCAAATTAGGACACAACTAATAGTTCTAATATTTTTAGAAGAACCTGCAATTATTTGCACAAAGCTGCCCATTATAAATTTTTCTGAAACCAACAATGTCAGTATTTTGCAGAAAATGAGCAGCCCAATATACTTTAAACTATATAACAGTTGGTGTATTCCATCTTCTCATGCCTAGCACGGTGATAAATTAGTTTCATAATCTAGTTGTGAACATCCTAAAAAAAATCAAGTAAGAAAAAAATGCAACATAACAATTTACCACACCACAGCACTACACGAAGAAATCAGAGTCAAACATAGTCATTGAAATCACAAAGGATAAGATTCACTCCAAATACTAAAAACAAACCCACAACACAAAAGAGATAGTAATAAAATTTAAAAAGGAAAAAAAAAAAAAAACAGCAATCTAAAGAAACAAATTAGCACTGCCATTGTTGGCACACTATAAGTGTGCTTATTTAATAGTACTCTTCTTATTCTTCATAACCTCTAGTTGGGTATCTAGAACTTGAATTCTTTTGAATCATTCACTATACTAACAAAAACTCTCTTGTTAATGCTTGAAAGAGGTTACATGGCTCCTAAATACCTTGCTTAAGGAAGACTAACTGAAAAAGTAGATGTCTATAGCTTTAGGGTTCTAGTGCTAGAATAGTCAGTGGTGTGAAGAACAGTATATATATATATATATATATATATATATATATATGCACACACATACATTGTCCAGTGTCCGGATTATTTATTATATATTGCATATTAGGTTGTTGTCTTCTTCATTGATCATTGATTTTTTTTTTAGGGGGGATCATTGATGTTTAGGAGAAACAAATATTGTTCATTGATGATTAGGGGTGAAAAAAAAATCTGAAAAGAAATTAAAAGCTGCTGGGAGTTTTTTTTTTTTTTTTTTTTTTTGAGAAGGAAAAAGGAAAAAAAAAAAAAAAAAACTTCAAAAAGGGTTGAATTCAAGGAAAGGTGACTTGCAGGTTCACCGTATTTCATCAAGCTTTTTATGATTTGAACATGAAAAATGAAGGCAATAGATTTTTGTTGTATGCAAAAATTATTGTATAGAAGAAATGGTTTTGATCTCACCTATTTGCTCAGAGCCTCATTCTCTAGCAGGGCCTTTTGTTCCTGAAGGTAAAAAAAAAGCCAAAAAGAAGATAAAAGACATACCAAAGTTATTTATTTAAAAATGGAATGGTAATCCAATGGAGCATGCTCATTGGGTTCTACACTACTATTTTCATTAGCCTAAGTCTATTTCTTGCTTTCTATGATAATACAACCATGGACATTTCAGTAGAAGATATCATTTAATTACTAATTCCCTAGTAAATGCAATGCCAAATTCCACCCCCCCCCCCCCACCCCCAAGAAAAACGTATGAATTCTTTAAAAAAATTTCATCATTCCAACTTTGGTCAAATTATTTCAAACTGGAACTCCATCTTTTCTTTTATGTGATTTCAGTTGAGCCTATATGTTCACCATCACCACATGGGAGCAAACTTTAAGTGTGCTTAGGTGGAACCAATACAGAGGCTATATTAATTACTATTCCCAAATCCCAATTGAGTTCTCAAACACCAAAAGAACAATTTTTAAAAATAAATCTCCAGATTGATATATGACATAACCAAAAAACAGATCTTACTAAAGGTTATAAATTTATTTTACTTTCTCATACCAAAGGGAAACATTCAAAGGCACCTTCTTTCTGGGCCTTTGCTGGTTGGAACATGTTAGTGACCTACCAGGTTCAAAAAAAATTCAGACACTTCTTTGCATTTGGGGTATGCATCAATTTTGCGTGAGTTCGATTATTCCTAGCATTCTTGGCTCTCTCTTTTCAATTTTTTGTCCAATGTTTTCCTACTGTCTTGGATTTAAAGTAAGGATTTAGGTAAGTGTTATCCTAATATAAAAACTGTCAAGATAATGGGAAAAGTTTCACATACATTTGAGAAGGCAGAATTTTTTTATACAATGTCATGGAGGCTTGGAAATCAGTCATAGACAGATTGACACCAACAAAAACATTAGTTCCAAACTTCCTCCTCTCAGCATTTGGCATTATATAACCACCATTGGCAATCTCTTTTAGAGTTTTAGTTGTTCCACCAAGTTCGAAAACAAACTCCAAATATAATCTGAGGTCATTTTAAAAGTAAAGAAAAATCATCTAGCAATTTTAGAAAAAAAATTATCTGCCTTTGATGCTTAAAATATTAAGTTGCAGCAGATAATTCTTATTAAAACCCATAAATTTCAAAGTTATAGATTAAAAACAACCACATTTTGTGTTTATCAGCAACTAATATAATATTGAGCAAATTGTAAACATTACAAAATTATTTTGATTACAGTTTTTTTTCTTCTTCCACTTCCAAAAGAGCCCGGAAGTTTACAAAATTATAACAAAGCACATTATATATGTACCATCTCTATCTCAAACACATTTTTTTATACCTTGACATATGTGTGTCTCACTTGCATACCATTCCACGCAAGTTCCTTCGTTCGTGATTAGCCATCTCTGTGAGTTATATAAATAGATTCCGCAAATTAACAAAGCAAAACTCACAAACATAATAATAAATGATGCTAAAATACATTTATAACTGATTGTGCATGATGTGTGGAGAACAAAACTTCATCTTTCTCTAAATTAGAGGGTGAAATCCAAAATCAAAACAACCCAAATATGCAAAATCGATTCTCATCCAAAACACCCAAAACAAAACTATTCCTAACCAAAAAATCTAAATCATAACCAATTGAACCGTAATACCCACATGTAAATCATAATTAACACCCAAATTTCAAAATTAAAAAACAGAACATAACTCTGTCTCTACCTTTCAACAGCAACCATCATATAAGGATTGAAGATAAAAGAAAGAAGGAAAAAAAGAAAAAAAAATGAAATAGAATTCAGAGAATGAAATTGAAACTCTTGATGTTTTAAAGTCACAACCTTTCATCTTTTTATTTTGTTAAGATTAGAAACGGAAGTGCAAAACTAAAATCAAACCAGAATAGGAAAAAATAAAACAAAAGAAAATATCGAAAATTGATGAAACAAACATTTTTTTCATGGAGAACCCAAAAACCCGAAACAAAAAGGAATCAAAACCAAAATCAAATCTAAACCTATCCAACAAAAAAATAATATTTCGTACCCAAATCTAAAAATACAGAGAAAAATGTATCGAAACCGGTTTCGACGATTTGATGGTGACAAATATATAGCCTAACGGTGTTGATACCCATAGATTTTTCTTTCTCTATGTGCAAAGATTTTCAATTTTCACTATTGCAAAGAACAAACAGGGGTTTTTTGCTGTTGTAGAGGTTTTTTTTTTTTTTTTTTTTTTTCATCTGTTTAATGGATTGGAACATGCTAGTCCAATCTCTGTATATATGGAGGTGCAGTGAAGAATTGCAAGTTTGAGTCTGAATTTTGATCGGGAAATACGGTTTGGGTTTTAGGGTTCGTTTGGATACAGCTGAAAACTGAAAGCACTGTAGCAAAATAATTTTTAAATGTATGAATAGTGTCACGAGTCTCGTTTTTAATAAAAAAAAAAAGTGGCTGAAACAGTACATGAACAGTGCGCCATTGTGCGTGAACAGTAACCGCACAGTGGTGAACAGTACCCCTTGTCCCCTGGTTGAAACCCGTGCACAAGAAAAAAAAAATTGAAATGTGATTTTGCAAATCGTGGATGCTAGCATCTCTATCCAAACCCACCCTTAGGGTTTGCTTTTGTTTTTTTCTTTTTTGTTTTGTGGATAAACGGCTTGGTGTTTTATAAGGGGCTGCGTTTTTCTTTTGCTTTTTTTTTTTGATAAACGGGTTGGTGTCTAAAAGTGAGTCTTCTAGTCGCACTGTGCGATTTTTTTTTTTAAGTTTAAATTGTACACATGTCAGCATTTTAAGGGGCCATTTTTCCTAACGTGGCAGCACCTTCTTAAAGGCTTCTGTTTTTATATATAGTATTAGATTAGATATGTTATGTGTTTGATTTTTTATTTTTAAAACAATATACATTGGTTACCTAAAAATGAGAGGTGAAAAAACAATGTGATAGTATATTATTGGTGAAACATAAAGGAGAACACCCAGAGTATGACCGATGGTTTTTATTCCTCTTTATCATTAATTGATCAAGACAATTTGGCCTCTTTTTTTTTTTTTTTTTTTTTTTCAATCAATAAGTTTTATTGATAACAAAAGCATTGCAATTTGCAATTTAAACCAATACAGTTAGACAATAGGTGACCAATGAGAGAGAACAGAAAATATTAATACATAAAATGAAGTGATTCCACCAACTGAAAAGATAGAAAACCCTTATTTTATTCCTCATGAAATAGTCCCACACTTACAAATGAAATTTGCTAATAAAAGTACAAAATAATTGATTAAAAGCAGAACAATTAGAAATGCAAATTCCCCTTAAAAAAAAATTAAAAATTCAACTGACCCAATCTCAACCTCAACCTCAACCTCATGAAGTGTGGTCTCAATAATTAATGAAGAATGAATAGATGATATAGACTATAGACATACGTAGAATTGAACTCCAATTTACAATATTCAAATTAATAAAATAATAAATAAAAATTTCAACTCCTACCTCCAGTCCTGAGTCCACTAATCGAAACTGATACCCAAGATTTACACCATTTGATATGCAACTTGAAGATCCAAAAGAACCTAGGAGATCCAAAAGAACAAATCATCAAATATAGAAACAATTGCTAATAGAATAAACTTACTTGAAAATTAAACTTGAATATTTAAAATATGCAAATATAGTGGTGAAAAATGTGAAATATTTAAAGAATAAACTTACTTGAATATTTTCTTAAGAAGAATTGTATTCTTCAAGAGCTTACAAGAGGAGTTTACAATTGAAGGTGATAAAGCATAACAAATAGGGAGGATTGCAAATGAGAAATAATATGAAGATGGACAATTCTCCCCTATATTCACACTTAAACGTGGACAATTATCCCCTATATTCTCTTTCGTACGAGACTTTTGAAATAATTGTGATTGGGTCTTGGCTATTTCGATGGAGGTTTGGTATTGAATTATTGATCACTTGGACTGAACAACTGATTTTGAATCTGCATTATTAGGTCAGCGAATATGAGGCAATTTTTGGTATCTCCAACCAAAATAAGTTTTGTAGCTTTCAACAAGTTTAGAAGTTCTTATGTTGGTATGGAAATAGCTTATTTTTAGTAAGGACACGTTTGGTACACAGTACTGGTAATTACATAGGAATAGGAATAGATATTACAAGTAATAAATGATAATGTAATGTAATGTAATACTTATTACTATTCATTTGTTTAGTGACAATACAATAATAGGACCCTGAACATAATGGAATGAAAACATTTTAAATTAACCTTAAGATATATTTTAGGAAATATCTTACTCATATAATTATATTTCCTAAAAAATAATATTTTTTAAATTTGAAAGAGAGATTAGTTATTTTTTATGATTTTTTATTTTCATAATTGTTTTGTGCATATGGAAAGCTTGTTTATTTGAAATATATTAATTTAAGAAATTAATACACCTACTAAGGAATAACTATTACCACTCATTTAAAGATGAATAGTTATTCCTCATTTTAAAAAATAACTATTCATAAGGAATGACTATTTCCTGTAATATAAATATAACCAAACTATTAAATAATTAGACTATAAAAATAACTATTACATTACAGTGTCTATTACAGTCTATTAAACGTATCCTAATTTTTTTTAATGTTTATCAATAGTGGCTTAGTTATTAAAGGACTGAAGGGGGCCTGGGCCCTCCCAAATTTTTTTTTGATAATATCTTAAATATTTTGAAAATTTTTAAATAACCTTATCATTTTGTCCCCCCATACTTAATAATAAACATATATATTTAAAAAGTCTAGGGCTTACTTGTACACAACAGTAAAAATTGGAAAGTCATAAACTTTGTTGATGTACCGCACCACCAAGTCTTGCAAAAAGTTACAAAACATTTTGCCTCACAGAGGTGACTCCCTCTCTGTCTCCGTGCGTGTTTGCCACTTTGCCTCACCTTTCCTTTTTACACAAGTCACTGTTGTGGGTCCCTCACTGTGCAGAGTGCAGTTGCTCTATCTAAGCCTCATAGCTGAATTGCTCTAATCTCTATCTATACCTGATACCCATTGCTTTTAACTCTTTGACTTTTTCCAGGTACTATTTATTTTGTTTTGATTTTGTTGCTTTACTTTTCATTGCTTTTTTTTTTTTTTTTATATATTCTTTATAATATGTTATTTATTATTATAATAATCAATATATTATATACAATATATACCACTATATCAAATTGTATTTAGTTGTTGTTTACTATATTTGTTTTATGCATTGACATTTGAATGATTATTTGTCTTTTATTTAGCAATCTTTGAACTATTGGTATTTTTTTAGTATATATATTTTTTTAAAAATCTCAGTCATTTTATTTAATGAGTGATGATTTAATTTGATAAATCTAGGTTCATAGGCAAATTTAGGACTATTGACTCATTCTTCAAAAAAATTGAAGAAAATAATTTGGAAAATAGTATACTTCTAGGTTCTAATGTTGAAGGGTCAGCTTTCAATGAGCGTCCTTCCAAATATCCAAGAATTTATCAAGAAAAACATCTTTCTAGGCCGTCAGTGGTGGAAGTGGAACTAGAAGAAATTCATTTAAAATTTTCACCACTTAATTCCAATGAAGTCGATGTTAGGAATTTAAAATGAGGTCTAGGAGAACACATTGAAATGTGTAACTATCCAACCAATATACGTGATGAAAGTTAGACGTGCTTATTTAAAAGCTAAACCATATCAAATCTGTCTTTCAAACTATCCATTTTCTAGAGAAAAGCATCCTCGTTGCTTTCAAGCTTCTTGGTTCTTATTTGATTATTAAGAATTAATGCATGCAGTTTTGGTGTTGCCGTGTGAGTGTATTCTCTTATCTTATCCTCTTTTTCCTATATATATGTGTCTGTGTGTTTCTCAAAAAAAAAATACTCAGTGTTGTTGAGTCGTCCCACATCGGTAAGGTGTGATATTGAGAAAGAGTTTATCACTTGCTCCGCGACACTAACTACGGCATGCAGTTTTGGTATTGGCGTGTGAGTGTATTTCCTTATCTCATCCCTCTTCCCCTATATATATGTGTGTGTTTCTTAAAAAATAAAAAATAAAAAAACTTTTGAACAAATTATTACTTTATGATAATCATTTTTTTCTCAAGTAAAGATATTAAAAGCCATCTACAGAAATAAAAATTTTAGCATCTTGTTCAAGTAACAATTAAATCATAATTAACAAAGATGAAGTTTAATACATGTCTTTGATTTGCCATGCTTAAGCGGGGTCATTTTACGGTACCCCTCATTTTTTTGGGTACGATACCCACCTAAACTAAATCTAAACATTCAACGGTGTTTTGATCTTGACCATTTATTTTTTTTGAGTGTATACTGGTTAGTGTTAAAACAGGTTACATGTATAAACAAAGAAAAATACAAATCAAAGACTCTGCTCCCACGCCTCTTT
This sequence comes from Castanopsis chinensis, assembly GCA_032878915.1. Lineage (NCBI taxonomy): Eukaryota > Viridiplantae > Streptophyta > Magnoliopsida > Fagales > Fagaceae > Castanopsis > Castanopsis chinensis. The sequence goes on from JAVQMG010000079.1 coordinate 2,418,113, forward strand.
CCTCTCTGCTCTCCTTCTACGCTTCTGTCTCTTCTCCCGCTTATTCCATCTCACTTCGTCTCTTCCAAACCAACCACAAGAAACCTAGCGGCTACTAAACAAAACCCTAAGGAAGACCCATAAAAGAAGAAACAAAGTTATTCAATCCCCTCCCCAGCCAAACAACCACAAGGTCCACAAGAACCCAGACAGCTGACCCACAAAAGAAGAAGTTGGGTTCTTCAATTTCAGCCGTTTAACTATCAACGCATGAGTTGTATGTAAGTTGTCTTAATTTTTATCCACCGTTGCTAATCCAAGTTGTGCTTATTGATTGATTTATTTGATTACTTACATGTAATTTATGGGTTTGTCTATGGATTTCTATATTTTCTATAAGTTATTGTTTGTGGCTTTTTCTCCATTTTGTTTGTTTGTTTGTATTTGGGTTGTGTGGGTTTATTTTGGATTTGTCTATCTGGGTCTGTATATATTGGTAAAGCTGGGACTTGAGAATGGCAATGTTGTTGATTTTTTTTTTTTTTTTTTGGGAGTTATATATGAGATTTAGTGAATTGGGTTGGTTTATTTTTGTTAAGGAATTGTTGGATTTTTTATGTCTTTAGAGTTCAATGTTGGACTAATTGAAAATGCGAATTAAGTGTTTGATGTGACTAAGATGACTTTGATATCTTTCTCCATTGACAAAGGTTACTGGGTTCTCAGAAGTATTTTGTTTGTCTAAGCTAGGTGGTTGCTTGTGTTTTGTTTGAGCTGTATATGATTATTCTACTTCAATCATGTATTTTCTTTACATGAAAATTTTACTTCTGTCAATTGATCTTTTGTTTTAAAATTTTTTTCCAAACGGATATTGGGTTGAATGTATATATTTTCTGTGAATGTTTGTGACTTGTGAATGAATGAAAGTTCATTTTTAATACTATATGTATTGGCTATAGCTTGTCAATAGCGGTAGATTTTCTTCTCTAGAAACAATCCTCTCTAGAAACAATCCTTTGCTAGACTCTAGGAAACTCAAATTTCTCCAACGCATGGCTTACCTTAATATTGGTATGGATTTCTCATTGTCTATTGTTTCCTCCCTGCACTCTCACTTTTCGCTGGCGCCTTCATTGTGCAAACTCTAAGTGTGACCTTCTTGGTCTTCGTGCTTATCATAACCATATGGCTTATCTCACTTGCTATCCTAGAGGTGAAATGGGCTGGTATTGGATTAGAAGAGTGGTGGAGGAATGAAAAATTTTGGCTCATTTATGAGAATGGTGCTCATTTGGCTGTTGTGGTACAAGGCCTACTCAAAGTGATTGCAGGGATTGATATATCTTTCACATTAACTTCTAAGTCAGCAGGAGAGGACATTGAGGACATTTATGCAAACTTGTAGCTTGTGAAGTGATTGTTGGATTAAAATACTCTATCTTTTGCATGTAAATTATTGATTTCTATACTTATCAAAAAAAAAAATTTATTGATTTCTATAATTTTTAAAATTCATAGGGTATTATTGCTTAGACTTTTTTGCCCCTTCCTTTCCCATGAAATTCATTTCCTAGTGAAAACTTTGCTTGAATGAGGATTATCTTACAAGTGAGAAACCCGCTAAAACATTACTCATTTTGTTTTAACTTTTTCATTATTCAGTCAAGCTTCATAATCTAGAATCTTTAAATATTTTTTTGAAACTTGAGCGATATGCATTGTAGTCTTCTATATTCAATTAGTGCAGTTTGATGGTTCTAATGATGCTATTTGGTATATTTAACAGTTTACTGGTAGAATTAGCACCCTGCTATCTGATTGCTAAAACTAAAGAAATCCAGTCTCTCCAACTCCAAGTAACTTCAATGAAAAAACTATTATGCCCACAGCCCCACACTTATATATGAACTTGTCTTTTGATGTGCTTACTATGTTGTGGGTATAGATTGTTAGCTATTAAATATAAGTTTATTACTAATGTCCTGCTTTTTATTCCATTTTTTCCCCTTTCCTTTGTTTTATTGTCCAATTTATTTTATTTAAGTTAACTCATTGCTTTTTTTTTCTCCTTAGAAACATACAAAAGCATGTGCTTATAAAAAGCACATGGTCTATCAATGGCTTCTTTGTTTTGAATTTTGTGTTTTACAAAACTCATTGCTTATGTTTTACAAAAGCATGTGCTTATGATGGAAGGTATTTAGTAATTATTTTGTCAATTGGTCTATCAATGGCTTCTTTGTTTTGAATTTTGTGTAAAAAACACATATTTTGGATACTTTATCGTCTCTCTGGAAATAGATTTTTTTAGCTATTAAGAACTTTGAAACAATTTTTTAGTTTGAGATTTTAAATGTTGTGAAACTCATGCATTTGGGTTCTCTCTTTATGTTGATATAGAACATTTTAGTTGTCAATAGTTAGCAAAAAAAAAATTAGTTGGCTATGATGACAAATTTTTAGTCATCATCTTGTCAATTGGATTTTCAATGGCTTTTTCATTACCTTATATATTTATTAAAAAATGTTACTAAAATTAAAATGTAGAAGGTTTAAGAAAAATAATAATTAGAAAATATTTTATTAATCTTAAATCCAAATCCAAGTCCAGATCCAAATCCAAATTTAAGTATCTAAACAATGAAATTTCAAATCCTTCATGGTATAAAAAGACCTATACAAGGAATTTAAAAATCAATGGATTTCAAATCAACGCTTTTTAAATCCATTAATTTTAAAATCAATGGGTTTCAAATCAAGCAAATATAGTGGTTGTATAAAATTTTAATGGTAATTTTGGTTTGGCAAATAGAGGTTTCAAGGAGCATTTTGGTCATTTTTAGATTTCAAAGGTCATTCAGTCATTTTTTAGGTTTCAAAGGTATTTTAGTAAGTTTCTAAGCTTCAGGGGCATTATAGTCATTTTTAGGTTCTAAGAGTATCTAAGTAATATTTTAGGTTATTGGGTCATTTTGGTCATTTTTTTGGTTTCAATGTCATTCAGTTAATTTTTAGGTTCTAAGGGTGTTCTGGTAATTTTAAAGGGTTTCGAAGGTATTTTGGTCATTTTCAAGTGTTAGGGGGTATTTTTTGTCATTGTTTTAGGTATCTTGGTTATTTCGATCATTTTTTTATGTTTTAGGGTAATTTCGGTCATTTTTTTTTTTTAAGGTTTTAGGGTCATTAGGTCATTTTTTAGATTCTAAGGATATTTTGATAGTTTTTTTTAGGTTCTAAAGGTATTTTGATCATCTTTAAGGTTCTAAGAACATTCTAGTAATTGTTGAGGATTTCGAGGGTATTTTGGTCACTTTTAAGTTTTACGAAGTATTTTGGTTATTCTATAGGTTTTAAGGGTATTTTGAATTTTTTTAAGGTTTCAGTATCATTTCAGTCATTTTTAAGGTTTTATGGGTATTTCGATCATTTTTTAGGTTTAAGGTGCATTACAGTCATTTTTTAGGTTCTAAGGGCATTACAATCATTTTTTAGGTTCTAAAGGCATTACAGTCGCTTTGCCAGTCACAAGGCCACTTTAGTCATTTTTTAGGTTTCATGGGCATTTAGGTCAGTTTTTTAGTATCAAAGGGTATTTCAGTCATTTTTTAGGTTTTAGGGTCATTTTGGTCATTTTTAAGTGTTAGGATGCATTTTGGTCATTTTAGTATATTTAAGGGTATTTCAGAAATTTTAGAGGTTTTAAGAGTATTTTTGTTATATATATTCGTCAATTATTAGGTAATCCAGTGGGGTTGGGTTGGGTTGGGTTGGGTTGACTACACCCATATATAATGTTGATACAACTTAATGTGAAATGGAACTATCAAATGTGAGTAAAAAAAAAAAAAAAAAAGAGAGTGAACCATTGAATATAATAAAAGTACAGTCATATGTGATGTTAGTACTATCCAATGTGACAATTGAACTATTAAATGTGAGAAAAAAATTATGGTCCCACCAAATGTGACAAAAGTAAAGTCAGATGTCATGTTGGTATTGTTTAAAGTGATGATGGAATTGTCAAATATGAGAAAAAAAAAATGTACCAACGAATGTGACAAAAGTACAGTTAGAAATGATGTTGGTATTGCCCAATGTGACAATGGAATTGTCAAATGTAAGAGGAAAAAAAAAAGATTCCATCGAATGTGATAAAAGTACGATTAGAAGCAATGTTGATCATTTTTTAGGTTCTAAGGCATTCTGATAATTTTAAAAAATTTCAGGGGTATTTTGGTTAAAAAGAGGGAAAAAGTTGATATGCCTAGACTAGAAAGTGTAACATAAGACAAAAAACCATATTCTTGTAAAGTTTTCCTCAGCTCAAACTAGTAAACTGTAAACCAATGTTTAGTGTTTAGAAAGTGTTTAGTGTTTCATAAATCTTATGATCTCTCTTTTAATGAATTTGTAAATAAATCTTTGAGATGTCTATTAGGACACAACATTAAGTTTTTTGCGATAATTGCAAATAAAGCTTAAAAAAATTTAAAACCATAATGTTTAGGTCAACACTAGGGCACTAAGTTGTGGTACTAACTACTAAATTTATACTAATACTTTTTTAGATAACTTATCATATTTTAAATTTCAATAAGTATACAACAAAACACAACAATTTAATGACAATAGAAAAATTTATAAGCTCCACAAAACTTTTAGGGGGGGGGGGGGGGGAAGCATGTAGAGTGGTTTTAATGTTTTATAAAATTTTATTGTCATTTTGGTCTTGCAAATAAATGTTTTTGGGAAATTTTGGTCATTTGTTAGATTTCAAAGGTCTTTCAGTCGTTTTTTAGGTTCTAAAGATTTGGTCATTTTTTAGGTTTCAGGTGTATTTTGATAATTTTTTAGATTTCATGGGTGTTTTGGTAATATTTTATGTTTTGGGGGCATTACTATGGTCATTTTTTAACTAGCAAAACAATTTATAAAAAATAAATTGAAATTCAAACTAACCCAACCTTAGCCTCAAAATCCGGTCCCAATAATTAAAAAAAGAATAAATATATGATATAGTCGTAAGTAAAATTAAGAACAATTTTACAATCTTCAAATTAATATAATAAAAATATACAAATTTTACAAGTCCAACTTCAAATACACGAAAATGGTACCCTATAGACTTACACCTCTTGGTTTTCGATTTGAAGATTGACATAAGAACCCATCATATACAAAAGAACAAATTTCCTAATATAGAAAAAAAAATGTTAATGAAATGCTTCTAAATATATAAAACATGAAAAATTCAATGGTGAAATATTTAAAAAATAAACTTACTTGAAATTACTACACTTTATTATTTTTTTTTTTCCTAGAGAATTGTATACTTAATTAGAGAGTTGTACAAGAGGAGTTTACAAATTGTTAGAGATATATTAAACATATTAGCCCAATGTAATAGGCCCAAACCCACTCTTACTTAGATTAGTAATCTATGGTTTAGTCGCATATATATACTCATGTTAGGATTCATTGTAACACAAGTTATTAGACTACACTTTTACATAATAAAGATGTATTCTTAAGGGATTCCTCCATGGATGTAAGCTGACAAAGTTGAACCACGTAACCCTCATATTTTCGGTGTTCCTATTCAATACTTCTCTTTTCGCATCCACTCTAACATATACAACATGATTTAACACATCGTTGTTAATAATATATTTAACATGGTATCAAAACCAAATTTCGTTCTTGGCATTAAACAACTATATCTACGCAGCAAAGAAGTTTCCCATGTGCACAACACAAATACACCACAGTGACACTACTTGCCCACAGATCTGGGCTTCATGGCTTCACACAGCTGCCATAGAACCACCATTGTTGTCTCATTGCCATGTCTTTGATCTCTCAAGCATGTTGTGCCTCCCCTTTCAAATTTGTGCAAATCAAGCCTATGCCTGACGCAACTAACCCCATATGTGTGCTCCTCAACCTCCCGTGAGGAAAACCCAAAAATCCGGTCACTCGAAGCGTAGCCATGCACCATAGTTGGCTCTTGAAAATCTCCCACGCACTGCATTGGAATTCTCACTCGCATATCTTCATTGGACACACGCGCCACCTCGTCAGTCTCCTCACCCACCAATCTACAGAACCTGAGATTTCGGCCCACATCATACCTATCAAGCTCTCTCATGCGCCTTCTAGATATCTGGCCTCGCCCCCAAACGCCGAAAGATAACGCATGCGCTGCCATGTGCCCAAAACCTTTGATGAAGTCATCTTGACGTCATCTAGCCACGTCAGCGCCACGCAAGCCCTAGCCACGTCAACCACGTCAGCCCTAGTCCAGGTCAACGCCACATCATCAAGATGATGTCACCATATCTACAGCCTGATTTGTGACCCAACCCAGAACCAACTTGAACCATGTAGCTGTTGACTAACTATTGACTTTGACCTTGGATCTGTTGACTTTGACCTTTGTTAACTTTGGTGGAATCCCTTAATGGCTACATTTTTATTATGTAAGAGTGTAGGCAAGCAAGTTGACTTTGACCTCCATTGACTCATGTAGCCCTATATCTCTAACACAAATAAAGGTGAGAAAGAATAAAAAATGGGGCGGATTTAAATTGAGAAATGTATCTTAATGGATTTTCCAGCCTTTCACTTGAGAATATGCCTTTGTTTGATAGATTGTCCTTAGCAATTAAGCTTGGAATTTACATTTCTTTAGCATTTGGCCAAAGATAAGAATTTAGACCCAATGGTATAAGGAAACAGTTTCATTTTTTTATATTGCCCTCTGGGTAATTAGCCGTTGCAAATTATAATGTTTTATCATTTTATGCCTTAATAAATTTCTTCTTGTGCATTATGTTGGTGCATTTTAATTTTGATTAAAAAATAGTTGTTAAATTTATTTGAACCTTGGTTCTCCTTGTAAAGAAGGCTAAGTATTGCCATTGAGCTAGAAGTCTTTAATTTAGAAAGTTCCACCACGACAATGATAAGTATAATATTTATGTAAAAAAGTGGGGTATAATTCACATAGGCAAGACTTAGGTACAATACTTAAGTGTTATTCTTTAAGTTCCCATTTTAAGATTTTGTCATATGGATTTTTTCTCATGGGATGGAAGTGTATTTTTAATAAAGTAACCACATAGCTGAATTAATTAAGTAATCTTGAATAAATCTTACAAGTCTATTAATAGACCCATTTGCAAGTCTTCAACATCCCTCAATATAAAAACAACAATAAAATATCTATAGAGATATAAAAAAAAAATGAAACTGTTTTTTCATTATGCCATTGGGTTCAAAGTCCAGATTCTTATCTTTGGCTAAATGATAAAGAAATGCATATTCCAAGCTTAGTTACTTAAAGAAAACCCCTTACAAGAAAGGGATGTTCCAAGTAAATTGTTGGGCAGTCACCCTCAGAATTATGTCAAAAACTTAATTAGTAGGACTTACTATAATACTATGAGAGGAAAGAGTAATGTTCTCAGAGTTTTAAAGTACAATACTAAAATAACAATATCATTGTCTCCATATATGTTTTGTGATTATAAGACCAGCATGTTGTCCAATGTATCATGTAAGCAATATTAGGAACTATACAAAGAAGTCTTTTAAATTAGCAAATTTTGTTTGCTTAATAGTGGTATGGCAAAGCCAGGGTACCATTAGGTACTATCAAAACTTCAAATGAAGGATTAAAAGGAAATAACTGATAATTCGATAATTAATTTGGGAAAAAGGAGATGGTGTGAATGTCATGAGGAGTTTGAGCTTACCTGGTACGAGATCCAACAGCGTAATTTCAGGGTCAGCTCTGTGTCTTGTATTAAGCGGCCGGACTGGAAATTCTATAGCTCACTCGCCGACTAAGTTTGCCAAAAATCTGGCAGATGAAGTTGTTTGGATGGAAGATTCCCCTGTGAAATAACATCAATTTCTTCTATTAATATATATTTATATATATTAGGAACTTGAAGAACCAAAATCATATTTTGACATTTTTATTTTCTTCTAAACATAAAAGATAAAGGTTAAGACTTCCTAAAATATCATTATTAAAATTGTTGAACAAACTAGTTCTTGGAACGAGTACATTGATTCAAAAGCAAAGAAATTAGATTTAGAAGACACTAACAAGGATTTTCTCATTAATTAAATAGCAAAACCATTAGGAAGAAAAAAAAAAAAAAAAAATCAGACTGGCCCAACCTCGGCCGACAAAATCTGATCCGGATTATTAATAAAGAATAGCACGTATAATTAAGAACAATTTACAATCTTCAGATTAATATAATAAAAATATACAAATTTTATAACTCCAACATGCAACACTCGAAAATAGTTCCCTAGGGCCTAGACTTACACCACTTGATTTTCAATTTGAAGATTGAAGTAAGAACTAAGAACCTACCATCTACAATAGAGCAAAATTATCTAATATAGGAAAAAAAAATAATGTTAATGAAATGCTTTTAAATATATACAATATGAAAAATTCAATAGTGAAATATTTCACCATACAATGTGAAATATTCAATAGTGTAGTCAATTCCAATTAAGTTTATCTTCTAAATATTAATATTTAGAAGATAAACTTAATTAGAATTGACTGCACTTGAATTTTTTTCTTCAGGAGAATTGTATACTTAGAGAGTTTACAAGAGGAATTTTCAAATAAAGGCGATAAAGAATTACAAATGGGGAGGATTGCAAATGAGAAATATATCTTAATGGATTTTTTGGTTTTTCACTTGAGAATATACATTTCTTTGATAGGTTTTCCTTAGCAATTGAGCTTGGAATATGCATTTCTTTAGCATTTGGCAAAAGATAAGAATCTAGACCCAATGGTATAATCCAATAGTATTTATTTGGTTGGCAAATAAATGTGCTTTATTTGGTAGAAGCTATTACTGCAGAATTAGCTTAAGTTACACGACAATTAAGTTGGGACAATTTATCGTGGAGGGACAAGTCAAATAAAAATTCTACTACACCGGTTTGTAAGTTTTGCTAACTGCAAAGGTCTTGAGTCTCTCATAAAAAATATTGAACTTTCCATGCTTTTGCTTGATTGGTTTTGTTCTATTTTTTATTTTTATATCTTTAATTGATATTTTTTCTTTCTAAAAAATAATGATTTTTTTCTATTAGAGCATTTTAATATTAAATTATTATTTTGTTAAAAACAAGTTGACAAATATAATGAAAATATATGAGAACTTAATGTAGTAAATGATGAATTTAAGAGTATTATCAAATTTAGAATCACACATTAATTTTTAGCCAACTTTACTATATCCCCCTCTAACGGAATCAATTTCGTACCTGAGACTATTTTGGTTTGACTACGAGAACGAAATATTTGAATAATCTTAGTATATGTATGTAAATATATTTGATTTATTGGGCTTAAATGTAATACAGCCTTTTGGGAGAAATATGCAATATAGTCTTTTAATATTGGATAAACTATGTATTTTATTCCTAACCTAACTAACTTATTTTAAAAGGTCAATACTTATAATTTTTTTCTCTAGAGTTTAAAAAAATTTGAGCAGTTTTGGAACTTGTAGCTTTTTAAGCAAAAAAAAGTAAGTTAAATGATATTCCCTTAAAAGTTTGATTTTCTGAATAGAACTAACAATTTGGGACAGGAGAGAGATTTTTGATATATTTTTAGTGAATTATTATCACTAACACACTATAATATGTAAACCCTCTTCACCATATTTATGCTTTTGAGAAATTACGGGCAAAAGAAAGAGTTCTGGAATCTTAGGGAAACCTTTTTAACCGTAACTGATTGTAATTAGATTCCAAATTTTCTAAATATTTGGGTTTTTATCTTCACCACAAATTTTTCTTTGACTAGGAAAATTATGCAATACTTCAAAAGCAATCCTCTCTCTCTTATATGAATTTTGGTTCTTTGTTTGAAGCACAAACTAATTCGATCTATTCAGTTGTTCACACAGAACTTCGCACAAAAAAGATGGGACTTTCAATGCACCGTTGAAGCTAGTGGGGGGTCATGGCCCCCCGACTTTTTCAATTTTCCATTATAGGTAGTATGAAAATCACATAAATAATTACGAGTCACAGAAAAAATGCACTTATTGGCCCCCTTAGATTTAGAATTTAGGCCGTACAAAATTCTATATTCAGTCCAAAAACATACCCCCCCCCCCCCCCCCAAAAAAAAAGACCATACAAATTTATAATTACTCCTCAAAGTATTTGAATTATTGGCTGGTCTCAATAATTAATAAAGAATGAAAAGATAATATAGACATAAGTGGAATTGAACTACAATTTAAAATATTCAAATTTATAAAATAAAAAATAAAAATTTCAACCTCCAGTCCTGAGTCCACTACTCAAAATTGATACCTAAGATTTACACCATCTGATAGTCAACTTGAAGATAGATGTAGGAACCTAGGAGATCCAAAAGAACAAATCATCAAATATAGAAACAAATGCTAATAGAATAAACTCACTTGAAAATTAAACTTGAATATTTAAAATATGCAAATACAGTGGTGAAAAATGATATTTAAAGAATAAACTTACTTGAAAATTAAACTTGAATAATTTCTTCAGAAGAATCGTATACTTCGAGAGCTTACAAAAGGAGTTTACAATTGAAGGTGATAAAGAATAACAAATAGGGAGGATTGCAAATGAGAAATAATATCAAGATGGTTTTTCTCCACTCTGTTTTTTACTTGAGAATAAGTAGCCTGTTTTTTTTTCTTCTCAGCAAAACAGAGAATGAGTAGCCTTTGACAGACCTGAAGTAGCCCTTTGTCACCATGCTCACACTTAAACGTGGACAATTATCCCCTATATTCTCTTTCGTACGGGACTTCTGAAATAATTGTGATTGGGTCTTGGCTTTTTCGATGAAGGTTTGGTATTGAATTATTGATCACTTGGTTAACCATTTGAGAGAGTATTCAATAGTCATCAAATTATAAATGTTGAGAAAGATTGTCACCGTGTTCACACTTAAACGTGGACAATTATCCCCTATATTCTTTTTTGTACGAGACTTTTGAAATAATTTTGATTGGCTCTTGGCTATTTCGATGGAGGTTTGGTATTGAATTATTGATCACTTGGACGGAACAACTAATTTTGAATCTGCATTATTAGGTCAGCGAATATGAGGCAATGTTTGGTATCTCCAACAAAAATAACTTTTGTAGCTTTCAACAAGTTTAGAAGTTCTTATGTTGGTATGGAAATAGCTTATTTTCAGTAAGGACACGTTTGGTACACAGTAACGGTAATTACATAAGAATGGGAATAGATATTACAAGTAATAAAAGATAATGTAATGTAATACTTATTACTATTCATTTGTTTAGTGACAATATAATAATAGAACCCTAAAGATAATGGAATGAAAGCATTTTTAATTAACCTTAAGATATATTTTAGAAAATATCTTACTCATATAACTATATTTCCTAAAAAATAATATTTTTTTAAATTTGAAAGAGAGATTAGTTATTTTTTTATGATTTTTTATTTTCATAATTGTTATATGCATATGGAAAGTTTGTTTATTTGGAAATATATTAATTTAAGAAATTAATACACCAACTAAGGAATAGCTATTACCACTCATTTAAAGATGAATAGTTATTTCTCATTTTAAATAATGACTATTCATAAGGAATGACTATTTCCTGTAACATAAATATAACCAAACTATTAAATAATTAGACTATAGAAATAACTATTACATTACAGTGTCTATTACAGTCTACAAAACATATCATAATTTTTTTTTAATGTTTATAAATAGTGGCGTAGTTATTAAAGGACCAAAGGGGGCTTGGGCCCTCCCAAAATTTTTGAAAAAATTAATTTTTTTTTTTTGTTAATATCTTAAATATTTTGAAAATTTTTAAATAACCTTATCATTTTGGCCCCCCATACTTAATAATAAACATATATATTTAAAAAGTCTAGGGCTTATTTGTACACAATAGTAAAAATTGAAAAGTCATAAACTTTGTTGATGTGCCGCACCACCAAATCTCGCACAAAGTTACAAAAACATTTTGCCTCACACAGGTGACTCTCTCTGTGTCTCCGTGGGTGTTTGCTACTTTGCCTCACCTTTCTTTTTTACACAAGTCACTGTCGTGGGCCCCTCACTGTGTAGTGTAGTAGCTCTATGTAAGCCTCATAGCTGACCAGCTCTAATCTTTATCTATACCTAATACCCATTACTTTTAGCTCTTTGACATTTTTCAGGTACTATTTATTTGTTTTGATATCATAATTTTTTTTTTTTTATGTTTATAAATAGTGGCGTAGTTATTAAAGGACCAAAGGGGGCTTGGGCCCTCCCAAAATTTTTGAAAAAATTAAATTTTTTTTTGTTAATATCTTAAATATTTTGAAAATTTTTAAATAACCTTATTATTTTGGCCCCCCATACTTAATAATAAACATATATATTTAAAAAGTCTAGGGCTTATTTGTACACAATAGTAAAAATTGAAAAGTCATAAACTTTGTTGATGTGCCGCACCACCAAATCTCGCACAAAGTTACAAAAATATTTTGCCTCACACAGGTGACTCTCTCTCTGTTTCTGTGGGTGTTTGCTACTTTGCCTTACCTTTCTTTTTTACACAAGTCACTGTTGTGGGCCCCTCACTGTGCAGAGTGCAGTAGCTCTATGTAAGCCTCATAGCTGACCAGCTCTAATCTCTATCTATACCTAATACCCATTGCTTTTAACTCTTTGACTTTTTCCAGGTACTATTTATTTGTTTTGATATCATAATTTTTTTTAATGTTTATAAATAATGGCATAGTTATTAAAGGACCGAAGGGGGCTTGGGCCCTCCCAAAATTTTTGAAAAAATTAATTTTTTTTTTTGTTAATATCTTAAATATTTTGAAAATTTTGAAATAACCTTATCATTTTGGCCCCCATACTTAATAATAAACATATATATTTAAAAAGTCTAGGGCTTATTTGTACACAACAATAAAAATTGAAAAGTCATAAACTTTGTTGGTGTGCCGCACCACCAAATCTCGCACAGAGTTACAAAAACATTTTGCCTCACATAGGTGACTCTCTCTGTGTCTCCGTGGGTGTTTGCTACTTTGCCTCACCTTTCTTTTTTACACAAGTCACTGTCGTGGGCCCCTCACTGTGCAGAGTGTAGTAGCTCTATGTAAGCCTCATAGCTGACCAGCTCTAATCTCTATCTATACCTAATACCCATTGCTTTTAACTCTTTGACTTTTTCCAGGTACTATTTATTTTTTTTGATATCATAATTTTTTTAATGTTTATAAATAGTGGCGTAGTTATTAAAGGAACAAAGGGGGCTTGGGCCCTCCCAAAATTTTTGAAAAAATTAAATTTTTTTGTTAATATCATAAATATTTTGAAAATTTTTAAATAACCTTATCATTTTGGCCCCCCATACTTAATAATAAACATATATATTTAAAAAGTCTAGGGCTTATTTGTACACAACAGTAAAAATTGAAAAGTCATAAACTTTGTTGATGTGTCGCACCACCAAATCTCGCACAAAGTTACAAAAATATTTTGCCTCACGCAGGTGACTCTCTCTCTGTCTCCGTGGGTGTTTGCTACTTTGCCTCACCTTTCTTATTTACACAAGTCACTGTTGTGGGCCCCTCATTGTGCAGAGTGCAGTAGCTCTATGTAAGCCTCATAGCTGACCAGCTCTAATCTCTATCTATACCTAATACCCATTGCTTTTAACTCTTTGACTTTTTCCAGGTACTATTTATTTGTTTTGATATCATAATTTTTTTTTAATGTTTATAAATATTGGCGTAGTTATTAAAGGACCAAAGGGGGCTTGGGCCCTCCCAAAATTTTTGAAAAAATTAAATTTTTTTTTGTTAATATCTTAAATATTTTGAAAATTTTTAAATAACCTTATCATTTTGGCCCCCCTACTTAATAATAAACATATATATTTAAAAAGTCTAGGGCTTATTTGTACACAATAGTAAAAATTGAAAAGTCATAAACTTTGTTGATGTGCCGCACTACCAAATCTCGCACAAAGTCACAAAAACATTTTGCCTCACACAGGTGACTCTCTCTCTGTCTCCGTGGGTGTTTGCTACTTTGCCTTACCTTTCTTTTTACACAAGTCACTATCGTGGGCCCTTCACTGTACAGAGTGCAGTAGCTCTATGTAAGCCTCATAGCTAACCAGCTCTAATCTCTATCTATACCTAATACCCATTGCTTTTAACTCTTTGACTTTTTCCAGGTACTATTTATTTGTTTTGATATCATAATTTTTTTTTAATGTTTATAAATAGTGGCGTAGTTATTAATGGACCAAAGGGGGCTTGGGCCCTCCCAAAATTTTTGAAAAAATTAATTTTTTTTTTAATATCTTAAATATTTTGAAAATTTTTAAATAACCTTATCATTTTGGCCCCCCATACTTAATAATAAACATATATATTTAAAAAGTCTAGGGCTTATTTGTACACAACAGTAAAAATTGAAAAGTCATAAACTTTGTTGATGTGCCGCACCACCAAATCTCACACAAAGTTACAAAAACATTTTGCCTCACACAGGTGACTCTCTCTCTGTCTCCGTGGGTGTTTGCTACTTTGCCTCACCTTTCTTTTTTACACAAGTCACTGTCATGGGCCCCTCACTGTGCAGAGTGCAATAGCTCTATGTACGCCTCATAGCTGACCAGCTCTAATCTCTATCTATACCTAATACCCATTGCTTTTAACTCTTTGACTTTTTCCAGGTACTATTTATTTGTTTTGATTTTGTTGCTTTACTTTTCATGGCTTTTTTTTTTTTTAATATATATATTCTTTGTAATATATTATTTATTATTATAATATTCAATATATTATATACAGTATATACCACTATATCAAATTGTATTTAGTTGTTGTTTACTATATTTTTTTTATGCATTGACATTTGAATGATTATTTGTCTTTTATTTAGCAATCTTTGAACTATTAGTATTTTTTTAGTATATTTTTTTTTAAATCTCAGTCATTTTATTTAATGAGTGATGATTTAATTTGATAATCTAGGTTCATGGGCAAATTTAGGACTATTGACTCGTTCTTCAAAAAAATTGAAGAAAATAATTTAGAAAATAGTACACTTCTAGGTTCTAATGTTGAAGGGTTAGCTTTCAATGAGCGTCCTTCCAAATCTCCAAGAATTTATTAAGAAAAACATCTTTCTAGGCCATCAGTGGTGGAAGTGGAACTTAAAGAAATTCATTTAAAATTTTCACCACCTAATTTCAATGAAGTTGATGTTAGAATTTTAAAACGAGGTCTAGGAGAACACATTGAAATGTGTAACTATCCAACCAATATTCGTGATGAAAGTTAGACGTGCTTATTTAAAAGCTAAACCATATCAAATCTGTCTTTCAAACTATCCATTTTTTAGAGAAAAGCATCCTCGTTGCTTTCAAGCTTCTTGGTTCACTCAATTTTCTTCTTGGTTGGAGTATTCTCCTACTAAAGATGTTGCATGCTGTCTGCCATGTTATCTCTTTAGCATGGAAAGAAGTGGACGCCTTGGCTATGATGCTTTTACTTTCATAGGATTTAGAAATTGGAAAAAAGTCAATAATGGAAAGAATTGTGCCTTTTTGAATCATATTAGGGAGGATCCTTGCACACCCCATAACAATGCTGTGAAATATTGTGATGATCTATTGAAGGAATCAGTGCATATAGATAAAGTGATGAATGTGCAGAGTGCTGAATAAATTCTAAATAATCGACTCTGGGTGAAAAATTCTATTGATACTGTTTGGTGGCTCACCTTTCAAGGGTGTCCTTTAAGAGGTCATGATGAAACCCCTGAATCAAAAAATTGGGGAAATTTCCTTGAGATTATTAGAATTTTGGTATCTTATAATGATAATGTTGAACAAGTTGTTTTGAAAAATGCTCATAAATCTTCTAAGCACACTTTGCCTATAATTCAGAAGGAGATTCTACATGTTATTGCAAGTAAAGTGTGGAGTAAGATTTGTGAAGACACTGGGGATTCCAAATTTTGTATTATTATTGATGAGTCACGTGATGAGTCAAAGAGAGAGCAAATGGCTCTTGTTTTGAGATTTGCTAACAATGAGGGCTTTATACAAGAATGCTTTTTCTTATCTTTCTCATGTTAAAGACACTGTTGCATTGACACTGAAGAAAAAAATATGCTATTCTTTCTTTTCACTGTCTTGACATTCAAAATATTTGTGGACAAGGATATGATGGTGCTAGCAACATGTGTGGTGAATGGAAAGGATTGCAAGCCTTAGTTCTTTTTTTTTTTTTTTTTTTTTGATAACCTTCAATCCATTAAAAACGAGAAAAAGAACAAACACGATAATCATCCTTACAAACATCAGCTAACGCTGGGGGAAGATTATCTTTATTGAAAAAACAAGACATGCGAGTATCTAAAGCAAACTTAGCAGAGATGTGCGCTGCAGAATTGCAACATCTCTTAATCCAAACAAAAGAACAAGAACTAAAACACTGAGCACAGTCAAGGACATTGGAGATGGTGGTTTGGATGGCCCAGTTAGGTGGAGAACTGATGGAAGAGACGGCATCGAAGCAAATTTTGGAATCACCTTCAAAGAGAACTTGCTACCATCCTTCTCTCTTTGCTATTTGCATGGCCCAAAGGAGCGCTTCTACTTCGGCTTGAAAGGGGGAGCAGTGGGAGATAAGTATGGCCCAGATATTGCATAGAGAGCCACAAAAATCCCTGGCTACCACAGCAATAGCAGCCTTTGTGTTTGACAATGCAGCATCCACATTAACCTTGATCCAGCTAGGAGGAGGTGGGGACCATCGGGGTGAGTCATGAGAAGAGAGGGGTGGGGAGGTGGGTGAGGATACCTCAATGAAATCGTGGACGTATCTCTGGACAACCTGGATGGAATTCATTAAAGTGGCAGAGCTATTGGAGTGAAGCTTGGAGTCTCTGAGTCTCCATATTTCCTCTAAGGTAAAGGCCATAGTGAGGGACACTTTCCATTGGTCCATGGAATGACTTAGAGCCATGGGGGGGTCTAAGACAAGACTAACAATCTCCTCATGAGTGGAGGCTTGAGCTTCCTCCAATTTAAAACCCCAGCAGGTAGCGAACCATAGAGCTTTTGCCATGGGGCAAGTGAGAAACAGGTGTGTCGGAGTTTCAACAGAGCTTGTACAGAAAAGACAATTTACCTCTGGCATATCAAGTCATTTCGCTATGTTTTCCCTTGTTGGAAGGGCATTGACACTTAACCTCCAGAGGAATGTCTTGGTTCTTTCGGGAGCTTTGAGATTCCAAAGCTTTTTCCAATTTACCGCTGGTGCTGATAGAGCTTCTGTTAGAGGGTTTAAAACTTTATGCGCCAATTTGACCGAGAACAAGCCCTTTGAGTCCAAAACCCAAATTAATTTGTCTGGACTGTGCCTTCTGGGAATAGAGATTGAGAGAATAGCCTTGGCCGAGGCAGAGTCAAATAGATTGTTTATGATTGATGCTTTCCAACAGTGCAAATCATGGTCTATGAGATGGGAAACCTTGATGGGGTGCTGAATTGAATTTTCATCTCTAGGTTTAGGGATAAAACCTTGATACCAGGGCACCCATGGATCTTGCCAGACATCAATTGAAGAGCCATCACCAATAAGGTAGCATGCTCCTTTAACAATGATGGATTTTGCCTGCTCAATTGCTTTCCATATGGGGGAGGCTGATCTAGGGGGGTCAGACCTTAGCCAATCGTGCTTGATTTTATACTTTGCTCTAAGGATTTGCATGCATAGGCTATCTCTTTTGGTAGCAACCATCCATGCTAGCTTAGCAAGGAGGGAATTGTTTATGTCTTTGGCTTTTTTAAAACCAAGGCCACCTGAACTTTTTGGGAGGCAAAGCTTTTCCCAAGATTTCCAAGCGATAAATCTACCTTGTTGCTCTTTGGGGTTCCACCAAAATCTCCTTGTGAGGGAGTCCATTTTATCACAGATTTTATTGGGCACCTTGAAGGTAGACATGGTATATGTAGGCAACGATTGAGCAATTGAGGTGATGAGGGTTCTCCTCCCAGCCCATGACAAACACTTACTCCTCCATCCCATAAGCTTGGCTTCTAGTCTATCTTGAAGGTATGCAAAATCCTTAGACGGGGCTCTCGAGAGGAAGAGAGGGGCTCCTAAGTAAATGGCGTCCTTTTTTAGGCTTTTGAACTGTAGGATGTTCTTGATGGTTCTTTTGTGCTGAGGTTGGGTGTGCTTAGAGAAAAAAAACTCCCCATTTGCCTTTGTTGACACATTGGCCAGACCATGAGCAATACTTGTCTAAGACATTCACTAAACAGCGGGCATCTTTGGCGCTGGCTTTAGAGAAGAGAATGATGTCGTCCGTGTACATGACATGAGTGATGGGAGGGCCATTGGAGGTGGCCTTGATGCCACTGATGTTCTTGTTCCTTAGTTCGCAATCTAGCAGCCTTGAAAGCACCTCTTGCCCCAGTATGAACAGATAAGAAGAGAGAGAATCGCCTTGTCTCAATCCTCTGGAAGGCTTGAAGCTCTCAGACTTGCCCCCATTAACAATGATCTCAAAAGTGACAGAAGAGATACAAGCATGAATCCAATTAGTGAAGGTTTCATTGAACTCCAGATGGAGGAGAACAGAATTAATGAAGCGCCAGTTTACTCTATCATAAGCCTTCTGGAGGTCGAGTATGATGGCCATAAGACCTGGCTTAAGCTTCCTAGTTTTAAAACCATGGAGAAGCTCCTGAACGATAACTTGATTTTCAGCAATCCACCTGTCAGGAATGAAAGCAGATTGGGCAAGAGAGATGATTTTGTCCAGCAGAGGTCTTAATTTGATAATTATGAGCTTTGAGATTATTTTGTAGACCACGTTGCAGAGACTAATAGGCCTGTAATGGTTAACAACAGAGGGGTTAGAAATCTTGGGGATGAGAACAATTAACGATCTATTTACCTCTCTAGGCATAGAGCCAAGCAGGAAGAAAGAGGTAACAGCTTTTATGATATTGTTGCCGACTGTGGGCCAGAGTTGCTTGTAGAATAGAACTGGGAAGCCGTCAGGGCCAGGGGCTTTCAAATCTTGCATGTGGAAGAGAGTGGATTTAATGTCTTCTGGTGATGGTATGGCCATGAGATTAGCATTCTCTTCCTCGGTGATGCAGGGAAGCATGAGGTGCTCAAGGTGATATGGGAAGGAAACATCTTCTTCCATGAATTGATGCTTGAAGTTATTGAGAAATAGCTGCCTGATATGTTTGGATTCGGAGATCTAGGTACCATCCTCTGACTTGATTGCATCAATGTTGTTGCGCCTTCTCCTAATGATAGTAGAGAGGTGGAAGAATTTAGAGTTTTTATCACCAAGCTTAAGCCATTCTAAAGAGCCATTCTAACAATTCGGCTTGTAAAGAAGACTCTAGGATGTCATTTTCATGAGAAGGTTGTTGACTTTGAGCTTCCTTTAATTTTGTAATGAGGACATTGATTCTATCTTGGCAGCGGCCAAAGACTTCTTTGTTCCACTTTTGAAGGGAGTCCCTTGTTGTGGCTTGCTTTTTGTAGAGTTTAACAAAGTCAGACCCACTGGTTTCCTTATTCCAAGCATTTTCAATCACCGGGATGCATCTATTATCACTTAACCACGCTACTTCAAATCTGAAAGGCCTATGGGCAAAATCATCCTCCGGGTTGGTATTAAGTAATAAAGGCTTGTGATCAGACATGATGGCCCTGAGGTGAGAGATGGTAGCTTTCGGGTATGCTAATCTCCATGAGATGTTAGCAATACCCCTGTCGAGCCTTCTTTTGATGGTTGTATTGCCCCACCTGCCTTTAGCCCATGTATACTTATTTCTTGAATACCCAAGATCAATGGCACCAAAATCGAACATAAGTTCTTTGAGATAGTTGGTAGTAGAGGAGTCCCCCCTTTTGCCTCCTATCTTTTCATCCTCATTGATAACGAAGTTGAAATCCCCTAGACAGACCCACATTCCCTATTGAGCCTCAAGCAGGGCAGATAAATTATCCCAGGCTTTTTTCTTTTTTGTGAAGTAAGGAGGGCCATAGAATCCAACTAACAGCTAATTGCAGATGATATCAAATATCTGGATAGCTATAAGAATTTTGTTGAACTCAACTAGCTTAGCTGAGATACCCTGCTTCCACATGAAACACAAACCACCAGCAATGCCTTTTGCTGCTACGACAATCTTATTATCAAACTTAATCAAACTTTTAACAAACTCTAAACGAGCTTCATTAGCTTTAGTTTCAGAAAGAAAAATAACATCAGGCCTAGTGCCCTTTATTGAGTCTTAAGGGCTCTAACTGTCGAGGCGTTGTAGATGCCTTGACAGTTCTAGCTAAGGATTTTCATGGTAAAGGTGGGGGCATCATAAGGCCTGCCTTCTCGGCCACAGAAGTAAAGAGAGCACATGTGCTAGAGTCAAATGAGTTGAGACTATGAGATGCAACAACAGTGGGGTTAATGGAGCGAGAGTTAAGAGACTTACTCTGTTTCTTATGGGCTGGTTTGGACTTGGACTTGTGCTTTGCATACTATGTGCATTGCTTTGCTTTTCGGTTACAATTAGCATTAGTTGCTGCATCAAGAAAGGTAATCCCTATCCATGAATATCACTACAGTTGGTTCTTCATGAAAATGTAATGATGAACTTAGAGCTGCTCAAGCTGTAGAAATTGCTAGAATGTTAGCTATTGATGAACTTGAAACGAGAACAAGAGCAAACCAAATTGGGACTCTAAAACTGGTTGGTGATTCTCATTGGGGGTCTCATTTTAATTCTATTTGTAGCATAATGAGGATGTTTGGTCCAACTTGTTTGGTGCTTGAAAATATAAAGGAAGACGGGTCCACCTACTTGCAACGTGGAGATGCAAATGTAGCTCATAAAATGATTAATTCATTTGAGTTTATATTTAGTTTACATCTAATGAAGGAAATCATGGGTATTATTGATGTTCTTTGTCAAGCTTTGCAGCAGAAATCTCTAAACATCTCAAATGCCCAAAATTTAGTTTCAACAACAATGATACTCATAAAAAATTTAAGAGTAGATGGCTGGGATAATTTTCTTAAGAATGTCATAGGATTCTCCAAAATATTTGAAATTGATATTCCAGATCTAAGTGCTCGATTTGCTGAAGGTAGAGGTCGTAAGAAAAGGGATCATGTTACATTGGAGCATCATTATCATTTTGATATATTTAATGCTACAATAGATGTTCAATTGCAAGAGCTTGACAATAGGTTTGGTGAACAACCAATAGAACTCTTGACTTGCTTAGCTTTGGATCCAAAGGATGCTTACAAATCCTTTAATGTGGATGACATATGCCGACTTGTTGAGAAATATTATCCTCTTGATTTTTCTGAGCGTGATAGTACTGGTTTGAAAATTCAATTGAAGCTATTTGAGCATGATGTGCAAAATCATTCGAAGTTTCAGAATTTGTCATCTATAGCAGAATTATGTTGAAGGTTAGTAGAGACAGAAAAGTCATAGGTATATCCTCTTGTTGATCAATTGATTTGCCTTATTTTGACTCTTCCAGTGTCCATAGCAACTGGTGAGTGAGCCTTTTTAGTTATGAAAATTGTTAAAACAAAACTGCGCAACAAAATGGAGGACAAGTTTCTCTCAAATAACTTAGCTGTCTACATTGAAAGGGAAATTGCGAAGAACTTCACTACTGACTCAATACTTGATGACTTTAGATCTCTTAAAGAGTGTTTGTTGTAGTTTTGAAAAAAGATGTTTAACTTTTATGTTATTGTATGTTTTGCGATTTTGCCTATTTCATAGTTGATTAAAGATATTAAATCCTTTTGTCAATCTTGTCTCATGATTGTTTAATTTTAATTAAATACATTTTTGTTTATAGCATAAATTGAGTTATGAAGTATTGCCCATTTCTATTTCACATTTCATACCAAAATATATATATATATATATATATATATATATATATGGCCTCCCCAAAGATAAATTCCTGACTCCACCACTGTTTATCAAAAGATATAATTTTTAGTAACCTCCATGTTAAATGTGTTACAAAAAATTAAAAATTAGTTTATTTCAAAAAATCTAAAAGTTAGAATATTTGAAAAAAAAAATGAGACAAAAAGCGAAAAAAAAAAAAAAAAAAAAAACTTTTCTCAACAATTTCCAAAGGGAAAACTAATATTTCCAACAGAAACTGTAAGGGTTCAAATTCTTTTTTTTATTTTTTATTTTTTATTTTTTTATAATTGGTTAAAAAGTAATGAAAAAAAATGCATGAAGCCTTCATTATTGAACTCATTTTTCAAAATTGAGCTGTTCTCAATTGATCCTCAATACATTAAAGTTAATAAAGCTTTTGTTTTTGGTTTTAGATCAGCTTAGATTTCGTTCATCAGCGTTGACTTTACTTAATTAGCAAATGTCATAAGTATTAGAATTCCATAAATACATCTTTGTATTTATCTAAATTAAACAATGATTTTTTTTTTTCTTTTCTTTCTCAAAAAAATCATTTTCTTTTTTACGAAAAAATATTTAAACAATGAGAAATATTATTGTTTCTATTTGTTGTTGACGACATTTTCAATAATTAAAATATCATCTTCTCCATATAGTTTGTATTTATGAGTTATGACACCAACTCGTTGTCTAATTTGTCTGGTCAACACTGGAAGGATGGGTGCATGTCTTTTACATTAGGCTTCTTCTTTTTATTTTTTTATTAATATTGCATAATAATGGTAAGGAAGGCCAAGGGTACCAATAAATGTTTATAAAGATTTAAGGACTAAAATGAATCAACCGATATTTGATCAAAAGAATTATTAAAAATTATATAGTTTATGAACCAAAATTTTGACATTTTTTTATTTATTTGACATGCTTAAGAGATTCTTTGCAAATTACATTTTAATTTCCCATGAGGTTTACATCTATTTTTTTCTATATTAAAAAAACCATAGTCATGTTTCCATGAGGGACCAATTTGTTTTGAGTGTTCCACAATATTCCTCTGTATCATTAATTGATCAAAGAGTTTGGCCTTTTTTCTTTTCAAACAATATGTTTCTTTGATAATAAAACTATAAAAGCATTTCAATTTGCAATTACAGCCAATAGAGTCAGATAGGTGGCCAAACACACTAGCAATCAAGCATGCACACCTAAATACATATATAAACAGAGCATTATGGGTCAGACCCAAAATCTAATTTGATCTATTTCAAGGAAATTGAAGTGCTTATGCCAAGATGGTAGCTAAAACAAACTACAATAAATCTAGCAGTAGAAAGCATTAGTGGGCCTGATTCTACCACGGGTAATATAGTAATGAGATATAATACTTTGAAGCATTAGCAGTGGCAGCACATAATCCCTTAATGGCTTGGCTCACCCACTCTCAGGTTAATGAAAAAGGGTTCCTCAAACTTTTATTCAATTCGTGGGTTCACTATTATATATAAAATATATATATATATATATATATATATATATTTGTGGGTTCACGAAAAGTATTATTCAATTCGTTTGAATAGTTTGGCTTGGGGTGAGGAAGATTGGGTGTTAAATAATCACTAGACAAAATGTAATTTCCACTTAATTATTATCATAAATCAGAATGGAGCAGGGGTTTTGGGTATTTTTCAATCTAAAATAAATTTCACATGTTGAAAAATCTCCAACCCTAACTAAACTCATGGACCATAGTAGCTCTAAAAAGACGACCCAGCTTGATCTGTAGGAAACATGATGGGTTGGGCAGGTCATTTGGTTGAAATAATTTCTCCAGGCCTAGTAAAAAAATTTGCTTTTCATTCTACAATTTAAGCCCACTTTCAAATAAAGAATTACAATTTCATATAAACTAGTTACAAAAATCAAAATAATTTAAAATAACAAATTTAAACTAAGTATGTTTTTTTAACTATGAAGTAAGAGCATGGATTGGATTTACTTGGACTGAAATTTTTGTCAACTCAAAGCTGATCCAACTCAAGTTTCTAATATAAAAAGCCCAACCCAACCCTTCAACCCATAAAATACCAACCCTAGGCGTTGGTTTAGATTGGGTTGGATCAGGTTCATAGAGTTGGTGGATTTAATCTACACACACATCAAAGAAAAATGAACAGAAGAACTACAAAACTCACTAGAACAATAAAAAACAATTAATAGGAATGTTAATCGTTTGCCCAAGCTAAATTATATACAACACAGAGAAGAGGAGCAGATTCCACCATTGAACTAGTAACAATCTTCTAACAACTTTGCCACCAAGGCATCTTGGATTTCAAACTTTTAAATTTATTACAAACAATTTAGAAAGAAAGTCTTGAGTATTAATTTATTGAGCAATAAAACAGAATATCCAAACGCTACTTAGAATTGGAACTCCAAACAAAACAGGATTCTTTTGAAGCAAACAAGGCAAACTCATAATCTTCAGCATGATTCTACCACAAGTAAAACAAAAAAAAAAAAAAAAAAAAAAAAAAAAAAAAAAAAAAAAAGAAGAAGAAGAAGAGATATGGTACATTTTGTCAAGGTTCACTCATAAAACTTTATGCTATTATAAAGTGGACTAAAAATGTATATATCTAACATTTCATAGACATATATAAACTTTTTAGTAAAACTTGTATATATAAATAATGCAGGCTAACATGTGGCTTATTAAAACAGACAAAATCATTTCCAAATCACAAATAAGACATTGTAACCAAACCAAAACTAAGAAACCTCTGCACATACAGTTGAAAATTATCAAAGATTTGGATTATTGACATGCATGAAGGACACAAAATGAAAAATCCAAAAAAAAGGTGGGGTTACAATTACAATAGGCTATAAATATTTATAGTACAGCTAAGCTAACAAATATTTAAATACAACACGTGCTAATCGTGTGAGGAAAGCAAGCTTAAGTTAATTTCCTATTCTTCAGTCCTTTTATATACGACAGCGTTTTTGTCCCACTGATGCTCTTGTCCTCAACGTTATACCACATATCACAATTTACAAGGAAATAAATCACTATTTCAAACTTTGAAATATACAAATAGTGTATAGGAATTTATTTCTAGTAATCTGTCTATATCATAGGAATTTTTCTCCTTCCAGCGGGGGGTAAATAGGAATTCATGCATTGAGCTAAGTTGTTGGAGGCTTAATTCATTAGTACATTAATATTCTAAAACAGTACAAGGAAGGTTAATTCATAAGTACATTTACACATAGGTACATTAACTCAGTTCCTTGCTTCCTTTTAATTGTTGGGGGGTGGGGGGTTTTATTATACGGAAATGATGAAACTCTAATGATGCTACATAAGCTTTTGAAAGCCTACATTTTTTTCACTGTCATTATTCTAATATATATTTTTAATTGAATTTAAATTCTGCAAACCTTCTTTATTTACATCCTCTGTTAAAACCTTGGCACATCATTTTTTCTTTAAATGGTATAATGTAGTTCTATATAGAAACATCATACTAATAAATGCTGATTAATAGCTGCCATAAATATCAAATTTCATAGTTAGCCAAAAAACTGTGTTCATAAGGCGCTTAGAAGACTAACAAACAGGTTTTTTATTTTTTATTTTTTATCTAATAAACAGATTCATATCAGCCTTGTAGGATTTTTTTGGGTAAAAGGTGTACACTGAAGATGTGCTATGGGTTTGCTCTCATAGGAATTTGGTTATGATCAATGAGAGGATCATTAGAGGATTTTTATGCATACATATGTATACATATGCAACAGTTGCAAGGGATTTGCTGATCATAGTTATTGATTATGGAATTCTTCATGCATTACCTTTTGTTAGAGATATCTTGAGCATATAAGATTACATTGATTTGAATTCTTTTTTGAAATGACATTAATAGATATATTTGTATTAAATATTTTATAACTACTTATTTTCTTCCTCAGCAACTTCAGCTGTTGCTTTGAAAAAGTAAATTTTTTTAATTAGTAGTGACCAACTCAAGCTATTAAGGACATTGGACGTAACATCATGATTAGTGCTTGAATTGATAAAAATACTTCCTCCTCCAGGTATCCATCCAATTATATCGGTTATACTTGAAGTTTCTGAAGAGGAATCCAGGCTATGATGGAAAGGTTTGCAGTGGAATGCATCCCTGGTTTTTCTAATTTTTAAAAAATGATATGAATCATGCTAACATTTATATAGGTTTCAATATATGGGCATTCGTTGGGAAGGTGTCCTTTCCTATGATATTCTCTGTCATCAGGAGAATTTATCCTCCCCATTTCCAATGGATTGGATGTACAAAGAACATGCTAGAAATGAAGAATCATCTCCTGATGCGAACAACCAGTGTTCTCTGTGTGACTTTTTGACAAAGCTGGAGGATAAAGATTTCACGGTTGTTAATGAAACTGAGGACAGGGTGGATCACTTTGAGGACAAGATTACTTCACAAACAGATTTAGATGCTGAAAACGAGGAAGGAGATGCTGAAGATTCCTCAATAATTGTGGGTCCTATCACTTCAGATTTAGATGAACTTACTGCAAAGGCTATGGACTCCATGCGACCAGCTGGTGAGAAAGATGTTGATGAATTACTTTGTGATTCTAGTGACATACTTTCTCAGAAGAGGGATGCCTTGAGTGAAACTACAAACATGGATTCTGGCATCGGGAGTGAGGGTTTGGAGAAAATGACTAGGGCATGTGTGAAGATGAAGGCAATAACTAAGCAATCAAATTGCTGAAGAAAGAGGTGTGACTATAAAAAATGATCATTTTCTTCATGGGTTTCTATGGAACCTTCTTGTATAACATGTAATATTTGCTGCTTCAGATTGAATTGTTAAAGAGCAAAATAGTGGAATTGGAAAAGCAATGTGGTGGTGGAGATACAAGGTTGCATCAAGGTGATCTCCAATCTTCACATAAAAATTTCCCCCTTTTTTTCTGTTTGTATGTCTGAGTTTTGATGTGTAAAATATACAGGAACTAAGCAGGATCTTACAAATATTCAAGAGCAACACATAGATGAGAAGCTTCCATCTGGGCAAGATGATGCCCCGATGAATTGCACTCCATATATTAAGCACACAAATCTTTTTTTTTTTTTTTTTGAATACAAGATAGAATAGCACACAAATCTTGAATTTGAGGTAAAGAAGGGAGATTTCTGATCCTTGATTGTGAAGCAATGCAATTTAAGGTAAAGAAGGGAGATTTCTTTACTTTATCTAGTGCTTGTGAATTTCCAAAAGTAAATGCTTGCATCTCTGAAGAAGAATGAAATTGGTTCTATGTTTAGTTGCAAATCAGATCTGCTCATATTTTGGAATGGGTATATTTTCTCATATGACTAAAATCTTTTACATCAGGTTGACACATTCTTTGCAGTTGAATCGCCTCTTGGAGTATTCCTCGCCCTTCGTAATATTCGTATTGGCATTGGTAAGAGTTAATATGCATATGGATTTAAGACCCTGTATATGGATGGGTGCATGAATATCGTTTTTACTAAGAATGTTGATATCTCTCTGAAATTTTCCAAAGTTCTTAAATGGTTATAATTATCTTATGATTAATTAGTCTAGATATTTAATTCGTACTGATAGTATATATTTCTTTTCTAGTATGAGATAAAATGGAAACTTTATTTTATTATGGGTCATGCTAACGAATGCCCTTAGGGCATTGGTTAACAATTCATTTTAGGAAAGTTTTAACATCACTTTTATGGGAAATGAAAAAAGCTGCCAAAACATTAATTGTTTTATTTCATTTTTCCATAAAAACTTTCTTTAAATGGATTGTTAACCAATGCCCTAAGGGCATTCGTTAGCATTTCCCTTTTATTATTATCATCAATCATAAGTTGTACAGAGTTGTAAGGGCATAATTGTTTATGAAAAAAGAAAATAGAGGTGTGAATGCATTGGAATAGGTTGGATTTTGTAATTTCACATGTTGAGAAATGTTCAACTAAACCTGATTCATAGAGAACATGTAGGGTTGGATCGGGTCGTTAGGACCATTTTGCCAGGCCTATTAAAAAATTTTGGTTTTCATTCACCAATTTAAACCCATTTTTTTAATTAATAATTACAATTTCTTCTAAAATAAATCTCAAAATACTAAGACAATCCGAACTAACAAATTTAAAGTAAGTTATGAAGTCTAAAATAAATTAATTTTTTTTAGGTTTATAAAATCTAAAATCAAATAAATTAAAGAGTTTATACATATATATTTTTTAAAAGTATTAATTAATAGCAAGGTTGGATTAGGTTATTTGGATTAAAATTTTTGTCAACTTTGAACCCGATCCAACTCAAGTTATAAAAAAATAAGGCCCCAACCAAACTCTTCAACCCACAAAGAACAAGCCCTGATGTGCTGGTTTGGATTAGGTTCATCAAGTTCTTAGGGATGAATAAACAAAAGAACTATAAACTCAGAAACAATAGAAAACAATTCACACGAATGTTAATGGTTTACACAAGCTAAATTACATACAAATTACAATCCACGATTGAACCAGTGACAATCTTCCAACAAACTACCACAAAGGCATCTTGGAGTTCAAACTTTTACATTTATTAACAAGTAAGAAACAAAGTCTTAAGTAATAACTTATTGTACAATAACTAGAATACCCAAACAATACTCAGAATTAGAGCTCCAAACAAAACAAAATCCTTTTGAAGCAAACAAGGCAAACTCATAATCTTCAACATCATTCTGCCATGAGTAAAAAAAGAAAGAAAGAGATATGGCTTATTAAAATTGACAAATTCGTGTTCCAAAACACAAATAATAAGACATCATAGCCAAACCAAATCTAAGAAACCTCTGTACATAAAATTGAAAGTCACAGGCAAGATTAGGATTATTGACATGCATGGAGGACAAATAATGAAAAAACCCAGAAAAAGTCAGCATTACATAATTAACAATCATGTATCTTCTAATCACACATCATTCATAGAGGACTTTCCGGGAACATATGGTGGCCATTACTCACATACAGAACACGCCTACAAACACACATTCACACATGCATACACACCAAAATACATATTAAAAACAGTATTTTGACACAGGATTCAGAATCTAATTCTTTCTATTTCAAAGAATTTGATGTGTTTATCAGTTTATGCCAAGATGGTAACTATATCAAACTCCAAGCAAACAAGCAATAGCAAGCATTGTTAGGCATGAACACGATTACTTATTTATCATGTCAGAAACCATTAGTTTCAAAAACTTAAGCTATTACAAATTGGATAAATAATATAAGTCGAGCATACATAAATTTTTTAGTGAAATAACTTAGATGAAGCAAAGATTTTTTTGGGAGGGGAGGGTGTTTAGATGAAAGATAGAAATGAATGCGATAACCATTCATAAAAAAAAAAATAAAAAATAAAATAAAAGAAGAAGAAGAAGAAGAAGAAGAAGAAAAACACAAAGAATTGAGAAGCTACCTTCATGAAACATTCCCGAATTACTGCCAAATGTAGATCTTTGGGATGCACTGCAACACTAAATAACAAACTTATGAGTTATGTCTAAGAATATGATAACAAATTCAAATAGATATTGCTAACTTAGGTAACACAAAGTATCAAGTTGCAGTTCCAATCACATAAAAGAAGACAAACAAAATTGTTCAACATGTATTAGTTGGAAATTATGACTTGGATCACTCATTTCTCTTCATGAGCTTATGACAACCTAACAATGAGGAATATACAATTAAAAGCAAGAGATTTGCTACCCAAAAGAAGAATTCGAAAAATAGAGAAAAATTGGAAATCTCATTAAGAATTTATATCTAAGTCAAGGATTTTTAACTAGGACTCCAAAACCATAGGTTAATGGCAAAGATGCATCAATAAAGGGAAAATAATCAAATTGTGATTATACTTATCAGAAAATAAATAAACCTTAATCACATCTCATCCATATAGGAATTGCGAACTTAAGAGCATAGGGTCTAAAAGAGAAACTGATAACTTTTTTCTTAACTTGATACAACCACTTTTTCATGCATGATGCATAGATATAGAAATGGAGAGAGACTATGCATCTTCTGGCTATTTGCTTTTGCATCTATTGGGTACTATGGTCAAGAGTCGGTGCAAAAAGAAAGTACAACCTAACTCTTAAGAGCATCTTCCCAGAAACAAGGCACTAGTCCCCCTCCCCTACATGATCTCCTCAAAATAATATTGTCTCAACCTAAATGGGAGGGGAACACCTATGAGGAAAATATGAGGGTACATAAAGTCAAGAAAATTATTTCTTAACTTATATGCTTCTTCTCAAATGGATAGCAGTATTTACAAATGAGTACAAGGGCAATCAATGAAAAGACATAGGCAGCATGTGCCAAGCTAAATAAAAAAATTACCGAAGACATCCTATCTTAAATTAGACTATAAATCTATGACCTCAATGTGGCAGACTAGCAATGTGAGCACTTAAGAGTTAAAACATCCTATTATCAATGGCAAAATAATAATAATAAAATATAAAAAGGACAAGCTACTATTAATCAATGTATTTCATGAGGACAAGTTCTCAAATTATATAAGAAGCAAATTATGCACTTAAAAGTTTGCAACACAATTACACAAAGATTTATATATAAAAAAATCACAGGCTAACGTGTGCTCACTAAAACGGACCAATATGTGGTACAAACCACAAATAAGACATCACGACCAAATCAAATCTAAGAAACCTCCATACATAGAATCGAAAATTATATGTAAGCTTAGGATAACTAACACCCATGAAAGATGCATAATGGAAAATCCAGCAAAAGTCATGGCGTTACATAAGTCAAAATCTTGTATCTTCCAATCACACAACATCCACAGAGGACTTTCCTCAAACATATGGTGGGCTTAACATACCCACAAACAAAATACACCCACACACATTTATATAAACAGTATTTTGAGTCAGACCCATAAACTAATTTTATCTATTCCATGGAATTTATTTATTTTTTTATTTTTCTATGCCAAATTAGTAGATAAAACAAACTCCAAGCAATCAAGCAATAGCAAGCATGATCCTGCCGTGAGTAAAAAAACAGAGATACGATTAAGTACAATTAATCGCTAGAACGGATTACTTATTTATGATGTTAGAAGCCATTAGTTCAAAGAAATAGCTTAAATGATAAAATGAATGCAACCATTCATTTAAAGGTTAAAAGTGGAAGAAAAAATAGATTGAACTGAAAAGTTACCTCCGTGAAACATTTCGAATTACTACCAGATGTATAGGTCTGGGATGTGTTGCACCTTTAGACAATCCACCTTGTGAATGCAATTTTTAAGTTCCATTGAGATAGATTTCAATTCCAATTGTTGGAGATTTTGAAGGTATTCAATGCCCTCAGGCACTGTCATTAGCTCCATGCAGCTGGCTATATATAGGGATTTCAAATTTGGCATTGCCCCCTTCTCTATTATTATCTCATTCAATTGAGGGGAGTTACCAATTTCCAAACGTGTAAGCCTAGGAAAGCCTATATTGAAACATAACTGCTTTCCAACATAAGCATTATAAAGTTTAAGACATCCCAATTGGGGCAAATTGCCGATATGCGAGAGTAGATCTTCTTCCAATCTCGACCAACGTAGATACAAACATGTGAGTCTTTGACATGAACCAAACCAATGTGGCACCTTCTCTAATCTTCCAACCAAAACAAGCTTTTGAAGTTTAGGAGGAGGACTTAAGAGTGCATCCATTCAGAGAGTCTCCTCCTCATTAGTTACCATGATATACAAGCCCCTAAGATGTGTCATGTTTTGAATTGAGATACATAAGTCTGTCTCATTTGATGCTTTCACATTTGAAATACCGAATGTGGTCAATTGGCTCATGTTCCGAATCTGTCTTAACAAGTCATCGTTTGCTTCAATTAAACACACAACTTGCAAAGTCTTTAATCGAGCAATATTTGATGGTGCTTGCATCCCTACAGAAAATATGAAGTCATTCCAATTTTGGGTGTAGCTATACAAAATTAGATGCCGCAAGTTTTGCAACTTCCCTATTTCACGAGGAAGTGCCTCTATTTGAGTGTTACTAATGTCCAAGGTTTGAAGATTAAGGAGCCTCCCTATGGAATTTGGGAGCTTCTTAAGTAAAGTTCCCCTTAAATTCAAATATCTTAAGTTGAATAATTTGAATAATTCATCAGGCAATTCATTAATGGGGGCATCCTCCAAATCTAGAACCCTTAACATTTTACTTTTGGAAGGCAATGTTTTCAACAACTTGTTAAAAACAAGAAAAGTACGGAGGGTTGACATACCCGTAAATGATTTGAGTTCTCCATCAGTTTTGTGAATTGAAATGCGGCGTGCTTTGCATTCTTTCATTTCTTTTCCTCCATCATGTACAACACCAAACCCTTCTTTGACTGATATTGACAGAGCAATCTCCCGCAGAAGATCATGCATTTTAAATCTCCTTGGCCTTCCAAATTCATTCCTCTCTACAACTTGAAGCATGTTCCGAAAAGTGAGTTCTACCAGATAGCTATCTGCTACTTCTTCAACAGTGGACCCTTTTACTTGCTCTACAAATCCTTCTGCCATCCATAGTTTAATGAGCCATTTTCTTCGAATCTCATGATCTTCTGGGAAAAGGGAGCAATATAAGAAACAATGCTTCAACTGATATGGTAAATTGTTGAAACTAAGCAACAAAATGCTCTTCACTCCCTCTAGATTAGGATTGTTACTTAGACTCCAATTCAAGCTCTCGCAAATTTCTTCCCATTGAGGCATATCCTTGGAATACATAAGACTGCCCATAGCCGCAATCGCAAGAGGTAGGCCTACACATTTTCTTACAAGTTCTCGAGCAAGATATTCAAGATCTGGTGGACATTTTCTATTTTGACTTCCTAAGAACGCTTTCTTGCGGAAGAGTTTCCACGCCTCATTTGGTTCTAGCAATTGAATTCGATGAACATAAGGTATACCCATAAAAGGATGGTGAGCTACATCATCATTTCGAGTTGTAAGGATGATTTTGCTCCCAGGATATCTATCTCGAAGGGATACTTTTAGTTCATCCAAGACATCTATTTCCCAGACATCATCTAGGACAAGTAGATATGATTTCTTCTCTAAGTAGCTTACCAGCTTGTTTACTAGCAGTCTGTAGTTCATAGAACTCAAGTCTGATGGATCTATTTCCTTCTTTGACTCATAGAATTCCTTAATCATGCTCCTCAATAGTTCTTCTACATCATATTTTTGGGAGACAGTGATCCATGCATAACAATCAAACTATCTCTTTACAGCGTCACTATTGTAAGTGTTGGCAACTAGTGTGGTCTTGCCAGATCCTCCCATCCCCAAGATTGAAATGACAGTCTGTTGTTCTTTATCCATCAACCACATCATTAATTGTTTTCTTTTATCTTTGATCCCTACCAGTTCATCTTCTTCGACAAACAATGATAATTCGGCATGCTGCACAACCCATTTGTGAAAATCTTTTGAACTTTTCCCCTTTATAGAATCAACACGATATTTCTGATTTAACTCTGAAGTGGTCTTGATTGTCTTATTGATTTTCTGTAACTTGCAAGCTATTTGATGCCTCACCCAAAGAGTTTGTGGAATGTAAATTGTGTGGTGAAGGAATCAAGCAAATCGATCTCCAATTTGTTGGCTATTGATGTGATACACGAACATATCAATAACATCTTCTACATCATATGCTGTGTTCCTCACATTTGTCACCCAAGTTTCCTCTCCAGCACTGCTTACTCCCTTTTTATCTGCATCTATTAATAAAGATCGCATGCTTGTCAACTCATGCTTGATATCTGCAATTGCATCACGGACCCCCCATAATAGCGATGCTTTAGTTGCAAGAGCTGAAATGATATTATCAATCAAGAGTTCTACTATAGCTGAGTCCATTTTCGCTGTCAAACTCACACCTAGCTCTGTTGCTGAATTTTTAGGCTCCCCTTCTTCCAATCATATAAGTTGGAACTTGGAGAATAGAGGTGAGTGGAAGGAAGAGAAATAGAGGACCATGCTTTGACTTGTTGCTCGCCACACGAGAGACCTACGGCATAAGAAACAAGGTAAAACCATAAAAGTTAATATGAATGAAGGAATTTTCCTTAATCTTTTATATTAGCTTTTCTTTTCTTTTTTTTATTGCATAATAATGATAAGGGAAGGCGAGGGTACCGTACCAATAAATGCTTATAAAGATTTAAGGACTAAAATGAAATAACTGATAATCCTATAAAAAAAATTAGAAAATTATATAGTTTATGGACCAAAAATTTGACATTTTTTATTTCTTTCAAAACAAAATAATTGAATCTTTCTAAAAATATCATCCTTGTCTGATTACACACTTTGAACAAAGTATTACTTTATGATAATCACATTTATTGTCAAGTAAAGATATTAAAAGACATTGACAGAAATATAAATTTTAGCATCTTGTTCAAGTGAAATTTAAATCATAATTAAAAAAGATGAAGTTTAATACATGTCTTTGATTTGCCATGTTTAAGAGATGCTTTACAGTTTACATTTCAATTTTCCTTGGATCTATTATTTCTATTTTAAGAAACCATAGAGTCATGTTTCCATGAGGGACCAATTTATTTTAATTGTATTGAAACTTCCCTTCTTCAACAAAAACTCATGTCAAACTCTGAGAATTTCACTTATTTTTATAAAATCGAGTGTTTCACTTCTTACTCCATTAATTATAGCATGCAATGTGTTTAATTTTTTTTTTTTTTATATATAAAAAAGTGACTGTAGTTCATCAAAAAAAAAAAAAAAAAGTGACTGTATAGTGTATACAATTTTTTTTATATAAAATAAAATTTTTACTTTAATCTAATTTAAATGTATATGTATATGACGCCCCTTCCTAAAGACTTGAACTCCAACTCTTGCCTCCTACAAGAACTTTGTACTTGTGGAATGATTATCATGCCAAAGGTGCTCAGTGTACAGTGTACATAATTGGTGGTGTATAAAGTGAGAATTATTTTTTCCACTTATCATTAATTGATCAAACAATTTGGCCTTTTTAATTTCTTTTCGAATGATAAGTTTCATTGATAATAAAAGATTGCCAATATTCAATTTAAAGATAGATGTGGGAACCTAGGGGATCCAAAATAACAAATAATCATATATAGAAACAAATGCTAATAAATGATTTTAAATATTTAAATGGCGAATTATAACTTTCTCACTTATGGTTTAGCCAAAATTTAAGTTGTCTATCCTTGATTGAAGTTAGCTTAATTAGGATTCCATATCCTATGTCTATTAAAAAATTGGGTTAAATATGTATTTTTGCTCTTTTTTTTTATTTCTCTCTCATCTCAAAACATACAAAACATAAAAGAATAAGACAAAATAGGATTAAAAAGTGAGAGTTTTGTAGTTGAAGCTTCTATGGTGGTGGTAATATTTGTTCTTAATTTCTACAAAACTCTCACTTTTTTATCTTTTTTTTTGGTGTGTGTGTTTTGTATATTTTGAGAAGAAAGAAACATAAAAGAGAGCAAAAATACATATTTAGTCTAATTTTTAACCGAGTTTGGTTACAAAATCCTAACTGAGCTAACCTAAGTGAATAAAATACCAAATTTCAAATCATAAGTAAGTAACTTAAATTTCGGAGGTAAGTTGTAATTAGTCCATATTTAAAATATGAAATATTTTAAAGAACAAACTTACTTGTAAATTTCACTTGAATATTTTCTTCTCACTTCAAGAGCTTACATACAAGAGGAGTTTGCAGTAGAGAAATACAAACAGGGAGGATCGCCAATGAGGAATATGTCAAATCGGTTTTCTCAACTCTAATTTCACTTGAGAGTTGAGAATGAGTAGCCTTTTCTTTGAAGATAGATGTAGGAACCTAGGAGATCCAAAAGAAAAAACTATCAAATATTATATCAATTATATTCTGTTTTATATCAAGTAATACATGACAGTCGTACTATCTATATATTTTTTTTATAAATTTGATTACATTTAAACATTACTACTATTTTTAAATCGTTTTAAGTATTTCTAAATCTCTTTAATTTGATAACATGAATGTAAAAAAAAATCTTTTGAAAACTATTACTATTATTTTTTTAAAATCTCTTTAAGTGTTTTTTCCATATATCACACAGATTAACGAGCAGTTAATAATAACAACCAATACTTTGTTACATAAATAATAATAATAATAATAATAATAATAATAATAATAATAATAATAATAATACAAAATATAGGCAAAATTCTTCAATTTTGTTATTTATTTTTTTTATTGTTAATGTTTCCCCACGTAAACACAAATTACAAGTTACTTTACTAATAAAAAGACAAACTAATTGATTAAAAAGCAAAACAATTAGAAATTCAAACTGGCCACAACCTCAACCTCATGAGGTGTGGTCTTAATAATTAATGAA
Source organism: Castanopsis chinensis (assembly GCA_032878915.1). NCBI lineage: Eukaryota > Viridiplantae > Streptophyta > Magnoliopsida > Fagales > Fagaceae > Castanopsis > Castanopsis chinensis. The sequence continues at coordinate 2,454,698 of JAVQMG010000079.1, forward strand.
GAATAAATATATGACATCGACATAAGTAGAATTGAACAACAGTTTACAATCTTCAAATTTTAAAAATAACATATAAAAGTTTTCAATTCCAACCTCCTCTACTGGAAATCGTTACCCAAGACCTGCACCATCTGATATTCAATTTGAAGATAGATGTAGGAACCTACGAGATCCAAAAGAACAAATTATCAAATATAGAAACAAAAGCTAATTAATGCTTTTAAACATTTAAAATATGCAAATACAGTAGTGAAATATTTTAATAATAGACTTACTTGAAAATTAAACTCGAATATTTTCTTGAGAAGCATTGCACAGTTCGAGAGCTTATAAGAGGAGTTTACAATTGAAGGTGATAAAGAAATACTATAAATAGAGAGGATCGCAAACGAGAGAAATAAATTAAATAATATAAAGATGGTTTTTCTCCACTCAGTATTTCACTTGAGAGTTGAGAATGAGTAGCATTTTCTTTCTTCTCAGCAAAAAAGAGAATGAGTAGCCTTTTACTACAGACTTGAAGTTCCCATTGTCGACTACTTTCTTCTTATTCTACACTTTTATGACTTTTTCCTTAACTGCTTGTTTGCTTTATGACTTTCACTTGTCTGTTTCTTGAATTATTACTGTCACACAACTTTTTTTTTTTTTAAAGATTATTGCTTCACATTTTTAAATTTAGGGTCATGCTAACGAATGCCCTTAGGGCATTGGTTAACAATCTATTTTAGGAAAGTTTTAATACCACTTTTATGGGAAATGAAAAAAACTGTCAAAACATTAATTGCTTTGTTTTATTTTCCTATAAAAACTTTCTTTAAATGGATTGTTAACCAATGCTCTAAGGGCATTCATTAGCATTTTCCTTAAATTTATTAGGAAAAAGATGACAGCTCATGTGTTTCACTATTTGAGACAGACAGTCTTCAATAGTTATATTTGTCGGAAAAATGTCACCAGTTCACACTTGTCATTGACGAATATCTCCCGATATTATTTTTTTCGTATGAGAGTGAGACTTGAAAATAATATCGTCCACTTAAGAATGGACTTGGATCGGGTACTGCATCGGGAGCAATTACACTAAGCGCTTTTTTGGTAAGTATATCATAACATATTTTCACACATTTTAAACATTAAATACATTTTTAAATACTTTTTCACCCACACGTATATCAAAAATACTCAAACAATATAACTCAAATTACTCTCAAAAACACCCCCTAACTCACTCTCACATCAATTTTTACTATTCTATTTTTTAACTTTAACTGTTTAATTTTTTAACATTTTTTAATTCAATATTTGAGATTGAAAGTTGAAAATTCAACTTTCTATCTCAACCATCCAATGTTATTACACTAAGTATTGCACTTAATCTCAATCCCTTGAGAATGACTGACCTTAATGAAGTAGCCCTTCTCGACCACTTATTTTCTATTCATTTGCCTTTTCCTTCTTATAGAGTTACATGCAAGTTTGTCAAAATCAAGATCCTGCGTAGCATTGTGGGAGGTAGTGGGAGGTAGGTATAGGATCATGGATTGTTATATTTCACACTATTTTAGAAGAAAAAAAAATATTGATAATTATGTTAAATAATCACATAAATTATACATTTATTCATAAAAAATTAAAAATTTGCATTCATTTGATGTAATTACCATACATCACTACATTCATTTGTAAACATCATTTAAAGATACCAAAAATCTTAAAACATGATACTCTATTAGGATGTTATTTTCTATTTAGGTGTAAAACTGGTTCTATTAGGATCTCTCTACCTTAGAATAGTAAAACTGGTTCTATTAGGATGTTATTTTTCATTTGGATTCAACTAAACCTTCTGTCAAGTTAAAGAATATTACAAGAAATTAGGATTGTTTGGGATTGTCAGAATCATTCGATCTTACCTATCCTTAACGATCTTAGCGATCCTACCAAAGATTTGTGAAAGATTTAGATCATTTTGGATAAGTGCGATCATAAAATCATAGAATCATAAGATCCAGATTGAGATTTTGACAACTATCACATGACTTCACTTATTTTGAAATGGGTCGTCTGCATCTTTTAATTATTGTGGTCCCGCGGTTTCATCTAAATAATTGTTTCAGATTTAAGTGGGAATTATTGTTTTAGATTTAGCTGGGAATTTGTGATTTAGGGTTAAGGGCAGTGTTTAGGGATTAAGGGAAATTAAATTGTGTTATTGTGCTGCCTAAACTAGTCTATAGCTGTAACAGAAAGCAGAAAGCAAAACTTTTTTCAATATACCCGAAAGCTGAACACTCAAAAGGTATGGAGTATGGACAGCTGAAATGAAGAGAAATAGAGTGGATACCATGACTTATTGGAGAAAGAATAATGGACGATCGAAGCTATTCTCTTTCTCAAAACTGGTGTAGCTTATTTTACTACGAGTCAGGTAAGATTTCCTCAGTTAAGAACTTAAAATCCAAGATATATATTTTCAGAAATGTTAGAAGATGAGCTGTAGTCATCATTGACTTCGGTCTTTTTTATTTATTATATTTGTTTCTGTTTCTTTTTAATGCAGAAAGAAATTCATGTAATACTTCACGACTCATAAAGAAATTCATGTAATATACTTTTATGTCTATTCTTGCAATGACCAATTCATCGCAAAAAATTTGAAAATTTGTTTAAAAAAAATACTATGTATATATTATTACTTTCAATATCCCAATTTGTTTGTCATGTTCAAAAAGTTCAAATTTTTAAGAGAATATAATTTAATGTGTCTTCTTTTATGTAAAAGGATGTCATTTTCAAAACTATTATCATTAATTTAAAGAAAAAGTTAACATATTCTCTAAAAGCATTAGTTAATGAATTATTTTAAGAAAATAATTAGAGAAGTGCTGCGTTTTCAACATTTTTACAATAAATTATAAGATTTAAGTTTTTATTCATTCTAATTTGAATCCATGGCTTTTTTTTTCCTATTCATAACAACGAATAACAACTTAACATTTAAAGATTTATTATGAACTTCACAATAATAAAGATTTATTATGAAAATGTTATGAACATAACATTTTTTAAGGTTTTTATGAGAAAAGAGAAAATAAACAATAAATATTTTGATAATTTTTTCTATTTTTATAAAAATTGTATTAAAATTTTTTAATATAGTTCATTAGTAAATAGTTTAAAAACATTTATTAATCAGACATTTAATTTAAATTCTAATGAAAAAATGGTATTGATATTTTTTTTAAAAAAGTAAAAAAATAAATGAAGAAATTTAGTTATTGATTTTTCAAAAAAGACTATATTTTTTTAGACATTAAAATAAATAAAAGACTAACCACTGGAGACAAATTTTTTTTTTTTTTTTTTTTTGGCGGAGCAAATTCCAAGAGGAGCATAAAAAATAAAAAAATAAAACTTGTTTAGGTAGAATAAAATAAAAATTTTGTCGCTAATTTGGCGTTCCGAAGCAAAATGTTGTCAGCCCGCCAAATATGGTTGTGCTGCATGGGAAAGAGCATTAGATTTTCAGTCAACGAGTTTAGATTCCCTGTGGCAGTCCACTAAATCACGTGGTATTTTGATATTTCACATTACCTGTCAACATGAATTTCAATTCCCAATGTCAGTCCACCAGGCCATGTGAAACTAAAAAATGCCATGTAAAAACTCATGCTAGTAATTTACAACTTCAAGTAAGTGAGTTGCGCTCCACTTGTATTATTATTCTTTTTTTGGTAAAATATGCTCGGTGAATAAAAATAAAATAGTGAAAATATTAATTATTTAAGATCATTTTAATTAGTAATAGAAAAGTGAAAGGATAGAAAAAAATTTTAAATTTTTTTTTCGTGCTATTTAGTTGGAGAGATGTAAAAGTGAAGTGATAAAAAAAAATTGTTTGATAAAAAAAATGAGATGATAGAAAATATAAATTATATAAATTTATTCCCACGTTCCTAGTAGATAATTTTTTTAGAATATCTTATTAGGGGAAAAAAACAAAAAAATAGAAGTTAAAATGAAAAAATGAAAAAAAAAAAGAGATCAACATATAGAGCTGTGGGGGGAGGATTGGGAGTAGATGGGTAATTTCATCAACCCCTCTTTTCTTCCTCTCTATTTACTCTCTATTTTGGGAGAATTGAATTTTAATGGATTCAGAGAGAAAACTGCTAAGTCCCACTATTTTTTCCCTCTCCCCTCTCAATTAAACACACTTTTTTTTTTTTTTGATAAGATGAAAAACTTCTTTACTTTGTTGAAAAGAGAAATAAGTATATATATTTTTATCTTTGATTGGAGAAATGAAAAAGTGTAGTGATGAAAAACCTTTTTTTATTTTTTATTTTTGATAAGATGAAAATCTTCTTTACTTTGTTGAAAAGAGAAATAAGAGAATAAAATATATATATATATATATATATATATATATAAATTGAATAAATTTACTTTCATTTTTCTAGTAAATAATTTTTTTAAAAAAATATCTTACTAGAGGGAAAAAAAAAAAAACTGAACTTGTAAATTTGCGCCATGTCTCTCACATTTGCCACCCAATTTTTTCTTTCCTATTTTTTTTTTTGATAAGATGAATGATGGGTCCGTTTCAAAACAGGGGATGATGGAGCATCTATCACTGGTTCTTTTCCAAGAGAGGAACGACGTGACATCTGCAAAATAATAGACACATAGTGAAGAACCAAATGCAAAACCACAAGACACAAACAGAAACTTGATTAGATCCATGTTAGTCTATGAAATAATCATATAACGATAGACAATATGAAATATCACTCAACATAACATAAACAGGATATACCACTCAAACATAAGAAGCAAACATGAAAACCTGTGATGTAAGCATAATTTTACTAGCAACAAACAAAAATCATTCATCAAACTTAGCAAAATATCCACAAACCATATTCAACAACATATTTTCAAAACGCAAACCCAAACACAAAATCCAAGAAATTAGAGGTTGGAAACATAAAATACATAAAGGAAACGATGAAACTGATACCTTTTCTTGAAGATTTGTGAATAGATGATGATGAGAATGGAGGATTTTTGAGAGAGATATGGTGAGTTTGGAAGAGGAAGACAATGAATAGTCACAATATGCGAGGGAAAACTAAAAAGTTTTTGAAAACTGCCTTGAAAATAACCCTCAATTTAGCTGGAATAAGTTACGAACAAGTTGCCAAGCCGAGTCATTAAAACTCGTGTGACAAATTTTTGAAAATTTGTCTAAGTGTTTTTCGCTACTGAAAGGTCCACCCACAAGTAAGTTGCGAAGGGGGTCGCAAATCATTCTGAGTAAACTCACGACTGGAGCTTCCACTCACGAACCAGTCTCCAAAGTGAGTCGCGAAGATGACAAAAACTCAAAAATTTTGAAAATTTTCTAAGTCTTTTTTCGCAACTAAAGGACTTGACCCGCTAGAGAGTCGCGAAAGCTTTTAAGTAAGCTCGCGATTGGAAGCTCGTGACTGGCTTCACCCGCAGGACAAAGTCGCAAAACAGAGTTGCACAAATTTTATGATATTTTTGAAAATTTTTAAAACAAAAACACTTTCCAAAAACAATAAAAACACTCAAAAATCTTTTTGTGTTTGATCAACATATGATTAAGCATGTGTTACACATTTAATCAAGTACAATCACACAAAGGAATAAGGAATTCATTGAACATAGACATGTGTGATGTGTGTAGATATCAAATATGAGATAGTCCTTAGTCTAATGTGAAGTTTCAATGATTAATTCAACCAAGGCATACACAATTAGTACTAGGAAAAGTGACCAATCTCCATTATAGAAATATGCATATATGACCTCCCACACAACTTGATTAGATAAATTTGAAGCTTTTCATTTGGCTTCTTTACAATTCATTACATTTGATCATTTTGATCTTTACATCTCTTTTTGAGATCGATGCCTGAAATTTGTATTTAATTTGATGAATAAGCCTTTGGCTATTGGGCACCATACATTTTCATAAAAGTCACTTTCCTTTTTTTCCTAGTCAAATACTAATATATGTGACAGCTTTTGTAGCTTATTATCTCTTTTCATTTTGAGATTTACATTTGTTGAGCTCTTTAAGCAAAAAATAAATAAATAAAAAGGTAGGAAGATATATAGGCACAAGTCTATGCAAGTTTCAAGATCATCAAAACTAATTATTCATGACAAGTTTGAAGATCTATTTATAATAGTCATATAGATGTCAAGATTTTTCCCACAAAGATATGAGTACAAAAAGAACAAGTTACGCTCATAAATGCACAAAGCTATTTGTACAAAATACAAGGCAAAACATGCGTGTGACATAACACAATAATGTTGATCAAACTTTTTGGATTTTATACTTTTTATGTGTTTTTGAATTTTTGACACAAAAACAAGTAAAGATTGATAAAAAAAAATGTAAAAACATTCAAAGCAAATAGCAAACAAACAAAAAATTTCAAAACATGCTAAATATAATACCTGCAAAGTAGTGTGTACTAAACACAAGTGAGAACAAGACAAGATGGATAAGTAAAGCACACAACACACATGAGATTCAAGGAATTGTACCAACGCCGATGGTCTTATGGAGTGATTCTATAAAGTTGTGATTTACAATTATGTTTTATGTTAGCCTTATTCTATGACAAAGAATGTTGTATTTGCTTTAATTTGTTCCTTGTATTTTGTGAAATTTTATTGTATTGGGTTTAGTATTAAGTTGGAGAAGAATTGAGTATAAAATGAAGAATCAGTGGATTTCACGACTGTCTCGCTAGTAGCTAACTCGCGAAAGAGCCACGTGAGAAGCACATGCTGGAAGTTGAAGAGTCGTGCCAGCTTGGAAGATTTCGCCAGTCTCTCACGAGTAAGGCCTTCTCGCGAGAGAACCGCGAAACTCTTTGCCTAGAGGATTTTTAAGTGTAGCTTTCTTACCCTTCATCCATACTATATATGTCTTCATTACCTACAAATGTGTAAGGAGGCCATTTAGAGAGAAAAACCCTAGATAGGTTTTCTACAACACGCACACCCATCTTTTAGAGAGAGAGGGCTACTAATCCTTAGTAAGAAATCATCCTAACCTCTTCTCCCTCCCTCTCCCATTGTCATACCTTGAGATGAGATTTGTACCCAAACATAACTCATACCTTTTCAGAGTGTAGAGAGTGTTTTGGAACTTAGGAAGCTTTGGGAATTTGCCAAAAGAAGCTAGTGAGGCTTGGCGGATGTAGTCGGGTGTATTGCGGGATCTGGAAAACTAGAGAAGACATGACTTCGTGAAGTCCGTTGGCAGCAGGAGCTTAGAGGGCTCAAGTACATTGGGTAGACTAGGCTTGGAGGGTTTTTTGTTATTCGTGTACTCCAACTTTATTCTCTAGTGGATCAATTTACCGTTTGGAGGGCAGTGAAGATGTTTTTTACCGAGTTCTTCGGTTTCCTCTTCAATAACACATCAACGTGTTATCTTGTGTTTGCATCTCTCTTCCCTCACTCTTGTGCTTTACTTTTATTGTTTATTGTTCATGTTTATGTACTAGAGTAGTATCGATTGATTGCACTTCTTTTAATCTTGTTTCCATACTTAATTTAAGCTAGAGTAAAATCAATTTTGTCATAATTTATTAATTAGGGGTCTAAACAGCTCTTGTGTTTTTAACACAAATTCGAGCTTTCAATTGATATTAGAGTAGGTACACTTGTTTTGGTTTCATTACCTAAGTGTGATCCTTGACCCCTTTGTGTGTTTTGCCATGGATAGTGCTTTGTATGCTTTTGTGGAAATTGTTGATTGTAACATACCATGTGTTTGTAAAAATGCCTCTATGTGTGTTTATCGACATGATTGTGATGCCATGTTACATGAATCTATGGGTGTTGTTGTAATTCCAAATGTAAAACTCCTGAAGAAAAAGGTTAAGAAGTTTCATGAGAATTTGAGCAAGTTCACTAGTAAAAAGGATGATTTGATTGCTAAGCTTAATGAATCCAATAAATTGGTTGAAAAGTATAAAAAGCTTGCTGAAAATTCTCTTGAAAAGCTGAAAGAGTTTGAATGTTTGAATATAGATTTGGATGCTAAACTTATTTTGTCTAACAAACTTGTTGATGAGCAAAAATGTGAAAATGAATCTTTTAAGATGCATGCCAAGTGTTTGATTGCTAAACCTATTACTAAAAATGATGAAAATATTTGTTGCAATCATATCGTGGTACCCGATTGTTCCCTATTGTGTGTTCTTCCTCAAAGGACAAATCGATATACATTCCTCCACACAAAAGAAATCAAAAAGTGGAGAGAAAGACCCTTAAGCCAAAGCCTCCATTTAGGTCTTAATCTAAGGTTTTGGATGGATCTAAGTTTGTTCCAACTTGCCACCATTTCAATGTGATCGGTCATATAAGACTTCAATGTCACAAGTTGAAAAGAGAACACTTGGATGCTAAACTTATTTTGTCTAACAAACTTGTTGATGAGCTAAAATATGAAAATGAATCTTTTAAGATGCATGCCAAGTGTTTGATTGCTGAACCTATTGCTAAAAAAGATGAAAATATTTGTTGCAATCATATCGTGGTACCCGATTTTGTCCCTATTGTGTGTTCTACCTCAAAGGACAAATCGATGTACATTCTTCCACACAAAAGAAATCAAAAAGTGGAAAGAAAGACTCTTAAGCCAAAGCCTCCATTTAGGTCTCAATCTAAGGTTTTGGATGGATCTAAGTTTATTCCAACTTGCCACCATTTCGATGTGATCAGTCATATAAGACTTCAATATCACAAGTTGAAAAGAGAACAAAACCATGTTGCTAGACCCCTCCCTAAAAAGCCTAGTGGACCTAAACCCATTGTTTGTCACCATTGTGGTGCCATTGGTCATCTTAGACCTCATTGCTCTAAGTTCCATGCTCTTAAAAGAATAAAAAGAAAAGAGAAATTTGAGCTTCATGGAAGTTGTGCTTTGCAAGCTAAACCGGATTTTGGAAAAAATGGTAAGTTGTTGAAGAAAGTTTTTGATGTTCTTACCTCCTTGTCTATGTGCACCTCTGATTCTCATTCTTCCAACTCTCGTCTCACTTCTCATGAGACACTCATTCCAAACAATCATTCCGTTTGGATGAAGAAGGGTTCTTATGGTTGAGCTTATGCTCTTTTGATCCTTGATCTAATTCTTTCAATCTTTGTAAGACCTTTCATGCATTATATGCTTCATTCTCATGCATTTGTGCATCTTGCATTTATTTGTATGCATTGCTTTTGTTTGATCTTACTTTATTGCTTTTTTTTTGTGTGAGTAAAAATCCAAAAACACATAAAAAGTGAAAAATTGAAAAAGTTTGATCGTATATATTTGAGCACATATCACATGTGAGGTTGGCCTAGTATTTTCGTATTAATGGCGTAGTGCATTTTAGAGCTTAGCTTGTTTTGTATGCACACTTATCTTTGTGGGACAAATCTTGAAATCTATGTGTGATTGTTGTAAATCGATCTTTAAGCTTGTCATGAATGATTAGTCAATAGTCTTGTTCGTCTTGATATATGTATAGACTTATGCCTATATCTTTTCCCACATTTTTATGTTTTTTGCTTAAAGAGCTCATCAAATGTCAAATCTTGAAAAGAGATTTTGCGCTGCAAAAGCTGTTGCACATACTAGTATTTGACTAGGAAAAAAGGAAAGTGACTTATATTGAAATGTATGATGCCTCAAAAAGCCAAAGGCTTACTCACTTACAAAGTTGAAATATCAAAAGTTCAGGCATCGATCTCAAAATGAGATGTACTTTGTTCAAAAATGATCATATGTTATGTTTTGTAAAGAAGCCAAATGAAAAGCTTCAAAGTTTTGTACTCATTCTTGTGGGAGATCATATATGTTTATCTCTATAATTGAGATAGTCCACTTAACTTAGTACTAGTTGTATATGACTTGATTGAATTAATCATTGAAGCTTCACTCTAGACTAAGGACTATTCCACACTTGATCCACACAAATAACACACAAGTTTATTGTTCAATGAATGCTTATTTTATTTGTGTGATTGTACATGTTCAAATGTGATATGTGTACACTCAACCTTATGTGGATCAGACCAAAAAGATTTTTGTTCTTTTTGTTTGCTTTTGGAAGTGATTTGTATCACTCATGTTTTTCAAAGTTTTTCAAGTTGTTTTTGTATGAAAAATATGTTTTCTAGGTGTTTTCTTGACATATTTTCATGTATACGGTCAACTAGGAGGTAAATGGTCCAAATTCTCAAATTTTTCAACCTTAGACAGAGAGTTTCGTGACTGTTTCGCGAGTAGCTCACGAGTAAGACTTACCCACGAAAATTTTCGTGAGTACTTTCGCAAGTCAGCTTCCCGTAAAAATTCCCAGATCAACTTTTTAAAGGGCAATTCGTGGGACATTTGTTTTAAACTTCTCCCATCTTCTCCCAAACTCCTATTTTAATGCTCCAACATCAAAACTGAACTAATTTCAAGTATTTTACATTCCATAAACTTCTCTAAGGTAATCTTTAACTCTTTTCATTGATTTTGATCCTTAGATTATGTTTTTGGGGGTTTTATGTTCATAGTTGAGATTTTTTTTCAAGTGGGAGTTGGAAAACTTAATTTTTGTCAATCTTTTTGATTGGGCTTTGTTTTAAATGATGATTTGCTTTGGATGTTGGCCCCTTGTGGAAAAAATAACATCTATTTAAGCAAGATTTTCATATGTTCTTGCATTGTTTAACATACATGTGTAGTGTGTGCACTCTAAGTGTTTGATAAAATGCCTAAATGGCAATTTCTCGTTGTTTTGGACTCCTATGAGTACCAAACTTTGGAGATCACCATAATTATTCATGTTTATGATGTTCTAATCATTGATGGTGTGTTTTATACACTTTGCCCCGTGAGTGCTTATTCATGCATTGGTCATGCATCTCACATGCACACTAGATGCACTTTTTCTGCACATATTCTAACACTTGACATGTTTTGCATTCACTCATGCTAGTTAAATCTTTTTAGACATTTTAGCACATATAACATGTTCTTGTGTCTATGTCATGCCTAGGTTTATATCATGTTTCATCATCCTTAGCATGTCATGTTTTCTTTATGCTTTGTAGCATTGGCTTCCTAAGATGTTTTTCCTTTTGTTTGAGCTTCATTTTCTTATACATCTTGCACCCCTCATGCATCATACCCTTTTCATATCTTCTTTTCTTTCCCTCCCTCCTCTTGCTTCATTTTTCTATTCGTGTCAAAAAGGGGGAGTGTATACCAGAGAGTACACCGGTGTGTTTCGTCATTTCTATGACTAATGTGCACATTCTTAGGAAGAGGAATTCTACCTTGTGCACATTCGTAGAGGGAGAAAACCATAGGGAAGATGCATATACCAAGGGGAAGAAGACATCTTTTATGAGAAAACCTTGTTTTGTTTTGTTTTATATTATTCTTGTTTTCTCGTTGCTTTATGGTGCTTTGAGTTACTTTTAGTTTCTATACTTTGTAGCTCCTATTGCATCGTGTTTATGTGTTGGAACACACTTGTACTCTTGTTGGATCTTGTATCCTTAATGCAAATACTTTGGTGTTTTGCATTGGTTGAGTGTTGGACATGCATATATCCTTATGTCTTTGTGCTTTAATGATTGCATGTTCAGATGATCATTTGCTTTGCTGTATGATCATTGTAGTCATTTTCGTATGACTGTTTTGGTGTATGATCAAGTTGCTCACATGTTTCACATCTTGTTTACTTGATCACATTTTACTTGTTACATTATACTTGTCATTTTATTACTTACTTTACCTTGAGGGTCTAATGTGTTTTATGCAAGTGATTTAGGTTACAGGTATATATGTTCTAAGTGCTTCATAGCTTCTAGATATAGGTGTGAGTGAGTTTTGCCATTGTTTCCAAGCTCACATTTAAGTCTAGAGTCTGTTATAGAGTGTTTTGTCATGGAATAGCCAAAGGGGGAGATTGTTATTCGGATTGAAATTTTTGTCAAATTTTTCACCCGATCCAACTCAAGTTTCAAAAAAATAAGGACCCAACCAAACCCTTCACCCACAAAAAAAAAAAAAACCCTTATGTTGGTTTGGATGTTGTTACAGAAGAATAAACAAAAGAACTATAAAATTCAGAAACAATAGAAAACAATTCACACAAATGTTAATGGTTTACACAAAATAAATTACATACAAATTACAACACAAAAGATGAGCAAATCCATGGTTAAACCAGTGGCAATCTTCCAACAAACTGCCACAAAGGCATCTTAGAGTTCAAACTTTTACATTTATTACAGACAACTAAGAAACAAAGTCTTGAGTATTAATTTATTGAAGAATAACCAAAATACCCAAACAACACTTAGAATTGGAGCTCCAAACGAAACAGAATTCTTTTGAAGCAAACAAGGCAAACTTATAATCTTCAGCATCATTCTGTCACAAGTAAAATAAAATTAAAAAAATAAAAATAAAAACAGAGATATGGCTTATTAAAACTGACAAATTCATGTTCCAAACCACAAATATTAAGACATCATAGCCAAACCAAATCTAAGAAACCTTTGTACATACAATTGAAAATCACAAGCAAGATTAGGATTATTGACATGCATGGAGGACACATAATGAAAAAACCCATAAAATGTCAGTGTCACATAAGTCACAATCTTGTATCTTCCAATTACACATCATCATAAAGGACTTTCCTAGAACATATGGTGGGCATTACTCACATACAAAACACGCTTACAAACACACATTCACACATGCATACACACCAAAATACATATTAAAAATAGAATTTTGACACAGGATTCAAAAGATAATTGATTCTATTTCAAAGAATTTGATGTGTTTATCAGTTTATGCCAAGATGGTAACTAAATCAAACTCCAAGCAATCATGCAATAGCAAGCATTGTTAGGCATGAACATGGTTACTTATTTATCATGTCAGAAACCATTAGTTTCAAAAACTTAAGCTATTACAAAGTGGATAAATAATATAAGTCGAGAATACATAAATTTGTTAGTGAAATAACTTAGATGAATCAAAGCTTTGTTTTTTGGGGGTGGGGGATTTAGATGAAAGATAGAAATGAATGCGATAACCATTAATGAGAAAAGATAAAAAGAAGAAGAAAAACACAAAGAATTGGGGAGCTACCTTTATGAAACATTCTCGAATTACTACCAAATATAGATTTTTGGGATGCACAGCAACACTGAATAACAAAGAGTAACTTATGAGTTATTTCTAAGAGTATGATAACAAATTCTAATAGATATTGCTAACTTAGGTAACGCAAAGTATCAAGTTGCAGTTCCAATCACATAAAAAAAGACATAAACAAAATTGTTCAACATGTATTAGTTGGAAATTATGACTTGGATCACTCATTTCTCTTCATGAGCTTATGACAACCTAACAATGAGGAATGTAGTAAAAATACAGTTTAAAGCAAGAGATTTGCTACCCAAAATAAGAATTGGAAAAACAGAGAAAAATTGGCAATCTCATTAAGAATTTATATGTAAGTCAAGGATTTTTAACTAGGACTCAAGAACCATGGGTTAATGGCCAAGATGCATCAATAAAGGGAAAATAATTGAATTGTGATTATACTTATCAAAAAATAAAAAAACCTTAATCACATTTCATTCATATAGAAATTGCGAACTTAAGAACATAGTGTGGCAGATTAGCAATGTGAGCACTTAAATGTTAAAACATCCTATTATCAATGGCAAAATAAAAAAATAAAAATAAAAAAATAAAAAGAAGAAGCTATTATTAATCAATGTATTTTATGATGACTAGTTCTCAAATTATATAAGAAGCAAAGTATGCACTTAGAAGTTTGAAACAAAAAGATTTATATATAAACAAATCACAAGCTAACATGTGGCATACTAAAATAGACCAATATGTGGTCCAAACCACAAAAAAGACATAATAACCAAACCAAATCTAAGAAACCTCTGTACATAGAATCGAAAATTATATGCAAGCTTAGGATAGTCAACACCCATGAAAGGCACATAACGAAAAATCTAGCAAAAGTCGTGGGGTTACATAAGTCAACATCTTGTATCTTCCAATCACACAACAACCACAAAGGACTTTCCTCAAACATATGGTGGGCTTGACATACCCACAAACACAATACACCCAAATACATTTGAATAAATAGTATTTAGAGTCAGGCCCATAAACTAATTTTATCTATTGCGAGGAATTTATTTTATTTTTTTATTTTTCTAAGCCAAGATGGTAGATAAAACAAACTCCAAGAAATCAAGCAATAGCAAGCATGATCCTGCTATGGGTAAAAAAATAGAGATACGATTTAGTACAATTAATCGTTAGAACGGATTACTTATTTATGATGTAAGAAACCATTAGTTCAAAGAAATAGCTTAAATGATAAAATGAATGCAACCATTTATTTAAAGATTAAACGTGGAAGAAAAAATAGATAGAACTGAGAAGCTACCTTCATGAAACATTTTGAATTACTACCTAATGTACCTCTTCGGGATATGTTGCACCTTCAGAAAATCCTCATCGTAAATACGATTTTTAAGTTCCCTTGAAACAGATTTCAAACCTAGTAGTTGGAGATTTTGAAGGTATTCAATGCCCTTGGGCACTGTCTTTAACTCCATGCAACTCGTAATCCATAAGGATTTCAGATTAGGCATCACCCCCTTCTCTATTATTATCTCGTTCAATTGAGGGAAATTATCAATTTGCAATTTTGTAAGCTCGGGAAAGCCTGTAATGAAACATAGTTGTTTTCCAACATAGGCATTATTAAGTAAAAGATATCCCAGATGGGGAAAAGTAGCAATGTAAGGGAGTACATCTTCTTCCAGCCTTGACCAATGCAAATTCAAAGATGTGACGCTTTGAAGTGAAAGAAACCACCGTGGCACCTTTTCTAGTTTTCCACACAAAATAAGCAGTCGAAGCTTGGGAGGAGGAGCTGAGAGTGAATCCATTCGGAGAGTTTCGTCCTCATTAGTTGCCATAATAAACAAGTAGCGCAGCAGTTTCATGTTTTGAATTGAGAGACACAAGTCCATCTCATCTGCTTCTTTCACATTTGAAATACCGATCCTAGTAAGTTGGGTCATGCTACGAATCTTTTGTATCAAGTCACCATTTGATTCAATAGCAGACACTGACTGCAAATTCGTTAGTCTACAGATATTTGTTGGCACCTTAGTCCCATTAACATATTTGAAATCATTCCAATTCCAAGTGTATCGATACATAATTAGATGCAGCAAGTTTTGCAAATTCCCAATTCCATGAGGAAGGGCCTCTATTTGTGTGTCCCTGATGTCCAAGGTTTGAAGATTAAGGAGCCTCCCTATAGAATTTGGGAGCTTCTTAAGTAAAGTCCGCCTTAAATTCAAATATCTTAAGTTGAATAATTTGAATACTTCATCAGGCAATTCATCAATGGGGACATCCTCCAAATCTAGAACCCTTAACATTTTATTTCCTGAAGGCAATGTTTTCAATGACTTGTTAAAAACAAGAAAAGATCGAAGCTTTGATATACCCATAAATGATTTCAGATCACCATCGGTTTTGTGAATTGAAATGCGGCGTGCTTTGCATTCTTTCATTTCTTCTCCCCCATCATATACAGAACCAAACTTTTCTTTGACTGATATTGATAGAGCAAGGTCCCGCAAAAGATCATGCATTTTACATCTCTTTGGCCTTCCAAATTCATTCCTCTGTACAACTTGAAGCATGTTCCGAAAAGTGAGTTCTATAAGATAGCTATTTGCTACTTCTTCTATAGTGGACCCTTTTGCTTGTTCTACAAATCCTTCTGCCATCCATAGCTTAATGAGCCTTTTTCTTTTAATCGCATGATCTTCTGGGAAAAGAGAGCAAAATAAGAAACAATGCTTCAACCGATATGGTAAATCATTGAAACTGAGCAACAAAATGCTCTTCACTCCTTCTAGCTTAGGATTGTTACTTGGACTCCAGTTCACGATGCTCTTAATTTCATTCCATTGAGACATATTCTTGAAGTACATTAGACTGCCCAAAGATGCAATTGCAAGTGGTAGGCCTTTGCATTTTCCCACAAGTTCTTCAGCAAAAAATTTAAGCTCCATTGGACAACTTCCATTGGGACAATTTGTGAAAGCTTTCTTGCAAAAGAGTTCCCAGGCCTCTTTATTTTGCAGCAATTTAATATAATATTTATGATGTTTACTTCCCATAGAATAGCTAGCTACATCTTCTTTTCGTGTTGTAAGGATGATCCTGCTCCCAAGACAACTATCTTGAAGTGGTACCTTTATTTCATCCAAGATATTTGTGTCCCACACGTCGTCCAAGACAAGTAGATACCTTTTCTTCCCTAAATAATTCACCAGTGTTTTTACTAACAGTCTGTAGTTCATGGAATTCAAGTCTTCTGGATTTTTTTCCTTCCTTAACTCAGGGAATTCCTTAATCAAGCTCCTCAATATGTCTTCTAACTCATATGCTTGGGAAATTGTGATCCATGCACAACAGTCGTCGAAATGTTTCTTTACATCATCATTGTTGTAGGTGTTGGCAACTAGTGTGGTCTTGCCTGAACCTGCCATCCCAACTATTGAAATGACAGTCTGATGTAGTTCTTCATCCATCAACCAAGCCATTATCGATTGCCTTTTCTCTCTAATCCCTACAATTTCTTCTTCTTTAAAAAAATGAGATGATTCAGCATGCTGCACCACCCATTTCTGAGTATCTTTAGAACTAGTTCCCTTTGTACGATCACTATCATATCTTTGCTTCCTCTCTGGTATGGCGCCCTTGATAATCCCATTAATTTTCTGTATCTTGGTGGCTGTTTGATACCTAACCCAAAGAGTTTTTGGAAAGAAAATGGTGTGGTGAAGGATCCAGGAACACCCTTCCTGAATTTGTTGGCTATTGATGTGATACATGAACTCATCAATAATGTCTTCAGCATCATATACCCTGTCCCTCACATTTGCCACCCAAGTTTTCTCTGTTTCACTTTCGGCTTCCTTCATATTAGCATCAATTAAGAAAGATTGCATGCTTCCTAACTCATCCTTGAGATCGTCAATTGCATCACCAACCCCCCATAACAACGATGTTTCAGTTGAAAGGATATTGTTAATCAAGAGATTTACTATAGCTGTGGCCATTTTTAACTTCGAACTCCCTTCTAGCTCAATCGATCACTAAATTTTCAGGCTTCCCTTCTTCCAATCATATCACATCAAAGAGAGAGAGTGCCATGCTTTGACTTGTTGCTCGCCGATCCAAAGAGACCTTCATGAAAAGAATAGAGGTGAGAGATATAATGCATGAAGGAATTCTAATTCTCAAAAAAGAGTAGCAATACAGTCAACTAAGTTTTTATTTTTATTTTTTTCAAAGAGGGAGGACTCCCATAAGAGTGAATTGCTTCTTTGTAAGAGGAGGATACCTTTGTATTTATTTAAAGTAAACTATGAGAAATATTGCTATATTTTTACTGACAACATTTTCAAAAATAATTATCTCATTTTTTCGTATGTTTGTATTTATGAGACCAACATGTATCTAGGGGGTCATGTCAACGTTAGAAGGATGTGTACATTATTACTCTTTTATACTAACATTTAGTGGGAAGGGTTCGATAATATAATTAGAAATTAATATTATTAGGGGGTTCAAGGACTAAAATTTTGACTTTTACTTTCACTCTAAAAAAAACAATTAAGCATTTCTAAAATATCATTTTTATCTTACTACACAATTAACACTATTGAAAAAATTATTTCTTTATAACAATTGCATATATTCTCAAGTAAAGATATTAAAATATAAAAGACACCAATAAAATATATAAAATTTTGCATATAAAACCTGTTCTAGTGACAATTAAATCAACAACACAGACTAACATTTGTTTTGGCATGTTTGAGAAATGCTATTCAGTGGGTTCTGGACCTTCAGATTAGCCCAATGGGTACAATTTTTTGGTGTTGCATAAGGAAATTGGGTTAGATCTAGTCTATACCAAAAATTAATTAGTGTTTTGGCATAATAATATAGAGTAATGCTCATGAAGTAAACACTAGGTTTAAATCCTATCACATCTAAAATATATGTTACACATTTCAGTTTTCCTTCATCTATTATTTCTTTATTAGCATGTAACTCCATGCAAACGCATGGATGCATTTAAAATTAAAAAAAAATTATTATAAAAATATAATAATTAGTCAAATTGATTTTTTTAAAGCACGTAACACATGCATTCATGCATACATATAGATACATTTAAAATTAAACACATTTTTTATCATATAATATAGATAATTAGTCAAATTATTTTTTTAAAGTAACATAATTAGTCACATATTAACATTCTTATCTAAATTTAATACTACATATGATCATTTCTTCTTTCTAATTTTTAATAAAATAGGATGTGTGGTGATTTTTGTTTTGCAGTGATTTTTATTTTATTTATTTATTGAGAAACATGTGGTGATTTTTATTAAGTATATGTGATTTTTTTTTTTTAATTTTATTTATTAATTTTAGATTCTTAGTATTTTGCACTCATTAACTGACTTGACACAAAGATTAAAAAACTTAAGCAGACACGTGGCACAAGATTAAATGGATAATTATGGTGTAAATCCCATTAAATTTAGACACATGGTGCAAAATTTGATTATAATTTAAAATTCTAATTCAATTTTTTCTAAACTTTACCTATTAATATATATATATATATAATATAAATAATTAGTCAAATTAATTTTTTTAAAGCACGTAACACATGCATTCATGCATACATATAGATACATTTTAAATTAAACACAATTTTTATCACAAAATATAGATAACTAGTCAAATTATTTTTTAAAGTAAATGTAATCAGTTACATATTAAAATTCTTATCTAAATTTAATACTACTTATGATCTTTTTTTTTTCTAATTTTTAATAAGATAGAACGTGTTGTGATTTTTGTTATGTGGAGATTTTTATTTTATTTATTTTTGAGAAACATGTGGCGATTTTTATTGAGTATATGTGATTTTTTTAAAATTTGTTTTTCATAGTTTATTAATATTAGAATCTTAATATTTTGCACTTATTAACTCACTTAACACAAAGATTAAAAAACTTAAGTAGACACATGGCATAAGCTTAAGTGGATAATTATAGTGTAGTTCTCACATAAATTTAGACATATGGTGCAAAATTGGATTATAATTTCAAAATCTAATTCAATTTTCTCTAAGCTTTACCTATTAATATATATATGTATATATATATATATATATAGAAAATATAAATAATTAGTCAAATTAATTTTTTTAAAGCATGTAACACATGCATTCATGCATATATATTGATACATTTACAATTAAACATAATTTTTATCATAAAATATAGATAATTAGTCAATTTTTTTTTTAAAGTAAACGTAATTACTCACTTGACACAAAGATTAAAAAATTTAAGTAGACACGTGGCACAAGTTTAAGTAAATAATTATGGTACAGTTCCCACATAAATTTAGACACATGGCGCAAAATTAGATTTTAATTTTAAATTTCAATTCAATTTTCTCTAAGTTTTACCTATTAATATATATATATATATATATATATATTGGATTGTAATTTCAAATTCTAATTCAATTTTCTCTAAGCTTAACCTAGTAATATATATATATATATATATAGATGGCTTATAAATTTGAATTTTTTTTAGTTATATGATTATGTTTTTTATGGTTTATTACATTGGGCTTATCGTTTTCGACACTAAATTAACTACTTTGGCACAAAATTTAAAAATTTAGATAAAATGAGACACATGGCGCAAAATTAAACTCTAATTGAAATTCAATTTTTACACCGAATTAACTCACTTGGAACAAAATTCTAAAATTTAGATTAGATGAGACACATGGCACATAATTAGACTCTAATTAAATTCCAATTTGAAGCTTAATTAGATTTTCTCTCTGCTTTACCCATTATTATATATATAGATTAGGAAATCATGTAGCAAGTTTGCATAAGAGACCATTTTTTTTTTTTTTGAGAGAAAGAGACCAATTTATTTTAATTGTTCTAAAATTGCTCCTTATTAAAAAAAAAATGTCTCATTTTTTCTTTTACTATTCCACTTTATACTTCACAAATTATACCATTCTATATATATATATATATATTTGATTTTCTTTTCCTTTAGAAAAAATATATGACAATTTATAAGTAGTGGAGAATAAAGTGTGATAAAGGAATTTTATTCCTCCCTATCATTATTTGATCCAACAATTTCATTTTTTTTTTTTCAAAAAATAAGTTCTAATGATAATAAAAGCATTACAATTACAGCCAATACATTAAGACAATATGTGA
Organism: Castanopsis chinensis; assembly: GCA_032878915.1. NCBI lineage: Eukaryota > Viridiplantae > Streptophyta > Magnoliopsida > Fagales > Fagaceae > Castanopsis > Castanopsis chinensis. Next base: position 2,475,175 of record JAVQMG010000079.1, read on the forward strand.
CCAATTAGAGAGAATAAAAATTAATAAATATAATTAAGTTATTCTGCTAAGTGAAAAGAAAGAAAAACAATTATCTATTCCTTAGGATATACCTCCATACCTAAAAACGAAATTTACTAGTAAAATTGATGAACTAATTGATTAAATAGCAGAAAATTCAAAGATACCTAACCTCAAGCTAAAAAAAACAGGTCTCAATGATTAATAAAGGGGATATATATATATATATATATATATATATATGTAGGACAAAGTTTAGCTAAAAAATTAATTGTAGTCTTAAACTACAATCTTACTCAATATCTTTTTATTGAAGGTGAATTTTAACAAATTCACTATTGAACTACATCTTTTTTTATATATTCTTTATGCTTACAAAATTTCTAAAAATTAAATATTAATAGCTATATTATCAATAAATTGTTTAAATTGTAAGTTTTTATAGTTTAAAATTATATATAAAATATAAGATAATATATCATACAGCAAATAATATTCGATTGACACAAAATTTGACATGTGCATTATGAGCGTAAAAAACATGCAATTCAACGGTTAGATTTCCAAGGTATGTAGTAAAGTCTATTTTATCGAGTAATATTGTAACCTTAGGCTATAACTAATTTTGTAATTAAATTTTGTCTCCATATATATATTCAGTAGTTACAAACATGGGAGAGGTGGGATTGGAATACTTCACATAAAAAAGAGAAATTAAACTATAAGACTGGCATAAAGAATAAATATATGATATGGTAATAGACAACATCAAATGATTGATCTAGTGGTTTCTGAAACTTCATGAGATACATGGGATGATGAGTTCTATACTCCTAACCAAAGAATAGTCATGTACTTGATTAGCTTTGGACACCATGTAAGGAAAAAAAAATGTTATAAGCATATATAGAACTGAACAACAATTTACAGTCATCAAAATAATAAGTAAAAAATTTTCTCGTTAATCAACATGTCACAATAGATGGCATAAATATATAACATTTTTTAAATAGTCCGAAATATGATTTATAGTTCCAGTGTCCTACAAAATGTTACTTACGTTAATAGCAACTTTTCTCATATAGGGTTCTACTCGGAGTAGCCCAACTTAAGGTATTAAAAGCAAGTATAATGGAAGAATAGCATGTGAAGTTTTTTAATTTTTTTTCCTTCTTTATCGTGAGAAACAATTAATTTTTAACTCATGAAATTGTCAACGTTTGGGTCTTATATATAGTACAGTAATAGTCTATGTCAATGTTCAAAAAACATGACTCTGATTACAATTTTACTAATAATGGTTTTTAAAAATTGAAAAGAAATTTCATTAATTATTTTTCTATCATTTTAAAAATTTTCTTTATTTTCAAAATATTTTATAATGTATTATAATTTTTTATTTTTGAACAAAAAAGAACCCTAGCTTTCAACTTACATAATATGCATTTTTAATATGATTTAAATCTTTTTATTGTCTGTTTTGTTATTCAATTTATTATATTATCAGAATTTAAAATATATATATATATATGGTCCTTAATTAAGCTGTGCATCGCACAACATAATACTTTCAAGCCTCAAATACAGTGATTACATACCTCAAAGCCTCATATTTTGTTCTTCCCTTCCTCACTGTCTATTCCAATGATTAGGGGTGTCACTTCGAGTTAGTGTGTCAGGTTCGTGTTATGTCAAGGTTCGATTAAATGGCTCAACCCGAACACGACCCATTTAATAATCATATTATGATCTTTCAACCTTAACCCAACCTGTTAATAAGGCGAGTTGACCTAACCCAACCCACTTGACAAGCTTAATAAACGGGTTGTGTTGGGTTGAGACGAATATAACACAACCCATTTCAACTTGCTTAATATTAAATATAGCATCCACCTAGAAATATATATATATATATATATATTTTACATTCCAAAAGTAGTGCATACACTTCAAGTCTTCAATACATTTCAATTTCCAATTATATTCCTTGTAAGTTTTTGAAATTACTCACTTTTCTTTTTAAGTTTAAAATATAGGTTGGATATAAAAGTTATTTGACAAATCTAAAATAAAATGAATATTATTTGTTATATAAGTAAAACGGATTGAGTTGAATGTGTCATTTCAAGTTGACACGAATAAATTGGCATGTTAAATGTGTTTATTGGGGGTCACTTAGGTTGACCCGTTTATGACATATTTCTTATTGTGTTGAGTTCGGGTCGATCGGTTTATGACCCAACCCTAACCCGCAAAAACCCATGTCGTGTTCGCGAGTTGGGTCAAACATTAATGCCCTTACCAACGATATAGACACAAGTAAAATTGAATAACAATTTGCAATCGTCAAATTTATAAAATAATAAATAAAAGTTTTCAACTCCAACCTCCACTACTCGAAATCAGTATCAAAGACTTGCACGGTTCCACCAGCTAATATCCAATTTGAAGATAGATGTAGCAACCTAGGAGAACCAAAAGAACAAATTATCATATATAGAACCAAATGCAAACTCATGCTTTTAAATATTTTAAATAGGCAAAATAAAGTGGTGAAATATTTTATTACTTGAAAATTACACTTCAATATATTCTTCAGGAAACTTGTATACTTCGAGAGCTTACAAGAGGAGTTTACAATTGAAGGTGATAGAGAAATCCAAATAGGAAGGATTGCAAATGAGAAATAATACAAAGAAGGTTTTTCTCCACTCTTTCTTTCACTTGAGAATGAGTGGCCATTTCTTTCTTCTCAGCAAAACTGAGAATGAGTAGGCTTCTACAGAAAGCAGAAAGCAAAACTTTTTTAAATATACCCAAAAGCTGAAGACTCCAAGGATATGGACAGCTAGCTGAAATGAAGAGAAATAGTGGATGCTATGACATATTGGAGAGAGAATAATGGACGAAGTTATATTCACTTTCTCAAAATTGGTGTAGTTTATTTTACTACAAAAAAGAAAAGACTTCCTCAGTTTCTCAAAACAAAATAGATAAGACTTCTTCTTTCTCTTGAAGAAGCTGTTGCATTTGTACACCATAGAGTTTTGTAACTAAAGAGCTTCTTAATCTTCATCATGTGGATGAATTGAAAAACTTTGCAACCAACATCTTTCTCAAGTTGGTGAGTAAGCCGCGTATTGGGATCCATGCATCGATTGGTAAGTCACATATTGAGAGCTGTGCATTAAAAAAGAGAGATTGTCACTACAGAACAAGTCCACTTGTGTATTGGGATAAGGATTCAACTGTAGGTTGGTATAAGGTACTGAGATTTCTTTACTTGTAATCGCTTGTTGTGATAATAGTAGATTTTTAGGAATGGTAACCTTAAAATTGCTCGATGGGGTTTTTGTCTTGGAGATTTTCCCCATTCGTAAACAAATCACCATGTCAACTTTATTTTCCGCTGCATATTAACTTAGTTGGTGAATTGTTTATGCTATCATGCATTTTGCATGTTAATTAGATTAATTAATTAACTTAGCTAATTAATTGGTTAATTCATCACAAAGGGTAATACATTCTTGGCCTATCACCAGTAAGTACTACATGAAGTAGCTATAGATTTAGGGTTAAGTTTATTGTATAAACTTTGATTCTATTAGTGAAATGTTGCCTTGAGGACTTTTTAAGTTAAATCCTTTCTAGGTTTTTTACTTTGAAACCACAGTTTCAAAAGTTTTCCTAGGTCATCATTCTTGTTGTTCAAGTGATTTGTGAATGTGTGATGTTTGTTTAAATCAGATCTATTGCATAATTAATCTAATTAATTATTTGACTAAGATTTGATAATATATGACTTAATTGAGGTCTAAAACCCTAACAGCTTTTTTTCATGTGGATTCATAATTGTAGATTTGTGTTGGGTTGTTGGAGATTAAAATTTGTAGATTTTTGTGGTTGTAATGTTTGATTTTTGTTTGATTCATCTCTCTCACTCTCTCTCACTCTATTTGTGTCATTGTATTGTACCTTTTCCTTCAAACCCAAAATCACTTGACGAATCCAACCCACTCAACTAATGGCCCAAGCTATTAGCTCCAACCAGAATATTTGATTGGCAATGGATCCACTTTTTTGTTCACTTAATCCAATTGGGTCCAGTGCGAGTCCACCCTAAACCTTATTCGGCCCAACCTATAGACAACCCTTACATGTGACCATATTGGTGGGTGAAAAGTAAACATAAAGATTAGTCTATTTTACTTCCCATCACTGATCATAGATTTCAAATTTTGCATAGAGATTCATGGTGAATAAAACAAGGAAAAGAGGTGAAATGTAAAAATTGATTTAGAAAAAAATATATATGAAGAAAGAAGAAAAAAAATGAAAAGAAGGTAAGGAGGTGACATCAGACATTGGATGGGAAACTAAATTGAGAAAAAGCTGCAGCTCGTGAATTCGTAGCAATAATAACTTGTAGACACCTCATTTTGTATCCCGTTAATAAATTTTGTTCCCTGGCCCTAACGATGAGCTTGACATATGTCAACCAAGGGTAATTAAAGAGTTCACAATAGTTTGGAAGTAATCACAACTTAAAAGTGCTTAAATCACTTTGAAAACAATACTGAAAAGTAACATTTGCACACTATTTTAGCTATAACTTTTGATCAACAAAGACTTTTTGGGTGAGGCTTATTTCTTTGGAAAGCAGACATCTTGGGATTCAATTTGAACACAAATATTTCCTAATTTGGATTTATATTGAATGTGTTATGACCATTTGAATTCGGGCCATTAAAGCTATCAGGAATTAGGGTATGCATACACATGAATCAAGTGTGTGCGCACACATGAAAGATGCGTACGCACACCCGATTTCTGGGTTTTAAAATTCATTTTCAAGGACCCAAAATATTATTCTTTGATGTGGGCTAGCCTCTAGGCCTTTGGGAATGTCCAAAAACAATTAAAAAGCCCTGAAAACCCTAATTTTAACATATAAATACTCATTATATGTCCGCAATCAAAACCCTAGCTAGAGAGAGTTATTTTTTGTCCCCCATCTTCTCTAAAACCCTAATTTACTTTTCTAAAAGTCCCAAACAGCACCTTAGCACATTTTTTAAACATTCAAAATCTCTCTTTTGTTAGTTCTAAGGTAGAAACTAATATTATAATTTGATTTCTCAAAAACCTTTTTCAATTAAACTTTGTTTTTGAGTTGTGATTCCTAAAAACTATTGTTTTATTTAATTCCTTTGGTCTATTAATCTAATCTTTGTGTTGTAAGCACTGAGGGGTCGGTTAAACAAACTCCAAACTCATAATCTTAAGTAAAGTGAGTGTTCTTTCCATGAACTCCTTTGTTTAATAGGATTCACAAGAGTTTCTTAATGTAGTTTCTCTAATTTTTTTATTTGATTTGTTTGTTGATTTAATTCTTTTAATATGTGCTAATATGATTTTAGGTTGTTTATAATTTTTTTTTGGTTGTTCTTGTTTTATTATTTTAGTTTTATTAAAGTTTAACATGTTTATTTATATAATGTAGTTTATTATACTTATTGATTTGTTTCTTGATTATTTATTTATGTTGATGATTTGTTTTATTTTCTTTATGTTAGTTTAGTGTTTATGGTTTCTAACATGTTTATTTTATCTGACATGATATATCTTTGTTTGATCAAATCTCTAAAAATGTGATTTTTCGAATCTATGCTAAAGAATGTGTACACATCATTGAGTATGCGTGCACGTGGTTTTGACCATGTGTACGCATAGTTGAGTATGCGTATGCATCCCAAACCCAGATTATGGCAAAAATCTTGTTTTTATAATTTTAATAATTTTTTACATGTTATTTGATTTTGTTTGACTCTGTTTTAGATTTGTTAAGGACATATTTAATGTAATTAGCTAATTTTTTAACAGAATGCACTTTACTTGTAATAGGTAGATCTAGGAGGGGTTTAAGTCTTCAAGAAACATGTTCTTCAAGTCAAGCATTAAAGCCATAAAGATCTAACCAAGAAACAAGTGAAAAAGAGCTGCTCATTAAAGCTCGACAGAAGTCTTGACAGAATCCTTTCTGACAGAAGTCTTGACAGAATCCTTTCTATCAAGATTTAATGTTGAAGCTCAACAGAAGTTCGATACAAGCTGTATTTGTTGAGAATTACGAAATCAAAATTTTCAAATCTGATTACATGCATATTCCTATGTATTTGTGTAGGGTTTCTTTTCTCATAACCCTAGACATATATAAAGATTATTTTAAAGGCCGTCGTGCATGCATTGTGTGACCAAATGCAAAAAGTAGCCTAGTTCATCATTCTCTCTGTAGAAGCTACTGTGTCTTTGTGTCAAGGGTTTTATAACCAAGGAGTTTCTTAATCTTCATTGTTGATGAACTGAAGAACTTTACAGCCAACATCTTCTTCAAGTTAGTGGAGTTAATCACGTACTGGGATTCGTGCATCATTGGTCAGTCACATACTGGGATTCGTGCATTGAATGAAAAGATTGCTACTACAATACAAATCCAATTAGGTATTAGGGTAAGGGTTCAACTGTAGATTGGTATTTTAGAATAGGCCAAAGGGTTTGGTAAGATTCTTTATACTTGTAACCGCTTGTGATTGATAGTAGTGGATTCTCGAGAGTAGTGACCATAAATTCACCCGGTGGGGTTTTGCCTTGGTAGTTTTCACCATTCATAAACAAATCACTCATGTCAAATTTATTTTCCACTGCATTTACATAATTGGTGAATTGTTTGTGCTACCACACTTCACATATTAAATTGATCTAATTAATTAACTTGGATAATTAATTAATTTGCAAATGGTCGATTCATTTTAACCCAACAAGTCATATCAGAGCGGGCATACTCTGATTAGGTTTAAATCTTTGCTATGTGATCTATTGACCCTTATTTGTTATGGATAGAGGATAGTCTCTTTTTGACGGGAAGGATTAGAAAATCCTAAAAGAAAGGCATAAATAACCATCTCTTGTAGCTTACATATTTGGGTATTTCTTCTCTCTCTTATATGCCCATGCATACTGTATGTAAAAGGAATAAAAATATGCAAAGAAAATAAAAGCAAAAATAATCAAAATGCTTTTAATGTGATTGCAAGCATGTTTTCAGGAGATGTGGGAGTTATAAGATGTACCTCGAAAGTGATAGTCCTCATTAAGCAATTATGATTGTGTGTGAGTGTATTTGATTTTCTCATATCTCAAATCTTCATAATATGAAACACTTATGCACTGTTGTTATGTTTTCACACACAACACGCAAACGCTTTGCTACTTTTGATACATGTGCAGGTACAATATGATTTGGTCATCAAAAGGAATACATGTGTTAATATATGCTCACTAAACTGTCTTAATATAACATGTTTAATTGTGTTTTATTTGTTTCCTTTTATTTTGTGATGTGATCCTTAACATGTTGTTTGTGTTATTTTATTTAAGTACATAATGTATGTTTAGGTTAAGGAGTAGGACTCTTTTAATAACTTCTTTATCTAAATATGATCTAGCAACAACTAATGGAAGCCAGCCCACAAGCTAGGCAGTCTTAGGTGCCTAACAACTTCCCAAGTCATACCCAAACTCTAGACCCATAATCTGGTATGCAGACCTATGCATGTAAGTGATTGGCCCAAAATCCCAATATGGTTCCTAGATCTAATCTAGGTGGTGACTCCATTTTTTTACCCTCTGTCATAGTCTACTCCAAGGCTGAGGCATGCTCCCTTGTGCCGACACAATTGGTGGTAAGCTAATTTTTCAAAGATTTACAAAAGCCTTAACTGCATTTTTCTCTTTTTATTCTTCTTCTAAGCCCTCCCCTTTCTTAGAAATCTACAAAACAATCCTCTTATTTCTCAATAATTCTTTTTAAAAAAATAGACTTTTGTTTTGGCCTGATATCCATTTACTATCTAAATTTAGAATTTGCTCCAATATGGCTAAAACAACTTTGGAATGGTCGTATTTAACACTGATCGGTATAGTACGAAATTGAATTTAATGATTTAGCCATAAAATTGGTTAATTGGATTCTAAATTTTTTTTTTTTTTTTTTTTTAGAATCTAGACCGCTTGGCCAAGTTTTATTCCATGAAAATAAGAACAAAATTAAACGCAGTCTCGTGTTATCAGAGGACCTATACCATCAAGGATTGATTCAATCCAAACCTAAAGCTCACTACCAGACTTTGCACGTCTGGCTAGAAAATAGGCAACTGAGTTACCTAAACGCTTAACATGAGTGAACATACAAAAACGAAATTTTGTAGCTAAGGACAAAGCATCGTTGAGCACATGACCATACTCTGGGTGACTTCCATATTTTGCCAAAAGAGCCCTTACAATTACTTCAGTATCCCCCTTAACTATAGACTTGAAAATGCTTAACTCTTTTGCAAATTTCAGAGCTCTTCTACAAGCCAAAGCCTCGACTATCGCAGCAAATAAGGGTAGCAAAATACATTCTGGTAAGGCACCAATGACTAGTCCATGTGAGTTATAGATAACCACACCTAAACCCGCAACTCCCTGCTCTTTAAAGGTTGCTCCGTCAAAATTAATCTTGTACAGAGGAAAAGTTGGGGGCTTCCAACTTGTTGGTCTAGATAGAACTGGGTCAGGCCTAGATCGAGGGATTTAGGTAGATTGGAGGTCCAACATCAAGGGTTCAGCTTTTGAGCAAATCATGGGCACCTTGATAGTTGATTCCCCTAACTCTCGGTTGATTCCAAATGTACCAAACCAGCATAGCAAAGAGATTAACATCAACCCGTTCTTATCTGCCAAGGACTAGCTCCAACAGGTTAGCAAAACAATGGAATTTGAGTCAAAAACATTTTTCCAATTCATCATCACACTCCCAAATAACAAAAAGCCTTTGGCAACTCTAAAGAATATGAATTGTATCTTCTCTGATAGCTTTACAATTAGGACATAATGCATTTTGAACAACATTTCTCCTCAGCAAATTATGTAAAGTTGGCAAAGATTCATTTGCTGCTCTCCAAAGTAAATGTTTTACCTTATATGGGACCTGTAAACTTCATATGGTTATTGCTCTTAATCTTCATCATCAACTGATAGGCAAATCGCGTTGTGTAGTCACCATGAGGCGTGGGTAGCCATACTTCCTTTTCTGGGATTACCTGGACACTCAAGGGGAGGCCTTGGATAAGTTTAGCTTCATGAGGCAAGAATTCCTTCTCGATCAGATCCTTGTTCCATGATAAGGAATCATTATCAAGCAGATCACAAACTCTTGAGTTAGATGACCGAATCGATTGTGAAGAAACAATTCTAGAACCCAAAACCTGAGGAAACCACCTCTCTTCTCTAATATGAATGGATTGACCATTTCCAACTCTTCATACTGTCCCTATCTCAATGACGTGTAGCCTAAATGTTGCTCTTCTAGGCATAGAAACCCTTCCTTGCCATATCGTAGTCCATGATAGAATAAGTTGGGAAAAACTTGGCTTTGAAGACTTTATGGAAGATAGTATGCTCATTATTCTTTAATCGCCAAATTTTTTTGGCCAGCAAAGAATCGTTAAACTTACCCAATTCTCTAAATCCCAAACCTCCTTCACTCTTCGGTTGGCACAGTTTGTCCCAACTCACCCAATGAATTTTTCATTGCTCACCCCTGTAACCCCACCAAAACTTCCTGATAATGGATTCAATCTCCTTGATAAGCCCTTTCAAAAGTTTGAAGCATGACATGGTGTATGTGAGAATTGCTTGAACTACCACCTTGATAAGGACTTCACGACCTGCTTGAGACAAGAGTTTCTCCTTCCAACCCTTGAGTTTTTCCCGAATCTGTTCTTTTATAACACTGAATGACTTCTTCTTCACAAGGCCAACTAGAGAGGGAAGGCCCAAATATTGCTCATACCTTTGGACGACCAAAACGCCTATGATGTATTTTATAACTTCCTGGGTTTGTACCACCGCGTTGGAACTGAAAAACAAGCTTGTTTTACCTATAATTATGCTCTGACCTGAGGCTTGCTCATATTGGAAGAGGATTCCTTAAATCTTCACGCAGTCAGAAACAGTGGCCTTATAAAAAACCAGGCTATTGTCTACAAATAGCAGGTGGGAGACCCAAGGACTAGCAAGAGATAAAGCAGCTCCCATCAGTTCACCTCCATCCTCTGCCTTTCTAAACAATGCATGTGAGGCTTTTGTCACCAGTAAGAAGAGATAAGGCGAAAGGGGGTCACCCTGGAGCAAGCTGCGTGAAGGAGTGATGAGACCATGAGGCTGACCATTAAGCATAATTGAGTACATCACTGAACGTATGCAGGCTAAAATAAAACTAATCCACCTATTGCTAGATCCCATTTTTGCCATGATTTTTTCCAAATACTCCCATTCCACACAATCGTATGGCTTACTCATATCAAGCTTCAAAGCCATATACCCCATCTTACCAGACCTTTTTGCCTTCAAATAATGCAATGTTTCATGATCAACAATTACATTATCCATGATGAGTCTCTCTGACATAAAAGCACTTTGGGTCTCCAAAACCAATTTAGGAAGGATTGGTTTTAATCAATTAGCCAATACCTTGGCTATCGATTTATACAGCACATTGCTTAAGCTGATTGGTATGAAATTAGTAACATTTCTGGGACTTTGCACTTTAGGGATTAGTGTGAGAAAAGTATGATTTAGGTTTTCAAGAATACTACCTAAATTGCGGGCATTGAGCACTGCATCTGTTACATCCTGCCCAATCTTGTCCCAAAATTGCTTGTAGAACAAAGGTGGAAGGCCGTTTGGTATAGGAGTAGTCTCTGATTCCATCTACTTAAGTGCAAAGTGTACCTTAGATGCCTCGAATGGTTTAAGCAATGCCTCATTCATATTGCCAAATGCCCTTGTCTCCACCCCATTTAAAACAGAGTGAGAGTTAATAGGGCTTTTCGTGGAAAAGAGGGATGAATAGTATCTCACAAGCAGTTCCCCGATCTAGTTCTCCCCTTCTATCCATTCTCCCTGGGCATTCTCTAGCCCCAAAACGAAATTCTTCTTATTTCACTCTGTCGCTTAACAATGAAAATATTTTGTGTTTTGATCTCTATGCCTTAACCACTCTGTTTTGGAGCACTGATTCCATATAACTTCTTCTAGATCCATGAGCTTATTGATCTCTTCTGTGAGCACTTTCATTCGGGCATGCCCCTTCCCAACCATGGACTCCCCCTCTACGTGAACTAGTTGTTTTTTCTTTTGAGCCAGGGCTATTCTAATATTGCCAAAAGTGTGCTTGTCCCACAATTGACGTTGAGTTTGACAATTACTAACCTTTCGTAGGACTTTACCTATTGGATCACCCTCTGAATTTAAATCCCATGCTGCATGAACCACGCCTTCAAACGGCCCATCCTTGAGCCACATAGCTTCAAACCGAAAGGGTTTTAGGGTTGGTAGAAATGGGATTGAATGTCATCGGACACTAACCATATTGACTTATGATTTGAGGATGACCCCAGTATATGATGGAGATAGGAATAAGGAAGCTTCAAAATCCATTTTGCCAAAGCCAGAGCTCTGTCCAATCGCACCCACACCAATGCACCATCAAATCGTTTGTTACACCATGTGTAAGGCAAGCCAGTGAAACCCAAATCCTTCAATCCATTATAATCCAGACAATCTCTAAACTCTTGCATTTTTCTTTCGGGCCAATAGTTCCTCACAAAATCTCATCCACTTTGAGTATTTTGTTGAAATTGCCAAGACAAACCCACGGCAAATCATACTGAGAGATGAGATGGCAAAGAACGGACCAAGAATCTTCCCAATTGGCCACTTTAGGAGCTCCATAGAACCTCATAAAGTGCTAGGCATCATTGATTCTTGGGTTTACAATTGCGTCAATGTGTCGAGGCAAGAAAGTTCGAACATGCAGATTTAGATCGTTCTTCCACAACAAAGCAAGGCCACCACCCAAATTCCTTCTTGGCACAATGAACATGTTTTCAAATTTCAATTGGCACCTCAGTCTTTCCAAATATGATTTTTTTTCTTCTTTGTCTCCATGAGGAACAGCAGGTTGGGATCTTTCTCGCAAACTCACTGTGGGTTCCCAAGTCCACAGCAATTCCAGCTGATGCAGTTCATGATGGGCGGCAAGGCTGAACGCCAGTCACCACCGATGAGTTTAAGTGAGACAAAAATCCATTTGATAGCACTCCTCATCAGAGTCCTCAAGTGATGGGTGCTCCCTTGGTAACTCAGACAAAAGGGTATCATCTGTTTCATCATGGGCCACACGTGTTATCCTGGACCACTTAGAAGCTTTTTGGGGCTCAACGTGCGGGCTTGTCTCATCCACATTTGTTAGATCAATAAAAGGGGGCCTATTATTTTCCACCATTGGCCCAGATGTGTATACTAGATGGGCTACTTTAATAACCCAACTCGTCCACACTCCACGGGCTGAGGTCTCTCTTCTTTCTTCATTGCCCTCGAAGCGCGCGTGACTTGAGGGTGAAATTACAAGATCTTTCACAGGCATGACAAGCTCAACAACAACACTACCTTGAATTTCGCTATCGAATTTTCACAGATCGCAATCAATTTCCTGCAGTTTTTCCTGAAAAAATATCATCCGCCAAATTACCATGTAAAGAAACTCCTTCCTTACCTGGTCCTTCTCAAGGTTCAGCAGACGTAGTTGACTTGGGAGTTTTTGAACTGGACACAGTTGGAATTACCTTTTTAGTAAGCGGAGATGGGGGAGGGATAATAGCATCATCATTAAAGACCACCTCACGTGTATCCATTTCCATATCGGGCTCAGAGGTGTCCGTGGGACCATCAGGGTTCTTCTCCGCCATGGGTTGGTGGCTCCCCTCAGCAACACCAGAGCTACTATGCGTAGGAATCCTAACACCTTTGTTGGCGATCCACAAACTTCAATCCTTATCATCGTGGTCCAGACATCCGCACCAATAACAAATGTTCGAAAGCCTTTCATATTTGAACTTTATCCAGTGCTTCCCACCATTCTCCAAAGACACTAACCGTCCCCTACATAGTGGTAAGGATACATCTAGGGTAACCTTTACCCACATAAAGCTCCCACCATCCTCATCTACTCCTTCTATTGATCGACATACTGCTCCAAACATGTCACAGATACATTCAGCAACTTCCTTCATATTGAAACAAACAGGGATGTCATGCACTTGGACCCAAAAGGTAGCTTGGGTAGACTAAAGCTTTTTGGGGGAAATATCCGAGTCATATTTTTTCAGCACCACCAAAAGATTATCGAAACACCATGGTTCACTTTGAAGAATACAAGCAATATCACTAGGGTTGTTAAAAATAAAAAGAACTATGCGGTCATCAAGGTTTCGGATTTTAAATCCTCCAGTAGATCACCATTGTTGTCGGAAGGTTCGAGCGTCCATATTCAAAACACGTATTGTTAAGAACTTTGCCACTAAAATATGTTTAGGGAATCTGAGTTTGTTTTGCAATGCGAAACCCAAGCCTTCCCTCTCATTGAGGGAAAGATTGCTCCAGGATTTCGTGAGTCCCTCCATGAATAAAAAACTAAAAAAAGTGTTTCCCTAAATCCCACAAAGAAAAAACACCAACAAACTCAAGAAGTAGACTGCTACCTCAAAAGGACAGAAACGCCTTTAACAAAGAAGGGACCGCCTATTCTACTGCCTAAAGAGTAGCTGGGTGAAACCAAAACTTCCTTAGCGACAGACAAACCCACTCTGAAGCTGGGTGAAAACGAGTCTAAATATTTGATAGGGTGTTAGTAGCAATTTTTCACCCGCCAACCCATTAGTTTGTGTACTTGGCATTTATATATTGCCAAACCATTTATAATGCACAATACCATAATTTATGGTTGCCTGATATTTTTATTGAAATTTAAATAATAAGGAAATAAAATTTTGTACGGCTAAACTAGCCTCTAAGCAAGTACTTACATGCGTGCTTAGGTTTTTTTATTTTTAATAATTAATGTTTGCTTTTCTCTTGCAATTACATTAAAAATGATTTTTTAAAATGCTACATACAAAAATTAATCCAAGTTAAAAGAAAAAACCGTATAAGAGTGAATCACGTCAAAGCTATCACTTACCGAACAAATTTGGTGTTCTCGGATTCCAAATCAACCAACATTCCTAGGAAACACATTGAATCAAAACGTGAGCCATTGAACAATATTGGACATTTCAAGCATAAAACTTTATAAAGTTGTAAGAATGGAAGTAAATATAAGTACTACCATTAAACTGTATAAAACATTCTTACATGTAAATCGCATGGCCCATCCTATCTTTTCAATTGCAATGTTTAGAGGAAGAGAAAGACTGACTATTTTAGTGAAGAAGGCAAACTGCAAACTTGGAAGTGTATCCCTACAATGAGTAATAATATTTGTTTTATTTTGAAAACTGAAAAAACAAATGACAATTATTCAAACGTTTTACTTTTAAAAAAAAAATGATAGTTATCCAATCTTTTTGGAAAATAAGGATAGTATTTGTTTTAGATTTTTTTTTTTTCTTTTTGATATCCATTACCCTAAAATGTGAAGTTTAAAAAGAAAGAAAAAAGAAAACCAGTGAATGACAACTTGAGTTTAGGAGTTAGTGGGTCTACTATACCATTTGTAATAAATAAATAATTGCTGACCGAATAAATTTGTAATTCAAATTGAATTTGAAAACCAACAAAAAAAAGCGATCCTATTTTGTAAGTAATATTGTACATGGGAGTTAGAGATATTTTTTACCAAGTTATCCTTTAGTTTTGTCTTTACTTAAACTTAGGGGTGTAAAAGTATTTTTGAACCAACTAAATATCCATTCCAAACCATTTATACATTGCCAAACCATTTATAATGCACAATACCATAATTTATGGTTGCCTGATATTTTTATTGAAATTTAAATAATAAGGAAATAAAATTATGTACTGCTGAACTAGCCTCTAAGCAAGTACTTACATGCGTGCTTAGGTTTTTTTATTTTTAATAATTAATGTTTGCTTTTATCTTGCAATTACATTAAAAATAATTTTTTAAAATGCTACACAATAATTAATCCAAGTTAAAAGAAAAAACCGTATAACAACAAATCACGCCAAAGCTATCACTTACCGAATAAATTTGGTGTTCTCGTATTCCAAATCAACCAACATTCCTAGGAAACACATTGAATGAAAACGTGAGCCATTGAACAATATTGGACAGTTTCAAGCATAAAACTTTACAAAGTTGTAAGAATGGAAGTAAATATTAGTACTACCATTAAACTGTGTAAAACATTCTTACATGTAAATCGCATGGCCCATCCTATCTTTTCAATTGCAATGTTTAGAGAGGAAGAAAAAGACCGATTGTTTTAGTGAAGGAGAAAAACTGCAAACTTGGAAGTGTATCCCTACAAGGAGTAATAATATTTGTTTTATTCTGAAAACTGATAAAAAAAATGACAATTATTCCAACGTTTTACTTTGAAAAAAAAAATGATAGTTATCCAATCTTTTTAGAAAATAAGGATAGTGTTTGTTTTAGATTTTTTTTTTTTTTTTTTTTTTCTTTTTGATATCCATTACCCTAAAATGTGAAGTTAAAAAAAAAAAAAAAAAAAAAAAAAAAAAAAAAAAAAAGAAAACCAGTGAATTACAACTTGAGTTTAGGAGTTAGTGGTTCTACCATACGATTTGTAAAAAATAAATAAATAAATAATTGCTAACCAAATAAATTTGTAGTTGAAATTGAATTTGAAAACCAACAAAAAAAGTGATCCTATTTTGTAAGTAATATTGTACATGGAAGTTAGAGATTTTTTTTTTTACCAGGTTATTCTTCAATTTTGTCTTTACCTTAACCTAAGGGTGTAGGGGTATTTTTAAACCAACTAAATGTTCATTCCAAACAAGAGAGGCCTTTTCAATACTTGTATAGATAAGATAAACGTGAATTTCTTTTTTAATAGATAAGCAATTTTTTTGATAAGCAATAACTGTAATTTATTTTTTGAACATGTATTTGAAAGTGGTGTAATGAGCCTTTGCAATAATAATAAAAGTGGCATGGAGAAAAGATTGGGATAAGGATAAAGATAAGTATTTCTTTTGTAAAGGAGCAGTAACTTGAATTCAAATAGAACATGTTTGTTTTAATTTTAAAAAACATATAAAAAAAAGGAGGGTAACAGGTTTTTTTTTTTTTTTTACTGGAGGTGTTTTTATTCAGACGAAAAAAGAGAGCTAAATTTTAGGGGGGGGGGAGGGGAAGGATCATCGTTAGAAATGGCAACGGGTCGAGTTTAGGCGAGGTTTCTTTATGCCAAAACCCGCCTTGCAAGCCCATACCAGTTATGCAAATTCGGTCTGTTTAAGAAACGGGTTTATTCGAGCCCCAAACTTGCCCTGTCAGGCCCCATGGGCCTCGTCTAGCCATCCCCCTTCAGGGCCCAGTCTAAAGGCCCTAAATCTTGACCCAATTAAAAAAAATAAAAATAAAAAATAAGTGTACCAGGCTTCACATCAGAAATCACAAATCATAGCCAAGCCATTTTCATTAATGCGTGGTAAGCTAGTAACAAATCACAAGACCCATGCTTTCATTTTCCACACTTTACATCACAAATCACCCAAAATTTTTTTTTACAGAATTTATCTATTATCAAACCAAAAACAATATAACCCATCCCAATAACAGAAATATTCATGTAAGAATTACGTAATTAACCCAAAAAAAAAAAAAAAAATTGGGGAATGAACCCAGGTTCAATGAGAGTGAGTTACGGTGATCGGTGATAGATCAGAGAGGGAGGAATGTTGGCTTAGCATCGACGGTGAGGTGAACATGGAAACACAGGGAGGAGGAGTAGCTGAGTGAGAGTGAGGCTGTGAGGGTGGGTGAGCGTGAGTTCTTGAAGGGGACAATGGCCATGAGGTTGGGTGAGACTGTGAGAGTGATGGCTTCAGAGAGGTGGCGGCTATGATTGTAAGGGTGGGAGTGAGAATGAGAGCTTGAGGGTGAGAGGAGTGGTGGGCTGAGTCTGAGAGAGATTGAGAGTGAAATTAGGTTAGGGTTTGGAGCAGAGGAATAGAATAGTTAGGGTGTATATATACTTAGGGTATTTTAGTAATTACAGCATATATGCAGCTTGGGTATGCGGTGGGTATGCATAATACCTGAAACTGCTTCATAAACTTAGCAGGTTAAGTTTTACCCAACCCATTAGGAATGGGTACTTGTGGGTCGGGCAAATTTTGTCATTCCTAATCAACATTAAGGGGAATATAAATAAAAAAGGGCTAAATATTTGGAAAAAAATGAACATGAAAGAAATTTTAGAAAAAAAAAATAGATGAACATGAAAAGAAAAGAAAACCTAAATTTTAAGAATTCTCTTTTTTTATGTTATTGATCCTATTCTTAAAACATATGTTAAAAAAGTTTTTGGATACTGGATGAGGGTAATTTTAACTTAAAAAAAGTTCAATTCAAGGAAGGGAATCATCTTATAGATAGTATAATAAAACAAATAGTAAAAAAGAAATAATTCACGAAAACCTTACTTAAGTGTAAGGTTAAATGAGTAGTATTTAATTTTTTGACTAAAGACAATAGATTTATTTTCTTTTCAAATAAGAGTAACATATGACACTTATTAAAAGATGAGGTGGTAGCCAATCACTAGCGGCTCTGCATAGAGTTTAGGGTGGTCATAGGATAACCCTCACCTAGAAAAAATTATTATTATTATTTATAAATTTTTAAAATTAATGATTTTTTTTATCCTTAAAAAAACTTTGTGACAACCTTTCATTTTTTTTAGGCCTAACATAATTAAACTTTGGACAAAATTTGGCAACAAACTTGATTGTAAACTAAGGCTATGACTCTGGTCAATATTTTTTTATTGGATGTGAATTTTGACAAATCCACCATTTAATTACATTTTCTTCTTATATCCTTCATACTTGAAAATTTTCAAGAAGATCAAAGACCAATAGCTATGTCATCAATCAAATGTTTAAATTTCGAGTTTTTGTAATGTAAAATTATACATAAAAAATAAGTTATGGATCGAATAGTATATAACATCCAATTGACATGAAATTTGACATGTGTTTTAAAAATACAGAGAACATACAATTCAACGGTTAAATTTTCAAAATATGTAGCAATATTAAGTTGTTTAATGAGAGTTGTAGCATTGTGCTACAACTTAGTTTGTAACCAAATTTTGTCCTCAAACTTTAGTCCCCTCAACAATATATTAGGTTTTCACAAAAAAAAAAAAAAAAAAAAAAAAAAAGTCTAAGAAAAATTTTATTTAAATAAAATTTAGAAGGAGATGTAGCTTGCAACATTGATAATGAAACTATCGAGTAACGATTTCAAAATAAGAAAATTCTTAGAAGGAAATTGTGTATGTGTGTGTGTGTGTGTGTGTTTTGTCGTCAATACATGAAATTCTCTTTTTATTCAATTTGTATAATTTAAATTCCTTAATGACCATCCTCAAAAATATTTTTGGAGTTGTCACTGTAGCCAATGAAAGATTTCACAAAAAAAATGCGCCACATGGAATAAATTCATGTTCCCACACATGTACATGAGGTTGCAGGTTAAATGTGTAGTCAAGATTCAAGTGATTCACAATACAATTCAAACATTTTGTTAAAAATTATCTAATGACTCATGAATGATACTTATTATTTATTATAAAATTAGGGGAATCAACTTTAGTTACATTATATATCACTAGAAAGAGAGGCAATGTAACTCTTAAATTAATATAATAATGAATATATCAAACTTCAGCAGAAAAAGGATATATTAATTATCTAATTAAGGTTAAAAGTTGTTAGGATATATGTAGTTCAAGTCTGTGAACATATGTCACTATTTTATGTAATTGGCTTATCCTTAGACAAAACGCACTTTACTTGTAATTGGGTAGATTTAGGATGTGTTAAACACTTCAAGAAACCGTGGTTCAAGATTAAGTGTTGAAGCCGTCAAAGTCTGTCCAAGATACAAGCAAGGAAGTGCTGGTTTTTAAATCTCGACACCTACCTCGACAGATACATCTATCGAGATTTAAAAGAGCTGTTTTGCCCGAGCCTCGACAGCAGTCTCGATACCTCTCGACACCTCTATCTATCGAGAATTAAAGAAAACAGATTTCCAGGTCTGTTTCAAGTCTAATCCGTGAGTGTGTCTTTGGGACTTCTTTTCTCCTAACCCTAGACATATAAAAGGATTATTTTAAGGGCCGTCAATAGAGAGATCACAAGATACAAGTTGCACATTCATTGAGAACTTGTTGTTCATGCAATTTGTGATCTGACAGACAAAGTTCGTGCCCTAGCTCATCTCTGATGATTTGAAGAACTTTGCAGCCAACATTCTTTCTTCCTCAAGTTGGTGAGTGAGTCACGTACTTGGATTCGTGCAAAGGAGTAAGCCGCGTATTGGGATCCGCGCATCAAATTGGTTAGTCACGTACTAGGAGCCGTGCATTGAAAAGCAGAAATTGTCACTACAGAACAAATCCAATTGGGTATTGGGGTAAGAGTTCAACTGTAGGTTGGTGAGGTACTGGGATTCCTTACTTGTAACTGCTTGTTGTGATAATAGTGGAGTTTCGGGAGTGGTGACCTTAAATCACCCGGTGGGGTTTTTGCCGTAAGGGTTTTCCCCATTCGTGAACAAATCACCGTGTTATTTACTTTCCGCTGCTTTACTTAGTTTCGGTGATTTGTTTGTACTACCACGTGATTGCATGTTAATTTGATTAATTAATAACTGGGCTAATTTAATTAATCTAAGTTATCACAAGGGGTCAACGCATTTGTGGCCTGTCAAGTGGTATCAGAGCGAGCACACTCTGATTAAAGTTTAATCTATTGTGTGTGATCCATTGACCCCTGCTGTCATGGATAGAGGACAATCTCTTATTATACCTCCTTTATTTGATGGCACTAACTATGCATACTGGAAAGTACGCATGAGAGCTTTCTTGCAGTCTTTAGATGAGAAAATGTGGCAAGCTGTGGAGATAGGCTGGACTAAGCCTACAGAAGCGCCGGCCAATTGGGATGATGCTAAGAGCAAGGCGGCAAACTTCAACAGCAGAGCATTGAATGCCTTATTCAGTGCAGTCACCAATGAGGAGTTTAAGAAAATATCCTCAACAGAAACTGCTAAGGAAGCATGGACCATCCTCCAGACAACCTATGAGGGCACCAAGGCTGTCAAAGATTCAAAGCTGCAGAGGCTCACCACCCGCTTTGAAGAAATTAAGATGGAGGAAGATGAGTCGTTCGATGAGTTCTATGCCAAGCTCAAGGACATAGTGAACTCAGCCTTCAATCTCGGGGAAACCATCCCAGAACCCAAGATTGTAAGGAAGGTGCTCAGATCGCTGCCAGAAAGATTCCATGCTAAGATCACGGCGATCGAAGAGTCGAAGGATATTGACAGAATTCCTTTGACTGAGCTGGTTGGAAACTTGCAAACCTATGAGTTAGGGCTGACTAGGTTAGGCAAGTCGAGCAAGGGCAAGAGTTTGGCACTTAAAGCCAAGAGCAGTGACACGGATGATTCTTCAGATGATGAAGATTCCAAGATGAAGTCCTACATCACAAGGCAGTTCAAGAAGTTTATGAAGAATGCCAACGGAAAGGGTTTCAACAAAGACCGTAGACAATCGAGTTCTTCTCAATTCAAGAGTTCAGATAAAGGGAAGAAAGATGTCAAGGATGGCGGTCAGTACACTGTTCTAGCTGGGCCAAAATGCTTTGGATGTCAAGGCTTCGGGCACATGAAACATGAGTGTCCAACGTACCTTAAGAGTGTAGGGAAAAGCAAGGCACTTGCTGTGACCTTAAGCGACACAGAGCTCGAAGATGATTCCGAGAATGAAGATGACGGAATCTTAAATGCCTTCACTGTCACTATTAATCCTACTGATGGGGTTACCGAGAAAGTGGATGAAGAAGAAGAGTTGGTGGAGTCCAAGTGTGAGATCATGGATGATCAAGATGATATCCACACTGCCTATGAGAAGCTATACAAGCTCTCTGAGAAGCATGAGAAGCTCTATAGGCTGGCCACCAAGAAACTCAGTGATGTGGAACTTGACCGTGAGGAGCTGTCCACAAAGGTTGATCAAGCGAATCAAACCATTGGAGCACTGAGGTTCGAGAACAATTTCTTGGCTGAGAGGACCAAGAAGCTTGAAGCGGAGTTGTTTCAAGCCAGAGCACAACTGGAAAGGACGTCAAGTGCAAAACTGGACGAGATGCTGAGTGCTCAGAGATATTCTTCAGATCGTACTGGATTGGGGTATGAATTCTCTATCTCTAATACTCCTTCTGCTAGTACTACAGTTTTTGTTCCACCTGCTAATAACATTAAGACTAAGGAGAATAATGTTAAAACTGATTTAGCTAGTGAGAACGTAGACAAAGGCAAGTCCGTCCTAGGAGCACCCCCTAAAATTGAGAAAAGGGAAATTAGAAACCCTAGGAATAAGAGGGCTAACTCTCAAAAGGCCAAACAGAAGAAGCCGCATCTCTGTTATCATTGTGGTGTTGCCGGTCATACTCGACCAAATTGCTACAAGTGGCTTGCCACTCAAAAGAGCAATGGCACAATAGCATCTGGGAGCCAGAATCAGCTTCAGTCTTCTCTCGCTCCTCTTGGAGATATTCTTAAAGCTCTTATGTTCCTTTCAAACTTGAACGGTTCTATTTCTTCTCCCTCTTCACCGGTTCAAGAGTCAACCAAAAGGAAAGGTTCTTCCAAGGTGTGGAAGCCAAAGGGTTTTAAGTGATTTTAGTCACTTTTTCTTCTCTTCCCTGTTTTCGTGTGTTGCATTACTTGTGTGTTTCTTTACTGTTTTGAGTCAGTCTAGTTTTTATGCATGTTTTGTTTTCTTTAGCATGTTTTTGTCTGTGTGTTTTCAGTTTTATGTTTTATTTTTGCTTCTCTAATAAAAATAAAAAAAAATTGAAAAATTGAAAAATTGAAAAATACAAAAACAGTGTGTGTTTGTGTGCATTAGTTCATGCAAACTTTTGTAATGGCCATTGAAACAGAGTTTTCTAAACTTTGTATCATCTGTAGCTTAGATGAGCACTCTTTTGTAGCTCTTTGTTTGTGATGAGTAAGGTTAAGTAATCTCTTCTTCTTAACACTCGTATCACTCTTTTTGACGGGTTGAACTAGAAAATCCTAAGAGAAAGGCATAAATAACCATCTCACCACTGTTACTCGCCAATCATAATATGACATCTGTATGCTTCGGCATAGCAAAAGTGCAATGTCAATGACATCTGTATGCTTCGGCATAGCAAAAGTGCAATGTCAAAAGACACCGGTATGCTTCGGCATAGCAAAAGTGCAGTGTCAAAAGCTTAACATCATTGGGTGTTTCTTTTCTTTCTCTTGTATGCCCATGTATGATATGCTTGTTAAAAGAAAATATGCAAAGAAATTAAAAGCAAAAAGATCAAAAATGCTTTAAAATATGGTTGCAAGCGTGTTTTCTAGGAAATGTGGGAGTTATAGGATGTACCTCAAAGGTGATAGTCCCCATCGAGCAGTTATGATTGTGTGTGAGTTAAAGTGATTTTCTCATATCTCAAATCGTCATGACATTGAGACACTTATGCAATCTTGCGATGTTTTCACACACAACACGCAATACTCTTTGCTATTCTTGAAACATGTGCAGGTACAATGTGATTTGGCCATCACAAGGTTTACATGCTTTAATGTATGTTCACTAAACTGTCTTAACTTGTTTTTGAAATATAAAATTGGTTAGACTTGTTTAGTGTGTGTGTGCGTGTTTTGAGATATATGAGCATCATATTTCTTGTTAAGAGATGATTTTGAGAGCTTAATGTGTTGGTTGTATCTTTGGTTGAGCTGCATGCATGATTGCATTCATGTCTGTGTTTTTCTTCTTTTGAAAAACTCCTTTGAAAGGCATCTCGACACCTCCTCGATACCTCTCGATACATAGCTATCTGTCGAGATCCTCAGACTCTTTCTTATCGCAGTCTCGACAGATACCTCGATAGCAGCTGGATCGATCGAGAAACTTTCTGTTTGCTCGATAGCTCCTCGATAGCTTCTGGATCGATCGAGGTTCCCTCTTGCTTGTTTCTTCTCCCTCGATAGCTGATCTCGATAGCTGCATCTGTCCACAAGCTTTTCTCGATAGCTTACCTCGACAGCTCTCGACACCTTCAGCTGTCGAGAATTACTGAGAGGCTATAAGTTGATTCCTCGCGATTTTGAATTCATTTCTCTCGATCTCTCTCGCTCGAAACTCACTTTTCTCTCTCAAAAACTTTTCTTTTTCCCTCCAAACCTTCTCCCAAGGCTTTCTCAAGAGTTTCTTCGCGATCTTCATCTCATGGTAAGCGCATTATCCCTCATTTTCATGCATTTCATTGTTTAAAACCCTAGGTTTTGTGTTTTTGAAAATTTTTGGGAGTTTTCAAAATTGTTGGGGTTTTCATGAAATTTTTGGGTTGGTTTTCTAGTTTTGATCTTCAAAACCACATGCATTATATCACATTAGCATTCTCAGTGTATTTTCATGCATTTAGATGTGTGCAAATCTATTGTGTGCTGTTAGGTTTGGATTGGGCTGAGCCCATGATGTTTTTGAGTTGCATGTCACATGCTCATGCATTTTCATGCATACGTTCTTTTCATTTCAATATTTCCTTCTGCCAATATTGATTTGTTTGGGACTTTTCTGTTTGTCTCTTCTTTCCCCCTCTTCTATGTTTGCGTTAGTAGCGTCTATGGCTCCTAAACGTAAGTCCGTTCCTCCCCGGAACCCTATGCATTCTAAGGGACAGTCTTCTTCTGACTCTACCCCTCTCTCTGTTCGGTTCCGTGATGAGAAAGCCCATAAGGACTTCTCGGAGAACTTTTCTAAACGCAGTGTTCATTCGGAACGCCACGTCGTCCTAGCAGACTTTGCCGACACTGACCTTCCCGATGTCATTCACACTCGGGGATGGGAGTCACTGTGTGACGTCCCGGTCACATCACCTCTCGTGTTGATACAGGAGTTTTACTCCAACATCCACGGGATAGATTCTTCTGTACCTTCTTTCTATTCTAGCGTCCGAGGTACGCGCTTCTGTGTCACCCCAGAGCTAGTCTCTAAGGTTTTCCATGTCCCTAGGGTGGATCATCCCGATTACCCTAGCTGTGAGCATCTCTGGACTGTGTCCAAAGACGAGATGATCTCGGCGTTCTGTGAACGTCCTACCTCTTGGGGAGATCACATGTACACACCATGTCGACCTTTTGCTAAAGGTCCTCGGTTCCTTAACATGGTGATGACCTTTGTTTTGCACCCACTCTCTCATTACAACTCGATCACAGAGCCTCGTGCTCGGTTCTTGTTGTCCCTTCTTGAGGATCTCTCTATAGACTTTCCTTCTCACTTTATCTGTTCCATCATAGATGTCTATAGAGATACGGCCACCCGTGATAAGCTCATTTTCCCTTCCGCTATCACGAGGATTCTGAGTCGTTTTTCCATTCCTTTCCCTTCGTCCGATCCTTACCACGTCATGTCGGCCATAGACGTCGCTACCGTAAAACGTAGCGAGGCACAGTTTCGATCGCGACAGTCCGACGGTGCCACTCCTTCCACCCGTCCGACCACCTCCAGATCCGCTCGAGCTTCTGCTTCTACTTCTTCGAGCAACGTCACCTTGAGCGACATCATGGCGCAGCTACAGCGCATGGATGCTCGCCTAGATACACTCTCCACAGAGTTGTATCAGGTGAATGTCCGTGTTGGTCGCATCGCCAGGCGCCAGGCGACCATGGGCGGCTTTGCATCAGAGGCTTCTCCTCCGCCACCTCATGTGTTGACTGAGACCGAGGATGATGATGATGGTGATGGTGATGATGATGATGCTTCCGACGATGATGATGATGGAGATGCTAGCTCATCGGATGAGATGTCTACTTGACACTCTACCCTTTGTCACTCGTGACAAAAAGGGGGAGTAGTTTGTATGAGAGTAGTCATACTTAGGGGGAGTGTTAGCATAGGACATTTTTGTTAGGGGGAGTGTTGACTGAGGGATGTAGTGAGGTGATCAGATGTATTTTTTTTCTTCTCTTATCTTTTAGAGATACATTGATCATGTACTTACATACATTGTACTTATTCTCTTTCTCTATATGATGATGTATGTTTTCTTTTTCACCTACCTCTACATGTGTTGTTTCTTTTCGGTCTTTATACACATGTTTCTTTACTTGTATGCAATCTATTATTTCTGTTTCACACAAAGATGCCTTGATGTGTTTTGTTTATAAGTGTTTCAGAAATACAGGTTGTCAAAGTCTTCTTGCCATAAACTCTCTTCTTGCAAAGTTTTTCAAGAGTTTGTGTTAGGATAGATTTTATTGTATGTAACAAGTGAATATGAGTTGAGTGATTTATGACTTCTCTCATATCTTCATTTGTATGTTGTGGTTTTGTCACGGATTGCCAAAGGGGGAGATTGTTAGGACATATGTAGTTCAAGTCTGTAAACATATGTCACTATTTTATGTAATTGGCTTATCCTTAGACAAAACGCACTTTACTTGTAATTGGGTAGATTTAGGATGTGTTAAACACTTCAAGAAACCGTGGTTCAAGATTAAGTGTTGAAGCCGTCAAAGTCTGTCCAAGATACAAGCAAGGAAGTGCTGGTTTTTAAATCTCGACACCTACCTCGACAGATACATCTATCGAGATTTAAAAGAGCTGTTTTGCCCGAGTCTCGACAGCAGTCTCGATACCTCTCGACACCTCTATCTATCGAGAATTAAAGAAAACAGATTTCCAGGTCTGTTTCAAGTCTAATCCGTGAGTGTGTCTTTGGGACTTCTTTTCTCCTAACCCTAGACATATAAAAGGATTATTTTAAGGGCCGTCAATAGAGAGATCACAAGATACAAGTTGCACATTCATTGAGAACTTGTTGTTCATGCAATTTGTGATCTGACAGACAAAGTTCGTGCCCTAGTTCATCTCTGATGATTTGAAGAACTTTGCAGCCAACATTCTTTCTTCCTCAAGTTGGTGAGTGAGTCACGTACTTGGATTCGTGCAAAGGAGTAAGCCGCGTACTGGGATCCGCGCATCAAATTGGTTAGTCACGTACTGGGAGCCGTGCATTGAAAAGCAGAAATTGTCACTACAGAACAAGTCCAATTGGGTATTGGGGTAAGAGTTCAACTGTAGGTTGGTGAGGTACTGGGATTCCTTACTTGTAACTGCTTGTTGTGATAATAGTGGAGTTTCGGGAGTGGTGACCTTAAATCACCCGGTGGAGTTTTTGCCGTAAGGGTTTTCCCCATTCGTGAACAAATCACCGTGTTATTTACTTTCCGCTGCTTTACTTAGTTTCGGTGATTTGTTTGTGCTACCACGTGATTGCATGTTAATTTGATTAATTAATAACTGGGCTAATTTAATTAATCTAAGTTATCACAAGGGATCAACGCATTTGTGGCCTGTCAAAAGTAAACCTGATATAATTGAAATCCGCACCATGTAAGTCCTGATCCGACTGGGTCGACCCTTTTTAACAAAGGAAAATTTCTTTTGTACTTTTTGACTTTTTGTTATTTCTTATCCTCTACAAACTTCTACCTTTCTTTTGGATCGGATTCCACCCTTCTCTTGTTTTACTTCTTTAAGGGTTCGTTTGATTAGAGAGGTGGAAAAATGGGAAATAGATAGAAAAGTAGAGGGATAGAAGAGATTTAGTTTTCTCTCGTACGTTTTTGGTTGGAAGAATAGAAAAGTAGAAAGATGAAAAATTCATTTGCTTAGTTGAGAAGAAAAAAAATGAGATGACAGAAAAGGTAGATTGTATAAATATACTTCAATACCCTTAAGGCCACTAAGAAAAAAATAGTATATGAAGAAAAAAAAAATTAAAAGGAGGGGGGGGGGGGGGGGAAGGTAACATATTAACCAAAAGTATAAAAGCTAAGGATTTTTTTTTTTTTTTTTTAAGAAAAAAAGATAAGAGAGAACAAGAAGTTCAGAAAAAAAAAAAAAAAAAAAAAAAGTTAAGGGAGAACAAAAAACCTAAAACGTAACATACCTCTGAAAATAAGAATAAGAAAGAGGCAGTAACACTAACATACCTGGGGAAAAAACAAAAACAAGAAGAAAAAAAAGGAAATAACTTCTCTATCTGAGTTCATTAGTTCTTTTCACTCTCATAAGGCTTGCATCCCGCATAGTGATGGAGTGAAAAATTTTCCCCCTACAACATTTTCTTTTCTAATTGCTGGATCCATTTATGATTCTTATTTCATATTAATTATTTAAATTTTTTTTTTTTTTACTTAACAGGTTATGATTTATTCACAAAACTTTATATATTCAGTTATCTTTGTGAGTAATCTAACTTTCTTTATATTTTATATACAACTAGTATGTAACTCATGCATAAGTACATGAACAATGAATTGGTAGTAGTGCTATTATATATGTAGGACATTAGTTCAACTAGAATATTTGGAGATACTAAAATGATTTTTCCTTGCAATTTTAATGATATTGGTTATGTCATAATTTTAAAAATCACTGTTGAACACTACATATACGATATCAATTTACCATCACTGTCCATGAAATTCTACTAAATACAACACAAAAATGAAAGAATAAGTTGGTTCAATAGTATCTCCTAAATTAGTTGGGGATAAATGCATATGATCGTTTAGCTTAATTACAGTTTATTACATTCAAGATCTTTATATACAAAATATCAAAATAAAAATAGTATAAAAAATATACTCATTAGTTCATAAAAAAAAAAAAAAAATAGCAAAAATCCGAGTAATTTAATTTGTATGAAAAGCTAACAAAGGCAAAATCTAATTTTTATTCTAATCAAATTTTATCTAAGATTTGGTTACATATATATATATATATATATATATATTTCCTAGGTTTATTTATATTGAACTTCTTGTTTTCTATATTGAATTAACTCACTTGGCACAAAAATTTAATAAAAAAAAAAGATTAAATGGGACACGTGGCACAAAATTAAACTCTAATTGAAATCAAATTTTTGCACTAAATTAACCCACTTGACACAAAAATTTAAAAACTTAAATTAGATGAGACATACGGTACAAAATTAGACTCTAATTGAATTATAATTTGAAATCTAAATGAATTTTTCCTTAGTTTTACCTATTAATATATATATATATATATATATATATATATATATAAGTGCATCCGACAAGGTTAATAACATGATGCTTCTAAAAAAAAAGGGTTAATAACATGATATAGTCCACATCTACTTTTTATTTCTGTTTATTCGTGGTGAAGGAAAAGATTAATGATCAACTTTGTACGGTATAACCTAAAGTATTTATATACTTTAAACTTAGAGCGCGTAAATTTAAGATTTTTATATTTTATTAACATATATTTTTTAGTGTCTTTGTTTATTTACTCTATTATTTATATCGAAAGGAAAACAGAACAACTTGATTATGTTTTTTTTAATATTATTATTTTTCATGTAAAAAAGAGGTTCATACTAAGTTGACCTAATCGGTAAAAAACCGGGTTGGGAATATAGGTTTAGTAACCTGTTTAGGACAACCTATTCTTAACCTGAACTCATTCCAAACCAAACTCGGATCGACTAAATCCGAACTTGATTGACTCAACCCCTCTGCCAAGTCTAGTTAAAAGTGAGAGAAAACCATTGGATCCGAAAGTTTATGACATGATTAGTCCATGCCACATCCAAAATCTAGCCTAAAGTACACTGTGAACTTTAGGAGACTGTTTTCATACTGACCGATAAAACTAAAACAAAATTCTATGCAGGAAAATAGATATCCCAAATACTGTGCAACAATATATACCAGACCTGAAGACGATGACGAAGAGCCCTCTAGCTCTGTTGCTGGATTTGTAGGCTCCCGTTCTTCAAATCATATCCCATTTCTTTCACTTTCTTTGGTAATGGGAATATGAATGAGAAAAATGAAGATAAATAGAGTGCTATGATTTTGACTTGTTGCTCAACATTAATAGGAGATACCTACACAGAAAGCAGTAGGTGACAGCTTTCATTCCACCTTATCTTCTTTTTGCTTGACCCCCTTCAAAAAGACTTCAGTCTCCGCCACTGCATACAATCTAATGAGTTTCACAAATAAATAACTCAAGAGATATAAAAATGAGATGTTAGATGAAAAATGTTCACATGCATTAACGGGACAAAATGTAAAGAAAATTTATACCAACGAGTTGAGGGCACTTAAGACACTTGAAAATTTATCATTAAGATCGGACTAAGGTTAAATTGAGGTAATACCGTGATGACGTTATAATTAATTTAATAATTATTTAAAAAATAAAAAATATTAAATTAGTAAAAATAAAAAAAATTGGCTGAAATATAAATATATATATATATATATATATATATTTCAAATGTATTTTTCATATCACAACATTCATAAGACAAATAATTAATATTAAATCATAATCAAACATAAATAAATATTGAGTTTCTCAATCAATGTATATATATAGATATATGAAATTAATATCCTTAAACTTTTTGTTAGAGTTCAATATTCTACGCAAGTCTTCATCTAAATTATCTTAAATCATATTTAGCTCATTTGATTACCTAATAGTTTTTTTATTATGCCCAACCCCATATTTAGTATATATGAAATTAAGAAAAAAAAATACAAAAACTGGGAGGGGTTGACATTAGTTTGTCCGTCCATTAATTGATCAAGTACAGTACAAACACAAGCCCAAGCCAATTTAAGAATGAAATAAGTGGTTAAAGGCTTGCAAGCATTTGGTACAAGTGGATGACAGCTAAGCTTGCCTAAGCATTGGTTTGTCCATCCATCATCTGCAACAACTTGACCTTCACTATGACAGTCAAGCAAAGAAGACCTGCAAAAATGGCGAAAATGCAGCGAGAGCGAGAGAGACAGAGACAGAGAAGAAGAATAAGAAGAAATAGCGATGCAACCTCATGGTTTGATAGCATCTCATGATGGTTGAAGCTTTAACAATGGCTGTAAGTACCCAAAAAAAAAAAAATCTCTAATCTGAACCTGTGATAAGGTGGTTTCACTGATTTTCTTGCATAGGGTGGTTTTATGGTTTAAAAGAATCGTTTTGGTGAATGGTTCACAGTTAACCTGGTCGGAACGTACGGTTCGGCCCAGGTTTCAAAACCATGTTTACAGATTGTTCAAGGACTTCTTTAATGTTGACAATGGTTTGGTTTGGAGGTTGAAGGGCTTTAATTCTAAAATCTTTTGTTTTCGTATTTTATTTTTTTTATTTTTTTGGTCTGTTTGTTTGCTGAGAATCCCACGACAAATATCCGTGGCTTCAAATCTGATAATTTCGTGGGGGTTCCTTGGTGGGAAGGATTGGATTCTACAATGGCAGAGGTTAGACTAATAGGCTCTTTATCTATGGAGGAAGAGAGATTGCAGATATAAATAAAAAAAATAAAGCAGTGGGTGTTCTATTTCCAATAGGCAACAATTGAACATTTTGAAAAACCTCTTGATCGGAAATAGGAAGAATCACCACTAATCAAGACAGATTTGGAGAAGGTCTGAATTAATACTCAATTAGTTGAAAGAATAGCAAAATATTAATCACAAAAGGAAGGGATAATATGTACCTAAAATGCACTTTGATTTTTTTTTTTTTTTTTTCACTATAGTGGCAATTGAACAGGTATGAAGGAGTGATTCAGTTAAATGAGGAGAGGAAGAGACCAAGGAGGGAAGAGAGAGAGAGTTTGGCGTCAAAAAGATGAAGTTGTGAAGTTTTGAAATCGTGAAAGACAAGAAGGCAGTTAGAAAGCTAAGGTTGTGAAGTTTTGTGTAAGCTTGAAAGACTAGAAGATAAAGAGGGGTTAGAATTAAAGACTATTTAACTTGGTTGGGGCTTTACGGTGGTTAGCATTAACCGTAATATATAAAGATTGGGCTTTAAAGCAGAGATAGGGTTGAGAATAATTTCCTTTTAATAGTATATTAAAATTATGAAAAAAATTTTACGTGGGTGTTAATGTGACTCAATGTGAGCGTAGCAGCATTAAATGTTACACTTCAGCTTTTAGTATTATTATATAGATATAGATTAAAAAATAATTGTTAAATTTATTTGAACCTTGGCTCTCCTTGTAAAGAAGGCTAAGTATTGCCATTGAGCTAGAAGTCTTTAATTTTAGAAAGTTCCACCATGACAATGATAAATATAATATTTATGTAAAAAAGTGGGTTATAATTCACATAAGCAAGACTTAGGTGCAGTACTTAAGTTTTATGCCTTAAGTTCTCCTTTTAAGATTTTGCCATGTGAATTTTTTTTTTATGGGATGGAAGTATATTTTTTAATATTGAATAAATCTTACAAGTCTATTAATAGACCAATTTGCAAGTTTGCAACATCCCTCAATATAAAAACAACAATAAAATATCTATATAGATATATATAAAAAAAAAAAAAAAAATGAAACTGTTTTTTCATTATACCATTGGGTTCAGAGTCCAGATTCTTATCTTTGGCTAAATGATATAGAAATGCATATTCCAAGCTTAGTCGCTTAAAGAAATCCCCTTAAAAGAAATGGATGTTCCAAGTAAATTGTTGGGCAATCACCCTCAGAATTATGTCAAAAACTTAAGTAGTAGGACATACTATAATACTATGAGAGGAAGGAGTAATGTTCTCAGAGTTTTAAAGTACAATACTAAAATAACAATATCATTGTCTCCATATATGTTTTGTGATTGTAAGACCAGCATGTTGTCCAATGTATCATGTAAGCATTATTAGGAACTGTACAAAAAAGTCTTTTAAATTAGCAAATTTTGTTTGCATAATAGTGGCATGGCAAAGCGAGGGAACCATTAGGTATTATCAAAACATCAAATGAAGGATTAAAATGAAATAACTGATAATTCGATAATTGAATTAGGAAAAAGGATATAGTGTGAATGTCATGAGGAGTTTGAGCTTACCTGGTACGAGATCCAACAGCTTAGTTTCAGGGTCAGCTCTGTGTCTTGTATTAAGCGGCCGGACTGGAAACTCTATAGCTCACTTGCTGGCTAAGTTTGCCAGAAATCTGGCAGATGAAGTTGTTTGGATGGAAGATTCCCCTGTGAAATAACATCAATTTCTTCTCTTAATATATATTTATATATATTAGGAACTAGAAGAACCAAAATGACATTTTGACATTTTTATTTTCTTTAAACATAAAAGATAAAGGTTAAGACTTCCTAAAATATCATTATTAAAACAGTTGAACAAACTATTTCTTAGAACAAGTACATTGATTCAAAAGCAAAGCTATTAGATTTAGAAGATACTAACAAGGATTATCTCATTGGTTAAATAGCAAAACCATTAGGAAGAAAGGAAAAAAAAAATTCAAACTGATCCAACCACAGCCAACAAAATCTGATCCAGATTATTAATAAAGAGTAGCACGTATAATTAAGAACAATTTACAATCTTCAGATTAATATAATAAAAATATACAAATTTTATAAATCCAACATTCAACGCTCGAAAATGGTTCCCTAGGACCTAGACTTACATCACTTGATTTTCATTTTGAAGATTGACGTAAGAACTAAGAACCCACCATATACAATAGAGCAAAATTATCTAATATAGGAAAAAAATAATAATGTTAATGAAATGCTTTTAAATATATACAATATGAAAAATTCAATAGTGAAATATTTCACTATACAATGTGAAATATTCAATAGTGCAGTCAATTCCAATTAAGTTTATCTTCTAAATATTAATATTTAGAAGATAAACTTAATTGGAATTGACTACACTTGAATTTTTTTCTTCAGGAGAATTGTATACTTAGGGAGTTTACAAGAGGAATTTTCAAATAAAGGAGATAAAGAATTACAAATGGGGAGGATTGCAAATGAGAAATATATCTTGATGGATTTTTTGGTCTTTCACTTGAGAATATACATTTTTTTTTATAGGTTTTCCTTAGCAATTGAGCTTGGAATATGCATTTCTTTAACGTTTGGCCGAAGATAAGAATCTAGACCCAATGGAATAATCCAATAGTATTTATTTGGTCGGAAAATAAATGTGCTTTATTTGGTAGAAGCTATTAGTGCAGAATTAGCTTAAGTTACACGACAATTAAGTTGGACTATTTATCATGGAGGAACAAGTCAAATAAAAATTGTACTACACCACTTTGTAAGTTTTGCTAACTGCAAAGGTCTTGAATCTCTCGTAAAAAAATATTGAACTTTCCATGCTTTTGCCTGATTGGTTTTGTTCTATTTTTTTTTTTTTCTAAAAAATAATGATTTTGTTCTATTAGAGCATTTTAATATTAAATTATTATTTTGTTAAACAACAAGTTGACAAATATAATAAAAATATATGAGAACTTAATGTAGTGAATGATGAATTGGAGTATTATCAAATTTAGAATCACACATTAATTTTCAGCCAACTTTACTATATCCCCCTCTAAGGGAATCAATTTCGTACCCGAAACTGTTTCGATTTGACTATAAGAAGGAAATATTTGAATAATCTAAGTATATGTATGTAAATATATTTGATTTATTGGGCTTAAATGTAATATAGCCTTTTGGGAGAAATATGTAATATAGTCTTTTAATATTGGATAAACTATTTATTTGATTCCTAACCTAATAAACTTATTTTAAAAAGTCAATACTTATCATTTTTTGGGAAATGCTAACGAATGTCCTTAGGGTATTGGTTAACAATTCATTTAAAGAAATTTTTATAGGAAAATGAAATAAAGTAATTAATATTTTGACAGCTTTTTTCATTTCCCATAAAAGTGGTATGAAAACTTTCTAAAAATGTATTATTAACCAATGCCCTAAGGGCATTCGTTAGCATGACCCATAATTTTTTTCTCTAGAGTTTAAATAAATTTGGGCAGTTTTGGAACTTGTAGCTTTTTAAGCAAAGAACAATAAGTTAAATGATGTTCCCTTAAAAGTGGAATTTTCTGAATAGAACTAACAATTTGGGACAGGTGAGAGATTTTTGATATATTTTTAGTGAATTATTATCACTAACACACTATAATATGTAAACCCTCTTCACCATATTTATGCTTTTGAGAAATTACGGGCAAAAGAAAGAGTTCTGGAATCTTAGAGCAACCTTTTTAACCGTAACTGATTGTAATTAGATTCCAAATCTTCTAAATATTTGGGTTTTTATCTTCACCACAAATTTTGCTTTGACTGGGAAAATTATGCAATACTTCAAAAGCAATCCTCACTCTTATATATATATATATATATATATATATATATATTTGTTCTTTGTTTGAAGCACAAACTAATTCGATCTATTCGGTTGTTCACACAGAACTTTACACAAAAAAGATGGGACTTTCAATGCACCGTTGAAGCTAGTGGGGGGTCATGGCCCCCTGACTTTTTCAATTTTCCATTATAGGTATTAGGTAGTATGAAAATCACATAAATAATTACAAGTCACAGAAAAAATGCACTTATTGGCCCCCTTAGATTTAGAATTTAGGTCGTAACTCCTTAAAATTTTTTATTCAGTCCAGAACCCCCCCCCCCCCCAAAAAAAAAAAAGACCATACAAATTTATAA
Organism: Castanopsis chinensis; assembly: GCA_032878915.1. Classification (NCBI taxonomy): domain Eukaryota; kingdom Viridiplantae; phylum Streptophyta; class Magnoliopsida; order Fagales; family Fagaceae; genus Castanopsis; species Castanopsis chinensis. The sequence continues at coordinate 2,509,943 of JAVQMG010000079.1, forward strand.
TTACTCCTCAAAGTATTTGAATTATTGGTTGGTCTCAATAATTAATAAAGAATGAATAGTTGATATCGACATAAGTGGAAGTGAACTACAATTTAAAATATTCAAATTAATAAAATAAAATTTAAAAATTTCAACTCCAACCTCTGGTCCTGAGTCCACTGCTCGAAATTGATACCCAAGATTTACACCATCTGATATTCAACTTGAAGATGGATGTAGGAACCTGGGAGATACAAAAGAACAAATTATCAAATATAGAAACAAAAGCTAATTAATGCTTTTAAATATTTAAAATATGCAAATACAGTGGTGAAATATTTTAAAGAATAGACTTACTTGAAAATTAAAATTGAATATTTTCTTGAGAAGAATTGTACACTTCGAGAGCTAACAAGAGGAGTTTACAATTGATGGTGATAAAGAAATACTAAATAGGGAGGATCGCAAACGAGAGAAATAAATTAAATAATATAAAGATGGTTTTTCCCCACTCTGTATTTCACTTGAGGCTGAGAGTTGAGAACGAGAAGCATTTTCTTTCTTCTCAGCAAAACAGAGAATTACTACAGACTTGAAGTTCCCGTTGTCAACCACTTTCTTCTTATTCTTCACTTTTATTACTTTTTGCTTAACTGCTTCTTTGCTTTATGACTTTCACTTGTCCGTTTCTTGAATTATTGCTGTCACACAGCTTTTAAAAAAAAAAAAAGATTATCGCTTCACATTTTTAAATTTATTAGGATGACAGGTCACGTGCTTCACTATTGAGACAGGCAGCATTCAATAGTCATACTAGGTTGGAAAAGATGTCACCAGTTCACACTTGTCATTGACAAATATCTCCAATATTATTTTTTTTTCTTATGACACTTGAAAATAATATCGTTCACTTGAGAGTTGATTTGGATCCGGTATTGCACCGGGTTCAATTACACTAACTCTCACATCAATTTTTACTATTATATTTTTTAACTTAAACTTTTGTAATTTTTTAACATTTTTTTAAAATTTTTTTTAATTTAATAGTTGAGATTAAAAGTTGAAAATTCAACTTTCAATCTCGGTCATCTAATATTATTACACTAAGTATTGCACTCGATCTCAATTCTTTGAAATTGCGTGGCCTTAATGAAGTAGCCCTTCTCGACCACTTATTTTATGTTTACTTGCCTTTTCCCTCTTACGGAGTCACACGCATGTTTGTCAAAATCAAGATCCTGCGTAGTATCGTGAGAGGTAGATGAGATCATAGATCACAAAATAGGATTGTGGATCATAAAATTCCACATTATTTGAGAAAAAAAAAAACATATTTGTAATTAAGTTAAATAATCACATAAATTATACATTCATGTATAAAAAACCAAAAAATTGCATTCATTTGATGTAATTACTATACATCACTACATCTATGTGTAAACATCATTTAAAGATGTCAAAAACCTCAAAACGTGATACTCTATTAGGATTTTATTTTTTATTTAGGTCGAACTGACACTCTATCTCTCTACCTTAGAATAGTAAAACTGGGTCTATTGGGATATTATTTTTCATTTAGATCCAACTAAGCCTTCTATTAAGTTAAAGAAAATTACAAGAAACTAAGATTGTTTGGGATTGTCAAAATCATTCAATCCTACTGATCCTGAACGATCGTAGCGATCTTACCAAAGATCCGTGAAAAATCCAAATCGTTTTGGGTAAGTAGGATCCTAAAATCATAGAGTCGTAGGATCCAAATTGAAATTTTGACAACCATCACTTGACTTCATTTATTTTGTTTTCAAATGGGTCGTCTACATCTTTTAATTATGGGCAAGACTTAGGTATAGTACTTAGGTGATGTTCCTTAGGTACCCTTGTTAAGATTTTGCCATGTGAACTTTTTCTCATGAGATAGAAGTGTATTTTTTAATTAAGTACTTACATAGCTAAATCTTAAAAGGGGTGATAGAGAATAGTTTCACTAGTTAGAAAATTTTTTCTAACACCCTAGAGTCTTCGATCACCATAAGCATCATGAGCTTACCAAAAGAATCTTCGGTCACCAAATGTGTCATCGGTCAAAGGGAGCGTGACACATCGTGATGTGTTCTACCCTGATGGTCGTCATTTATCAATGAGTTGTCAAGTACCCAGCAATCGTTAGGTATCTTCCCTGACACCGCACAACACGATTCGCCCTGACAGTTGTCATGTATCAATGAGTCATCAAATACCAAGGGCTTATTAGGTACTAAGAGTTCATCAAGTACCTTCCTTGACACTGTGTAACACGCTTCACCCTGACGGTTTTCACGTATCAATTAGTCATTAGGTACCAAGAGGTTGTCAAGTACCAAGAGGTCATCAGGTACCTTCCTTGACACTACGTGACATGCTCTGTCCTGATGGTCGTCACGTATCAATTGGTCGTCATGTGCCAATGGGTCGTTAGGAACCCAGTGGTCGTCAAGCACCTTCCCTAACATTGTGCGACACGTTCCGCCTTGACAATCGTCGTATATCAATGGGTTGTTAGGTACTAAGGAGTCATCAGGTACCTTCCCTGACACTATGTGACACATTCTGCCCTGACGATCGTCTCGTATCAATTGGTCGTTAGGTACCAAGAGTTCATCAGATACCCAATGATCGTTAAGTACCTTCCCTGACACTGCGCAACACACTCCGCCCTGACGGTCGTCACATATCAATGGGTCATTAGGTACCAAGGGGTTGTCAAGGACCCAACGATTGTCAGGCACCTTCCCTGCACTACACGACACATTCCGTCTTGACGGTCGTCATGTATCAACGGGTCGTTAGGTACTAAGGGGTCGTTAGGGACCCAGCAGTCGTCAAGTACCTTCCTTGACACCACAAGACACGTCCACCTTGACGGTCGTCACGTATCAATAAGTGGTCAGATACCCAGCGGTTGTTAAGTACCTTCCCTAACACCGCACAGCACGCTTTGCCCTGATGGTTGTCACGTATCAGTGGGTCATCAAGTACCAAGGGGTTGTCAGGGACCTAGCTGTCATCAGGTACCTTCCTTGACACTGCTTGACATGCTCCGCCTCGACAGTCGTTACGTATCAAGGGGTTGTCAAGTACCCTACTCATCACCCAGAACATGCAAACACTAACTTGTCTAAATCAATGAGACTCTTTTGGCAGACGACCCACTATACTCGTCCAATTAACAAACCAACTTGCACACTAATAAGGGTATTTTCATCCAATAAAGTCTTTCGAGCACTTTGACCCATCAGGATGGAATACTCTACCACTGACTCGTCAAGGTTTGTGCCTCTTCTGGTAGGACTTGCCAACTACGGACCAATCGAGATGAAGTCCTCATTTGACTTCCTTGAAGTCTTTGCAAATCAGTGCTCCACATATGTGCCCAACAGATGGTTGCATATGTACTTGATGAATGGTCACGTCTTATCCTCCGTATTCATACCTTTGGACAGATGGTGATACCGATGGACAGATAGTAATACCGACGATTGAGTAACTGAGTCCCATAAACCTTTACGTATTCTTCACTCATGCATCCCTATATGGAAATAACTTGCACTATACGCCCAAAGACCATACTCCACGCTCGTGTCTTCCCTATATGGGAAGAAAAGCTCAAGATCTCGGGGTATTAACTCCAAATCTTCTCTACAAGAAAAAACCCTACATTCAAGGGATCTTGGTCAACTCTACGCCACTATATAAGCAATAGGCATCCTCTTTCTTAAGGTATGTGAATTCTCTCTAGCTCTGGCACTATTGAGTTCTTGGAAATTCTTCCATCACTGACTTAATTTTCGAAGGGTCTTTGACCAGTATCCCATCGATGCCCTTTGATTGGTTCTTCTCTTTTGTTCTTCAGGTGCACCCATTAGCACGTGTATGGACAATCAGCTCACTAACGATTTTTGTGCACCATCAAGAAAATCTAAAGAACAGCACCTAATGTACTGTACTTAAATTTTGTCCTTTAATTATTGTGGTCCCATGGTTTCATCTAAATTATTGTTTCACATTTAAGTGGGAATTCATGATTTCGGGTTAATGGAAGTGTTTAGGGATTAAGGGAAATTAAATTGTGTAATTATGCTGCCTAAACCAGTCTATAGCTGTAAAAGAAAGCAGAAAGTAAAACTTTTTTCAATATACCCGAAAGCTGAACGCTCAAAAGATATGGACAGCTGAAATGAAGAGAAATAGAGTGGATGCTATGACTTATTGGAGAAAAAAAAATGGGCGATCGAAGTTATTCTCTTTCTCAAAACTGGTGTTGCTTATTTTACTACGAGTCAGGTAAGACTTCCTCAGTTAAGAACTTAACATCCAAGATATATATTTTCAGAAATGTTAGAAGATGAGCTGTAGTCATCAGACTTCGGTCTTTCTTATTTATTATATTTTTTCTGTTTCTTTTTAATGCAAAAAGAAATTCATGTAATACTTCACGACTCATAAAGAAATTCATGTAATATACTTTTATGTCCATTCTTATAATGACCAATTCATGGCAAAAAATTGAAAATTTGTTTAAAAAAAATACTATGTAGATATTATTACTTTCAATATCTCAATTTGTTTGTCTTGTTCAAAAAGTCTAAATTTTTAAAAGAACATAATTTAATGTGAAAAGGATGCCATTTTCAAAACTATTATCATTAATTTAAGGAAATAGCTAACTTATTCTTTAAAGGCATTAGTTAATGTATTCTTTTAAGAAAATAATTAAAGAAGTGTTGCATTTTTAATATTTTCACAATAAATTATAAGATTTAAGATTTTATTCATTCTAATTTGAATCCATGACTTTTTTTTTCCTATCGATAACAACCAATAACAACTTAACATTTAAAGATTTATTATGAACTTCAAAAAAATAAAGATTTATTATAAAAATGTTATGAACATAACATTCTTTAAGTTTTTATGAGAAAAGAAAAAATAAACAATAAATATTCTGATAATTTTTCTATTTTTATAAAAATTGTATTAAATTTTTTTAATATAGTTCACTAGTAAATAGCTTAAAGACATTCATTAATAAGACCTTTAATTTAAATTCTAATGAAAAAATGGTATTGATATTTTTTTAAAAAAAGTAAAAAAATAAATGAAGAAATTTAGTTATTAACTTTTCAAAAAGACTATATTTTTTTAGACATTAAAATAAATAAAAGACTAACCACTGGAGACAAATTTTTTTTTTTTTTTTTTTTTTGGCGTAGCAAATTCCAAGAGGAGCATAAAAAATAAAAAAATAAAACTTGTTTAGGTAGAATAAAATAAAAATTTTGTCGCTAATTTGGTGTTCCGAAGCAAAATGTTGTCAGCCCGCCAGATATGGTTGTGCTGCATGGGAAAGAGCATTAGATTCCCAGTCAACGAGTTTAGATTCCCTGTGGCAGTCCACTAAATCACGTGGTATTTTGATATTTCACATTACCTGTCAACATGAATTTCAATTCCCAATGTCAGTCCACCAGGCCATGTGAAACTAAAAAATGCCATGTAAAAACTCATGCTAGTAATTTACAACTTCAAGTGAGTTGCGCTCCACTTGTATTATTATTCTTTTTTTGGTAAAATGTGCTCTGTGAAAAAAATAATAATAATAAAATAAAAATATTAATTATTTAAGATTGTTTTAATTAGTAATAGAAAAGTGAAAGGATAGAAAAAAATTTTAATTTTTTTTGGTACTATTTAGTTGGAGAGATGTAAAAGTGAAGTGATAATAAAAAAATTGTTTGATAAAAAAATGAGATGATAAAAAATATAAATTATATAAATTTATTCCCACGTTCCTAGTAGATAATTTTTTTAGAATATCTTATTAGGGGAAAACAAAAAACAAAAAATAGAAGTTAAAATGAAAAAAAGAAAAAAAAAAGAGATCAACATATAGAGCTGTGGGGGGAGGATTGGGAGTAGATGGGTAATTTCATCAACCCCTCTTTTCTTCCTCTCTATTTACTCTCTATTTTGGGAGAATTGAATTTTAATGGACTCAGAGAGAAAACTGCTAAGTCCCACTATTTTTTCCCTCTTCCCTCTCAATCAAACACACTTTTTTTTTTTTTTTTGATAAGATGAAAAACTTCTTTACTTTGTTGAAAAGAGAAATAAGTATATATTTTTTTATCTTTGATTGGAGAAATGAAAAAGTGGAGTGATGAAAAACCTTTTTTTATTTTTGATAAGATGAAAATCTTCTTTACTTTGTTGAAAAGAGAAATAAGAGAATATATATATATATATATATATAAATTGAATAAATTTACTTTCATGTTTCTAGTAAATAATTTTTTTTTTTAAAAAACATCTTACTAGAGGGAAAAAAAAAAAAAAACTGAACTTGTAAATTTGCGCCATGTCTCACACATTTGCCACCCAATTTTTTCTTTCCTATTTTTTTTTTTTTTGATCGTGTTGACGGGTGCTCTAAGGACAATAGTTAATAATCCATTTTATGAAAGTTTTGCCACCAATTTTATGAGAAATAGAAAAATTTGTCAAAATACTAACTGTTTTTTTATTTTCCCATAAAAATTTTCTTAAAATGGTTTGTTATCAATTAGGACATTTGTTAACATTTCCCTTCTTTTTAATGCAGAAAGAAATTCATATAATATACTTCATGACTCATAGAGAAATTCATGTAATATTCTTTTATGTCCACTCTTACAATGATTAAGTCATTGCAAAAATTTTGAAAATTTCTATGAAAAAATACTATGTATATATTATTACTCTCTTTGTCCCAAATTGTTTGTCAAGTTTAGATAGTCCAACTTTTTAAGAGAACATAATTTAATGGGTTGTCTTTTAAGTAAAAGAATACCATTTTCAAAATTATTATAATAAACTTAAGGAAAAAGTTAATGGATTCTCATAAGTGGTAAGTTTTTATTGGTTCTAATTTGAATTTATAACTTAAATTATTTTTTTGCCAATCTGTAACAATGAATAACAACCTATCACTTAAGAATTTGTTATGAATATAACATTTCTCAAGTTTTTATGAGAAAATTAAAAAAAAATATTTTAATAACTTTTTGCATTTCTCATAAAAATGGTATTAAAATTTTTTAATATAGTTCTTAATAATTGTCTTAAAGGTATTCGTTAATTGTACTTTTAATTTAAACACTAATGAAAAAATGGTATTGACATTTATATATAAAAAATGTAAGAGAGTAAATTAGGAAATTTAGTTCTTAACTTTTAAAAGAGGACTATATTTTTGAGAGGCATTAAAATAAAGGCGAGGCTTAAATCCAGTGCATATAGTGCACTGAATACGTTAAGAGGGTGACATGTGTTCAAAAGTGGACACATATTATAATCTTAACCGGTCTAGTGTAACTGAACACCGGACCCAAACCTCAACCATAAAATAAATAAAAGACTAAATGGGTGTTTAGTGGAGTAATTTGAGATGGGATTTTTTTAGTTTTAAAAAATATATATGGGTAAAAAAAGTGTAAAAATGTGTATAATATTATTTAAAATATAAAAATGTGAGTTTGAGATGGGAAAAGAAACGTGCTCCAACCATTTGAGACACAGTAATTTTTTTTTTCCTTGAGCGTGGCAAATTTCCAGCCGAGCTTAAAAAAATAAAATTAAAATTTGAAAAATATTATTTTTGTCTCTATAGTTTATACAGTATAGACTGTTAATTTGGTGTTCCGAAGCAAAATGTTGTCCACCCACCAAATATGGTTGTGCTGCATGGGAAAGCGTATTAGATTCCCAGTCAACGAGTTTAGATTCCCTATGGCAGTCCACCAAATCACGTGGTATTTTGAGTATTTTTATATTTTCACATTACCTCTCAACACGAATTTCAATTCCTGAGCCATGTGAAACCGAAAATGCTGGGGAAAATCTCATGCTTATTTTGGGAGCAGTTTTTAAATATTATTTTTTAAAATAATGTGAAAATTTTGACTTAAAAAATGTTATAAAAACGCGCTTTTAATAATGTAAAAAAAAGTTTGGCACTGTATTCTAAATAATATGCTTTAAAATTTGAAAATATTTAATTATATATTTAATATGTGTACGTATTTTTAAACAAAATTGATAATTTTTCTGACAAAAACAATATTTTTATTTAACCAGAGAGAAACTCCCACATTTTGTAGCTAGCACTACCTCTCTCCTTTTCTCTCTCTCTCTCTCTCGGTTAAAAGACCCAATAAACCAAAAATCTATCCAATTTCACCCAAATCAGCCAAAATTGAGAACCTCTTCTCTTCCCACATCTTTTTCCTTTCGAGCTAAACATACTAACACACAAATTTGCAAAAGAAATTTAAAATAGTTCACAAAATTCCAACTTACAAAACCCATAAAATAACCCAACACACCAAATCTAAAAACTGAAGAAAGAGACAGCTGAAGATAGCGTGCAAAAGAGAAAGAGAAAAAAAAAAAAAAAAAAAAGAACTGAAGAAGACAACGTTCAAGAGAGAAAGAGGAAACATAAATAAATAAATAAAGAGAGAAGTAGAGAGAGTGGCAGCGTACAAGGGAAAGAGAAAAAGAAAGAAGAAGAATAAAGACCAACAATGTGCCAAAGAGAGAGAGAAAAAAAAAATCTGGAGAGAGAAAGAAAATATGATTGTGCATTGTCAAATCCGTGGGTCTCACCTTTTTCTAAATCTGCATTGTTACTCAAAAACTAAAAACTAGAACGGATGTATTCTTAAAATATAGTGATTAAACACCTTAAATTGATAACAGTAACTAACAAACTCTTAATTAACCAACCTTACCAAACATGCTTTTCACAACTTCAAGTAAGAGACTTTTAAATTCCCTACAGTTGTGCTCCACTTGGTTTTTTTTTTTTTGGTGAAATGTGCTCGGGCCACCAAAACAAAATGTTGGAGAAAACACGATAATAATAGAAAAAACACAGAAAAACTTAATAATACTTTTGAATATTATTAATTTGAAGAGAAAAATTACACAGCACTGTCTGAACTAAGACGCGACACTTGTTTTCTCTAAAAAGATTCAAGCTCTTAGTTGGCTAAATTTTGTTATCGATGCAAACTTTCTTTGACTTGTCTCCGAAGATACAATAGCCCAACAAATGTTATATGGTTAGAACAACTTCTACACAAAATGTTCAACCTAAAACTTTACTAGAAAGAACACATTTCCTTGCCAAGAACCTCTCTATTTTTTTAGGGTATAAGAATGCTTGTAATTGTTGGATTTGTTTTTTTTGTGTCTGTAATGTTGTATATTATATTGAGTTTAAATGAGTCTATTTATAGGCTCAATGGGCCTCAGAAATTATTATCCAAAGTAATATGATTAATTAGGTCCATAATTCTGATGTAGTTAGTGTTACAAAATTAATTGCTGGACATAAATCTGATGGATTAGAGTTACACAATTAATAGATCAAATAAGAAGTTTTTGAAGGAATAATCAGACCTAATAGCTAATCTTTTAAGTGGGTGAATGACTCTTCATTTTTCATGTTACAAAAGGTCATTTACTCAGCAATAGATATGGAAAATATTCAAAATGTATCCAGCTTAATATTTGCTCCAATACATATCAACCTCTTAATCACTACAATTAAAAAGAATAAAATAGTCTCTCTCATTTTTAATGCGGGATTAAACATTTTACCAACTTTTTATCTTCCATATTAACTTTCATATAATGATATTTACCTTGTAAAATTTACCTAATTTAATTAAATAATATTAAAATGTCTCATTACAAAACAGTTATTTAGGATCTGCTTGATTAGTGATTGAAAAGTAGCAGTATAAAAAAATGAAAAGGGGAAGAAATTTTTTATTAAGTTGCCCATAAAATGCATAATTCTAATATTGTCTCAATCATGAGCGGCCCGACATAATTTGGGACCTAAGGTGAAAAATTTATGCCGAGCGTTTAATACGTAAATATTAATTAAACAAAATTATTTAATACTAATCATATTAAGGTTAATTTGATACATTAAATACATAATTTGATAAATAACATTAACTAAACTAACGTTAATTTTATATTGAGAATTGAATATCATAGTTGAACTATAAAAATTAATAAAAATATATTACAATTACAAAAGATATTTTATTTTGGATATATTACGATGCATAGTTAAGTAAAGTTGTGATCTAATTTTTATTATTATATCTTGTTTTTGAGAGAGATAGATAGATATTATTTTGTACGTAGCTTTGTAGGATATTAGTTTATAAAAATTAAAGTCTTAAACTATTAGGAGAGATTAATTTATAATTGATGATTTAACACATTTGCAACATCTTTTTGAAAAATTTTAGAGTTTCAATTGGTTTAGATTTTATTGATCTTGTACTTTGAGTATTAATAAAAATGAAAAAGAAAAATATGCTAATCAAAAGCACTATAAAATGTTTCAAAATATAATGTGATATTGACTCTCATTAATGAACTTCATCAATTTAACTAATAAATGTTTATTTCACTTTTTTGTGATTAATAGCATGACAATTTATAAGCCAATAGTAAAATTTGTAATATCATTTTTTTTTTAGAAGGAATTTATAGTATATCCTTAACATCTCAAATAAAAAAAATGTACAACCTTAATATATATATATATATATATATATAATTTTATAAAAATTTGTGCTCTAATAATGGGAAGTGAGGTTTTTTTTTCTAAGAAAAATTTTGTTTTTAGGCCTTTAGGCCAGGCTTGGGCCGGCCCTGGTCTCAATGCAGTATAGACGGTTGATTTGGTGTTTCGAAGAAAAATGTTGTCGGCCTGCCAAATATTGTGCTGCATGGGATAACGTATTAGATTCCCAGTAAACGAGGACGGGCAAGTGGCCAACATGAATTTAGATTCCCTAGGGCAGTCCACCAAAATCACGTGGTATTTTGACCATTTTGGTATTTTCACATTACTACCGGGCAACACGAATTTCAATTCCCAATGTCTGTCCACCAAGCCATGTGAAACTTAAAAATGCCATGTAAAAACTCATTCTAGTAATTTACAACTTCAAGTGAGAGGTCACACCAAAAAAAAAAAAAAAACTTCAAAGTAAGAGAGTTGCTCTCCACTTGTATTATTATTATTATTATTATTATTATATTTTTTGAAATGTGCTGAAGGCACAAAAACAAAATACTAGTTATTTAAGATCGGTTTGATTAGTGATAAAAAGGTGAGAAAATAGAAAATAAAAAAGAGATAAAAAATTATTTTAATTTTTTCTTGTGCTATTTAGTTGGAGAGATGTAAAAATAAAGTGATGGAAATTTTTTTTTTTTGTTTGGTATAAAAGAAAATTGAGAAAATAAAAAATATAAATTGTATAAAGTTATTCTCATGTTCCTAGTAGGTAATTTTGTTACAAATATCTTAATTGGGAAAAAGAAAAACAAAAAATGTAAGCTAAAACGGAAAAAAAAAAAAAAAAAAAAGAAAAAGAGAAAGAGAAAGAGATCAACGTATAGAGTTTGGGGGGGGGGGGGGAGGATTGGGGGTAGATGGGTAATTCCATCAACCTTTCCCTCTCTATTTTCTCTTCATTTTGGGAGAATTGAATTTTAATGGACTCCGAGAGAAAATTGTCAAGCTCCACCATTTCCCCCCATCTCCCCTCTCAATCAAACACATCAATTTTTAATTTTTTCTTCTATTTTCTATCTTTTCAATTCTTAATCTGTTTGAATATGGCACATTTTAATAATTAAAAGATATAATTTGTTTATTTCAATATGTGACAAAAAGTTATACAACTAAGAGAACAGAAGTTAGATTATTCGGAGGGAGAAAGATTGAGATAAAAAACAAGTCTTTTCCCCAACACATGGTTTTAAAAAATGCAATATTGACTACTTTTAAAAGTTTGAGAAAATTATATTTTATCACCATAAACTATACTCCATTTTACACTTATCACCATAATCCCTACAATGGGAATGAACACTTAGAGCATTCTTATCAAAGATCTTAAAAAATATAGCATTTACCCCCTCAAATTCTAATTTTATAGCATATAACACATTACTTTACAATAACACCTATATCAAAACTTCTATTTTTTTTTTACCATTTCATTTAAATAATGATTGTTTATTAATTTTCAATAATTTTTTTTATTTTTCCTGTCTCTCTCTCCCCTGTCTCTCTCTCCTCTGTTTCTCTCTGTTTCTCACAGCACCGCCGGCACCATCGCTGCCACCAACAAGCCCTTAGGACACAGACACCACTTCCCTCCCCGTCGTCATCTTCTTCCACGGCGCGGCTTGACGTCTTTCGTCGCACCTGTATATAAAATCAAAACCCAAAATCCCAAAACTAAATCAAGACCCAAAATCAATCCCACAACCACCAACCACGTCCTCCTTCGCACGATCGGAGCCCAATCGGACCCAAAAAAAAAAGAAGAAGAAACCTCCATCGCTGCCACTAGACCACAACCATCGGACCCACGATCCATGACCACAATCACCGGACCACAACCATCGGCATCCCACAATCATCGGCGAAGCCCACTCATCGACGAACCACATCGGCGAAGCACAGAGAGAAGATAGAAGAAAGAAGTGAGAGAGGAAAGAGAAAGACAGAGCAGAGAGAGAGCGTTGAGTGAATAAAAAAAAAAAAAGAGAAATCGGCTTGGCTTGATGCTCCAACCTGGGTTTTGTCAGAGAGGGAGGTAGCGACGCGAGCAAAGGGAGGCAGCGACGCGAGTAGAGAAATGGTGAAAAGAAAAGAAATGGAATGAGAGAAAGAACAAAGCAGAAGAAGAAAAGAAAGTGGGGTCCAGTTAATAAAAAAATAATATACTGTTTTACAATTAATGAACAGTGCAGTCTCAAAAATGAGATTGCACTGTTCACCAATTTTAAAAATTATAAGATTTAGTAAGTTTGATGGAGTATGCTATTAAGGATTTATAGGATTTTGTATGCTAAATTTTAGCATTTAGAAGATTTACCCATCTTGATGAGAATGCTCTTACCCATTGAACTATTGACAATGTAACACTTTGCACCCCATTATCCATTTGTCAAATTAAGTTTGACAGAAAACCAAGTCGAAGGCCAAAATACCCCTCTATCAAAGACCAAAATACCCCTGTCATTCTCATTAAAACATGAAGCTCGCTAAAGTGTCTCCCACTCTGTTTCACCGATTAAAAAAATAAAAAACCAACTGAAGAAGATAAGAAAATCCAAACAAATATTTGAAACAATCAAAACCTGTAAATAATTCAGAATCATTTGATGAGATGCATAGAATCTAAAAATTAGAGTCTAGCAAAAAATTTGCAAGGACCCACCACCTTCACCGTTTCCTTAAGGTCCTATGGCACCAGCAAAAAAAAAAAAAAAAAACACCTAAACCCATAAATTGAGATGAACAGCAAACCCAAAAATTTACATGAAATCCAAAAAAATGAAATGAACATCAAACCCATAAATTAATATCAAACAACAAACCCAGATAAATTACATCAAACCCGCAAATTTACAACCCAGAAATAAAAATATAGAGAAATCAAGCAACAAACCCATTGAGATGAACAACCCAGAAACCATAAGCAGCTCCTTATTTCAGTCATCAACAAACCCAGACCCTACAATCTCTGCTTCGGTCATCCACTTCTTCAATGGCCAGATCTGAAACGTCACATCGAGTTTAATCCCACCCATTCTTTTAGACACCTCCACTAGTGTTAATACCCTTTCTCTCACCACTGAGTCACTAAATTGCAAGGCCAACAATGAGAGTGATATGAGAGATTGAACCTGAGAGTGATTTGAGAGAGTTCAAAATTGTTGTTTTTGTTGAGGGGCATTTAGGGAATTTAGGGGTTCCACTGTAATTTTTGTCCCAACTTAACAACTAATTAAACGGTGGGTTGCAAAGTGTTATATTATGAATAGATTAGAAGGGTAAGTGTGCATTTTCATAGTTTAGGATAATAAGTGTAAGACGAGGTATAGTTTAGAGTGGTAAAATGTAATTTTTCCTAAAAGTTTTGTTCCATGATTAGTCCATTCATCAATTGATATTTAAAAAAATAATATTGCTAATGAACATAGAGAGATTGCTATGATATCTATCAAGTTAAAAGAACTAGAAAATTGAAATTTTCTAAAGATTTAAAAACTAAAATGAAATAACATATAATCTGATAAAAGAATTAGAAAATTATATAGTTTATGGACCAAAATTTTGACATTTTTTTATATTTCTTTTGAAACAAAATAATTGAAATTTTCTAAAATATCATTCTTATCTATACAATTAAAAATTTTGAACAAATTATTACTTTATGATAATCACATTTATTCTCAAGTAAAGATATTAAATGACATCAACAAAAATATAAATTTTAGCATATAAGACTTGTTCAAGTGAAAATTAAATCATTAACAAGATGAAGTTTAATAAATTTGTTTTTGATTTGCTCTAAGAGATGATTTACAATTTACATTTCAATTTTCCTTTATCTATTATTTCTATTTTAAGAAGCCATAGAGTCATATTTCCACGAGGGACCAGTTTATTTTAATTGTTTTGAAATGTCCCTTCTTCAACAAAAATCTCCTGCCAAACTCTCAAAATTTCACTTTTTTTTTTTTATAAACTCGAGTGTTTCATTTTATGTTCTATTAATTATAGCATATAATATGTTAGATTTTTTAAGTGTGACTATATAGTGTATACAATTTTTTTTATACAAGATAAAAATTTGTCTAATCTAAATATATATGCGTGTGAAGCTCCATTCTAAAGATTTGAACCCTAACCTTTGCCACTTTACAAGAATTTTGTACTTGTAGAGTGACCATTGCGTCAAGGGCACTTAGTGTATAGTGTGCACAATTGGTGGTGCATAAAATGAGGATTGAGGATTATTTTTTCCACTTTATCATTAATTGATCAAACAATTTACCTTTTTTTTTTTTTCTTTTCAAACTTTTTTTTTTTGGGAAAAAAATTTCAACCTATGGCGTCTATTCTTGATAATAACTGTTTATCATCAAACCACACTTTACCAGTTGAACTAATTACTGGAATCCACTCTTTTCAAACTTGATAATAAAAGCATTGCCAATATTCAATTTAAAGATAAATGTAGAAACCTAGGAGATCCAAAAGAAAAAAAAAATCAAAAAATATAGAAACAAATGCTAATAAATGCTTTTAAATATTTAAAATATGCCATACAATGACGAAATATTTTAAAGAATAAACTTACTTGAAAATTTCACTTGAACATTTTCTTCACACTTTGAGAGCTTATGTACCGGAGGAGTTTACAGTAAAGAAATATAGACAGGGAGGATTGCAAATGAGAAATTAATAATAATAAGTCGGTCTTCTCCGTTTTGTATTTCACTTGAGAGTTAAGAATGAGTAGCCTTTTCTTTGAAGATAGATGTAGGAACCTAAGCGATCCAAAACAACAAACTATCAAATATTATATCAATTATATTCTATTTTATATCAAGAAATACATGACACTGATGACAGTCACACTATCTATATATCAAATTTGATAACATTTAAACATTACTACTATTTTTAAATCTCCGTAATTTGATAACATAACGGTAAAAAAATCTTTTGAAAAATAGTACTACTATTTTTTTAAATCTCTTTAAGTATTTTTTTTCCTTGTGATGCATGAGTTAGCGACTAGTTAATAATAACAATGAATAATTTGTTATAATAATAATAATAATAATAATAATAATAATAATAATAATAATAATAATAATAATAATAATAATAATAATAATAATAATTGTAAGGACTAGATATGTAAAGGCCCAAATCCACTTAGAATAGTGTTGCCTAGATTTTTAAATCAAGCCCAAACAATGAATTTTTAATAAAGCAGGATTCTAGACCAAGTGCAACTCTGAGATCATATTCCAAGTCTAAAGTTAACATAGCTTAAATGAAAAATGAAAGTAAATGAAATAGGGATTCCATGAAAACACTTCCTCGGGCAAGTCCGAGGATGGGTTTATTATTGATAAGTTGAGATGATACTTCTTTACAGGATATTTCTATGCTTTCTCACTTGTTTCTTTTGCATTGGAAAATGTTCATCCCTTTTTTTGGGGGGGGGGGGGGGTGGAGGGTTTCCTTTCTTATATAGCTCATTCCCTTGCATCCTAGCCCTCCACCTGTACGTTTTAGGGGATTTCATAAGATACTTGTCCCTTCAGGACCCTTTTGAAAGTGGTAGAGAGAGTTGCTAGTTGTGAAGTTTTTGTTTAGGAGTCATTTCCTCATCAATGCAGCTAGTTAGAAAGGTGCAGAGTATTAAATGCGGAGGTGAGAGGTGTCTTTTTTAGGAAGATTCCTCCCACCACCCTTGCAAGTCTTATACCCTCCCGTTACTATCCCTTCCCTTATCCTTGGGCCTTTGAGAGATGCCAGTCATCCTTTGGCTCTCTTATTCTCCTCGGGTAAGCGCAGTCCTTGGAGTTTGCTTGCTTGTCCTTGCATGGATTGGGCAAATTCGTCCTTGGATTGGACTTCTCGGTCATCAGCCTCCCCCCCCCCCCCATAATAATAATAATAATAATAATAATAATAATAATAATAATAATAATAATAATAATCCTACAAAATATAGGCAAAAATATTCAATTTTGTTATTTATTTATTTTTATTGTTCAATGTTTCCTATGAAA
This sequence comes from Castanopsis chinensis, assembly GCA_032878915.1. Classification (NCBI taxonomy): domain Eukaryota; kingdom Viridiplantae; phylum Streptophyta; class Magnoliopsida; order Fagales; family Fagaceae; genus Castanopsis; species Castanopsis chinensis. Next base: position 2,526,653 of record JAVQMG010000079.1, read on the forward strand.
ACACAAATTACAAGTTACTTTACTAATAAAGACAAACTAATTGATTAAAAAATAGAACAATTAGGGCTCGTTTGTTAAGAGATTTTTTGTAACGTTGTTTAAGTGTTGTGAAAATACGAATGAATTAAAAAATGCTGTGGAAATATGTGTTGTAGTATTTAAATACTAAAAACTATTATTTAAACAACAGTTCCACATGGACCCTTAGAAATTCAAACTAACCACAACCTCAATCTCATGGGGTGTGGTCTCAATAATTAATAAAGAATAAATATATGACATAGACATAAGTAGAATTGAACAACAATTTACATTCTTCAAATTTATAAAATAGTATATAAAAGTTTTCAATTCCAACCTTCACTACCTGAAATCGGTACCCCAGACTTGCACCATCTGATATTCAATTTGAAGATAGATGTAGGAACCTAGGAGATCTAAAAGAACAAATTATCAAATATAGAAACAAAAGCTAATTAATGCTTTTAAATATTTAAAATATGCAAAATACAGTGGTGAAATATTTTAAAGAATAGACTTGCTTGAAAATTAAACTCAAATATTTTCTTGAGAAGAATTGTACACTTCGAGAGCTTACAAGAGGAGTTTACAAAATAGGGAGGGTCGCAAACGAGAGAAATAAATTAAATAACATAAAGATGGGTTTTCTCCACTCTGTATTTCACTTGAGAATTGAGAATGAGTAGCATTTTCTTTCTTCTCAGCAAAAAATAGAAGGAATGGCCTTTTACTACGGACTTGAAGTAGCCATTGCTGACCAGTGACCCACTTTCTTTCTTATTTTGTTTTCACTTGGCTTTTTACTCGCTTTCCTCGGTACTGTAGAATGATTATTCACTTTTATGACTTTTTGCTTAACTGCTTGTCTACTTTTATGACTTTCACTCGCCTGTTTCTTGAATTATTACTGTCACACAGCTTTTTTCTAAGATTATTGCTGCACATTCTTATATTTGTGAGGAAAAAGATGATAGCTGATGTGCTCAACAATTTTTTTTTTTTTTTGATGAATGGTGTGCTATTTGAGACAGTCTTCAATAGTCATATCATATATGTTGGAAAAGATGTCACCAGTTCACACTTGACATTGACAAATATCTCCTATATTATTTTTTTCGTATGAGACTTTAAAATTGTATCTTGTTGATTTTTCAACCATCTTTCTCGGTGAGAATGAGTGGCCTTATTCTCGTCTTTTTGAGTTGGATTTGGCCTTTGTATTTTTCTTGTCTTCTAACCCCATTCTTTTCAGCGGGGAAAATAATAACAGACAAGTAACTTGGGCTTGCATCTTGTGTTGCTTTTGTACATTCAACTTCTTTTAATTTGTGAGTCTTGATATACAGAAACAATCGGAGGGATCATGATACTGCTCTTTTCATAATAAAACTCTTGTAGAAAGATATACCTTAAGACCCTAACTCACCTGCGGAATCTAGTTGTGGGGGCAACTCAAAAGAAGAAAGTGGTTCCACAGGCCTTAAGCAATGGTAAGAGAGTTTTCGACATCTAGTTTGTTTACGGACAGCTTGCTTTGGTCACCCCTTACATAACTGAATGCCAATTGCTTCTCAAAAGGCTTAGAGAATGCTCCTCTGAGGCTGTTGAGGCGTGGGAATGGTGGGAAATTCGGGGGCTTGCAGGAATAGGCTTTCATGGACAGGGTTAGTAACCATGGTTTTCTTTGGAAACATTGAATGGGTTCTGGCTTGCTAGTATTTGCTACATGTTGCTTATGCCTAATTCTTTGGTTTTTGATTTCATGCAAAGTTTTGGCAAATTTCTCATCCAGCAATTGGCATGCTTTATGTGAAGAAGAATCATGGCAGCTTTGTCTTCCTGTCATTGCCATTAACATATCCACTAAACCTTATTTTCCTCATAATTTAATTTTAGTATCTAAGTTTATAAGAGGAAAGGAGTACGTCTACAAGACTAATATAGTAATAGGATGAAAAAGGGTTCATCAAACTATTATTCAAATTGTGTGCTCACTATTGTATCCATGAAAAAAATTTGTGGGTTCTCCAAAAATATTATTTAATTCGTTTTAACAATTTTGCTATGAAGAGGGGCGGTAGGGTGTTAAATAATTTTTAGATAAAATGGAAACTTTATTCAATCATAAGATGTGCAGAGTTGCAAGAGCATAGTCGTTTACGAAAAAAGAAAATAGAGGTGTGAATGCATTGGAATAGGTTGGATTTTGTTGTGTTTTATTAAAAGCCAACAATTTCACATGTTGAGAAATATTGAACTCAACCTGATTCATAGGGAACATGTTGGGTTGAGTCGGGTCGTTAGAATCATTTTGTCAGCCTAATAAAAAATTAGGTAAACTACATATTTGGTCCCAATCCTATATACTATATTTCAATTTAATCTATAACCTTTTAATTGTATTAATTTAACCCTTAATCTTTCAGAATCGTATCAATTTAGTCCATGCCATTATCTTTTTGATAAAAATTAATGACGTGTTTAATAGTCAAAATAAAAAATTAGCTTCTGTTTATGTGACAATAAACCAAATTTTATTTTGGCCGTTTGCTATGCCAGCAATTTTCATCTAAGGTATTATGGCAGTGAATAAATTGATATGATATTAAAAAGTTAGAAACCAAATTAACATAATTGAAATATTAGAGACTAAATTGAAATATGGTGTAAAGATTAGGGACCAAATATGTAGTTTACCTTAAAAAATTTTGGTTTTCATTCACCAATTTAAACCCATGTTTTTAATAAATAATTACAATTTCATCTAAAATAAATCTTAAAATACTAAGACAGTTCGAACTAACAAATTTAAAGTAAGTTATAAAGTCTAAAATAAATTAAAATTTTTTGATAGATATATAAAATCTAAAATAACTTAAATTAAAGAGTTTATACATATTTTTTTTAAGTATTAATTAATAGCAGGTTTGGATTGGGTTATTCGGATTGAAATTTTTGTCAAAATTTTAATCTGATCCAACTCAAGTTTCAAAAAAATAAGGACCCAACCAAACCCTTCAACCCACAAAAAACAAACCTTGATGTTGGTTTGGATCAAGTTCATCAAGTTGTTAAAGAAGAATAAACAAAAGAACTATAAAACTCGTTGAAACAATAGAAAACAATTCACACAGATGTTAATGGTTTACACAAGCTAAATTACATACAAATTACAATGCAAAAGATGAGCAAATCCACGGTTGAACCAATAGCAATCTTCCAACAAACTGCCACAAAGGCATCTTGGAGTTCAAACTTTTACATTTATTACAGACAAATAAGACACAATGTCTTGAGTATTACTTTATTGAACAATAACCAGATCGAATACCCAAACAATACTTAGAATTGGAGCTCCCATCAAAACAGAATCCTTTTGAAGCAAACAAGGCAAACTCATAATCTTCAGCATCATTTTGCCACGAGTTAAAAAAACTAAAGAAAAAAAAGAAATATGGCTCATTAAAACTGACAAATTCATGTTCCAAACCACAAATAATAAGACATCATAGCCAAACCAAATCAAAGAAATCTTTGTACATACAATTGAAAATCACAAGCAAGATTAGGATTATTGATATGCATGGAGGACACATAATAAAAAAACCTAGAAAAAGTTAGCATTACATAAGACACAATCTTGTATCTTCCAATCGCACATTATTCATAGAGGACTTTATTGGAACATATGGTGGGCATTACTCACATACATAACACGCCTACAAACACACATTCATACATGCATACACACCAAAATACATATTAAAAACAGTATTTTTGACACAAGATCTAGAAGCTAACTCATTCTATTTAAAAGAATTTGATGTGTTTATCAGTTTATGCCAAGATGGTAACTAAATCAAACTCCAAGCAATCAAGCAATAGCAAGCATTGTTGGGCATGAAAATGGTTACTTATTTATCATGTCAGAAACCATTAGTTTCACAAACTTAAGCTATTACAAAGTGGGAAAATAATATAAGTCTAGCATACATAAACTTGTTAGTGAAATAACTTAGATGAAGCACAGCTTTTTTTTGGGGCGGGGGGGGGGGGGGTGGTTAGATGAAAGATAAAAATGAATGCAATAACCATTCATAAAAAAAGATAAAAATAAGAAGAAAAATAGAGAGAATTGAGAAGCTACCTTCATTAAAAATTCTTGAATTACTACCGGATGTAGATCTTTGGGATGCACCGCAACACTGAATAACAAAGAGTAACTTATCAGTTATGACTAAGGGTATGATAACAAATTCAAATAGATATTGCTAACTTAGGTATCACAAAGTATCAAGTTGTAGTTCCAATCACATAAAAGAAGACAAAAACAAAATTGTTTAACATGTATTAGTTGGAAGTTATGACTTGGATCACTCATTTCTTTTCATGAGCTTATGACAACCTAACAATTAGAAATGTAGTAAATATACAGTTTAAAGCAAGAGATTTGCTACCCAGAAGAAGAATTGGAAAAATAGAGAAAAATTGGAAATCCAATTAAGAATATGTAAGTCAAGGATTTTTAACTAGGACTCAAGAACCATAGATTAATGGCCAAGATGCATCAATAAAGGGGAAATAATTAAATTGTTATTATACTTATCAGAAAATAAATAATCCTTAAGAGCATAGGGTCTAAGATAGAAACTGATAACTTTTTTCTTAACTTGATACAACCACTTTTTCATGCATGGTGCATGGGTATAGAAATGGAGATGGATTGTGCGTCTTCTGTCTAGTAGTTTGTGCATCTCTTGGGAACTATGGTAAAGAGTCGGTGCAAAAAGAAAGTATGACTTAACTCCTAAGAGCATCTTCCTAGAAACAAGGCACTAGTCCCCCTCCCCTACATGATCTCCTCAAAACAATAATGTCTCAGCCTAAAGGGGAATGCCTATGAGGGAAATACCGAGGGTACATAAAGTCAAGAAAATTATTTCTTAACATATATGCTGCTTCTCAAGTGGCTAGCAATATGTACAAATTGAGTACAAGGGGCATCAATGAAAAGACATAAGGAGCATGTGACAAGCTAAAAAAATAATTACAGAAGACAACCTATCTTAAATTAGGCTATAAATCTATGACCTCAGTGTGGCACAATAACAATGTGTGCACTTAAGAGTTAAAACATCCTACTATCATTCTATCAATGGCAAATAATAATAATAATAATAATAATAATAATAATAATAAGAAGAAGAAGAAGAAGAAGAAGAAGAAGAAGAAGAAGAAGAAGAAGAAATTATCATTAATCAATGTATTTCATGATGACTAGTTCTCAAATTATATAAGAAGCAAAGTATGCACTTAGAAGTTTGAAACACATATAATCAAATCATAGGCTAACATGTGGCTTACTAAAATGGACCAATATGTGGTCCAAACCACAAATAAGACATCACAACCAAACCAAATCTAAGAAACCTTCATACATAGAATCAAAAGTTATATGCAAGCTTAGGATAATCAACACCCATGAAAGACGCATAATGAAAAATCCAGCAAAAGTCATGGGGTTACATAAGTCAAAATCTTGTATCTTCCAATCACACAACATCCACAGGGGACTTTCCTCAAACATATGGTGGGCTTGACATACACCCAAATACATTTATATAAATAGTATTTTGAGTCAAGCCCAGAAACTAATTTTATCTATTGCGAGGAATTTATTTTATTTTCTTATTTTTCTATGCCAAGATGGTAGATAAAACAAACTCCAAGCAATCAAGCAATAGCAAGCATATTCTACCGTGGGTAAAAAAACAGAGATACGATTAAGTACAATTAATCGTTAGAACAAATTACTTATTTATGATGTCAGAAACCATTAGTTCAAAGAAATAGCAAAAATGATAAAATGAATGCAACCATTCATTTAAAGGTTAAAAGTGGAAGAAAAAATAGATTGAACTAAGAAGTTACCTTTGTGAAACCTTCCAAATTACTACCAGATGTGTATCTTTAGGATGTGTTGCACTTTTGGACAATCCTTGTCTAGAATGCGATTTTCAAGTTCCATTGAGACAGATTCCAAATCTAGTTGTTGGAGATTTTGAAGGTATTCAATGCCCTTGGGCACTGTCTTTAACTCCATGCAACTGCCAATATATTGGGATTTTAGATTTGGCATCACCCCCTTTTCTATTATTATCTCATTCAATTGAGGAAAATTACGAATACTCAATCTTGTAAGCTTAAGAAAGCCTATATTGAAACATAGCTGTTTTCCAACATAGGCATTATTAATTACAAGATTTCCCAAATTGGGCAAAGCAGCAATGTGAGGGAGTAGATCTTCTTCCAGTCTCGACCAATGCAATTGCAAATATGTGAGGCTTTGAAGTGAACGGAACCATTGTGGCACCTTCTCTAGTTTTCCAATCAAATAAAGCTTTTGAAGGTTGGGAGGAGGAGATGAGAGAGCTTCCATTTGAAGAGTTTCCTCCTTATTAGTTACCTTGATAGACAAGGTCCTAAGAAGTCTCATGTTTTGAATTGCGATGCATAAGTCTGTCTCATTTGCTGCTTCCACATTTGAAATACCAATTGAGGTCAGTTGAGTCATGCTTCGAATCTGTCTTATCAATTCATCATTTGCTTCAATGGAACACACAACTTGCAAATTCTTTAAACGTACAATATTTGATGGTGTCTGCTTTGCTATATAATAATTGAAGTCATTCCAATTTCCAGTGCATCGAAACATTAATAGGTGTTGCAAGTTTTGCAACTTTCCTATTCCATGAGGAAGGGTCTCTATTTGTGTGCCAAAGATGTCTAAGGTTTGAAGATTAAGGAGTCTCCCTATGGAATTTGGGAGCTTCTTAAGTAAAGTTCTCCTTAAATTCAAATATCTTAAGTTAAATAATTTGAATAGTTCATCAGGCAAGTCATCAATGGGGGCATCTTCCAAATCTAGGACCCTTAACATTTTACTTCCAAAAGGCAATGTTTTCAACATCTTGTTAAAAACAAGAAAAGAACGGAGCTTTGACATACTCGTAAATGATTTGACTTCTCCATAAGTTTTGTGAATTGAAATGCGGCGTGCTTCGCATTCTTTCATTTCTTCTCTTCCAATGTACAACACCAATCTTCTCTCTCTCTGATATTGATAGAGCAAGCTCCCGCAGAATATCATGCATTTTACATCTCTTTGGCCTTCCAAATTCATTCCTTTTTACAACTTGAAGCATGCTTCGAAAAATGAGTTCTAATAGATAGCTCTCTGCTACTTCCTCCGGCATGGACCTTTTATCTTGTTCTACAAATCCTTCTGCCATCCATAGCTTTATGAGTCTCTTTCTTCGAATCTCATGATCTTCTGGGAAAAGAGAGCAATAGAGGAAACAATGCTTCAATTGATATGGTAAATCGTTGAAACTAAGCAACAAAATCCTCTTCACTGCTTCTAGCTTAAAATTTTTACTTAGACTCCAATTCAAGCTATTGTAAATTTCGTTCCACTCAGACATATTCTTGGAGTACATAAGACTACCCAAAGCCACAATTGCAAGAGGTAGGCCTGCACATTTTCACACAAGTTCTTTGGCAAAAGATTTAAGCTCTAGTGGACAACTTCCATTGGTACAATTTATGAATGCTTTCTTGCAAAAGAGCTCCCATGCCTCTTCGTTTTGCAGCAACTGCATATGATGAATATGATGTTTACCTCCCAAATGATAGCACGCTACATCTTCTTTTCGAGTTGTAAGGATGATTCCACTCCCAAAACAACTATCTTGAAATGATACCTTGATTTGATCCAAGAGGTTTGTGTCCCAAACGTCATCTAGGACAAGTAGATACCTTTTCTTCTCTAAATAATTCACCAGTGTATTTACTAACAATCTGTAGTCCATGGCATTCAAGTCTGCTGGATTTGTTTCCTTCCTTGACTCATGGAATTCCTTAATCAGGCTCCTCAATACTTCTTCTAATTCATATGCTTGGGAAATTGTGATCCATGCACAACAGTCGAAATGTTTCTTTACATCATCGTTATTGTAGGTGTTGGCAGCTAGTGTGGTCTTGCCTGAACCTCCCATCCCAACTATCGAAATGATAGTCTGATGTGGTTCTCCATCCATCAAAAAATCCATTATCAATTGCCTTTTCTTTTCAATTCCAACAAGTTGGTCTTCTTTAAAAAAAAGAGATGATTCAGCATGACGCACCACCCATTTCTGATTATCTTTAGAACTAGTTCCCTCTATATGATCAATACCATATCTTTGCTTCCTCTCCGGTATGGCACTCTTTATTTTCTCGTTAATTTTTTGTATCTTGGCGGCGGTTTGACGTCTTATCCAGAGATTTTTTGGAAAGTTAATGGTGTGGTGGAGGTTCCAGGAAGATTGACCGCTAATTTGTTGGTGATTCATGTGATACATGTACTCATCAATAATGTCTTCAACTTCATATGCCCAGTTGCTCACATTTGCCACCCAAGTTTTCTCTCCTTCCCTCCCTACTCCCTTTCTATCAGCATCTACTAAGAATGATCGCATGCTTATTAACTCATCTTTGATATCTTCAATTGCATCACGAGCCCCCCATAACAAAGATGCTTCATTTGAAAGGATTGAAATGATTTTTTCAATCAAGAGTTCCACTACAGCCTGATCCATTTTTAACTTCACAGTTCAAACTCCCTTCTAGCTTTAGTCACCAAGTTTTTATGCTCCCTTTCTTCCAATTCTTGTTGCTTGCTGGTCCTAGGAGACCTGCACAAAAAAGAAAAAGAAAAAATAGAGGAGAGAAACATAATGCATGAAAGTATTCTAATTCTTAAAAAGTACGTGTACTAGTCAATTAAGTTGAAGAATGATTTTTTTAGGGGGATAAGTGGTGTAGATACAATGATTTTTTGTATTTATTTAAATTAAACAATGATAGTTGTACTTGTCTAAATTAAATGATGAGAAATATTACCATTTGTTGCTGGCAACATTTTCATTTTTTTTAAGGAACTTGTAATATACTTTTTTTTTTAAACAGAACATTTCAATAATTAATATCATCGTTTTCACACGGTTTGTATTTATGACACCACATGTTGTCTAATATGTGATTTGTACATTAAACAAAACACTAGAAGGATGTGATTCGTGAACTTTCATAAAAAGAAGAAAAAAGGAGGATGTGTACATTAGTCTATATATTAGATTTTTATTTATTCATTTATTTATTTTTATTTTTTACTGCATAATAATGGTAAGGAAAGGCGAGGTACCAATAAATGTTTATAAAGATTTAAGGAGTAAGATTTTCAAAAAAAGAAAAAAAGATTTAAGGACTAAAATAAAATAATGATGATGTGATAAAAGAATTAAAAAATTATATAATTTATGGACCAAAATTTTGACTTTTTTTAAAAAAAAATTTCTTTCGAACAAAATAATTGAGTCTTTCTAAAATATCATTCTTATCTTATAATGAAATTTAAAACTTTTAAACAAATTATTACATGATGATAATTGCATTTATTCACTGGTAAAGACAATAAAAGACATCGATAAAATTATAAATTTTCACATATTAAACTTGTTCAAGTGACAATTAAATCATTAATAAGAGATGAAGTTTAACACATTTGTTTGATTTGCCATATTTAAGAGATGCTTTACAACTTACATTTCAATTTTCCTTGATCTATTATTTCTTTATTAATAAACCATAGAGTCATATTTCGATAAGGGACCAATTTATTTTAATTGTTTTGAATCTTCTTATTCTCAAACAAAAGTCTCATGTCCTACTCTAGTGTTTCACTTTATAGTTTATACTTCATCAATTATAACATGTAATGTGTTTGGTTTTTTTTTTTTTTTTTTTTTTTTTTTTTTTTTTTTTTTTTTTTTTTTTAACAATATACTTTAGTTACTTGAAAGTTAAAAATGAGAGGTGAAAAAAAAAAAACCATGTGATAGTATATAATTAGTGAAATATAAAGTAGAACACCCAAAATATGACCGGAAAATATTAATACATGAAATGAAGTGATTCCACCAACTGAAAAGATAGAAAACCCTTATTTATTCCTTATGAAATACCCTCACACTTACAAATGAAATTTACTAATAAAAGGAAAAACTAATTGATTTAAAGCAGAACAATCAGAAATTCAAACTCCCATAAAAAAAAAAAAAATAGAAATTCAAACTAACCCAACCTCAACCTCATGAAGTGTGGTCTCTATAATTAATAAAGAATGAAGAGATGATATAGACATAAGTAGAATTGAACTCCAATTTACAATATTCAAATTAATAGAATAATAAATAAAAATTTTAACTCCAACCTTAAGTCCTGAGCCCACTAATCGAAATTGATACCCAAGATTTACACCATCTGATATTCAACTTGAAGATAGATGTAGGAACCTAGGATATCCAAAAGAACAAATCATCAAATATAGAAACAAATGCTAATAGAATTAACTTACTTGAAAATTAAACTTGAATATGTAAAATATGCAAATACAGCGCTGAAAAATGAGAAATATTTAAAGAATAAACTTACTTGAAAATTAAACTTGAATATTTTCTTCAGAAGAATTGCATACTTCGAGAGCTTACAAGAGGAGTTTACAATTGAAGGTGATAAAGAATAGCAAATAGGGAGGATTGCAAATGAGAAATAATATCAAGATGGTGTCTCCACTCTGTTTTTCACTTGAGAATGAGTAGCCTTTTTTCTTTTTCTTCTCAGCAAAACAGAGAATGAGTAGCCTTTGACAGACCTTAAGTAGCCCTTTGTCACCATGTTCACACTTAAACGTGGACAATTATCCCCTAAATTCTCTTTCGTACGGGACTTCTGAAATAATTGTGATTGGGTCTTGGCTTTTTCGATGAAGGTTTGGTATTGAATTATTGATCACTTGGTTTACCATTTGAGAGAGTATTCAATAGTCATCATATTATAAATGTTGAGAAAGATTGTCACCATGTTCACACTTAAACGTGGACAATTATCCCCTATATTCTTTTTCGAACCAGACTTTTGAAATAATTTTGATTAGGTCTTGGCTATTTCGATGGAGGTTTGGTATTGAATTATTGATCACTTGGACTAAACAACTGATTTTGAATCTGCATTATTAGGTCAGCGAATATGAGGCAATTTTTGGTATCTCCAACAAAAATAAGTTTTGTAGCTTTCAACAAGTTTAGAAGTCCTTATGTTGGTATGGAAATAGCTTATTTTCAGTAAGGACACGTTTGGTACACAGTAATAGTAATTACATAGGAATAGGAATAGATATTGCAAGTAATAAAAGATAATGTAATGTAATACTTATTACTATTCATTTGTTTAGTGACAATACAATAATAGAACCCTGAACATAATGGAATGAAAGCATTTTAAATTAACTTTAAGATATATTTTAGGAAATATCTTACTCATATAATTATATTTCCTAAAAAATAATATTTTTTAAATTTTAAAGAGAGATTAGTTATTTTTTATGATTTTTTATTTTCATAATTGTTATGTGTATATGGAAAGTTTGTTTATTTGAAATATATTAATTTAAGAAATTAATACACATACTAAGGAATAACTATTACCACTCATTTAAAGATGAATAGTTATTCCTCATTTTAAAGAATAACTATTCATAAGAAATGACTATTTCTTATAATATAAATATAACCAAACTATTAAATAATTAGACCATAGAAATAACTATTACATTACAGTGTCTATTATAGTCTACTAAACGTATCCTAATTTTTTTTTTAATGTTTATCAATAGTGGCTTAGTTATTAAAGGACTGAAGGGGGCCTGGGCCCTCCCAAAATTTTCGAAAAAATTAATATTTTTTTTGATAATATCTTAAATATTTTGAAAATTTTTAAATAACCTTATCATTTTGTCCCCCCATACTTAATAATAAACATATATATTTAAAAAGTCTAGGGCTTGTACACAACAATAAAAATTGAAAAGTCATAAACTTTGTTGATGTGCCGCACCACCAAGTCTCGCAAAAAGTTACAAAACATTTTGCCTCACAGAGGTGACTCTCTCTCTGTCTCCGTGCGTGTTTGCCACTTTGCCTCACCTTTCCTTTTTACACAAGTCACTGTCGTGGGCCTCTCACTGTGCAAAGTGCAGTTGCTCTATCTAAGCCTCATAGCTGACCAACTCTAATCTCTATCTATACTTGATACCCATTGCTTTTAACTCTTTGACTTTTTCCAGGTACTATTTATTTTGTTTTGATTTTGTTGCTTTACTTTTCATTGCTTTTATATATATATATATATATATATATATATTCTTTATAATATGTTATTTATTATTATAATAATCAATATATTATATACAGTATATACCACTATATCAAATTGCATTTAGTTGTTGTTTACTATATTTGTTTTATGCATTGACATTTGAATGATTATTTGTCTTTTATTTAGCAATCTTTGAACTATTGGTATTTTTTTAGTATATTTAAAAAATCTCAGTCATTTTATTTAATGAGTGATGATTTAATTTGATAAATCTAGGTTCATAGGCAAATTTAGGACTATTGACTCATTCTTCAAAAAAATTGAAGAAAATAATTTAGAAAATAGTACACTTCTAGGTTCTAATGTTGAAGGGTTAGCTTTCAATGAGCGTCCTTCCAAATCTCCAAGAATTTATCAAGAAAAACATCTTTCTAGGCCGTTAGTGGTGGAAGTGGAACTTGAAGAAATTCATTTAAAAATTTCACCACTTAATTCCAATGAAGTCGATGTTAGAATTTTAAAATGAGGTCTAGGAGAACACATTGAAATGTGTAACTATCCAACCAATATACGTGATGAAAGTTAGACGTGCTTATTTAAAAGCTAAACCATATCAAATCTGTCTTTCAAACTATCCATTTTCTAGAGAAAAGCATCCTCGTTGCTTTCAAGCTTCTTGGTTCACTCAATTTTCTTCTTGGCCGGAGTATTCTCCTACTAAAGATGCTACATGCTGTCTGCCATGTTATCTCTTTAGCATGGAAAGAAGTGGACGCCTTGGCTATGATGATTTTACTTTCATAGGATTTAGAAATTGGAAAAAAGTCAATAATGGAAAGAATTGTGCCTTTTTGAATCATATTGGGGAGGATCCTTGCACACCCCACAACAATGCTGTGAAATATTGTGATGATCTATTGAAGGAATCAGTGCATATAGATAAAGTGATGAACGTGCAGAGTGCTGAACAAATTCTAAATAATCGACTGTGGGTAAAAAATTCTATTGATACAGTTTGGTGGCTCACCTTTCAAGGGTCTCCTTTAAGAGGTCATGATGAAACCCCTAAATCAAAAAATTGGGGAAATTTCCTTGAGATTATTAGAATTTTGGTATCTTATAATGATAGCGTTGAACAAGTTGTTTTGAAAAATGCTCCTAAATCTGCTAAGTACACTTTGCCTATAATTCAGAAGGAGATTCTACATGTTATTGTAAGTAAAGTGTGGAGTAAGATTCGTGAAGACACTGGGGATTCCAAATTTTGTATTATTATTGATGAGTCACGTGATGAGTCAAAGAGAGAGCAAATGGCTCTTGTTTTGAGATTTTCTAACAATGAGGGCTTTATACAAGAACGCTTTTTCTTATCTTTCTCATGTTAAAGACACTGTTGCATTGACACTGAAGAAAAAAATATGCTATTCTTTCTCGTCACTGTCTTGACATTCAAAATATTTATGGACAAGGATATGACGGTGCTAGCAACATGTGTGGTGAATGGAAAGGATTGCAAGCCTTAGTTCTTAATGATTGTCCTTATGCATACTATGTGCATTGCTTTGCTCATCGGTTACAATTAGCATTAGTTGTTGCATCGAGAAGGGTAATCCCTATCCATGAATATCACTACAATTGGTTCTTCATGAAAACGTAATGATGAACTTAGAGCTGCTCAAGCGGTAGAAATTGCTAGAATGTTAGCTATTGATGAACTTGAAACGGGAACAACAGCAAGCCAAATTGGGACTCTAAAACTGGTTGGTGATTCTCATTGGGGGTCTCATTTTAATTCTATTAGTAGCATAATGAGGATGTTTGGTCCAACTTGTTTGGTTGAAGACGGGTCCACCTACTTGCAACGTGGAGATGCAAATGTAGCTCATAAAATGATTAATTCATTGAGTTTATATTTAGTTTACATCTAATGAAGGAAATCACGGGTATTACTGATGTTCTTTGTCAAGCTTTGCATCAGAAATCTCTAAACATCTCAAATGCCCAAAATTTAGTTTCAACGACACTCATAAAAAATTTAAGAGTAGATGGCTGGGATAATTTTCTTAAGAATGTAATAGGATTCTCCAAAATATTTGAAATTGATATTCCAGATCTAAGTGCTCGATTTGCTGAAGGTAGAGGTCGTAAGAAAAGGGATCATGTTACATTGGAGAATCATTATCATTTTGATATATTTAATGCTACAATAGATGTTCAATTGCAAGAGCTTGACAATAGGTTTGGTGAACAACCAATAGAACTCTTGACTTGCTCAACTTTGGATCCAAAGGATGCTTACAAATCCTTTAATGTGGATGACATATGCGACTTGTTGAGAAATATTATCCTCTTGATTTTTCTGAGCGTGATAGTACTGGTTTGAAAATTCAATTGAAGCTATTTGAGCATGATGTGCAAAATCATTCGAAGTTTCAGAATTTGTCATCTATAGCAGAATTATGTCGAAGGTTAGTAGAAACAGAAAAGTCATAGGCATATCCTCTTGTTGATCAATTGATTTGCCTTATTTTGACTCTTCCAGTGTCCATAGCAACTGGTGAGTGAGCCTTTTTAGTTATGAAAATTGTTAAAACAAAATTGCGCAACAAAATGGAGGACAAGTTTCTCTCAAATAACTTAGCTGTCTACATTGAAAGGGAAATTGTGAAGAACTTCACTACTGACTCAATACTTGATGACTTTAGATCTCTTAAAGAGTGTTTGTTGCAGTTTTGAAAAAAGATGTTTAACTTTTATGTTATTGTATGTTTTGCAATTTTGCCTATTTCATAGTTGATTAAAGATATTAAATCGTTTTGTCAATCTTGTCTCATGATTGTTTAATTTTAATTAAATACATTTTTGTTTATAGCAGATATTGAGTTATGAAGTATTGCTCATTTCTATTTTACATTTCATACAAAAAAAAAAAAAAAAAAAGTTATATATGGCCTCTCCAAAGATAAATTCCTGGCTCCGCCACTGTTTATCAAAAGATATAATTTTTAGTAACCTCCATGTTAAATGTGTTACAAAAAATTAAAAATTAGTTTATTTCAAAAAATCTAAAAGTTAGAATATTTGAAAAAAAAAAATGAGACAAAAAGCAAAGAAACAAAACTTTTCTCAACAATTTCCAAAGGCAAAACTAATATTTCCAACAAAAACTTTAAGGGTTCAAATCCTTTTTTTTTTATTTTTTATTTTTTATAATTGGTTAAAAAGTAATGAAAAAAATGCATGAAGCCTTCATTATTGAACTCATTTTTCAAAATTGAGCAGTTCTCAATTGATCCTCAATACATTAAATTTAAGGGTAATTCTACGGTACCCCCCCCCCCAAAAAGGGGGGTACAGTACCCACTAGTAGGTAACCTCCTATATCAGGTTACTTTTTTCTCACATTTGACGGTTCCATCCTCACATTGTGCAGTTCTAACATCACATGTGACAGTTTTTTTCTCACATTTGGTGGTTCCCTTACTTTTTTCTCACATTTGACGGTTTCATTCCCACATTGTGCAGTTCCAACATTACATGTGATAATTATTTTCTCACATTTCGTAGTTCCCTTACTTTTTTTTCTTATATTTGACTTTTCCATCCTCATATTGTGCAGTTCTAACATCACATGTAATAGTTCTTTTCTTACACTTGGTGGTTCCCTTAATTTTTTCTCACATTTGACGGTTCCATCCTCACATTGTGCAGTTCCAACATCACATATGACAGTTCTTTTCTCACATTTAGTGGTTTCCTTACTTTTTTTTCTCACATTTGACAATTCTATCCTCACATTGTGCAATTCCAACATCACATGTGACAGTTCTTTTAGTGGTTCCCTTACTTTTTTTCTCTCATTTAGTGGTTCTCTTACTTTTTTTTCTCACATTTGATGGTTCTATCCTTACATTGTGCAGTTCCACATCACATGTGACAGTTTTTTTCTTACATTTGGTGGTTCCCTTACTTTTTTCTCACATCTAACGGTACCATTCTCACATTGTGCAGTTCCAACATCACATATGACACTTCTTTTCTCACATTTGGTTGTTCCTTTTTTTTTCCTCACATTTGATGATTTCATCCTCACATTGTGCAGTTCTAACATCACATGTGATAGTTCTTTTCTCACATTTGGTGGTTTCCTTACTTTTTTCTCACATTTGACAGTTCTATCCTCATATTGTGCAGTTCTAACACCACATGTGACAGTTCTTTTCTCACATTTGGTAGTTCTCTTCATTTTTTCTCAAAACTGACAGCTCTATCCTCACATTATGCAGTTCCAACATCACATGTGACAATTCTTTTCTCACATTTGATGGTTCCCTTACTTTTTTCTCATATTTGACGGTTTCATCCTCACATTGTGTAGTTCTAACATCACATATAACAGTTTTTTTCTCACTTTGGGTGGTTTCCATACTTTTGTCTCATATTTGGCGGTTTCATCCTTACATTGTGTAGTTCTATCATCACATGTAATAATTCTTTTCTCAAATTAGGTGGTTCCTTTACTTTTTTCTCACACTTGACGGTTTCATCTTTACTTTTTTCTGACCTTACTTTTGTCACATTCAGTGGTACCCTATTTTTTTTCTCACATTTGAAGTTCCATTGTTACATTGGGTAGTACCGAATATCACATCTGACCGTACTTTTACATTTGAGCCCACCACTAAAGTCATTTTTTTACTTATTAATAACTGCTCACCACAATAGCAATTTTTTTTAAAAAAATTGCAACTCTAGCATTTTCCTTGTTTTAAAAGCTATTTAAAAAAAATTTAGATATGAAATCTAAAACAAAATAAACATCTCACAAAATTAACCCAACAAAAAAAATTACTAATAGTAAAGTTAAAAACAATTAAGCTCAAGTAACCAATTTTACCAAAAATAAACAACCCGACCCATTTGAAAATTTTAAACAAAATAAGTTAGTCCTTCATAGTTTATCATTTTGACTACAATGAAAAGTGTCAGCCTCATTTGAGTTAGCAGAGCCTCATTTTTTTTTTTCCTCATATTTGATAATTCCGTTGTCACATTAGGTAGTACCAACATCACATATGGTTGTAGCCAACCCGACCTAACCCAACCCCACTGACTTACCTAATAATCGACAAATATATATAACAAAAATACCCCTAAACCTCTAAAATTGCCGAAATACCCTTAAATATAATAAAATTACCAAAATGCCCCCTAAAACTTAAAAATGACCAAATACCCCCCCCCCCCAAAAGTCTTAAAAATTACTAGGATACCCTTCAAACCTAAAAAATGACTGAAATATCCTATAATCCTTTAAATGAGCAAAATGACCCTAAAATTTAAAAAATGTCTAAAATACCCTTAGAACCTAAAAAATGACCTTAATGACCTTGAAACCTAAAAAATGAATAAAATGACCCTGTAACCTAAACAATTACTGAAATATTCTTAAAACCTAAAAAATGACTAAAATACCCATAGACCTTAAAAATGACCAAAATGACTCTAAAACCTAAAAAAATTTCAAAACACCCTCGAAACTTATAAAATTACCAAAATACCTCATAAAACTTGAAAATGACCAAATTACCACCAAAACCCTCAACAATTACCGGAATACTTATAGAAACTAAAAAATGATTATGGGTGCAAACAATGATATAAATAATACCCTTAGAATATAAAAAAGGATCGAATGACCTTGAAACCTAAAAAATGATCGAAATGACCCTAAAACCTAAAAAATGACCAAAATAACCATGAAGACTAAAAAATGACCAAAATACCCTTAGAACAAAAAAAATAACCGTAATGCCCACATTCCAAGAGAATGCCCGAAATACCCTTAGAAACATAAAAAATGACCGAAATACCCCTAGTACCTAAAAAATGACCAAAATGACCTCGAGCCTAAAAGAGGACCAAAATACCCTTGAAACCTTAAAAAACCAAAATACCCTCGATTCCATCTAAAATTTTTGGAATACCCTTGCTATGAGTGTAAGACTACTCAACAAGTTTGACATTGAATCATCAAAGGGTCAAAGTGGGAAAATTAGATGTTATTTAATAGTTTGCAAGTCGAAGAAATTCGTTCTTGTAGTGCATAACTATGCATCAATTTCCATCTCCTAATAAAATATATATCTTTTAGTCAAACTGTGCAATCCAATTGCTAGCTAGTGTTTGAGCTTTGAAGTAGTGAAATAAGATTAACAATAAGTGAAACATTTTATTTTTATTTTTTCAAACTATAATGGTTGTGCCTTGCAAATTTATTTTCAAATTCTTGTCAGAAACCTAATTGTCAACTACAAAACTTAAAAAGAATGAGTGCCTCAACACTGAAGTACAAGTACATGCGTGCACCCAACACATACATTTGTAATCACAAAAAATAAAAAATCAGTCTCCCATTCATTAAAAAAAAAAAAAAAAAATCACTAAATCACTAACTCATAAACAGTCATATATGATGTTCCACTGATTTATGTATGTGTGTGTATATTATCTAGTGGAACTCAAATTTTGTAGACTCGAGTTCTACTTGTATTTTTTTTTTTTTTAACTGCCAACGTCTCAGCAAATCCCCTATAGCAGCATTTTAAGATGTACTATAAATAAAAAATTAATAGTTTCAATGGAAAGTTCATAGTTTTAACATTTAACACACATATGAGGTCCACACATGAATGAATTAAGTTTTGCCAACAGCTTTTTTTTTTTGGCTAAAAACTCTATAATATAACATTAGAATCTATACCACTATAGCTACATTTTTCCAACAACTAATACTTTATAACAACTAAAAGTAATTTGCTCTTTCACAAGTTGTATATGCTTAACAACCAAGTCTGCAAATATCTTGTCGATAAATGGTGTCTACCTTGTCCTTGAAGGTTCCAGCTTTGGCAAATGATTAGCTTCACAGTCCATTTACAAGTATAGAAAATGTAAAGTGCATATTTTGTTTCACATGATCATCCACTACCTTTCCTCCTCCTTTATTTGTTTATAATCTATCTAGACCAATGAACCATGTCTCAAATGGCATATGTGGCTCCCACCATAACATAATGGCTATTCTAAGACCACAAATTTTACCATAATTTGATGAAGCAGTCAAATGTGAGTGATGTACAATTATTTTGATAAAGATTATCTGACAGAATGTTGTTAATTGATTGTGTGCTTTCAATGATCTTAATCATCTCTCCAATCCAGCTAATTGATTAAGCATCACATTCACCAATCAATATCACAATCGCATAGAACTCATGTTGTTTGCTATTTACAGCATAGTGGAGTTGTATTGGGTGAATTTATACTCCAAAAAGTCTAAACAAATTTTGCACCTCAGACATGCTATAATTATTGAAGACAATAAAATTTCTACCTCAGACAGTGTGAGATTCTTCCACCTTTTAAAATTCCATTCAAAAGAGCATGATGAATACATAATATTAAATGACCAATAGGAATTATACACAATCATTAATCAAGATAACCTCACAAATACAAACCAAATCCTCTTAAATTAAGCTAAACAGGGCAGTAGAGGGAAAAAATATACCAAATGAAAACTTTTTAGCCCAATCCCACCTACTAGTGTAAGCTGCATAACTAGCTCTGAAGTATCAGGACCTTTGACATTTAAAGGTCCTGTTGGCGTAGAAGCACCATCATTGCTTAAAAACCATCTAGCTCTTGAATTATCAGCTGTCCTTAGCGATGGTACTTGGTGCAGATCATTGAAATTTCTTTGTGGTGAGAGTCCCCTAGAAGATTTCAAATTTCTATTTGGGGATCTAGGTCTTTCCGTGTCTGGCGTTTGCCACAAAAAAGTACGTCCTTTTAATCAGACCTTTGCTGCTGCATGTTATGCCTTGCAGGCTGAATAGTTTTTGACAACTTTTGACTTTGGTCCATCTTCCTTCTCTCTTCAAAAACCCTTGGAATTTGCTTAATCTTCCTTTTGTTTATCAGTTTCAAACACAAATCATTTGGACTCATCTGGGAATCTTCACTTGAATCAGGGCATCAGAGTTAGGGCAGTGAAACATATAAAGAACTAGAAACGATATAAAAAGCTTATATAATAAGAGATTAGTAGTCACCATGCACCCCAATGTCACCGCGACCCTGATTGATACCATTGCTTTGCTGCTTGTAAATGACATACACCCATCAATATTAAACTAAAAACATTTTTTGTAACAACTGAATCAGAAACATGGACAACTAATTCTCTGAATACCATAAACCAATCCATGAGCCCCTGTTTTAAATGAAATTAGGTTTCCATGAACAATAATACCTTTGGTTAATAAGAAAAGTAGGAATAAGACAGGAATCAAAATATTCAAAGAATTTTCATCACTTTAAAACTCATTAGAATTCTGAAGAAGACACTGCCCTAGACCACCTTGACCTTGGTGGTGCTTTTGGAAAAGAAGTTGGGAAGAATGCCATTAAACTCACCCCCTGCTATAACCAAGGTTAAAACTCCTGTCTCTTCTCTCTAATTTTGCAGCAACTAAATAAAGCATAAAGTTTCACCTATTTTTCCTCAGCAATCATGAAATGTATCTAATTGTCTCAACAGCCTATATGGTCTTAGCATAATGGTAACCTGAAATCCCTAAAACCATCAATCTAGACCATTATAAAATACTGGAAAATTATAATCAATCAGTTAAAATTCACAAAGCAACTAAACAACATGCACCGCTTGTTCATGGAAAAAAAAAAACCATTGGCATTACTCCTAAATCTCTCTTCCCTGGACCATTTGCTTCCATTAGTACTAGGATGTGCGTGGGCATAGCCTGATATATTTCCTTCCCCCTTTACTACCTGCAAAAGAATTGAACCACACAAACATTGACTCAACAAAACAACACACACAATGCAAATACAAATGAACTAAACTCAATCTAATCATCAAAACAAGTTAATTCTTTAAAACCCAAATCCAATAAATCGCCCACCGGCACCAATTCACACACTCAATAAAGCTAAACTCAATTTATCCAACAAAATTAGTTACTTCCCCAAAACCTATATCCGAAAACTCACCAATCTGTTCACATGGTCCGACAAGCTAAGCTCAACTTAACCAACAAAATTAGTTACTTATAAAACAAACCCAAGTCCGAAAATTCACTAATCAATTCATACATTCAATGAGTTAAACTCAATTTAACCAAAAAAACCCTGTGCCTTCTCCAAAACCCGAATTTGCCTATTATGAAATTTCAGTTCATATTTCACAACATTCCTAATGCTAATGCTGAAAATTCCTAGAGGAAAAAAAAAAAGCCAATCAAATAGGCCCAAATCTTGACGATAAATTCAGGGAAAAGGGATGAAGAAAAACATATCCTACTCTCGCCTTCACTTGAAATAAATCATCAAACCCACCATTCAAAAACCCAAATCTTGACGATAAACTCAGGGAAAAGGTATGAAGAGGAGTTACTTGAGATTTGTATTAAGACGAGGTGAAGATTAGCAAAGATCGACGAGCAGAATTGAAGAACGCAGCAGAGAAGTAGAGAGAGAGAGAACACGAGACGGCAAGAGAGAAAAAAAGAGACGTCTATTTTTCCCTTTGCTTTAGTGTTTGACTTTATATGTTACCTTCTTGACCGGTTATTGGTAATTCATTAAAATCATATCAACGGCCTAAATCAAAAGAAGCAAAATCAATGGTTAAATATATGAGTGGGTACCGTACCCACACAAAAAAATGTAGGTACTGTAGAGTGACCCTAAATTTAATAAAGCTTTTGTTTTTGGTTTTAGATCAGCTTAGATTTCATTCATCAGCGTTGACTTTACATAATTAGCAAATGTCATAAGTATTAGAATTCCATAAATACATCTTTGTATTTATCTAAATTAAACAATGATTCTTTTTTTCTTTTCTTTCTCAAAAAAATCATTTTTTTAGGAAAAAATATTTAAACAATGAGAAATATTATTGTTTCTATTTGTTGCTGACGACATTTTCAATAATTAAAATATCATCTTCTCCATATAGTTTGTATTTATGAGTTATGACACCAACTCGTTGTCTAATTTGTCTGGTCAACACTGGAAGGATGGGTGCATGTCTTTTACATTAGGCTTCTTCTTTTTATTTTTTATTATTGCATAATAATGGTAAGGGAAGGCAATGGTACCAATAAATGTTTACAAAGATTTAAGGACTAAAATGAATTAACCGATATTTGATCAAAAGACTTATTAAAAAATATATATTTTATGAACCAAAATCTTGACATTTTTTTATTAACTTGACATGTTTAAGAGATTCTTTGCAATTTACATTTTAATTTTCCATGAGGTTGACATCTAATTTTTTGTATATATATATATAAAAAAAAAAAAAAAACCATAGTCATGTTTCCCGTGAGGGACCAATTTGTTTCGAGTATTCCACAATATTCCTCTGTATCATTAATTGATCAAAGAGTTTGACCTTTTTTTTCTTTTCAAACAATATATATGTTTCTTGGGTCATTCTACCGTACCCCCCCAAAAAAAAGGGGGGTACGGTACCCACCTATTTCTTAGCCGTTTATTTCCTTTAGTTTTGATCTTGACCGTTGATATAATTTTAAAGGTATTTTGGTTACCGGTGAAACCGGTTTTCTATATAAACAAAAATTAAAAACATTCTTTTCAGCCTTTCTCCTGTCTCACACTCTCACGTCTACTTCTCTCATCTTTTCCTCATTGCTAGGTTTGCCTCTCAGCCTCTCTAAACAAAACCTCAAATTAGCCTCTCTAAACAAAACCCTCTCTAAACAAAACCCTCGAATCTGAGGCGCACCCACAACCTCAAATCGGAGGCGGTTCTTCTCATCCAATCCAACTTGGCGGCGCTTCATCTATTCCCGTACGAATCGGCGGCGGTTCTTCTCTTCCATTCTAAATCGGCGGCGACACCCACAATATTCAGGTTCTCTGTTTCCATCTCAATCTCCAACTTTTATTGACTATTCTTTCTTCTGGGTTCAACTAATCACTATAAAAGTTTAGGGTTTATATTGGGGTTTTCGTTATTTATTCCTGAAATACTCACACACTTAAAAGGACAAAATAATTGATAAAATTTCAGTGTGTTCTCAATAATTAATAGAGAATAAACAAATGATATAGAGATAAGTAGAATTGAACAACAATTTACAATCTTCAAATTAATAAAATAAATAAATAAATAAATAAATAAATCAAATCCAACTTCCAGTCTCCACTGCTTGAAATTGATACCCAAGACTTCTCTTTCTTCTTAGCAAAACAGAAAATGAGTAGACCTTTACAGACTTGAAGTAGCCCTTGTCGAACACTTTCTTCTTCTTTTGTTTTCACTTGGCTTTTTCCTCTCGCTTTCCTCTTATTCTTTTAAATTTTAATTTCCCAAATGGATTCTCTGCCTTTTGATTTACAGTTGTCACGCAGCTTTTTTTATATTAAATTTTAGATTAGTGCTTCACATTTTATTTTTACATTTATTTAGGAAAATAAATAATGTTGAGAAACATGTCACCATGTTCCCACTTAAACGTAGACAATTATCTCCTACATTACTTTTCGTATGAGACTTTTAAAATAATTGTGATTGGATCTTGGCTTTTTTGACGAAGGTTTGGTATTGATCACTTGGACTGAACAATTGATTTTGAATCTGCATTATCAGATCAGCCAACAAGAGGCAATGTTTGGTATTTCAAACAAAAATAACTTTTATAGCTTCCAACTTGTATCCCAAGTTCAGAAGTTTTGATGTCCATCTTGGAATAGCTTATTTTCGGTAATTTATTTGTGGAGTTTAATAAAAAATATGGTCTTTGATAGCTTTTATCAATTTATGTTAAATGTGTTAAAAAATAAAGCTAAAAATTAGTTTATTTCAAAAAGCTAAGTTAGAATATTTGCAAAGAAAAAAAAAAAAGAATACAAAGAGCAAAAAACAAAACTTTTCTCAACAATTTCCATAGGCAAAACTAACATTTCCAACAGAAACTTTTGAGGGTTCAAATCCTCCTTTTTTTTTTTTTTTTTGGATAATTGGTTAGAAAGTAAAGAAAAAATGCATGAAGCCTTCATTATTGAGCTCATTTTTCAAAATAGAGCAATTCTCAGTTGATACATTAAAGTTAATCAAGCTTTTGTTTTTTATTTTTGCTCAGTCTCTCTGGGGGCTTCAATTCTCACGGATTGAGCCCAGCCTCTAATTTCCACATATTGAAGATAAATAAATAAAAGAAATACACTCTTAACTTAGGTTGAAAAGGCTGAATCCTTGTCATAAGAATATCAAACGCAGAATCCTTCTTTATTTCTATGGAATTGATCGTATTCACTACCTATATGTTTCAAAACATGGCAAAAAGTTCATCATATCATAAACAACACAAAGGATAAGAGTTGGAGATCTAAGCCTGAAAGTAAGCATATGTTTAAGATCTTGAACAAGCAATAATTGGCAAGATTTACCATTTCCAAAACAGTAAACCATATGATAAATAACTTAAGTATAAGGTTCATTTATATATGCTGCCCTTGCAGAGGATGGAATAAACAATAGTTGGGAAGATCTGCAACTTTTAAAGCAGTAGACCATGTCTTAATTTACTAATACTAAGAATTTGGGACCGAGATATCCTCTTCATCAAATAATCATTTAACTAGTGAATAAAAAAAATTTCAGCTTCAAAACAGAATAAGAATTAAATAAATGTCTTTGTTCAAGGTTTAGGATTTATAGTTTCAGAGACACAAACATTTAACAACAACAACAACCCAACTGTTTCTTACCACAGCAAAGTAAGTACTCAATATAGAGGAAAATTTTCCAATCTACTTGCTTATAATTACTGCAGAACTCAGCTAACACAATGGAAGCAATCTTATGTCGATCTTCAGCAGATTTGGAATAAACTACTCACAAAAGCCCTCTATATAGAAGTGCTTGCTTCTGCACTCCAGAAAGCCTTGGACCGTTAGATGTTCACATGGAATCTTCTCGTTAAGTTCACAATTGAAGATGCTTTCTGAGCAGCAAGTAAAGAAATCTTTGAACTTTCTTCTCCCACACTGCAGAGCAACATTAAATAGTATTTATTTGTAAAACCTGAACAAAAATAACCGTAACTACATTTTAAGGAAAACAAAAATGCAAGCATGTTTGTAAGCAACAACAAAAGATTTCTTACTTCTTACTTTCAAAATGATTAAAAGATAAAATGAGATGCATATGATAAAGGAGAAAAACTACATAAAGTGCTATTGTATAAGTATATGGACATCCAACAGTGAATAACAAGAGTAACTTATGAGTCATGACTATATGAGTACAATCCCAAATTCAAATAGATATAGCTAACTTAGGTAACACAAATTATCAAGTTGCGCTCCCAATAACATAAAAGAAGGCAGACACAAAATTGTTCAACAGGTAGTACTTGGATTGGTGCAGGAGACGTAAGAAGATTTTTATTTAGTATTATTTATGTTTGTAAGTCAATTGTATTTTTATGTTTTAGGTCCTAGTAGTTTATTAGGCTATTAATATTTTATTTTGGAAGCAAGGTTATTTTCGTAATAAGGCAATTAGGGTTTCCTAGCCAATTAAATTAGGGTTTAGTAATCCTATATAAGCAACTTATTGTACTCCTTGAGGGGATAGTTGATATTTTGATAAATGAAAAAAATGGCCGTTTGGTCTCCTTTTGGTCTGGTGCTGACTCCAGGTCTACCCTAGGTGCTGACTCTTAGTGATTTCCCGCTTGGTGCTGACTCCAAGTAAGGCCTAGGTGCTGACTCCTAGGTCATATCCTTTATTTTGCTGTTGTTTTTAATTTTGTTCTGGTTGTCCTGCGTCAATTTTGGTATCAGAGCAACCCCCGATCTGTTGAAGTATCACCGCAGGAAAGAATCAGAAAAATCTCACACCCAAAAAAAAAAAAAAAAAAAAAACAGAGAGTTATCATTGCTGTGACCGAAAAAAAAAAAAAAAAAGAGACGAAGAAGAAAAAAGAAGGAGCGGAGGCCCATGGAAGACCCAGCCACCAACACCCACCGCCGCGATCACCAACACCCCTCAGTCACCAGCCGCCGCAAAGCCCAGCCGCCAAAACCCACTGCCGCGACTCCCCACAACCATCAGCCACCAGCCACTGCGAAGCCCAACTCCTCACCTGCGACCACCGCTGCTGAAGACATCGACCAGCGAGCTCCGATCTGCACCAACGAGCGCCGCTGACCGTGACGCCAGTGAGCCCAGGCCGTATCTCCGCCATTAACGCCAGCGCCGCTTCGTGCTTGCTCCGCTGCTCCCTTTTCATTTTAGTTCTGTGTCTTCCTTTGTTTTTTTTTAGTCTGTGACTTGGTTCTTTTGTTTGAGTTTGTCGTATGGTTAGGCTGTAATGTCTTACGCCCAAAGCATAGTGTAATTTCTTATTTTGAACCAAAAAAAAAAAAAAATCACAGCAACTATCAGCCAGCCGGTCCCAGCAACTATTTGAGAGAATAGTCTTCAGAGCCTACCCAGCGATTGTCCAAAGAACATCACAGCAACCCAGGTTCCTATTCCAACTTCCAAATATTTGTTGAAAGTTGAAACACTATTTTAGAGAATTATGGTAATATCCGAAGCACCTTATTTTGATGGTTGTAAAACTAATCTACGGGATTTTGTTTATTGGATGAATGGGATGGAGCAATTCTTTGAGCAAGCAAATTGGACAGATAACAAAAAGGTTAGGTATGCAAAGTTGAAGTTAAGAGTTGGAGCACAAAGGTTTTGGGAAAAGCTTGAATATTTCCGCTATCTAAACTATGAACCTGCCATTAGTGTGTGGGAAGATATGAAAGAAAAGCTTTGTGATGAGTATTTGTCACCATACTTTCGAGCTAAGTATCTACCCCAATCTCAGTGTGGTACTTTTCAAGTTGAAGCACGTATGATGAATTCTCATTTTATGTCATGTCCTCAGTGCACTTTTGAACAATCTACCAAGGAATTAAAGGAGTCATCTAAAAAGATCTTGAAAAATGTTCAAGACATAATTGCCCGGATGGAGCAAATGACGCCTCAAACTGATTCAATAGAAAAACCAAGGATAACTGATCAAAATGAAATTATCGCTGCCCCCATAGAAGACAACATTGATGATGATATCTTGGTTGTGGAGAATCCTCAAGCAACACCAAAGCCTAATGTTGACACAAACGTACATGCCTCGACAAGTGATGCTTTAACATGCGTGCAAAGAAATGAATCTATTGAAGAGCAGTAAGGTAAAGGGATGGTGTCTACAAAGAGTATTATGTTAGAGGGTACCCATGATGTGATATTGGAAGCTAATGAATCTACTTTTAATCAGCCTTCCATGGTGCATGAAGACAAACAGTTTGCCAAAGTGGAGAAAGTGGATAACATAGTGCTTCCATTGGTGCAAGATAGGATTATATTGATTCCACATATTGATTTTGTCATTCCGGAAGAGTTTGACAGGGTGGAATTCAAGGTTTTTCTTTTCCCTGTACTCCTCCGGGTAATTCCAAACTTGAAGCAAGTGTTACTTGTCAGCATCCTAATCCTTCAATGCTTTAAAACTTGAGGTCGAGTTTTCTCCAACCAGAGGAAAATGGTGCAGGAGACGCAAGAAGATTTTTATTTAGTATTATTTATGTTTGCAAGTCAGTTGTATTTTTATGTTTTAGGTCCTAGTAGTTTATTAGGCTATTAATATTTTATTTTGGAAGCAAGGTTATTTTCGTAATAAGGCAATTAGGGTTTCCTAGCCAATTAAAATTAGGGTTTAGTAATCCTATATAAACAACTTATTGTACTCCTTGAAGGGATAGTTGATATTTTGATAAATGAAAAAAATGGCCGTTTGGTCTCCTTTTGGTCTGGTGCTGACTCCAGGTCTACTCTAGGTGCTGACTCTTAGTGATTCCCCGCTTGGTGCTGACTCCAAGCAAGGCCTAGGTGCTGACTCCTAGGTCATATCCTTTATTTTGCTGTTGTTTTCAATTTTGTTCTGGTTGTCCTGCGTCATGGATATTATGACTTTGAGCGCTAATATCTCTTCATGAGCTTAAGACAACAGAACATGAGGAATGCAGTGAAAATACAGTTTAAAGCAAGAACTTTTGAAAAAAACAGAGGGGGAAAAAAAGGACTACTGGAAATCTTCTTTAGAATTTATATTTAGGTCAAAGATTTTTAATTAAGACTAAAGAACCATATGTTAATGGCCAAAGATACATTAACAAAGTTAAAATAATAAGACTCTGATTATATTTATCCAAAAATAAATAAACTATAATCACATCTCATTTATATATGAATTGTGAACTAAAGAGCATAATATGTATAACAGAAACTGGGAACCTTTTTTCCTAACTTGACACAAACACTTTTCATGTGCAAATACAGAAATGGAGTGGGAAAGCATGTTTTGGCGTTTGTGCGCGTACTGGGTACTAAGGTTAAGAGGATGCAAAAAGAAGGTTCAACCTCTGAGCATCTTCCTAGAAACAAGGCACTAGTGAATATGCTCCCCAAAACAACCACTTCTCAGCTTAAATATGAGGGAAATACCAGTATAAATCAAGAAATTTATTTCTGATCTTATATAATGCATCTCAAATGGATAGAAGTATGTACAGGGGTCTCAATGATAAGACACAGGCACCGCGTACCAAGCTGATATGCAAGTACAGAAGACAATCTAATATTCTGTCTAAAATTAGACCATAAATCTATAAACAGTGTATAACACAAACAACGTGACCACTAAGCAATCAAACATCTTATTATCAATGTAAAGGAAAAAACCTATTAGAACAGATAGTCAAATCTGTTAACAAGGATGCCAAACCTAGAGTTGAAAAGAAAGGCTCCAACTGTGATTCTATCCAATATCCAGTATTATGATGTAACTGGGACATGAAGGAATTTGTCCAGCTCAAGAATGTTGAAAGATAGTTGGTTGAAGTTGATGATTGCCTCAGGTGCTGCTCTGTGTTGAAAGCAGTTGGTGTTAATTAGGCCCTAAGATGTTTCCAATTTGGTGGAACTGTCATTGGCAGATCCTAGAAACTATCCCTGTTTATAGCCTGGCTTTAAGAGTTTTGGTGTCAAATTGTTAGTCTTGTTGATTTGTAGGCTAGCAATCTCAGTTAGGTGGTCTATGAAGGACTTTTTGTGCGTAATAGAGTGGTTGTAGTCTGCTAGCTGTGAGCTTTTGCTCTTTGTTTGTAATGTGTTTATTCATCAATAAATTTTCTGAAAAAAAAAAAAAAAAAAACCCTACTATTAATCAAAGTTTCTCATTATGACTAGTTCTCAGATACAAGAATTCAAAAAGCACTTAGAAACACGAATATATATATATATATATATATATATATATATATTTATATAAACAAATCATGGGCTAACACATGGCTTATTAAAACAAATACATGTTCCACAGACCACAAATAGATTCATAACCCAACCAAATCTAAGAAATCGTTGTTCATACAATTAAATATTGCAAGCTTAAAAATAATTGACACGCATGAAAGACATAATGAAAAATCCAAAAAATTAAAGTCTTGGGGTACATAAGTCACACATCTTGTATCTTCCAATCAGGCAACCTCCACAGAGGACTTTCCTCGAATGTATGGTGGGCTTGACATACCCACATACAGAACACACTCAGTCACTCACAAACACACTAGAAATCATGCATGCACACCTAAATACATATATAAACACAACATTATGAGTCAGACCCAAAAACTAATTTGATCTATTTCAAGGAAATTGAAGTGCTTATGCCAAGAAGGTAGCTAAAATAAACTACAATAAACCAGGCAGTAGAAAGCATTAGAGGGCCTGATTCTACCACGGGTAAAACCAAAAAACAAAGATTCAGTAAAGTCCAATTAATCATTGGAAAATATTACTAATTCATCATGTCAGAAAGCATTAGTTCCAAAACCATAAACCATTTCAAAGTGAATTAATGCATGCTCCTATGAGGCCGTTGAGGCGTGGAAATGGTGGAAAATACGGGGGCTTGTAAGCATAGGCTTTCATGGACAGGACAGGCTTAATAACTTTTGTTTTCCTGGAAAACATTGAATGGGTTATGGCTTGCTATATTTGCTACATATTGGTTATGCCTAATTCTTTGGTTTTTGATTTCATGCAAAGCTATGGCAAATTTCTCATCCAGCTTGGCATGCTTTATGTGAAGAATAATCATGGCGGCTCTGTCTTCCTCGTTGAATTTGCCAAGGAAGTCATTGCCATTAACATATCCACTCAAACTTCATTTAGGAAGTTTATATGAGGAAAGGAGTACATCTAGAAGACTACAAGAGTGTAATATAGCAATGAGATGTAATACTTTGAGGCATAAGCAGTGGCAGCACATAATCCCTTAATGGCTCGGCTCACCCACTCTCTGGGTAATGAAAAAGGGTTCCTCAAACTTTTATTCAATTCGTGGGTTCACTATATATATAGATATAAATAAAAAAATAAAAACAAATTTGTGGGTTCACGAAAAGTATTATTCAATTCGTTTGAATAGTTTGGCTTGGGGTGAGGAAGATAGGGTGTTAAATAATCATTAGACAAAATGTATTTTCCACTTAATTAGTATCATAAATTAGAAAGGGGTAGGGGTTTTGGGTATTTCTCAAACCAACGTAAATTTGAGAAATCTCCAAACCTAACTAAACGCATGGACCATAGTGGCTCTAAAAAGACGACCTAGCTTAATCTGTAGGAAACACGATGGGTTGGGTCAGGTCATTGGGTTGAAATTTTTTTTCCAGGTCTAGTAAAAAAATTTGGTTTTCATTCTACAATTTAAGCCCACTTTCAAATAAAGAATTACAATTTCATATAAACTAGTTACAAAAATCAAAATAATTTAAATCACAAATTTATATGTTTTTTTAACTATTAAGTAAAAGCATAAATTGGATTTACTTGGACTGAAATTTTTGCCAACTCAAAGCTGATCCAACCCAAGTTTCTAAACTTAAAGCCCAACCCAGAATGTCCACTACGGAATCTTGGAGTTCAAACTTTTAAATTTATTACAAACAATTTAGAAAGAAATTCTTGAGTATTAATTTATTGAACAATAAAACAGAATATCCAAACGATACTTAGAATTGGAATTCCAAACAAAACAGGATCCTTTTGAAGCAAACAAGGCAAACTTATAATCTTTAGCATGATTCTGCAACTAGTAAAGCAAAAAAACAGAGATATGGTACATATTGTCAAGGTTCACTCATAAAAATTTATGCTATTATAAAGTGGACTAAAAATGTATATAACTAGCACTTCACAGACATATATAAACTTTTTAATAAAACTTATATATAAAAATA
Organism: Castanopsis chinensis; assembly: GCA_032878915.1. Classification (NCBI taxonomy): domain Eukaryota; kingdom Viridiplantae; phylum Streptophyta; class Magnoliopsida; order Fagales; family Fagaceae; genus Castanopsis; species Castanopsis chinensis. The sequence goes on from JAVQMG010000079.1 coordinate 2,558,357, forward strand.
ATGCGGGCTAACATGTGGCTTATTAAAACAGACAAAATCATTTCCTAATCATGAATAAGACATCGTAACCAAACCAAAATTAAGAAACCTGTACACATATAGTTGAAAATTATCAAAGATTTGGATTATTGACATGCATGAAGGACACATAATGAAAAATCCAAAAAAAGGTTGGGGTTACATAAGTCACCATCTTGTATCTGTCCCAATCACACATCATTCATAGAGGACTTTCCTGACATGTATGGCAAGCATTGTCCACATACAGAACACACCTACAAACACACATTCATACATGCACACACCAAAATAAATACAATGTATGTAAATATAATGGTCACAAAACCAAGGTACAAGAGGCTAATGTAAAAAGAAAATAAATAAGCATCCTCACTACTTCCCTCAAAAACTATGAACACTCTCCCTATCAAAAAAATGTCCTATACTAACTCTCCCTTAAGTACAAGACTACTCTCAAAACCAAAACTACTTCCCCTTTTTGTCATAATGACAAAGGGCAAGTCACTAAGAGGTCGTCATCTCGTCATCACTAGAAAAGTTAGCACTATCTTCATCATCATCATCATCCTCAAAAGGAGAAGCTACTGGATGCTCAGGAGAAGGAGAGGGAGCAAAGCTAGCCATGCGAGCCTACCTGCGAGCAATGTGACCTACTCGGGTGTTCATTTGACACATCTCATCAGTGAGATAGTCTAGACGACCACCAAAGTCAGCCTGCATCCTCTAGAGCTGCTCCATGATGGTCTCGAGGGTCACACCACCAACCGTGGAGGTAGAAGGTGATGAAGAAGACGAAGTCGAAGATGGTGGACCTGCAAGAGACGTAGGATCAGTCGTCTCAACGCGTGGTTGCTTCGACTAAAGTTGAGCCTCACTCCGCTGAACAGAACCAGCGCTGATGGCACCCATGACAGTGAAGAGAAGAGAGAGAGGAATGGGAATGGAGAAGTGCTGAAGGGTCCACTTGATAGCCGAAGGAAATATGAGCTTATCACGAGTAGCGGTATTCTGATAGTCATCAATAATAGATGTGATAAAATGAGAGGGAAAATCAGTGGTAAGATCCTCCATCGGAGACAGAAGAAAACAAGCATGCGGCTCAGTGATGGAATTATAATGAGACAATGGTGTGAGAGTGAATGTAAAGATTTAAGGAATAAGATTCTCATAAAAAGAAAAAAAAATGATTTAAGGACTAAAACAAAATAACCAATTATTTGATAAAATAATTAGAAAGTTATATAGTTTATGGACAATTTTGACATTTTTTTTTATTTCTTTCAAAACAAAATAATTAAATCTTTCTAAAATTTCATTCTTACCTAATTACACAATTAAAACTAGTAAACAAATTATTACTTTATAATAATCACATTTATTCTTAGGTAAAGACAATAAAAGGCACCGACAAAAATATAATTTTTCGCATATTAGACTTGTTCACGCGGCAATTAAATCATTAATATGAGATGAAGTTTAATACATTTTTTTTTTTTCCATTTTTAAGAGATGCTTTACAATTTACATTCAATTTTCCTTGATATATTATTTCTATATTAAGAAACCATAGAATCCAGTTTCCTTAAGGGACCAATTTATTTTAATTCCTTTCAATCCTCTCCTTCCCAATAAAAAATCTCATGAAAAATTTCATTTCTACTCTCATGTTTCATTTTATACTCCATTTATAATATGTGACGTATTTGATTTTTTATTTTTAAAACAATATACTTTGGTTACTTGTAAATGAAAGGGGGAAAAATGTGTGATAGTGTAATTGGTAGAACATTAAGTGGAAACTCTCAGCTTTATTGAGGACTTTTATTCCTCTTTATCATTAATTGATCAAACAACTTGACATTTTTTATTATTTTCAAACGAAATGTTTTATCTATCTCTCTCTTTCTATATATATATATATATATATATATATATATTATATATAAAAGCTGAAACGTAGCATTTATTGTTGCTACGCTCCAATTGAACCATATCAGCATCCACGTCATTATTCTTTTTCTTTCCAATTTTTCTATAATTTTTTTTAACATTTACTTTTTTTTTTAATAATTACACTCAACTTTAATATCACTATTCATCTTTTCCTCCCTTACCTTTTCATCTCCCCACTACCCTTAACCTTAATATCACTATTCATATTTCCCTTCATTTTCCTTTATTTTGTCTTTTCATTTTCACATCATATTACTATAAATTTTTCATTCTCTCTCCTATTATTTGCATAGTTTTCTCTCACAAAAAAGTTATCTCTCTCTCTCTCTCTCTCTCTCAATCAATATTTTTTGGAGTATTTTTTTAATTTTTCTTGCATCTCTACTTTAAGTTGATAAATTTTTATGTTCGTTATAACTCTACTTTGGGTTGATGCGATTTAATTTTGTGTTTTAAGTTTTTTTTGTTCTTTTTTATTGTTAAATGTTATCCTATTGCCTTATAAAAAATTAAAGATAATATATATGAATATAAGATATATTATCCTATTACATAATATGATTTGAGTAATTTCGTGTTTATTATTATTATTTTTTTTTACTTTTTCTTCATCTTATTTTATTCAATATTTAAACTCAGTTACATCCTCCATATAATTAAATTATTTCTTTTTTCTTTTTTTTTTTAAATTAAACATATAACATTTTATTTAAATTCAAATAAATAAAATTGTAATATAATTAATAGAGATAATTAATTTGGTGTTTATTGTTATATATTTTATTTTTACTTTTTTTTTTCTTCTCGTATTATTTTATTCAACATATTGCATTATAAAAAATGATAAAACTAATTAGCCACTATCATTATGGAGTAGTAGTCTATGATTTTACCTATATAAAGAAATGGAATATATAGAGTTTATATATGTAAACATTCACATTAAGTAAATAATATATATACATATATATATATATATATATATATGTATGTATGTATAAAGGTTTAAGAAAAAGTATATGTATGATTTTTATTAACTTAAAAGATAATGTAAAACCAATTGTTAATATATAGTAACTAAAACAATAATATTATTATGCGCAATGTGCGAGTTTACGATTAGTCTATATCCATATATATCTAAAAGTTGAAGTATAACATTTATTATAGCTACGCTCTAATTGAGTCATATCAGCGTTCACGTCATTATCTTATTTCTTTTCAATTTTCCTATAATTGCTTTTGACATTTATTTATTTTTTATATTTACACTTTTCCAACATTTTTCCCACATTTACATTTTCATCTCTCCACTGCTTCTTCAACTTTTCTTTCTCCCTTACTTTTTCATTTCCCCACTACTTTTTACATTAATATCATTCTTCATTTTTCCTTTCATCTTCCTTTATTTTTGTCTCTTCTTATTCACAACCTTTTATTATAAATTTGTCATTATCTCCTACATTTTATGCATAGTTGTCCCTCATAAAAAAAAAGGCTCTCTCTCTCTCTCTCTCTCTCTCTCTCTCTCTCTCTCAATTTTTTGGTGAATTTTTTATTTTTCTTTATTTTTTATATTCTTTAAAAGTCTACTTTAAGTTAATGTGACTTAGTTTTAAATTTTTTTTTTTTATTGTTAAATTTAACCTGTTACGTTATAAAGAATTAAATATAGCATATAAAAATATAATATTATTCTATTACATAGCATGATTTGGATAATTTGGTATTTATTTTATTACATAACATGATTTTTTATAGTGCTCAATTTAGATGTTAAACTATGAGACTTAACTAATTTTTTTATAATATGGTGGACAAAGTACTCTTAATAGTTGCAGAAGAAGTACTCTATAATGCCATTTATTTAGAGAAAAGCAAATGTTAGCCATACGAAAATAACAAATGGGTGACAAATTTTAGTTTTTGTAATTTTACTTTAATTGTTATTATTATTTTTATAACAATGTATATATAGAAATTAATTCTTAGATTTTGTTAATAATTATTTATTTGATAATATGTTTTGAGTGGATAAAATTACAATTTCTGCAAAGAAAATAACCTTAATAGATTATCAACAACAAATTGTTTTTCCTAATTGGTCTAATTAATCATTGTTAAGTTTATTAATTTTCTTCGTTACATTTTTTGGTGTTTTGGATTGTAAGCAAAAAAAAAAAAAAAAGTTTGAGAACGTTTGTTTAAAACTAAAATAATAATTTCCAAAATCTATATTCTTTTTAATGATTCACAAAATGTTATTGTGGGGGGTAAAAGTGTCAAAACACCATATGGGCCTGGGGTCTAGTCCGAGGACGTGGACTCCGCTAAAGGGGCCGTGAGTCGTGAATATGGCCTCCTAAAACTAGGGCCCAAAGGCCCGCCGACCAGACCGCCAGCCTGTTGGATGAGGATCTGAGGAGAAGGTCTCCTCGGACATAAGTGTCAGGGATAGAGGAGGGTAGCACGACGTCCGGGGAAGAGCTCCTAAAGCTCGGTGAGTCATCCCAAACCTTAATGAGACGCTGAGGAGGGAGATAAGGGAGACGTGCCCTGCATAAAACTACTGCCACCGCATTAAAGGCCTTTCACCTACCCGCCTGGCCGCATTAATGGAGAAATGACTTCTGAGAGGACGGGGGACAACCTTATATGCATTGGGGTGCATTTTTAGGGAAAAGACAGATGGGAACCAGGAATGGGAAGTATAAATAGAGAAGGGTGGACCAAAGGAAGGGGATCCGGATTTTTTCGAAGGGAAGAAGATTCCCCTCTCTCTTAGAGAACAGAAGGAAAGCCTAGACATAGGCTCCTCGGCCCACGTCCGAGGAGAGGCAGAGGTGCTTCTCCAACTCTTATCACGCCAGCAATGGACTTGACCCTTTCCCCATAGCCTTTTAAAGCCCCGGGAAGTCTAGGCTTTAAGGCTATTCTCTACAAATTCTATTGTATAAGCCATTTAGGCCAGCCCGGTAACGCATTTGGGCCCAAGGCCAACTTTGTGCCCTTACAATTAGCACCGTCTGTGGGGAGCCTTGACGAAAGGGACTGGAAGTATCATGGAAGGTTCAGGTTCACGTCATGCGGAGTCCAGGGGGTCCCAGCGTGAGGACCAATTTGTGCGGTTAGAGCGGGAGAAAGAGCGCGAAGCCAGCGTGCGCACGGAACATACGCGTGGGAGGAGCCATGCACGCGATGGAAGTAGAGCCTCCTGCGAAAAAAGCGTGGAGACCTTACAAAGGGAGATTAACCATCTAAGAAGGAAGCTGCGCCGGGAGAAACGAAGGCGCACGCTCTGCCCTTCAGACCAGTCCTCAATGGATGCTAGCAGTAGCTCCGATGGTTCCAAGTCGAGGACCCCCCCTTGCGAGTCCTCTTCCCAGGAGGACAAACACAATCGCTAACCTAAGGATAAGAGGACGCCTTCTAGGGGCCTGGCCAACAATGCACTGAGCAAGGCGCTCCACCAGATTTCCAAGTCACCCTTCACTCGGAGGATTGAGAAGGAAAAACTTCCAAGGCGGTTCACCTAGCCAACCTTCACAATTTACAACGGAAGGACGGACCCAGTAGAACACATGAGCCACTTCAGCCAGAGGATGGCGATGCACTCAAAGAATGAGACCCTAATGTGCAAGGTCTTCCTTTCCAGCCTGGGACCCATCGCGATGAGATGGTTCAACAGCCTGAAGGCGGGCTCTGTTGATTCCTTCACAGAGCTCACTAGGGCATTCGGCTCGCGGTTTATCACATGCAGCAAGGTCCCTCGGCCTCTAGACTCACTGTTGTCCATGGCCATGAGAGAGGGGGAGACCCTCAGGGCATATACCGACAGATACTGGGAGATGTACAACGAAATTGATGGGGACTTCGATGAAGTTGCCATAAGTACCTTCAAGGTTGGCCTTCCAAACGAGCATGACCTGAGGAATTCACTAACTAAGAGGCCCGTCAAGAGCGTGCATCGGCTCATGGACCGCATCGACCAGTACACGCGGGTGGAGGAGGATCAACTACAAGTGAAGGCAAGGGCGAAGGTTATCCCTCAGGAGATGAGGGATTTTAGGTCAGATAGGTACGGAAACAGTAGGCCAAGGAGAGAATTCGTCGGGCAACCTCGTCAGACGACAACGCAGCTGGTCGGCGTTGTATTTAGCGAACCCAAACAGCGGGTGTTTGAGAAAATCCATCACAAGCCCTACTTCAGGTGGCCCAGCAAAATGATAGGTGATCCCGCGAAGCGTAAGCAGAACCTCCACTGCCAGTACCATCAAGAGAACGGCCACACGACTGAGAACTGCAAGAGCTTACGGTACTACCTAGAACAGTTGACGAAGGAAGGAAATTTGAGACAGTTCATACACCAGCATAAAGGGCAGAGAGAACATCCTGGGCTAGCAAGCCAGGGCCACCATGCCCCGAGGCCTCCTCTAGGAACCATTAATGTCATTCTCGCCACTCTTGGAAGGACCGACTCACGCCCTTCTAGGGTGATGACTGTGGCGCGAGCCCATGCTGAGGGCTCTAGCTTCGAGCTGAGGAAGATTAAAGGCAATGAGCCGCCTATACTGGCCTTCTCAGACACAGACAAGGAAGGGACCATCCAACCCCACAATGACACCCTAGTCATAATGTTGAGGATTGGAGGTTACGATGTAAAGAGGGTAATGGTGGACCAAGAAAGTGGCGTAGACATCATGTACCTCGACTTGTATAAGGGGCTGAACCTGAGGGAAGAGGACTTCTCGGCCTATGATTCGCCATTGATAAGCTTCGAGGGAAAGGTAGTGATCCCCAAGGGGCAGATCAGATTGCCTGTATAGTCGGGTCCGGCAGTGGTAGAAGTGGACTTCATCGTGGTGGACGCCTACTCCCCTTACACGGCCATTGTGGGGAGACCTTGGCTACACGCCCTAGGGGCTGTCTCCTCCACTCTCCATGCTAAGGTGAAGTTCCCTTTCGGTGGCCAAGTCGAGAAAATTATTGGGAGTCAGTTCGCAGCGAGACAGTGCCTGACCGCCGCAGTTCTGCGTAGGCCGGACCCCAAACCCTCGACTCCGGCTGCTCCGACCTCATAGCAATTAGCCTCTTCCGCCACCACTGGAGGAACGGTGGCAGAAGAGTCCACGTGTGAGGAGTTAGATAGGGTCCTCGTAGACAATGACCTAGAGGAGTTCTTCCAGATTGGGGCTCAGCTGCCGACCGAAGAAAGGGAAGAGTTGGTTGCGTTCTTGAAGAGGAACCTCGACGTGTTTGCATGGAACGAGCATGAGATGCCTAGAATCGACCCGAACTTCATATGCCACCGCCTGAACGTCAACCCGGCGGCAGTACCGAAGAAGCAACCCCCTCGGTACTCTTCTGCGGAACATGCCGAGGCCGTTAAGGAGGAAGTCTTTAAACTCAAGAGAGCTGGGGCTATCAAGGAAGTGTTCTATCCAGAATGGTTGGCGCATACAGTCGTGGTGAAGAAGAAAAGTGGGAAGTGGAGAGTGTGCGTAGACTTCACGAACCTCAACAAAGCCTGTCCCAAGGACCCTTTCTCGATGCCTCGCATAGATCAGCTGGTAGACGTGACGGTCGGCCACCCATGTATGAGCTTCCTGGACGCCTTTCAGAGGTACCACCAAATACCTTTGGCTTTAGAAGACCAGGAGAAAATTGCTTTTGTGACCCCTACCGGCAACTACCATTACAAGGTGATGCCCTTCGGCCTGAAAAATGCAGGGGCTATTTATCAGAGGATGATGACCCGCATGTTCGAGGCGCAATTAGGAAAAACCGTCGAGGTATACGTGGACGACATGGTTGTGAAGAGCAAGGCCATATCGGACCATATGGCCGACCTGAGCAGCACGTTCCAAACTCTACGGGAGCATAAGTTACGACTGAACGCCTAAAAATGCTCCTTCGGTGTGGGGTCTGGCAAGTTCCTAGGCTACATGCTTACTCATAGGGGTATTGAGGCCAACCCCAAACAGATCTCCGCAATCTATAACTTGCAACCACCTAGGAACTCGAAGGAGGTCCAGAGGCTGGGCGGAATGACGGCTGCCCTCAGTAGGTTCATCTCCCGATCTGCGGACAGGTGCCAACCCTTTTTCCAGCTGCTAAACAAATGGAAGGGATTTGAATGGACCGAGGAGTGCTTCTCGACCTTCCAGCAGCTGAAAGAATACCTCTCTCGGCCACCCGTTATGTCCCGCCTGAATCCGGACGAAGTCTTGTTTGCATACCTGGCTGTGGCCTGGTTCTAATATGGGACGACAATGGTATACAAAGACCGGTTTATTACGTGAGTAAGTCCCTGCAAGAGGTCGAGATCCGGTATTTACCGTTGGAGAAGGCGGTTCTAGCCGTGGTGCACGAGACGCGCCGGCTCCCGCACTATTTTCAATCTCATACGGTCGTTGTGCTGACCCAACTCCCACTTAAGTCCGTGCTATGGAGTGCCGACTATTCTAGTAGGATTGCCAAATGGGGAATCTTTTTGGGGACTTTCGATATCAAGTACCTGCCTCGTACATCTGTGAAGAGGCAAGTCCTGGCCGACTTGGTGGCAAAGTTCACTGAGCCTTCCCTGGAGGAAGGCCCAGAGGGATGTAGCTTGGGAGGAAAGCGAGTCGGCGTAGTCTCGTGCGAAAAGCCTCCGGTGTGAGAAGTTTATGTAGACGGAGCCTCTAACTAGAGAGGTTCAGGCGCTGGGATAGTCTTGGTATCTCCGGACGGGGTCGTCATTGAAAAGTCTCTAAGGATAGCGTTCCCAGCTACTAATAACGAGGCCGAGTACGAAGCCTTGTTGGTGGGAATGGTCATGGTTCTGAAAATGGGGGGAAAGGCGGTGCGAGCATTCTTAGACTCGCAGCTGGTGGTCGGCCAAGTGGAAGGGAAGTTGGAGGCCAGGAAACCGAGAATGCGAGAGTATTTAGCCCACGCCAAGCACCTGTAGGCCAAGTTCGAATCCTTCGCATTATCGCATATCTCCAGAAGCGAAAACACCCACGCAGATTCGCTGGCCACGCTCGTAACCTCTTCAGCATAGGGCCTTCCGCGGGTCATTCTCGTTGAGGACTTGGTTAGGCCAGCCAGTTCGGGTTGTCAGGCCATCCGGGTCCAACAGGTCAGAGCAGAACCCAGTTGGATGGACCCTATAATGTCTTTCCTTAAACACGACATACTGCCGAAGGAGAAGACTGAGGCCAACAAGGTCCGCAGGAAGGCTCTTCGGTTCTGGTTATCCAAGGACGACAAACTCTATAAACGCTCGTTTTCGGGGCCCTACCTAATATGTGTGCACCCGGAAGAGACGGAGCAGCTCCTGGAGGAGTTGCATGAAGGCATCTGCGGTAGTCATACGGGCGGAAGGTCACTGGCTCACAGGGCCCTCACGCAGGGGTACTGGTGGTTGAATATGCAAAAGGAGGCGCAGGAGTACGCGTGGAAATGCGATCAATGTCAGAGGTTTGCCCCCAACATTCACTAGCCTGGTAGGGTTCTCAATCCGTTGGTCAGTCCTTAGCCGTTTGCGCAGTGGGGCTTGGACATAGTGGGACTGTTTCTGAGGGCGACGGGCAACAAGCGGTGGCTTTTCGTCGGGACAGACTATTTCATTAAGTGGGTGGAGGCCGAGCCACTCTCGAATATCTGGGACGTGGACGCAAAAAGATTCGTCTGAAAGAACATCATCACCAGATTTAGGATCCCACGTACTCTAGTCTCGGACAATGGACTGCGGTTCGACAGCAAAGCCTTCAGGGAGTATTGTGGGGACTTCGGCATCACAAACAGGTACTCCACCCCAGCCTACCCGCAGGGGAACGGGCAAGCCGAAGTGGTTAACAAGTCGATAGTCAATGGACTCAAGAAAAGACTAGATGAAGCGAAGGGCAGATGGGTGGATGAGGTACCACACGTGCTGTGGACCTACTAAACCACGCCGCGAAGGTCCACGGGGGAGACCCCTTTCGCGATGACGTATGGCGCCAAGGCCGTGATCCCAGTGGAGATGGGGTTCCCAACGATGAGGGTGCAGTCTTTCACCTCGGACGCTAATGACGACATGCTGCTGAAGGGGCTGGACTTGGTGGAAGAAAGGCGAGAAAGCGCTATGGTCAGGCTAGCTTGCTACCAACAGAAGCTCAAGCGGGGGTACGACTCCCGCGTACGATCCATGCCTCTCACTCCGGGAGACCTAGTTTTGAAAAAAGTTGTCGGAACTACTAGGGACCCATCATGGGGAAAATTGGGACCAAACTGGGAGGGGCCCTATCGTATCACCTCAGTGGCAGGCATAGGGTCGTATTATCTCGCCGACTTGGAAAACAAATTTGTAAAACGGCCCTAGAATGTAAATAACCTCCGAAGGTATTATTACTAATGGAAAGCGTGAGCGCCCTGTATTCAGATTTTATTGTATCATGGTATTTGTCACTATGTTAGTCTCTGTCGCTATTTTCTTTTAAGTGTTCATGTCAATCTTGGCGAAGCTAGGTCTTCAGACCTTCTGCCTTGGGAAAATTTAACACAGTTCAATTTATTGTAAGTGTTAATGTCAACCATGGCTAAGTCAGGTTTTCGGACCTTTTGCCTTGGGAAAATTTAACACGTTTCACTTTATTTTAAGTGTTAATGTTAACCTCGGCTAAGCTAGGTCCTCGGATCTTCTGCCTTGGAAATATTTAACACGGTTCACTTTATTTTAAGTGTTAATGTCAACTTTGGCTAAGCCAGGTCCTCGGACCTTCTGCCTTGGGAAAATTTAACACGGTTCAGTTTTTATTAAGTGTTAATGTCAACCTTGGCTAAGCCAGGTCCTCGGACCTTCTGCCTTGGGAAAATTTAACACGGTTCAGTTTTTATTAAGTGTTAATGTCAACCTTGGCTAAGCCAGGTCCTTGGACCTTCTACCTTGGAAAATTTTAATACGGTTCAGTTTTTATTAAGTGTTAATGTGAACCTTGGCTAAGCCAGGTCCTCGGACCTTCTGCCTTGACAAAATTTAACACGGTTCAGTTTTTATTAAGTGTTAATGTCAACCTTGGCTAAGCCAGGTCCTCGGACCTTCTGCCTTGGAAAAATTTAACACGGTTCACTTTATTTTAAGTGTTAATGTCAACCTCGGCTAAGTTAGGTCCTCAAACCTTCTGCCTTGGGAAAATTTAACACGGTTCAGTTTTTATTAAGTGTTAATGTCAACCTTGGCTAAGCCCGGTCCTCGGACCTTCTGCCTTGGGAAAATTTAACACGGTTCACTTTATTTTAAGTGTTGATGTCAACCTTGGCTAAGCCAGGTCCTCGGACCTTCTGCCTTGGGAAAATTTAACACGGTTCAATTTATTTTAAGTGTTAATGTCAACCTTGGCTAAGCTAGGTCCTCGGACCTTCTGCCTTGGAAAAATTTAACACGGTTCAGTTTTTATTTAAGTGTTACTTTCAACTGGGGCTAGGCCAGGTCCTCGGACCTTCTGCCTTGTGAAAAATTTAACACAGTTTCAATTTCTATTAACACGCAGTTCAGTTTTCATTGAGCGTCGACATCAACTTAAGCTATGCTAGGCCCTCAGACCTCCTAACTTGGGAAGATTTAACACACTACCCATTTTTACTAAGAGACTAACATGCAATTTAGCTAAAGGTTGAAATGCTCTCGTAGTTAAGTCGCACCTATCCTAATTCCAAACATGCTCTCGGGCACTAAGCTACTGGTCTCTTGACCAGGTCACGTCAGAAGGGATATTGAGTTACTTAGCATTCACATGCAGCATATGACGCAATAATATAAGCAATACCACAATAAACATAATGCATTAAGAAGTTATGCTATAAAGGCAAGATAATGAAATTCATAAATAGTAAGCTGTTCGAGACAAAGCCAAAATAAAGAAGTACAAGGAAAAATGCAAAAATCTTCACAAAAAATAGTCGATGAGAGTGAAAGTCTGCGTGAGATGACGAAGGGAGCCCGAGTCCGCCTACCCCTTGCTCTTCAATGGGGGTTCCTTTGCCGGCTTAGAGTGTGTCTCTTTAGTCTGGCCCTCCGCTTCCTCTGTCGCGACCTCGGACGGGTCTTGGACCTGCTTTCCCTTGTCCTTCGGCTTAGGCGGAGGCAGGACCTGGCCGGCTGGCTCGCCCGACCCCTTCTTAGCCCCGTTTTTAGGGGCGACAACCCCTTCGGGGGGTGAGGCTTGCTCCTAGGAGGAGTGGAGCAGCGTCGGGGCCGCGATCTCGGGGGCAACCAGAGTTAAAGGAGCGTCTTCGACGAGCCTGATGTCCTTGGGATACCAGACCTTTTCAACTGCCCTCAACTCGGAGCCGGCAGGGACTCCCGCAGCATTTAGGGCTTCGGCCCAAACTTGCTGGCAGTACTCCCTGCACAGCTCGCCTAACTCTTCGGTCAGGAGGTTCTTCATCGCCTCGACCCCCTCATTATAAGCGGCCCTAGTAGCAGCATCCACCTTCTCCCTGATGGTGCGAGCCGCTTCTTGGGCCTGTGCAAGCTCCTTTCTTAAGTTGGAGACCTTGCCCTGCCTTGGCCAAGGTCTTGTCCCTTTACTGCAGGAGCTTACGTTGGGCCTCCGCCTGCGCCGTGGTTGTCTTTAGCCCCGCATTATGACTTTTTCTCTCATTTTGCTCTGAGGCTAGCTTGATGGCCAGGTCGGTCTTCTCTGCCTCAGCGCGGGTCAGCTCCCTTTCAACCTCGGCCTTGGCCGCCTGCTCGGCGCCGACCTGATTTTGGTAGTGATCCACCATCGCATTGGCAGCAAAGGCCTCTTGGATGGCCTGCGGAAAGGGTTCCAACAAGAGCATGTTAAACCAAAGTTAGCACGTATGGGAACTGTGACGGCAACAGTAAACTAAATGTTTGGTGCTTACCAGACCCAAGTTCCTCTTGAGTGAGAGGAAGAGGTGCGTCTGACCCATCCTCCCCAGGTCCTTCATGTCCCTAGGCAAGAAGAGGGGCTGCTCCAAGGCGTTGGCCACGTGGGAGGCATGACCTCTCTGGAAGTCCCTGATGCTCGCTTGGAGGGACACTGGAGCTCCGTCTACCTCCAGAGCGGGGGACCAGCTAGACTCCCCTTGGCGGACCTCGGCCAGCCCGCGGATCTCCCCGCTCTCGACGGACAAGGCCCGCCCACCGCCTTTAGCAGCCTGCTGCTGTTGCTGCTACAGCTGCCTCTGGTACTTCTGCTTCTTCTCCCTCTTTCTGTTTGCCTCCTCATTCTCGTGCCTCCTCATTCTCGTTCCTCCTTTTCTTTGGAACGTTGGGAGGAGGAGGGAGTGGGTCGGAGGGAGGGGGAGGCGAAGGTGAGAGCATCCTCGGCTGGGACCCAGAGGCATCACCCTTGGAGACTAGGACCCCCCTCTTCCTGGCAAAGAGATCTCTTAAAGACATCATGTCGTCTTCTTCTTCGGAGGAGTCCTCTAGTTGGGCAGTAACTAACCCCGCGATGCTGGAGTTCCTGTCCGAGGTGCCCTCTTCCTCGTTTGAAATGTTAACCACGTGGCTCCCCAATGGTCTCTCTGCCTCCTCTAGGCAGAACCTGTCAATCTCGTCGCCAAGGGATGAAGGGGAAGCCGCGGACTCTTCTTAGACGATCTGGTCCTCTTGCTGTGCGGCCAAAGGAATGGCTTCAACAGGCTGGCTGTACAGGATGGTGGAGGGCGTGTCCGACAAAGCATGGGGGGCGAGAAGCTCTGGGTAGCGTACGTCTATCCATGATCACCTCCAGTGGCCAGCGAGAATAGCGTCGTCAACCTCGCCAAAGACTTTTGAAATGGGGTCGTACCCCAATATAGGGTGGGCAGCCCTCACCTGCAGGTCGGCGTTCACGAAGACCTCGGATCTCAGAACCTTGTTGAGGTCCGAGATGTTGACGTCGCTCAAACGAGGAGACGTGTGCTGCTTATCTGCAGGAAAGAGAGCAGAGGAACTAAACATGGTTAGACGCTCGCAGCGAATCAAGCAAAGAAAACATCAAGTGACAGCAAAACTACTAAGGGAATTGAAATGGGGCAAAACTGCATAAACAAGAACTCCTAAGTCCTAGGGAATCACACTTGGGTGTCCCTCCCTCACTGGGCAATGGAGGCCGCCATGCCACCTCCCGGTGACGATAAGGTAATCGTCGTTCATGCCTTTATTGGACTTGGGCAAGCAGGAGATGAGCCGGACTGTGCTAGACCTCGATTTGAGGTAATAGCCTATGTCTTTCATCCGGTGGCACTCGTACATGTAGACGACATCGTGCCATGTGAGGTGGAGGCCCATTTGCTCGTTCAGAGCATCGACACAGCCTAAAACCCTAAAGACGTTGGGTGTACACTGGTATGGACATAACTTATGGTTGCGAAGGTACTCCCTAGTCACGTCCTTTATAGGGAGAGTCATCCCACCCTCTAGGAAGGCAATAATCGGGATGACAACCTGCCCCGCTTTCCTAGAGTCCGCTACGGCCCCAGGGGGACAGTATGCCAGACCCACACCGAAGGAATGTAGTACTTGGCCCTGAATCCCTCCATACCATAAGGCGTATCCACTAGACACTTAAACCTACCCATGGAATATAGGCTCGAGACGAAGATTCGTGAAGAAAGGAAGGAAAAGCTGATAATCGAGGAGAAAAGAATTTGGGAAGAGGAGAAACTTACAGAAGAAAAAACGTGCGTTCTTTGGGAACTTCTTTAGATAGAGAAGGAGATTAAATAGCTCTGCAGTAAGTTTGCTTTTTGGAGGAAATTGTGAGTGTCGCAACTACCGAAGTGTTTTAGACGATTGGGGAGCGACGGTTCGTGGGAAACATCCCGCTCAAAATTTCGGGAACAAATCCAAGCCGTTGGATCTCCACCTCGCCATTGAACGTGCGCGACAGGGAGTTACTCAATGTAATTAATGCAGGCGTTGCGTATAACGAAGCGTCAAAAACTTGCCCAGAAGGCGTGCGCGGGCTTCGCACGTGTGACAATTTAAATGACACGTGGAGGAAAGATTCGTGGGTCAAAAAGCCATCTGCCTCCTCGGATCGGAGTCAAACGACTTTTTGAGGGGCTATTGTGGGGGGTAAAAGCGTCAAAACACCATATGGGCCTAGGGCCTGGTCCGAGGACGTGGACTCCGCTAAAGGGGCCATGAGTCGTGAAAAGGGCCTGCTAAAACTGGGGCCTAAAGGCCCGAGGACCAGACCGCCAGCCTGTTGGATGAGGATCCAAGGAGAAGGTCTCTTCGGACATAAGTGTCAGGGACAGAGGAGGGTAGCATGACGTCCGGGGAAGAGCTCTTAAAGCTCGGCGAGTCATCCCAGGCCTTAATGAGACGCCAAGGAGGGAGACAAGGGAGACGTGCCCTGCATAAAGCTACTGCCACTGCATTAAAGGCCTTTTACCTATCCACCTGGCCGTATTAATGGAGAAATGACTTCTGAGAGGACGAGGGACAGCCTTATAGGCATTGGAGAGCGTTTTCAGGGAAAAGACAGATGGGAATCAGGAATGGGAAGTATAAATAGAGAAGGGTGGACCAAAGGAAGGGAGTCTGGATTTTTTCGAAGGGAAGAAGATTCTCCCTCTCTCTTAGAGAACAGAAGGAAAGTCTGGACATAGGCTCCTCGGCCCACGTCTGAAGAGAGGCAGAGGTGCTTCCCCAACTCCTAGCACGCCAGCAACGGACTTGACCCTTTCCCCATAGCCTTCTAGAGCCCCGGGAAGTCTAAGCTTTAAGCCCATTCTTTACAAATTCTATTGTATAGGTCATTTGGGCTGGCTCGGTAACGCATCTGGGCCTAAGGCCAACTTTGTGCCCTTACAGTTATAAATAACTTTTATTAAAAAATGAATATTTTCATTAACTTGCATTTTGAATTTCTAAGAAAAATTGTATTGTTTTCGTTTTGGTACAACAAAATTTATATTTATGATTTATGATTGTTCTTATATTTCATTTATAATTTTTCCTATAATAAATAAAAATATGATTATGAAATACATTATTCTTTATTAAATTAGTTTAAATTGTAAAAAAAAAATTAATAAAACCATCATAAAAATGATTATCACACGCAACGCGCGGGTTCGTGGCAATTTGAAATTTAAACCAATACAATAGGTGACCCATGAGAGAGAATAGAAAATGGTAATACATAAAATGAAGTGATTCCACCGAGTGAAAGTTAGAAAACCCTTTATTTATTCCTAATGAAATACCCCCACACTAAAAGGACAAACAAATTGATTAAATTACAGAACAATTAAAAATTCAAACTGATCTCGACCTCAACCTCATGAGGTGTGGTCTCAATAATTAATAAAGAATAAATATATGACATAGACATAAGTAGATTTGAACAGAAATTTACTATCTTGAAATTTATAAAATAATAAAGAAAAGTTTTCAATTCCAACCTCCACTACTCGAAGTCGGTACCCAAGACCTGCCACCTGATATTCAATTTGAAGATAGATGTAGGAACCTAGGAGATCCAGAAGAACAAACTATCAAACATGGAAACAAATGCAAATTGATGCTTTTAAATATTAAAAATAGGAAAAATAAAGTGGTGAAATATTGTAAAACATATACCTACTTGAAAATTACAGTCGAATATATTCTTCAGGAAACTTGTAGACTACGAGAGCTTACAAGAGGAGTTTACAATTGAAGGTGATAAAGAAATACAGATAGGGAGGAGTGCAAATGAGAAATAATACAAATGAAGAAGGTTTTTCTCCACTTAATGAGAATGAGTAGCCTTTTCTTTCTTCTCAGCAAAACAGAGAATGAGTAGGCCCCTACAGAAAGCAGAAAGCACAACTTTTTTCAATATACCGGAAAGCTAAACACTCTAAGGATGTGGACAGCTGAAATGAAGACAAATAGAGTGGATGCTATAAGTAATTAGAGAAAGAATAATGGACGATCGAAGCTATTCACTTTCTCAAAACTGGTGTAGCTTATTTACTTCGAGTCAGGTAAGGCTTCCTCAGTTAACAACTTTAACATCCAAGACATATTTTCAGAAATGTTAGAAGATGAGCTGTAGTCACCTTCACAATTTGTCTGCTTTTTTTATTTTTAATTATTGCTGTGACATTAATTGTTTTGGATTATTACTCCACATTTGTATAGCCATCATCGTACTATATGAAGAAAGCTGTCACGGTCTACGTTGAGACGGCATTTAGCAATAATCTCCTATATTTTTCTTTTTTGGAGGCATCGGTGAGTAATTGTCATTGGACACTGGATCTTGGCTTTTTCAAAAATGACTTGGTATTGATCACTTGGACTGGATGATTGATTTTTTGAATCTGTATAATCAGATTATGCAGCAATGTTACACGACTATACTCTAAATTACTTGGTACTCTTTACTGGTTCAAAAGAAATAAACCACTCACTCTAATGCCCATTTAAGCATTTGAGATGGAAGACCCCGCGGTATTTGCTTGAAATTCTTCCATTTTTTGATTCATAAAATTAAGATTTCAGATGGAAGGTCACGTGAGGATTAGAATGTAGTGACCATTCTATTAAGGATTAGAATGCAGATTTGTTAAATAATTCAGGACACAATCATGTATTCCAGTTGGTAAAAAAAAAAAATCATAATAAAAAAAGTTGGTAAAAAGCACTGTAAGCTAAGAACATCTTCTATAAGGTGTCCCACTAGGCCGCACTTTTGATGTGTCGCAAAATTTGCAAAATATTTATATTAATTTTTTACATTGACATTGTTTTGAAATTATTTGAGAATCTAAACTTTTTTGTTTTTTTTGAAAATTTTCTTTTTTCAACCCTTAAAACATTGTTCTTAGAACGTGATTACATCTTGGACAAAATTTAAGTAAAATTTGTATTATCAAAATACAATTTCAACATTTAAAATTGTATTTCTTAAACACAAGATTAAAAAACAATCTAGATTCTTGAATAGTTTCAAGAATCTACTTGAAATTTTAAGCACAATACACCAATATCCCAAGCAAACTCCATAGCATCCAAACATCCAATTAATATGGTTGTTCATGTACAGTGTTTCTATGCGCCTTAGCAGCAATTTAGTGCCTTTAACATCACCTGTTACAGGTGGCCACCACCGCAAAGTTGGTTCCTCATGTCCTCCGTCTAGACTTTTAGGGCCATCACCTAGACAAGACTCATTTCAGTGAAACCATAACTTCCAAGATGTGGTAAAGAAAAACTCAATCTGCTAGAATGTTAATTAAATGATTAAATGCATCTTTCTTAACAGTTTAGTTTTAAAAATAATTGGTAATTTGTCATGATATCAGAGTAGCTAGGCAGTCATGAATAATGCTCAAGATCAGACTCATGCAAAGCTGTAGCCAACCATACTTCCCGTGCAAAAGAGCACACCCTTATCACATGCAATGTGGTTTCTGCTCGGAAATTACCTGGAATTACTATTATGATTTGGAAAGCTCAAGAGATTAAGGGAAATTGACTTGGCTCATTTGTACTTGGTACAACTAAATTGTGTAATCGTCCTGCCCAGTCTTTAGTTAAGTTTGCTAAAGAGACTGAAGAGGCACTGATGTAGTTGGAGGAGAGTCCCTCATTTTTCTTTCTGATTGTACAAAATAATATTTCTTGAGAGAAACGTTTTATTTCCTTTTATTGTTGTTGTTGTTATTATTATTATTATTTTAAAAAATTTGACCAAAATAAAGTGTTGATGTCTAAACTTTAACTCATGGGTCATTTTAGTCCTTGAAGTTGTGATAACCATTAGTCGCTAATAAACCTAAGTGATAGATTTTAAGTCCTTCAAAAATTTTAAGTGATCTATTTTAGTTCCTAACAAAGTTAAAGTGGTCACATTTAGGATGGGTTTCAATTCAGCATTTACTGTGTTTTGCATTTGCGCGTTTTTAGCTTTTATTTACTTATTTTTTTTAGCCGATTTTGTTGACTTTCTGAGTGAACAATGCATCCGTGCACTGTTCACGAGACCCACAAACATCACTTTTCAGTAACTTTTTCATTAAAAATAGGTTTCACGGTACTATTTACATATTTAAAAATTAATTTGCTACAGTGTTTTCAGTTTTCAGCTTTATCCAAACGGACCCTTATTTCCTGCAGAGAGATGACCTGTTAGTTTCTAGTGGTCACATGGCATCCAAGGGACTAAAAGGTAAAAATAAGTACTTTAAACTTTAGGTACTAAAATCACTCATGATAATTTCTGGGGACCAACAATATCTTTCAGCCTTAAAAAGAGAGAAGAAAAAAAGAGGCTGAATGGAAAATTATGCATCATGTCATAAACAACACAAAGGAAAAGCATTGGACATCTAAGTTTGAAGTAATTATCTGTTGAAGAGCACGAACAGGCAATAAGTGGCAATATTTACCATTGCAAAACAGGGAACCATATAAGAAAGAACTGGAATAAGTAATAAGAGTTCTTCATAGAGAAATCATTAGTTAAAAAAATTTGCAACAGTTAAAGCAGTGTACCATTTCTTAATTTACAAATGCTAAGAGTTTGGGACAAGAGATTTAACTAATGAAAGAAACAAATTTCAGCTTCAAAAATAGGAATCAAATAAATTTCTTAGCTCAAGGCCTAGGATTTATGGTTTTAGAGACACTGACTTTTAATGACAACCACCCAATTGTATCAGGGCTCCTAAGCTGATCCAGCTTTTTCTTACCGCGGTGAATTAAGTACTCAAATGTAAAGGGAAATTCCCAATCTACTTGCTCGGAATTACACAGAACTCAGCTGACACGATTGAATAGTACATCGATCTTCACCAGATTTGGAACAAACTGCATGCAAATTCCCTCTATATAGCCTCCGTAGCATCTTCTCATCAAGTTTGCAATGGGATATGCTTTCTTAACAGAAAGAAAAGAAGCCTATGAACTCTCTACACCCACACCGCACGGCAGCATAAGACAGTTTATTTGTAAAGTTTAAACAAAAATAACCATACATATATTTCAAGGAAAACAAGAAGGAAAGCATATTTGTAAGCAAAGAGAAGAGACATCTTACTTCTTGCTATCAAAATGATTACCAAAAGAGAAAGAGATGCATCTGATAGGGGGAGAAAAACTACAAAAAGTGGCTGTTATAATAGTATATGCAAAGGCAACACTGAATAACAAAATAATAACTTGAGTCATGACTAAGAGTACGATTACAAATTCAAATAGATATTGCTAACCTAGGTAACACAAAAGTATCAAATTGCAGTTCTGATCACGTATTAGAACACTGAAACAAAATTGTTCCAACAGGTATTAGTTTGATATTATGACTTTGAGCACTAATTTCTCTTCATGAACAGACAACCTAACAATGAGGAATGTAATAAAAATACAGTTTAAAACAACATATTTGCTACCTAAAAGAAGAATTGGAAAAAAACAGAGGAAAAAAAAGGGAAATCTCATTAAGAATTTATATGTAAGTCAGATTTTTAACGAGGACTCAAGAACTATAGGTTAATGGTCAAAGATGCATTAATAAAGGGAAAACAATTAAACTATGATTATACTAATCAAAAAAATAAAATAAGCCTTAATCACATCTCATTTATACAGGAATTGCAAACTAAAGAGCATACTATGTAAAGCTAAAACAGAAACTGGGAACCTTTTTATTTTTTCGTCAACTTGATACAACCATTATTTCATCATTTTCAAGCATGGGTACAGAAATGGAAGGGGATTGCTCATCTACTGTCTAGTAGTTTGTACATCTACAGGGTACTATTAGGTTAAGAGACGATGCAAAAAGAAAGTATGACTAAGAGCGTCTACCCATAAACAAGGCACTAGTCCAGTAGTCCCCCTACACAAACTCCTAAAAAGTAAAAACAACCATGTCTCAGCTTTGGGAGGGGAATACCTGTGAGGAAAGTATGAGGGACAAACTTAAATGTTGCTTCTCAAATGGATAGAAGCATGTACAAGGGAATCGACAAAAAGACACAGTAAGCATGTACCAAGCTATTAATAATCAAAGTTTTCCATGATGACTAGTTCTCAAATTATACAAGAAGCAAAGTAAGCATTTGGAAGTTTGAAATGTAGGATTATATCTCCTTAAAGAGAATTTTATGTGGCCCACATTTGAAGATGAAACTCATGTCTTAAGTTTCTTATTTTATGTCTTAAGTTTCCTATTTGTGAAAGTTACATGTTAGATTTAACATCCTTTAGTAACTCTCAAATGGTGTAACCCATTTGGTTAATAAAAACCATGAAGTTACAACTTTTAAGCTCCTTGATGGAAGGAGAATTATGGAAATCTTCATCTAAAAGGGTCCCTAGTCTAGCCTATGTTTCCATCAAAAGGATATGTGTAAGGTAAAGGCCATAGACTAGAAGACTCTTTTATATACACTATCATCATATAGTGAGTCTTCTTTTCTTTAACGACTTAAACAACTATGGCTGGAGGTATGTGTATTTTATTCCGCAACTCTAAATTTATCTTACATTTGGTATCAGAGCCTCCTTCATGCTATGTTGTTTAGTAATTTTTCATTCATAGATTTTTCTATGATTTGGCTAAATTTCCGATGCATATATGGATTTATGTATATGAAATATTTGCATTGCATATTCTTTTGTGCTGGGACCTTTCAACTAAATTAACTATGACATCAAAATCTGGCCTTTCAACCAACGTCAGCAAACCCAGTTTTAAGAGGCATGGAATAGAATTAAGTTTTATGCTATGTATCTCATGTGTGGGCCATAGCATATAGTATTGAAGCCTATCATTGAGATAGCTTTTACCATCATTTGGGCTGGATAGCTTTAATATGGGATATTTTTCGGATATAGACGACTATCTATAGAAAATTATTCCTTTCGCATTTGGCATTGGCCGAATGTTTCTGTGGAGATAATGTTAGTTTTTTCAAATTTAAGCTTCTTATGTTGGTTTTATAAAGTTTGTGACTATATATGAAAATTTGATCATTACATAGTTAAATTTATGATATTTTTAGTGTATTTACAGTTTCTTATAATTGTCTTTAAATATTATTTTATGGTTTATTTTAATTGACAAATATGACGTTTAGTTTATCTTTATGATGTCATTTGAAGGGGTGAATATCAAAATGACTTGAGAGTAGCCATAGCATCTTAAGCCATAATGATAATCACATCAAGTTAATCTTTATCATACTTCATTAAGAATAAAGACATCTAAATTGTAATTAATTCGTGAAAAGCAATAACTTGGCCCCATAGGGAGGTTATTATTTTTATGATTTAATTGGAATCAGATGGTGAATTAGGCATTAAGAATATAATTTTTCCTAGGCCCAAAGGTATGGAAAATTTTATTCTTATTGTTTATATTTACTAGTCTTATTAATAAAATATTTTAGTAAATTCATGTGTGATGCACGTCTACCCATAGGAAGGTTGGAATTTACTACTAAATTGACATTGGTTGATTTAGAATTAAGGTCTATATTTCATAGCATTAAAGTTTATTTTTCTTGGTTATTGCAGCAATTCCTACTACTTATATAACTGATTCTTCACGTGTTCCAATGCTAATTGGTGACAACTATAATGACTGGAGAGAAAGTATCATATTTTCATTGGGATGCATGGATCTTGATTTGGCACTCCGTGTGAATGAACCACCTGTCCCCACGGAATCAAGTGCACCAAATGATAAAATTGACTATGGACGGTGGGAGCAATCTTATCGCTTAAGTTTAATGTTCATAAAATCCCATATAAATAAGAACATTAGGGGTTCTATCCCTGAATGTAATAAGGTTAAGGATTTTATGAAAGCCATTGAAGAACAGTTCATAAGATTCTATAAGGCTTTGGCAAGCATCTTGATGAAAAGGTTTTCAAGTAAAACTTTTGACTATTCTAAGAATGTGCATGAGCACATTATGGAAATGAGGGGCATGGTTGCTGAACTTAAGTCCTTAGAAGTTGAGATTTCTGAGTCATTCCTAGTCCATTTCATACTGAATTCTCTCCCCTCTGAATTTGATCCTTTCAAAATATCTTACAACACACATAAAAATAAATGGTTAGTAAATGAACTTTTGACCATGTGTGTTCAAGAGGAAGAGAGATTAAAACATGAGAAAGTTGAAAGTGCTCATTTGGCCACTCATGTTAAAGAAAATGCTAGGAAGGGCAAGAATGCCTTGCAAGTGAAGAAAAAACACATAAAGCATAATGACAATGAAAACAAAACTAAGTTTTTTTTCTGCAAGAAAGAAGGGCATATGAAGAAAGACTGCCTAAAGTACATGAAATGGCTCGAAAAGAAAGGTAATCTCATTTTATTAGTGTGTCATGAATCTTTTTTTGTTGAAGCTCCAAATAATACATGGTGGGTTGACTCTGGTTCCACAATTCACATTGTCAACTCCATGCAGGGTTTTCTAAATCTAAGGAAGCCGAAAGGAAATGAACAATGCATCTATTCAGGAAATCGGATGTGTTCAAAAGTTGAGGGAGTTGGGACTTTTCGTCTGATTTTAGAAACTGGATATGTATTAGATTTAAATAATGTTTTCTATGTACCTTCATTTTCTAGAAACTTAATTTCCATTTCAAAACTTGTTGTTTTTAGTTATGGATTTTTATTTGAAAACTCAATTTTAAGTATTTTTAAAAATAAAGTTCATATTGAAGGTGGAACTTTAGTTGATAGTTTATTTAAAGTTGATATTGACCCCAGTTTTGAATGCAATTATATAAATATGCATGTTAATGTTGGTATAAAGCGGAGCTTGATTAATGAGAATTCCTCTATGCTATGGCATAGGAGATTGGGACATATCTCCATAGAAAGAATTAAAAGATTGGTGAAAGATGGAGTTCTAAAAACTCTTGATTTTATTGATTTTGGTATTTGTGTGGACTACATTAAGGGTAAGCAGACCAATAAGACCACTAAGGGTGCCAAGAGGAGCTCTAAAATTCTTGAAATCATACACACTGATATATGTGGACCATTTGGTAGTCCTTGCCCAAATGGTCAGAGATATTTTATCTCATTCATTGATAACCATACAAGATATATATATCTCTATCTTTTATATGATAAGGCTGAGGCACTAGATGCTTTCAAAACCTATAAGGCAGAAGTAGAGAAACAAAGAAAAAATAAAATTAAAATAATTAGATCAGATAGAGGTGAGGAGTATTATGGAAGGTACACAGAAAAGGGACAAATGCCAGGATCATTTGCTAAGTTCCTTCAGGAAGAAGGCATCATTGCTCAATATACAATGCCAGGTACACCACAACAAAATGGTTTTTCTGAAAGGAGGAATTGTACGCTTATGGATATGGTAAGGAGTACGATGAGTAACTCCGATCTTCCTTTATCCTTATGGAGTGAAGCTTTAAAAACTGCTGTGTATATCTTAAACAGGGTTCCATCTAAGGTTGTTTCCAAAACACCTTTTGAATTATGGCATGGATGGAAGCCGAGTTTAAATCATTTGCATATATGGCGTTGTCCTGTTGAAGTAAGGATTTATAATCCACATATAAAGAAACTAGACCCAAGGACAACTAGCGGATATTTTATTGGCTATGCAGTAAACTCCAAAGGGTTTAGGTTTTATTGTCCTTCTCACACTCCAAGAATAGTTGAGCCAAAAAATGCTAAATTTCTTGAGGACTTCGAGCTTAGTGGGAGTGCTTTTCCTAGAAAGATAGAATTTGAGGAGGCACAAGATTTTATTGAACTGCCCTCAAGTGATATCCTTGAGGAGCAACCAACCCATCAAGAACAAGCTCATATTAAACCAACTGCTGAAATTTCTAAAAATACAAGAGAAACAGAAGGTGTAAGAAGATCCTCAAGAATGAGGAAACTAGCAGTTTCTGATGATTATATTGTATATCTCCAAGAGTTTGATTTTAATATCGGACCTAAGATGATCCAACTTCATTTTCTCAAGCCATGAGTGATAGCAATTGCACACTTTGGTATGATGCCATGAAGGAAGAGATGGAGTCTATGGCTAAAAATCAAGTTTGGGATCTCGTTGAGTTGCCAAAGGAAACAGTAGCTATTGGCTGCAAATTGGTTTATAAAACTAAAAGAAATGCTTTTGGTAACATTGAACGATATAAAGCTAGACTTGTAGCCAAGGGTTTCACTCAAAAAGAAGGCATTGTTTGCCATGAAACCTTCTCTCCAGTTTCTAAGAAGGATTCGTTTAGAATAATCATGGCCTTAGTAGCTCATTTTGATTTAGAGTTACATCAAATGGATGTGAAAACGGCATTCTTGAATGGGGATCTAGAAGAGGCGGTATACATGGTCCAACCTCAAGGATTTTATGATGATAAAGACAGTCATTTGGTTTGCAAGTTAAAGAAATCTATATATGGGCTAAAGCAGGCCTCACGACAATGGTATATAAAGTTTCACAATGTTATCACTTCATATGGATTTGTTGAGAACATTGTTGATCAATGTATATACCTTAAGGTTAATGGGAGCAAATAAATTTTTCTAGTCCTATATGTGGATGACATTCTACTTGCAAGTGGTGATTTGGGCTTGTTACACGAGACAAAACAATTTCTCTCCCAAAACTTTAAGATGAAGGATTTAGGTGAAGCCTCATATGTCATTGGCATTAAGATTCATAGAGACAGATCACAAAGAGTGTTAGGATTGTCTCAAAAGGCCTACATTGAAAGAGTATTGAAGAGATTTGGAATGAAAGATTGTGCACCTACAGTATCACCCATTATGAAAGGAGACAAATTTAGTAAGAATCAATGTCCTCAAAATGAATTAGAGCGAGAGAAAATGAAGAACATACCATATGTATCTGCTGTAGGTAGCCTGATGTATGCACAGGTCTGCACAAGGCCTGATATCAAAGTAACCCTAGTTTGGATCATTGGAAAGCTGCGAAAAAGGTTATGAGGTACTTGCAAGGTACCAAGGATTACAAGTTGACTTACAGACATACTGATCAATTGAAGGTAATTGGTTATTCAGATTCTGATTTTGCCGGGAGTGTAGACATAAGAAAGTCTACTTTAGGATATATTTTCCTTCGTTCTGGAGGAGCTATATCTTGGAGAAGTACTAAGCAAACACTTGTTGCTTCATCTACCATGGAGGCAGAATTTGTTGCATGCTATGAAGCAACAACACAGGCATTATGATTAAGAAATTTTATCATAGGTCTCAAAATTGTCGATTCTATATCAAGACCTCTAAAGATTTTTTGTGACAATTCAGCTGCGGTTTTCTTCTCTAAGAATAATAAAAGTGGAAGTCAAAGTAAGCATATCGATATAAAGTACCTCAAGGTTAGAGAGAATGTTAAGAAACAAAAAGTGTCCATCGAGCATATTAGTACTAAGCTAATGATTGCTGATCCCATGACTAAAGGTTTGCCAACCAAACCATATAAAGACCACGCGGAACATATGAGACTTAATAATTTATTTGATGTTTAATTTCTCTTTAGTTGTTTTGTATTTGGGACACATATTTACTTGTTCTTAGAGAATAAAAGACAATATATATTTTGTGCACATAAAGTATATATATATATATAAAGTTTTTTTAATCCATGGGGATAAATAAAGAACAATATATCCGTGGGGATGTTTAGAGGAGGACCCGAATGGCTAATAGATAGTCCATTCATAAAGAATTAATGGCCCATAAAGTACTCATGTAAGGATTACATTACATTGTAATACATGGAAGGAAATACTTATTATAATTGAGGGGATTACTGCCATGATTCAAGTATTGGATTCTTTATTTGAGTGGGAGCACTTCACAACTAGTGACATGAATAATATCGTGGCTATAGCATAGTGATAAGCACTTATTGAGTTATTTAAATTTCATGTGGGCCAAGTGGGAGAATGTAGGATTATATCTCCTTAAAGAGAATTTTATGTGGCCCACATTTGAAGATGAAACTCATGTCTTAAGTTTCTTATTTCATGTCTTAAGTTTCCTATTTGTGAAAGTTACATGTTAAATGTAACATCCTTTAGTAACTCTCAAATGGTGTAACCCATTTGGTTAATAAAAACCATGAAGTTACAACTTTTAAGCTCCTTGATGGAAGGAGAGTTATGGAAATCTTCATCTAAAAGGGTCCCTAGTCTAGCCTATATATAAAGCCTATGTTTCCATCAAAAGGATATGTGTAAGGTAAATGCCATAGACTAGAAGACTCTTTTATGTACACTATCATCATATAGTGCGTCTTCTTTTCTTCAACGACTTAAACAACTATGGCTGGAGGTATGTGTATTTTATTCCGCAACTCTAAATTTATCTTACATGAAACACAGATATTTATATATAAAAACAAATGGAGCAAATATGTAGCTTATTCAAACAGACCAATAGATGTTCCAAATCACAAATAAGACATCATTTCCAAACCAAATCTAAGAAACCTCTATATGTGCAATTGAAAATCATATGCATGAAAGACGTAATGAAAAATCTAGCAAAAGTCTTGGGGTTACATAAGTCACCATCTGTATCTTCCAATCACACAACGTCCACAAAGGACTTTCCTCAAACATATGGTGGGCTTTACATACCCACATAACATTAAGAGTCAAACCCATAAACTAATTCTATCTATTTCGAGGAACTTGATGGCTTATGCCAAGATGGTAGCTAAAACAAACTACAAGAAATCAAGCAGTAGAAAGCATTAGTGAGCCTGATTCTAGGGTACCCTAGAAAAAAAAAAAAAAAAAAACGAAGATATGGTAAAGTAAAATCAATCATTAGAAAAGATTACTTATTTTTCATGTCAGAAAACATTAGTTCCATTTCAAAGTGAATTAATAATATAATATAACAGATAGACATGAGAAGCTACCTTCATTAAACATTCCGAATTACTAATAGATGTAGATATTTGGGATGTGCTGCACCTTAGGTAAATCCACGCTTCCTTCTCCTTCAATGCGATTTTGAAGTTCCATTAAGACAGATTTCAAAAGTAGTTCTTGGAGATTTTGAAGGTATTTAATGCCCTTGGGCACTGTGTTTAATTCCATACAGCTAATAATATCTAGGGATTTCAGATTGGGCATCACCCCCTTTTCTATTATTATCTCATTCAACTGAGGGAAATTACGAATTCTTAAACTTGTAAGCTTAAGAAAGCCTGTACTGAAACATAGCTGTTTTCCAACATAGGCATTAGCAAGTGTAAGACTTCCCAAATGGGGCAAAGTAGCGATGTGAGGAAGTAGATCTTCTTCTAGTCTTGACCAACGCAAAAGCAAATTTGTGAGGCTTTGAAGTGAACGAAACCACTGTGGCACATTCTATAGTTTTCTAGTCAAATAAAGCTTTTGAAGGTTGGGAGGAGGAGATGAGAGTGCATCCATTCGGAGAGTTTCCTCCTCATTAGTTACTATGATAGCCAACACCCTAAGATGTCTCATGTTTTCAATTGAGACACATAAGTCCTTCTCATCTCCTTCTTTCACATTTGAAATACCGATCGAGTTGAGTTGCCCCATGCTCCGAATTTTTTTATAAAGTCACCTTTTGCTTCAACAATACATACAGTTTGCAAATTTTTTAACCTACTAATATTTCGTGGTATTTGCATTCCTGTTAAATATCTGAAGTCATTCCAATTTCTAGTGATGCTATACATTATTAAATGTCACAAGCTTTGCAACTTTCCAATTCCATGAGGAAGGGCCTTTTGTTAGGACATATATAGTTCAAGTGGTTGTTGACATATGTCATTATTTTATGTAATTGGCTTATCCTTAGACAAAACGCACTTTACTTGTAATGGGGTAGGTTTAGGATGTGTTTAACGTGTCAAAGAAACAGTGTTTCAAGACTAAGTGTTGAAGTCATCAAGTCTGTCCAAGAAATAAGTAAGGAAGTGCAAGTTACTAAAGCTCGACACCTGTCTCGACACATGCATCTATCAAGTTTTAAGAAGCTGTTTTAGCCCGAGCCTTGACAGCTTCTCGACAAATCCTCGACACCTCTATCTATCGAGATTTAAAGAAAACAGATTTTCAGTTCTGTTTAAGTCCAATCCGTGAATGTGTCTTTGGGACTTCTTTTCTCCTAACCCTAGACATATAAAAGGATTGTTTTAAGGGCCGTCAAAGAGATGCAAGTTGCACAAGCATTGAGTAATTCTTGTTCATGCAATTTGTGATAAAAAAGACAAAGTTCATGCCCTAGTTCATCCTTTGTGAAGAAGTTGCTGTGTAATGTGCACCGTAGGGTTTTGTAACCAAGCATCTTCTTGATCTTCATCGTGTGGATGATTTGAAAAACTTTGCAGTCAACAACTCTCTCTCTAGTTGGTGAATTGAAGTCGCGTACTGGGATCCACGCATCTGGTTAGTCACGTACTTGGGAGCCATGCATTGAAAGGAGAAACTGTCACTACAGAGCAAGTCCAATTGGGTATTGGGGTAAGGGTTCAATTGTAGGTTGGTAAGGTACTTGAGATTCCTTGCTTGTAATCGCTTGCTGTGATAATAGTGGAGTTTCGGGAGTGGTGACCTTAAATCACCCGGTGGGACTTTTGTCGTCAGGTTTTCTCCATTCGTAAACAAACCATCGTGTCTTTTATTTTTTGCTGCATAATTTAGTTTTGGTGATTTGTTTGTGCTGCCAAGTGTTTTTGCATGTTAATTTGATTAATTAATAATTGGGCTAATTAATCAATTTAATTTATCACAAGAGGTCAACGCGTTTGTGGCCTATCACCTTTATTTGTGTTTCCCTAATGTCCAAGGTTTGAAGATTAAGGAGCCTCCCTATGGAATTTGGGAGCTTCTTAAGTAAAGTTCCCCTTAAATTCAAATATCTTAAGTTGAATAATTTGAATAATTCATCAGACAATTCATCAATGGGGGCATCCTCCAAATCTAGAACCCTTAAAATTTTACTTCCTGAAGACAATGTTTTCAAAGACTTGTTAAAAACAAGAAAAGAACAGAGCTTTGATGTACCCGTAAATGATTTGAACTCTCCATTGGTTTTGTGAAATGAAATGTGGCGTGCTTTGCATTCTATCATTTCTTCTCCTCCATCATGTACAACACCAAACTTTTCTTTAACTAATATTGATAGAGCAAGCTCCCGCAAAATATCATGCATTTTACATCTTCGTGGCCTTCCATATGCGTTCCTCTTTACAACTTGAAGCATGTTCCTGAAAGTGAGTTTTACTAGATAGCTATCTGCTATTTCTTCTAGAGTGGACCCTTCAAATTTTTCTACAAATCCTTCTGCCATCCATAGCTTAATGAGCCTTTTTCTTCGAATCTCATGATCTTCTGGGAAAAGAGAGCAATATAAGAAACAATGCTTCAATTGATATGGTAAATCATTGAAACTAAGCAACAAAATGTTCTTCACTGCTTCTAGCTCAGGATTGTTACTTAGATTCCAATTCAAGCTGCTATTAATTTGATTCCATTGAGACATATCATTCTTGGAGTACATAAGACTGCCCAAAGCCGCAATTGCAGGAGGTAGGCCTTTACATTTTCTTACAAGTTCCTGAGCAAAAGATTTAAGCTCTGGTGGACAGATTCTATTTGGACTTCTTAAGAATGCTTTCTTGCAAAAGAGTTCCCACGCCTCATCTGGTTTTAGCAATTAAATACAATGAACATAAGGTATACCCATAAAAGGATGGTGAGCTACATCATCTTTACGAGTTGTAAGGATGATTTTGCTCCCAGGATATCTATCTCGAAGTGATACTTTTAGTTCATCCAAGACATTTGCGTCCCAAACATCATCTAGGACAAGTAGATATGATTTATTCTCTAAGTAGCTCACTAGCATTTTCACTAACAGCCTGTAGTTTACAACACTCAAGTCTGATGGATTTGTTTCCTTCTTTGACTCGTATAATTCCTTAATCATGCTCCTCAATAAGTCTTCTACATCATATTTTTGGGAGACAGTGATCCATGCATAACAATCAAAATGTCTTTTCATAGTGTCACTGTTGTAGGTGTTGGCAACTAGTGTGGTCTTGCTAGATCCTCCCATCCCCAAGATTGAAATGACAGTCTGTTGTTGTTCTTTATCCATCAACCACGTCATTAATTGTTTTCTTTTATCTTTGATCCCTACAAGTTCATCTTCTTCGACAAACAAAGATAATTCGGCATGCCACACAACCCATTTGTGAAAATCTTCTGAACTTTTCCCCTCTATAGGATCAACATGATATTTCTGATTTAACTCTGAAGTGGTCTTGATTGTCTTATTGATATTCTGTAACTTGTTGGCTATTTTATGCCTCACCCAAAGAGTCTATGGAATGTAAATTGTGTGGTGAAGGAACCAAGCGAATCGACCCCCAATTTGTTGGCTATTGATGTGATACATGAACATATCAATAACATCTTCTAAATCATATGCTGTGTTCCTCACATTTGTCACCCAAGTTTCCTCTCCGGTACTGCTTGCTTCCCTTTTATCTGCATCTATTAATAAAGACCGCATGCTTGTCAACTCATGCTTGATATTTGCAATTGCATCACGAACCCCCCATAATAGCGACGCTTTTGTTGCGAGAGCTGAAATGATATTGTCAATCAAGAGTTCTACTATAGCCGAGTCCATTTTCGCTTCCAAATTCCCTCCTAGCTCTGTTGCTGAATTGTTAGGTTCCCCTTCTTCCAATCATATAAGTTGGAACTTGGAGAATAGAGGTGAGTGAAAGGAAGAGGAATAGAGGGCCAAGCTGTGACTTGTTGCTCGCCACACGAGAGACCTACGGCATAAGAATCAAGGTAAAACCGTCAAAGTTAAAATGAACGAAGGAATTTTCCTTATCTTTTATATTAGCTTTTTTTATTTTTTAACTGCATAATAAATTAATAATGGTAAGGTAGGGGTGGCAATTCGTGTTCACGTGTCGGGTTTGTGTCGTGTCAACTCATATGTATCCGACTATATAGGTCAACACTAACCAGACATGTTTATTAAACGGGTCAAGATTCCTCAACCCTAACACGACCCATTTATTAAACAGGTCAGTCGTGTCGACCTGTTTATCATCAAAATGAAAAAAAAACATTTATGGAAAAAACAAGCAAATAAATATTTTAAATATAAAATTTAGAACTAATGAGTAATTATATCACAAATAATCATTCAAAACTAAAACATATCTCAATATCATAAATAATCAATCACAATACGTCAAAGAAAATAAACTACAACAACTAATAAGTTTATATACCTATAGTTTGAATGGTATATTGGTAAAATTTCATTTAATTAAACGGGTCAGACGGGTTAGACGGGTTCCATAGTTTAAACCCTAACCCAACCCGTTTATCAAATGGGTTCATCGTGTCAACCCAAATATGACACGAACCCATTAAGCCTCAACTCATAACCTGCTAATTTCGTGTCGTGTCGTGTCGGGTTCGCGGGTCGTGTCCAATTTTGCCACCCCTATGGTAAGGGAAGTGAGGCCTTGAGGCTACTGTACCAGTAAATGCTTATAAACATTGAAGGACTAAAATGAAATAATTGATAATCCAATATAAAAAAATTAGAAAATTATATAGTTTATGGACCAAAAATTAGACATTTTTTTATTTCTTTCAAAAAATATCATTCTTATCTGATTACAATTAACACTTTTGAATAAATTATTACTAACTCTATAATAGTAATCACATTTATTCTCAAGTAAAGATATTAAAAGACATCAACAAAAATATAAATTTTCACATATATAGACTTGTTCAAGTGACAATTAAGTGAAGTAAATCATTAATTCACAAGATAAAGTTTTTTTTAGAAGGAATTAACAAAATTAAATTTATTACATTTCTTTGGTTTGCCTTGTTTTTTGAAAACTTGGTTGGCCTTGTTTAAGAGATGCTTTACAATTTACATTTCAAATTTCCTTGATCTATTATTTCTATATTAAGAAACCATAGAGTCATGTTCCATGAGGGACCAATTTAATTTAATTTTTTAAAAATTCTCCTTTTGAGACAAAAATCTCCATGCTATGTCAAATTCTGACTGTTTCACTTTATACTACATCAATTATAGTATGTAATGCATTTAATTTAAAAAGAAATTTATTTCTTTAAATTTTTATTATAAAAAAAATGTGATAGTGTGTAATTGGTGGAGCATAAAATAGAACACTCAAAGCATGATTGTGGATTTTTATTCCTCTCTATCATTAATTGATCAAACAATTTGGCCTTTTTTCTTTTCAATCTATAAGTTTTATTGATAATAAAAGCATTACAATTTGAATTACAACCAATACAATCCGACAATAGGTGACCAATGAGAGAAAATATAAAATGGTAATACATAAAATGCAATGATTCCATTAAGTGAAAAGATAAAAGACCATTATTTATTCCTTATGAAATGCCCCCACAGTTACAAATATCATAACAATTATATATATATATATATATATATATATCTCAAAATTAAAGTTGACCCAACGTCGTGGGTTCCAGTTAGCTCAACTGGTAAAGTCTCTGATGGTTATATAAGAGACTTGAGGTTCAATCCCCGCCTACACCAAAAACTGATTGGTGTCTTGGCCTGATGATAAAGAGCTATCATTAGGAGCGGACGTCATAAGTTGAAACTCTCTAAAAAAAAAAGTTGACCCAACCTCAACCTCATGGTTATCAAGATTTGAATTGCATCGTTAATTGATTTTATTTTTATATATCGTGTATCGTAGGATACACAAACATCTAACAAAATTTTTATATAAAAAATTGTAAATATACATATATAAAAGGTATATTCATTATAAATTTGGAATATATTCAACTAATGATTAATTTAATTGTCACTTGTATAATACTATTTAACAAAGCTAACTAAATAAATCAAATTAGCATCTATTTATAAAATACACATTCAAATTGGATCAAATTCAAAAGCGATAATATATAATGTATGAGCCAAAATAATAATTTTTTTCATCATATCAACCATCTTACCTAATTAACTCCATCTAAGTCAATTATCATCATGATCATCATCTTGCAAATTTATTTATTCATTAACAGTTTCTTTATTATCATCAACATCTGTTATTTCTTCTTGTTATTTTATCATCATGATCATCATCTTATACTTATTGTCATTTAATTAAAAACAGTAATAATTATATTACAAATATGAAAGGGAAGTATCAATTGTGTAGTCCAAATCATGTTTATGTAATGTACGATACAATACGATACAATCCATATGATACGCACTTATGTATTATATGATTGATGCACACTTACAACATGAAACTTTTTATACATGATACAATGATGCGTATGATAATGATAACTATGCTCAATCTCATGAAAATGTGGTCTCAATAATTAATAAAGAATAAATATATGATATAGACATAATTGAACAACAATTTACAATATCTTCAAATTAATAAAATAATAGGTAAATAAAAATTTGAACTCCAACCTTCACTAGGATCACTACTCAAAATTAGGGGTGTCAATATTTGACCCAACATTGACCCAACCCATGAACACGACAAGGGTTTTTATGGGTTAGGTTTTGGCCATAGCGGGTTTGGGTCATAAACAAGTCTGTTAGGTTCTAAGGAATTAGGATCTAATGTATTAGAACTTCATTTTGTAATGTTGGCAAACTATGATCAAAACATTTTAGTCTTGTTTAGACTTGCTCAAAGTATATGTTTTTTTTTTATGTAAAAGTTGGAATTGAGTTACTGCAGGATTTACTGTGTAAATCTGGCTGGCTCGATTGATCGAGAATTAGACTCGACTGATCGCAGCTCGTGCAGATTGTTTTTTTGTAGAATTTTCCAACTCAGCCCAAGCTCATATGATGTGCAGGGTTTTATGTTTTGCCCTAGGTAAAAAGGAAAAATCCTAGCCACGTTTTATTGATACTCTTTTTGCTGTGTGTGTGAATCTTTTATGAGATCTAGAGATGTTTGTCTTCACATACACTTAGGGTTATCAAGATCTAGATTGATGTCAAGAGCTTGGTGATCAATTCAGTTGCAGATTCAAAAGCTTAAAGATATACAAACAGGAGTGTTTGTGCTTGCTGGGAATCCAAGAAAGAAGTAGTCCGTGGACTTAGAGTTATCACGTGGTCGTGGTAGTAAGTTTCCTACTTGAAGTAGTAATAGGATGTTAGTGGTCTGAGTCGCTATTATGTAAACTTCAATTCTTTCATAGTGGACTCAGTTTACCTAGAGGATAGTTAGGTTAAATCCCCTCCAGATTTTTTACCGGTTTTGTTTTTCTAGGTCATCATATTGTTGTATTCTTTATTTTTCGCACTTTATAATGATATAATTTATATGTGTTAATCTAGATCTGCATAATTTACCTAAGTTAATCACTTGGTTAAATAACTAGGTTAAACTGGTTGTGTTTAAGGTGTCTAAAAATGTACAAAGTCGACCCGAAAGCGACACAATAAGACATGTGTCATAAGCAGGTCAACCCGCGTGTCTCGCAGTAGACACATTTGACACATCAATTTATTTGTGTCAGCTTGAAATAACCCATTTAACATAACTTGTTTAACTCATATAATAAATAAATATTTATTTTATTTTAGATTTGTGAAATACATTTTATATACAACCTATATTTTAAACTTAAAAAGAAAAGTGAGTAATTACGAAAGCTTACAAGTAATATAATTAGAAATTGTAACATTATAAACCCTAATCATGATCAATTTACTATTTACACCAACTCTTTCAATCTTGATACTTAGCATTTGGTGAGTTCTGTGGATGTCATTTTTTTTTTTTTTTAGCTATGTTATTTTGAATTTGGGTTGAAGTGTATGCACTTCTTTTAGAGTGTAAAGAACTTATTTTTAGATAAATGTTATATTTTTGTTGAGCTATGTTATATTTATCATTGTGGACGGTCCATTCAATGGATGATATGCAATGCTGGCTCAATGCTATAAGCAATTGATGTGGTCGCTTAAGCCCCAAATAAAAAAAGGGCTTTCAAATTTTAACCAATAGGGTTATTTCTTTCGTTGTAATAGTATTAATTAAGCCCAAATATTAACCAATAAATAAAATAATATTTTTTATCAAATGAAAAAAAACAAACAAAAAAAAGAGAGAATGCTACGTCCACAACATTTTTTACAACATTTTTACAGCAAATTCTAAGTTGCAAGTTGTTACAGACTGTTATTGATAGCAAAAACATAATTTTAATAGTAGATTCAAATAGAAAACAAGAAGCAATTTAAAACCTAGGATTTGTTGTGAAAAACATTGTAAATGTAGCACTTCTCAAAAAAGAAGAAGAAGAGCAATACACAAAAAACTTCACAACATTTTTCATAAAAGTTGAATTAGCAAACTTTTACTAGTTCTCATCTAGGTCCACTACTAACATCACTCTTTTACTTACCACTAACAATCTCCCACATCAACAAGTGTAAAAAGTTCTATCAAATTTTTTGTGTCTTTATACTTTCTTTAAAAAAAAATTTCTACACCGTTCATGTTAATTAGTAGTAATTTTGCATATAAAACAAGATAATCAGTTTTCGCTTTAAACTCCCATATGCATGAAACCGCCCTTGATGATATGTTATATTATCTCTTTTGTAACATAGTTCATCAGCTGCATTTTCAAATTGGACAATGCAAATTATTATTTTTAGCTTTTCTAATATTTTCAAACGCAACTTCTCATTTTTTGTTTTCCCACTCTTTGATCATCGTAGGTGAAAAATTATCATTTATTGTGAGATGAAAAAAATTTGTCATTCCAAAATTTGATTATTTATCATTGTGAAGATTATATATATATATATATATATATAGAGAGAGAGAGAGAGAGAGAGAGAGAGAGAGAGAGAGAGAGAGAGAGAGAGAGAGAGAGAGAGAGAGAGAGAGTTATATATTAACGGTTTTTTATTAACATGATATTAGTCCATGCAAAATTAAAGAACAGAAAATTATTAAAAAACAAGCAAGCTGGTACGTTTAAATTGCACAAAAAGACATTTAGTGAGCGTTTGGATTGTGTTTGGGTGCAAACACTCTTTTTTTTTTTTTAAACTAGCGCCTATTGCACTGTTCATGTAAGCAAATGAACAGTGTTTTGGTACGAACAGTAATCTAGAAATTATTATTTTTTATTGTTTTCAGTTTTCAGTAAAATAAGTAATATCCAAACGCACCCTTACAATATTATAGCTCATAGTCATTCTAAATGTTGATCTCAATTTTTTTTTTGTTTGGTTTTTTATTTCCCATTAATAAAAAAACTATTTAATTATATCAATTTAAAAAAAATGTTGTTGTTAATCTAGAGTTTCATAGTATCATATTTGTTATAATAATAATAATAATAATAATATCACGTATAATGCTTTTTTTTTTTTAATGTTTCTGCGTGTAAATACGTGTTACAAGTTAATTTACTAATAAATGACAAATTAAATAGTAGAACAATTAGAAATTCAAACTGACCCAACCCCAACCTCAACCTCATGAAGTGTGATCTTAATATTTAATGAAGAATAAACATATGATCGAAATAGACATAAGTAGAATTTTAACAACAATTTACAATTATAAAATAATAAAGAAAAATTTTCAATTCCAACCTCCAGTACTCGAAGTGGTACCCAAGATTTGCACCACCTAATATTCAATTTGAAGATAGATGTAGGAACCTAGGAGAACCAAAAGAACATATTATCAAAAATAGGAAAAAAAAATGCTAATAATTAATGCTTTTAAATATTTAAAATGTGAAAAATAAAGTAAAGAAATATTTTAAAACATAAACTTACTTGAAAATTACACTTGAATATATTCTTCAGGAAATTTGTAGACTTCGAGAGCTTACAAGAGGAGTTTACAATTGAAGGTGATAGAGAAATACAAATAGGGAGGATTGCAAATGAGAAACAATACAAAGAAGGCGTTTCACTCTTTCTTTCACTTAAGAATGAGTAGCCTTTCTTTCTTCTCAGTAAAACAGAGAATGAGTAGCCTTCTACAGAAAGCAGAAAGCAAAACTTTTTTTCAATATACGCAGAACACTCTAAGGATATGGACAGCTGAAATGAATAGAAATAGAGTGGATGCTATGACTTATTAGAGAAAGAATAATGGACGAAGCTATATTCACTTTCTCTAAACTGGTGTAGCTAATTTACTACGAATCAGGTAAGACTTCCTCAGTTAACAACTTATATTTTAAGAAATGTTAGAAGATGAGCTGTAGTCATCATTGATTTGGATTTTTTTTCCCTGTTTCCTTTTAATAATGGAGCAAAAAATTCATGTAATATAATTCATGACTCATAAAGATGAGCTGTAGTCAACAATTGTTAGCAACGCATAAAATGGAAAATTTAAATAAACGGTAGCTTGTTGATTAAAGTATATATTTTGGAGACCACTGCGCACCCTTAGTGCAGTGATTATTCTACAAGTATAAATGCTCGTAGGGTGTGGGAGGTAAGGGCCGGAGTTCAAGTCTCCAGGAGAGAGCTTCACATGCATATACACTCTTAGATTAAGATAGAGTAGAAATTCTATCCTGTATAAAAAAAAAATATATTTTGAATGCTAATTAATTGACCAAGCCTTACCTAACAACAACTCATCCTTTATTAATTAGAAAAATATTTTTGATCTATTAATGCATTAGTTTTGGTTGAAAAAAAGAAGAAGAATTATTTTGGTTTAATTTTAGACATGGTGTTTATTAATTTTGGTTTAATACAATGTTCATTTTTTTTTTTTTTTTGAGAAGATAATTCTATGTAATTAGTTGTTTGAACTTAAATGCAGTAGGCAATTGACCCATTGTATTGGAGAAATTATAGGATCCATTAGCGGCGGTCCACTCAATGGGTGATATATTATCTCCTTTGTAATATAGTTCGTCATTTTCAATTGCAAAGTTGAAAATG
Source organism: Castanopsis chinensis (assembly GCA_032878915.1). Lineage (NCBI taxonomy): Eukaryota > Viridiplantae > Streptophyta > Magnoliopsida > Fagales > Fagaceae > Castanopsis > Castanopsis chinensis. The sequence goes on from JAVQMG010000079.1 coordinate 2,597,302, forward strand.
CAAATTAGTTTTTTGGTGACAGACAATTAACATAGTGATTCAAAGCATGATAGAATAGGTAGCCAGCTTTTTCATTTTTCACTATGATTAAAAAAATCAATGAGCACCATGATAAAACAAACCAAAATTTGAAGCCAGAATAAATCCGACATACTTTCATAAATGATTAAAATAAATTCATTTATTTTTTTGGGTAAGGTATATACTATTATAAATGATGGAAAACCAGTTGCAGACTTAGTCACCTTTGACTTTTTTTTATGCACGACACTGTTGGTCCTTTTCATTGGGAATGATATTATAACCAATGGTCACTATTGATATGATCTTATATTGCGCCAGTTGCATTTTCAAACTCAATAATGCAAATTCTTTTACGCATCAGTAGTGCGAAAGATTTATTTACAAATCTCCACACAGGTGGTTGTATAATATAGAATGAAGAGTCAATCTGCATAATAGTTTACCTTGCATATAAGTATGGTTTGAATAGTCTTTGAAATGAATGTGTGTTAACCGAATTCCAGCTGGGAATCAGAGTCAGAACAAATAGCCAATTACATTATTACTAATTTCAATATCCAGTTTTCTCAAAAAAAAAAAAAAAAAAAAGCTTCTCACAGACTACTTAAGATGCCCCAGTGATGCTGTACATGATGGCCAACCTTCTGCTACACAAAATATGACTGTTGACCAGTTTTAGCCGCCAGAACATTTCTTGATTGAGCTATAAAAAGCGCTTGAGGTATCTATGTGGTTTGCAGTCACATAATTGAATTCTAGCGGAATACAATACCAAAAGTTATGGCAACCTCTCTACTATGAATCACAACCAAGAGACTTACAGACATACGCGCAGACACAATAAAATTTTAAACTAACTTCAACGCCTTCCATTCTACTCTATTGCTCCATTCAAGTTTGTCCTTCTCTTCTTCAAGAGCTCGAACTCTGGCAATCTTCTTAAAGCACAGTTCCCTGTTGTGGGGTGGGATGTGACTTGTTTTGAAGAACTCTGACCAAATTCTAGTCCCAACTAGGTCTTTAAGTCAGTATGTTTTGGTTTGCTTCAAATTCAAATTGAAGCTTTTTTTTTTTTTTTTCTTCTGCCTAGTTTTAGAGTTCAACATAAAAAAGGAGTTCTTTACCCAAGTCTGACTTGCTTTATATTATTCTCAACAAAAAAAAAAAAAAAAGACTTGTTTCATATAAATAGATGGTGCTTAGCGGCAAATTAGATTAGAGAATAGAATAGAAATTAATTGATTCCTTTAAATTTGTGAGAGAAACTTCTTGGGGTTTTGTAAGAGTGTCTCCATACTACTTTCCATAATCTCCATATTTGTTAGTGAAACGTTTTTCTTGTTGCTTTCTGTGGGCATAGAGTGGCAACTGGCAAGTATAGAATTGTCTGAAACAATAGAAAAAAATTAATTGGGATGTTAATTGTTCAAACAAGCTAAATTACATATACACAGAGAATATGCGCAAATATGTAGTTGAACACCAATCTTCCCACAACTAGCCAGTAAGGCATAAAGGAGTTCATATTTTTACATTTATTACAAGCAATTTAGAAACAGAGTCTTCTTTTACCCTTAATTTATTGAACAATGTGTTTCATTTCGAGGAACTTAATGTGTTTTATGCTAAGATGGTAGCTAAAACAAATTCCAAGCAATCAAGCAATAACAAACATTGGTGGTAAGGAAAGGCAAGGGTACTAATAACGTTTTAAAGATTTAAGGACTAAAATGAAATAAACAATAATCCGATAAAAGAATTAGAAATTGTATAGTTTAAGGGCCAAAATTTGTCAATTTTTATTTAATTTGAAACAAAATAATTAAATTTTTCTAAAATATCATTCTTATTTGATTACATAACTAAAACTTGCATTCATTCTCAAGTAAATATATTAAAAGACATTGACAAAAATTTAAATTTTTGCATATAAGACTTGTTCAAGTGACGATTAAAAATCATTAACAAGATGAAGTTAAATACATTTGTTTTGCCATGTTTAAAGAGATGTTTTACATCTCAATTTTCCTTGATTTATTATTTTTATATTAGGAAAACATAGTCATGTTTCCATGAGAGACCAATTTATTTTAATTGTTCTGAAACTTTTTCATCTCAAACAAAGATCTCATCTCACAAAGTGTTCTATTTTATACTGCATTAATTACGGTACCTTATGTGTCTAACATTTTCTGCTTTTAAACTTTGAATTTTTAAAATGAAAAAAAAATAATAATAAAACGTGGCAATTTGGAACACACATTAGTGAGATGGAAGAATTTTATTCCTCAGTATCATTATCTGATCAAAACAATTTCTCTGTTTTTTCTCCAATTATAAGTTTCATTTATAATAAAAGGATTTCAACTAGAACTAATAGAGTAAGATAATAGGTGACCAATTAGAGAGAATTGGAAAGGGTGATGCATAAAATGAAGTCATAATCAAAATATTAAGTGAAAAGATAGAAAGCTATTCCTCATAGAATACCTCCACACCTACAAATAGCAGAGAAAAACCTTAGCCCATGGGCAGTGCCCATTTTCTATTAAGCGGGCTAGCTAGGCTTAATGAGTTACTCATGGACTTTTTTAATAAGCCTTTAATGAGCTTATTATAAATTTTTAAAAATAGCTTAAAATGCAAAATTTACTCTCTAAGTTTTATCAAAATTCATTTTAGTACTATAACTTTGCTTTTGATCAATTGAGTCCTCTAAGATTCAAAATTGTTCCATCAAGGCCTCTAAGATTCAAAATTGTTCCATCAAGGCCTTCTGTTTATGTTCGATAGCAATGTCCATTAAAAACACCAAGTTGGCATTGTTTTAGTGTTTTTTGAATTCATTGTCCTGTAAACATTTTTAAAAAAAAAAATTGAAAGAAAAAATTAAAATTTATTTTGTTTAATTTTTCCACTGGAATGTTGAATAGTTAACTTTTCTATTGATGAACAATGATCTTAAATTAATGAAACCCAAATTTCTTTAAACTTAAAAAAAGAAACCCAAATTAACATATTCACTCAACCTTCTTTTCCCCATAATTTATTTTTAGTATGGAAGATTTTGTGAGGAAAGGAGTACGTGCGACAAGACTACAAGAGTGTAATATAAATATGGACAAAGTTTAGCTACAAAATCGGTTATAACCTTAAACTACAAACTCACTCAATATCCTTTTATTGGAGGTGAATTTTGACAAATTCACCATTGAATTACATCTTCTTCTTATATCCTCCATGTTTACAAAATTTCAAGAAAATTAAATATCAATACCTATGTCATCAATACATTTTTAAATTACAAATTTTTGTAATTTAAATTTATGCATAAAATATAAGTTTATAGATTATATAGTGAAAAATATCTGATTGATATAAAATTTGACATATGTATTAAGAGCGTAAAGAACATGCAATTCAATAGTTAGATTTTAAAAATATGCAGTAATATTTATTTTATTGAGTGAGTTTGTACACTAAGGTTACAACCGATTTTATAGCTAAACTTTATCCTATAAAGATAGTAATGGGATGTAATACATTGAAGCATAAACAGTGGCGGCACATAATCCCTAATGGGTAATGAAAAAGGGTTCATCAAACTATTATTCAAATTGTGTTCACTATTGTATCCAAAAAAGAAAAGAAAAAAATTTGTGGGTTCACAAAAAATATTATTTAATTTGGATGAACAATTTGGCTGAGGAGAAGGGCGGAATAGAGGTGTGAAACTGTGAACGCATTGAAATAGGTTGAATTTTGTTTTTTGTTTTTTGTTTTTTTATTAACCCAATATAAATTTCACATGTTGAGCAAGTTTCAACCCGGCTAGATCTATTGGGAACATGTAGGGTTGGGTTGAGTCGTTAGAACCAATTTGTCATGCCTAATTAAAAAAAAAAAAAAAAAAAGGGTTTCATCCACCAATTTAAACCCATTTTTTTTAATAAAATGATTATAATATCATCTGAACTAAATCTCTAAAATACTAAAAATAAATCGAACTAACAAATTTAAACTAAGTTATAAAACCTAATATAAATTAAATTTTTTTGATATGTATATAAAATCTAAAATAAAATAGTTATAAAAAGAGCTAAAATAAAATAAATTATAGAGTTTAAAATACATATATTTTTTAAAATATTCAAATTAATAGTGGGTTGGATCCGGTTATTTGGATTGAAATTTTGTCAATCTCAACCTGATACATTCCAAGTTTCAAAAAGATAAGGACCCAGCCCAACTCTTAAACTCACAAAAACAAACCTAAAGTGTTGCTTTAAATTGGCTTAGATTAGGTTCATCGAGTTGGTGGATCTAATCTAAACATCAAAGAAACTAACAGAAGAACTATAAAACTCACTGAAATGATAGAAAAAAAATTAACACGGATGCAAAGAGTTTACAGTTTACACAAACTAAATTACATACAACACAGAGAAGATGAGCAAACCCACACTTGAACCAGTAGAATCTTCCAACAACCTGTCACTACGTACGACATCTACGACTTCACAAACTTTTACATTTATTACAAACAATTAAGAAACAAATTCTTGACTATTAATTTATTGAACACTAACCAAAATACCCAAACAATACTTAGACTTGGAGCTCCAAACCAAACAAGATCCCTTGGAAGCAAACAAGGCAAACTCATAAACTTCAGCATGATTCTGCCACTAGTAAAACAAAAACAAACAAAATAGAGATATGGTAAATTTTGTCAAGGTTCAACTCATAAAAAATTAAGCTATTACAAAGTGGACTAATAATATTTATCTAGCATTTCATGGTCATATATAAACTTATTTGTAAAATTTCTATATAATAAGAAAAAAATCACCAGCTAACACGTGGCTTATTAATACTGACAAATTCATATTCCAAACTACATACAAGGCATCGTAACCAAACCAAATCTAAAAATCCTGTGTACATACAATTGAAAATCACAAGCAAGATTAGGATTATTAACAGGCATGAAGGACACAGTGAAAAACCCAAAAAAAAAGTTGGGGTTACATAAGTCATTGTTAGGTTCTAAGACTTTAGGAACTAAATGTATTAGAATTTCGTTTTGTATATGTTGGCATACCATGATCAAAACAATGAGTCTAGGTTTAGGCTTGCTCAAAGTTTGGTTAAGTGTAAGTTGGAATCGAGTGATTGCATAAATTATTGAACAAAATCACAAGGCTCGATTGATCGAAAATTAGGCTCGATCAATCCAACCACGTGCAGATTTATTTTTCTATAGAAATTCCAATTCAGTCCAAGCCCGTTTGACATGTAAGGTTAAGTGTTTTACTTCAAATATAAAAAGAAAAAACCTAGCTACGTTTTAGAGGTCATTGGAGTATTGTGTGTTGAATCTTTTGTGAGATCTAGAGATATTTACTTTCATACACACACATAGAGCTATCAAGATCAAGATTCATGTCAAGAACTTGATGGTTGCTTCAGTTGTTGCTTAAAGAACTTAAAGAAGATCTAAAACCTTTGAATGGAGTCTCAAAGTCACAAGTAGGAAAACTTGTGATTGCAACAGATCAAAGAAAAAATTAGTCAGTTGACTCGAAGCTGTCACGTGATCGTGATAGTAAGTTTTCTACACAAGGTAGTATATTAGTGGTCTAAGGGTCTATTTGGATACCGCTTATTTTGCTGAAAACTAAAAACAATAAAAAAATAATTAAAAAGTTAACTATTCACAAACTTTTACTATTTACATCCCTAAATGCACTATTCATGGACAATGAACAATGCAAGAGGCGCAAAAGCAGGAAATGCAAAACATGAGCTTATCCAAATGCTCACTAAGTCTTATTATATAAACTTCAATTCTTTTATAGTGGATTAGTTTTTACCTTGTAGATAGTTAGGTTAAATTCTCCTCATATTTTTTACCGGTTTGGTTTTCTTGGGTCATAAGATCTTTGTGTTCTTTATTTTTTGCTACTTTACATGATATGAATTTATTGTATTAACTTAGATTTGAATAAAAAACCTAAATATTCACTTGGTTAATTAATTAAGTTAAACAATCTGATTTATAGGGATCTAAAACTTGATAGTCATCATCTTGTATCTCTCCCAATCACACATCATTCATAGATGACTTTCCTAGAACATATGGTGGGCATTACCCACATACATAATACGCCTACAACCACACGTTCATACACGCATACAGACCAAAATACATATAAAACATAGTATTTTGAGACAAGACCTAAAAGCTAATTCATTCTATTTCAAGAAACTTGTTGTGTTTATGCCAAGACGGCAACTAAATCAAACTCCAAGCAATCAAGCAATAGCAAGCATTATCGGGCATGCTTACTTATTTATCATGTCATAAACTATTAGCTCCAAAAAATTAAGCTATTACATGTTACGTACATAAATTTGTTAGTGAAATAGCTTAGATGAAAAAAAAAATTGGGGGGGGGGGGGGAGGGGGTTAGATGAAGATAACAATGAATGCCAATGCGATAATCATTCATGAAAAAATACAAAAAGAAGAAAGACATAGAGAATTGAGAAGCTACCTTCATGAAACATTCCTGAATTACTGCTAGATTAAGATCTTTGGGATGCACCACAACTCTGAATAATAAAGAGTAACTTATGAGTTATGTCTAAGAGTATGATAACAAATTCAAATAGATATTGCTAACTTAGGTAACACAAATTATCAAGTTTCAATTCCAATCACATAAAAGAAGACAAAAACAAAATTATTCAACATGTGTTAGTTGAAAATTATGACTTGGATCACTCATTTCTCTTCATGAGCTTATGACAACCTAACAATGAGGAATGTAGTAAAAATACAGTTTAAAGCAAGAGATTTGCTACCTAAAAGAAGAATTGGATAAATAGAGAAAAATTGGAAATCTCATTAAGAATTTATATGTAAGTCAAGCATTTATAAGTAAGACTCAAGAACCATAGGTTAATGGCCAAGACACATCAATAAGGGAAAATAATTAAATTGTGATTATGCTTATCAAAAATAAATAAACCTTAATCAGATCTCATTCATATAGGAATTGTGAACTTAAGAGCATAGAGTCTAAAATAGAAACAGGTAACTTTTTTCTTAACTTGATACAACCACTTTTTCATGCATGATGCATGGGTATAGAAATGAGAGAGACCGTGCATCTTCTGGCTAGTAGTTTGTGCATCTCTTGGGTACTATGGTAATATGGTTAAGAGTCGGTGCAAAAGGAAAGTACAACCTAACTCCAAAGAGCATCTTCCCAGAAACAAGGAACTAGTCCCCCTACCCTACATGATCTCCTTAAAACAATAATGTCTCAGCCAAAATGGGAGAGGAACACCAATGAGGAAAATATGAGGGGACATAAAGTCAAGAAAGTATGCTGCTTCTCAAATGGATAGCAGTATGTACAAATAAGCATAAGGGGCATCAATGAAACACACAATTACTCATGAAAGAGTTGTAGTAATTATGTGTTACAAATGCAGTGTGGGTGTGTAGAAGTAGAATTTGTAACACACAATTACTACAACTCTTCCACGAAACCTAAGTTTTACAAGAAAATAAGGCTAGTAGGCAAAATAATAGAGAAAACATCTCTAAAAAACTTTTTATTAATAAACACATAATATTAATTCACCTCTCTATAAAGAGTATATATAGAAATAGAATTTCTCCTACTTTTATAAAAATAAATAATAAACCTACTCCTACTTGAGAAAGGAAAAACAATTTAACTAGGAAAAGAAAAACAATTAAAATTTTAATTCAACTAGGAAAAAGATTTTTTTTAAACTTATAAAAGTAAATAAATCCTAATTCCACTAGGAAAGATAAAACATCCACAGACGATTTCCCTCAAACAAATGGTGGGCTGAACATACTCACATACAGAATATAGCTACAAACACACATTCATACATGCATACAAACCTAAATACATACATACATACATACATACATACATACATACATACATACATACATACATATAAACAGTATTTGGAGTCATGCCCAGAAAATAATTTTATCTATCGCGCGGAATTTTTTTTTTTTTTTAATTTTTCTGTGCCAATACGGTAGATAAAACAAACTCCAAGCAATCAAGCATGATTCTGCCATGGGTAAAAAACAGAGATACAATTAAGAAAAATTTATCATTAGAGCAAATTACTTATTTATCATGTCAGAAACTATTAGTTCAAAGAAATAGCTTAAATGATAAAATAAATGCAACTATTCATTTAAAGATTAAATGTGGAGGAAAAAAATAGATAAAACTAAGAAGCTACCTTCGTGAAACATTTTGAATTAATTCCAAATGTTATCTTGGGGATGTGCTGCACCTTTAGAAAATCTACGCTACCTTCTCCCTTAATGCGGTTTTCAAATTCCATTGAGACAGATTCCAAATTCAATTCTTGGAGATTTTGAAGGTATTCAATGCCCTTGGGCACTGTCTTTAACTCCATGCAATAGAAAATATCTAGGGATTTTAGATTTGGCATCACCCCCTTTCCAATTATTATCTCATTCAAATAAGAGAAATTACAAATCTCCATATTTGTAAGCATGAAAAAGCCTGTACTAAAGCATAGCTGCTTTCCAACATAGGCATTAAAAAGTTTAAGACATCCCAAATGGGGCAAAGTCCCGATGTGAGGGAGCAGATCTTCTTGCAGTCTTGACCAACATAAATACAACATTGTGAGGTTTTGTAGTGAACAAAACCACTTTGGCACCTTCTCTAGTTTTCCAGTCAACATAAGCTTTCGAAGGTTAGGAGGAGGAGATGTGAGTGCATCCATTTGGAGAGTTTCCTCCTCATTAGTTACCATGATACTCAAGCTCCTAAGAATTGTCATGCTTTGAATTGAGATACATAAATTCGTCTCATCTGCTTCCTTCACGTTTCCAATACCAATCGAGGTGAGTTGGGTCATGCTCCGAATTTGTCTTATCAAGTCTCCTTTTGCCTCTATACCGCACACAGTTTGTAAATTCTTTAACCGCCAGATATTTGATGGTGCTTGCATCCCTATATAATACCTGAAGTCATTCCAATTTCCAGTGTAGCAATACATTATTAAATGCCGCAAGTTTACCAACTTTCCTATCCCACGAGGAAGGGCCTCAATTTGTGTGTCCCTAAGATCCAAGGTTTGAAGATTAAGGAGCCTCCCTATAGAATTTGGTAGCTTCTTAAGTAAAGTTCTCCTTAAATTCAAATATCTTAAGTTGAATAATTTGAATACTTCAGCAGGCAATTCATCAATGGGGGCATCCTCCAAATCCAAAACCCTTAACAATTTACTTCCTGAAGGCAATATTTTCAATGTCTTGTTAAAAACAAGAAAAGATCGAATCTTTGGCATACCTGTAAATGATATGAGTTCTCCATCAGTTTTGTGAATTGAAATGCGGCGTGCTTTGCATTCTTGCATTTCTTCTTTTCCATCATGTACAACACCAAACTTTTCTTTGACTGAAATTGATAGAGCAATCTCCCGTAGAAGATCATGCATTTTTAATCTCCTTGGTCTTCCAAATTCATTCCTTTCTACAACTTGAAGCATATTTCGGAAAGTGAGTTCTACCTGATAGTTTTCTGCTTCTTCTTCAAGAGTGGATCCTTCATTTGGTTCTACAAATCCTTCTGCCATCCATAGCTTAATGAGCCTTTTTCTTCGAATCTCATGATCTTCTGGGAAAAGAGAGCAAAATAAGAAACAATGCTTCAATTGATATGGTAAATCGTTGAAACTAAGTATCAAAATGCTCTTCACTCCTTCTAGCTTAGGATTGTTAGTTGGACTCCAACTCACGTTGCTCTTAATTTCATTCCATTGTGACATATTCTTGAAGTACATAAGACTGCCCAAAGCTGCAATTGCAAGTGGTAGGCCTTCGCATTTTCTCAGAAGTTCTTTAGCAAAAGATTTAAGCTCCAATGGACAACTTCCATTGGGACAATTTATGAATGCTTTCTTGCAAAAGAGTTCCCAGGCCTCTTCGTTTTGCAACAATTGAATATGATGAATATGATGTTTACCTCCCAAAGGATGGCAAGCTACATCTTCTTTTCGTGTTGTAAGGACGATTCTGCTCCCACAACAACTATCTTGAAGTGCTACCTTTATTTTATCCAAGATATTTGTGTCCCACACATCGTCCAAGACAAGTAGATACCTTTTCTCTTTCAAATAGTCCACCAGCATTTCTACTAACTCCATTTGATTCATGGAACTCAAGTTTGTAGTATCCACTTCCTTCGTTGATGACTTGTAAAAGCTCTTAATCATGCTCCTCAATACGTCTTCTATGACATGTACTTGGGAAATTGTGATCCATGCACAACAGTTGAAATGTTTCTTTACATCATCATTGTTGTAGGTGTTGGCAGTTAGTGTGGTCTTGCCAGAACCACCCATTCCAATTATCAAAATGACAGTTTGGTGTAGTTCTCCATCCATCAGCCAACCCATTAACAATTGCCTTTTCTTTTCAATCCCTACAAGTTCTTCTTCTTTAAAAAAAAGAGATGATTCAGCATTATGCACCACCCGTTTCTGATTTTCTTTAGAACTAGTTCCCTCTATATGATCAATCAGATATCTTTGCTTCCTCTCTGGTACTCCCTTGATTTTCCAATTAATTTTTTGTATCTTGGTGGCAGTTTGATGCCTCACCCAGAGAGTTTTTGGAAAGTAAATGGTGTGGTGAAGGATCCAGGAAGATTGAACCCCAATTCGTTGGCAATTTAGGTGATACATGAACTCGTCAATAATGTCTTCGACATCATACGCCGTGTCTCTCACATTTGCCACCCAAGTTTTCTCTCCTTCACTCCCTACCCCCTTTCTATCAACATCTACCAAGAACGATCGCATGCTTATCAACTCATCTTTGATATCTTCAATTGCATCACGAGCTCCCCATAACAATGATGCTTCATTTGAAAGGATTGAAAGGATATTGTTAATCAAGAGTTCCACTACAGCCTGATCCATTTTTAACTTCACAGTTCAAACTCCCTTCTAGCTTAGTCACCAAGTTTTTAGGGTCCCCTTCTTTCAATTATATCACTCTATGAGAACGAGTGTGCCATGCTTTGACTTGTTGCTCGCCGGTCCTAGCTTGGAGATCTACACACACGCACAAAAAAAAAAAAAGAAAAAAAAAAAAGAATAGAGGTGGGAAACATAATGGATGAAAATATTCTAATTCTCAAAAAGTGTACTAGTACGTCAGCTAAGTTAAGAATGAATTTTGTTTTGTTGGGAGGGGGGGGTTGTGTCTGTGGTTAAGTGGTGTAGAATCTGTAGATACAATCATACAATGATCTTTGAATTTATCTAAATTAAAAAAAATGACCTTTGTATGATAGAATGGATTAATTTGAGTAACCCAATAGAGGAAAGTAATTGTCGATTTGTTCGAAAAATCAGAATGGCTAAGGTAAATGATACTTTAAAGATAATAAAAATGGAAAAAAGTATATTAAACTTTAAAATATTTTGCTATATATTTAACTTGCCCCATTAAAAAAAAAATTCTTATATATTGATCTTTGTGTTTATGAGATCAGCTTGTGGTCCAATGTATCATGTCAGCATTATTAGATCGTGTAAAAAGAATTCCTTTTAATTAGCAATTTTGTTTGCATAATAATGGTATGGTAAATCGAAGGAACCATTAGTCCATTACCTATTATTAAAACTTCAAATGAAGGATTGAAATGAAATAACTGATAATTCGATAATTGAATTAGGAAAGCTTATCATAGGAGATAGTGTGAATGTCATGAAGAGTTGGAGCTTATTACCTGGTCAGAGATACAACAGATTGTTGCGGGGTTTTAGGGTCAGATTGTGACTGGTTACTCCATAGCTCACTCGCTGTCTAAGTTTGCCAGAAATTTGTACATGTATAAGTATAACAAATACATTGACTAAATAGCAAGTATATTTATTAAAGTACATTGATTATAGCTCACTCGCTGGTAACTTTAAATAACAAATACATTTACTCAAAAGCAAAGCTATTAGAAGACACCAACAATGATGATATGATTAATTAAATGTCAAAACAATTAGAAAAAATAAAAAATTGAAATTCAAACTGACCCAACCTCAGCCTCAAAATCCGGTCCCAGAAATTAAAAAAGAATAAATATATGATATAGTAGTAAGTAAAATTAAGAAAAATTTTACAATCTTCAAATTAATATAATACGAACATAAAAATTTTAAAAATCCAACTTGCGATACACGAAAATGGTACCCTATAGACTTACACCACTTGATTTTCAATTTGAAGATTGACTTAAGAACCCATCATATACAAAAGAACAAATTGCCTAATATAGAAAAAAATGTTAATGAAATGCTTTTAAATATATAAAATATGAAAAATTCAATGGTGAAATATTTAAAAGATAAACTTACTTGAAAGTTACTACACTTTAATTTTTTTTCTTCAGGAGAATTGAATACTTAGAGAGTTGTACAAGAGGAGTTTACAAATGGGGAGGATTGCAAACAAGATATATATCTTAATGGATTTTCCAGTCTTTAACTTGAGAATATGCATTTCTTTGATAGATTGTCCTTAGCATTTAAGCTTGGAATATACATATCTTTAGCATTTGGCCAAAGATAAGAATCTGGTCGTTGCATTTTATAATTTTTTTACCATTTTATACTTTAAATTTTCTTCTTTTGCATTATGTTGGTGCATTTTAAATTAACAATTATTTGTTAAATTTCTTTGAACCTTGGTTCTCCTTCTAAAGAAGACTAAGCATTGCCATTGAGCTAGAAGTCTTTAATTTGAGAAAGTTCCACTATGACAATGATAAGTACAATATTTATGTGAAAAAATGGGTTATAATTCCCTTTAATCTTGAATAAATCTTACAAGTCTACTAACAGACCAATTTGCAAGTTGCAACATCCCTCAATATAAAAACAACAATACAATATCTATAAAGATATAAAAAAGTAAAACTGTTTTTTCTTTATACCATAGTGTTCAGAGCCAATATTCTTATCTTTGGCTAAATGCTAAAGAAATGCATATTCCAAGCCTAGTTGCTTTAAGAGAACCCCTTAAAAGAAATGGATGTTCCAAGTGAATTGTTGGGCAATCACCCTCAAAATTATGTCAAAAACTTAATTAGTAGGACTTACTATGATACTATGAGAGGAAGGAGTAATGTTCTCAGAGTTTTAAAGTACAATACTAAAATAACAATATCATTGTCTCCATATATGTTTTGTGATTATAAGACCAGCATGTTGTCCAATGTATCATGTCAGCATTCTTAGGAACTGTACAAAAAAAGTCTTTTAAATTAGCAAATTTTGTTTGCATAATAATGGTATGGCAAAGCGAAGGTACCATTAGATATTATCAAAACTTCAAATGAAGGTTTAACATGAAATGACTGATAATTCGACAATTGAATTGGGAAAAAGGATGTAGTGTGAATGTCATGAGGGGTTTGAGCTTACCTGGTACAAGATCCAACAGCTTAATTTCAGGGTCAGCTCTGTGTCTTGTATTAAGCGGCCGGACTGGAAACTCTATAGCTCACTCGCTGGCTAAGTTTGCTAGAAATCTGGCAGATGAAGTTGTTTGGATGGGAGATTCCCCTGTGAAATAACATCAATTTCTTCTCTTAATATATATTTATATATAGTAGGAACTTGAAGAACCAAAATCATATTTTGACATTTTTATTTTCTTCTAAACATAAAAGATAAAGGTTAAGACTTCCTAAAAAATCATTATTAAAATTGTTGAACAAACTAGTTCTTGGAACAAGTACATTGATTCAAAAGCAAAGCAATTAGATTTAGAAGAAACTAACAAGGATTATCTCATTAATTAAATAGCAAAACCATTAGGAAGAAAAAAAAAATCAAACTGACCCAACCTCAGCTGACAAAATCTGATCCAGATTATTAATAAAGAATAGCACGTATAATTAAGAACAATTTACAATCTTCAGATTAATATAATAAAAATATACAAATTTTATAACTCCAACATGCAACACTCGAAAATGGTTCCCTAGGGCCTAGACTTACATCACTTGATTTTCAATTTGAAGATTGATGTAAGAACCCACCATATACAATAGAGCAAAATTATCTAATATAGGAAAAAAAATAATGTTAATGAAATGCTTTTAAATATATACAATATGAAAAATTCAACAGTGAAATATTTCACTATACAATATTACAATGTGAAATATTCAATAGCGTAGTCAATTCCAATTAAGTTTATCTTCTAAATATTAATATTTAGAAGATAAACTTAATTGGAATTGACTACACTTGAATTTTTTTCTTCAGAAGAATTGTATACTTAGAGAGTTTACAAGAGGAGTTTTCAAATAAAGGCGACAGAGAATTACAAATGGGGAGGATTGCAAATGAGAAATATATCTTGATGGATTTTTTGGTCTTTCACTTGAGAATATACATTTCTTTGATAGGTTTTCCTTCGCAATTGAGCTTGGAATATGCATTTCTTTAGCATTTGGCCAAAGATAAGAATCTAGACCCAATGGTATAATCCAATAGTATTTATTTGGTTGGCAAATAAATGTTCTTTATTTGGTAGAAGCTATTAGTGCAGAATTAGCTTAAGTTACACGACAATTAAGTTGGACTATTTATCATGGAGGGACAAGTCAAATAAAAATTCTACTACACCGGTTTGTAAGTTTTGTTCTATTTTTTTTATTTTTATATCTTTAATTGCTATCTTTTTTCTTTCTAAAAAATAATGATTTTGTTCTATTAGAGCACTTTAATATTAAATTATTATTTTATTAAACAACTAGTTGACAAATATAATGAAAATATATGAGAACTTAATGTAGTAAATGATGCGTTAGAGTATTATCAAATTTAAAATCACACATTAATTTTCAGCCAACTTTACTCTATTTCCCTTGAAGGGAATCAATTTTGTACCTGAGACTGTTTTGGTTTGACTAAGGGAATTAAATATTTGAATAATCTAAAATATATATATATATATATATATATATATATATGTGTGTGTGTGTGTGTGTGAATATATTTGATTTATTAGGCTTAAATGTAATATAGTCTTTTCTCCAAAAAAAAAATGTAATAAAGTCTTTTGGAAGAAATATGTAATATAGTCTTTTAATATTGGATAAATTACGTATTTGATTCTTAACCTAACTAACTTGCTATTTTAAAAGTGGATTCCAGTTAGCTCAACTGATAAGGTCTCTGATGGTTGTATAAGAGATTTAGGGTTCAATCCCTGCCTACACCAAAAACTGATTAGTGTCTTCATTTGATGATAAAGAGCAATCATCCGATGCAGACATCATAGGTTGAAACTCTCTAAAAAAAAATTACTATTTTAAAAAGTCAATACTTATAATTTTTTTCTCTAGAGTTTAAATAAATTTAAGCAGTTTTGGAACTCGTAGCTTTTTAAGCAAAAAAAACAATGCATTAAATGATTTTCCCTTAATTAAAAGTTGAATTTTCTAAATAGAACTAACAATTTTGCACAGGAGAGAGATTTTTGATATACTTTTAGTGAATTATTATCTCTAACACACTATAATATGTAAACCCTCTTCACCATATTCATGTTTTTGAGAAATTATGGGCAAAGGAAAGAGTCCTGGAAACTTAGAGCAACCTTTTTATCTGTAACTGATTGTAATTAGATTCCAAATCTTCTAAATAGTTGGGTTTTTATCTTCGCCACAAATTTTTCTTTGACTAGGAAAATTATGCAATGCTTCAAAAGCAATCCTCTCTCTCTTCTATGAATTTTGGTTCATTGTTTGAAGCACAAACTAATGCTATTCGGTTGTTCACACAGAACTTCGCACAAAAAAGATGGGACTTTCAACACCGTTGAAGCTAGTGGTGGGGGGGGGGGGGGGGCCTTGATACAAATATATATATATATATATATATATATTTTAATACAAGATAGAATTTCTACTCTAACCTAGTCTAAATGTATATGTATGTAAAGTTTCCTCCTTGAGATTTGAATCCCAACTTCTGCCCCCCACACCCCACATGTACTTATACTTGTGAAGTAACCACCGCACCAAGGGTGCACGGTGGTATGGCCCCTTAACTTTTTCAATTTTCCATTATAGGTAGTATGAAAATCACATAAATAATTACAAGTAACAGAAAAAATGCACTTATTGGCTCCCTTAGATTTAGAATTTAGGTTGTAACTCGTTAAAAATTTTTATTCAGTCCAGAAAACCCCCCCACCCCCCCAAAAAAAGACCACACAAATTTATAATTACTCCTCAAAGTATTTGAATTATTGGTTGGTCTCAATAATTAATAAAGCATGAGTAGATGATATAGACATAAGTGAAAGTGAAGTACAATTTGATGAAAAATTCATTTGCTTAGTTGAGAAGAAAAAAATGAGATGATAGAAAAGGTAGATTGTATAAATATACTCATATGCCCTTAAGGCCACTAAGAAAAAAAAATAGTATATGAAGAAAAAAAAAAAAAAGCTAAAAAAAAGGGGGTAGGCGGAAAAAGGTAACATATTAACCAAAAGTATAAAAGTTAAGGAAAAAAAAGTTTTTTTTTTTTTTTTTATAAGAAAAAAAGTTAAGAGAGAACAAAAGTTAAGAAAAAAAAAAGTTAAGAGAGAACAAAAAACCTAAAACGTAACATACCTCGGAAAATAAGAACAAGAAAGAGGCAGTAACACTAACATACCTGGGAAAAAAAAACAAAAAGAAGAAGAAAAAAAGGAAAGAAGAACCCTAACTTCTCTATCTGAGTTCATTAGTTCTTTTCACTCTTATAAGGCTTGCATCACCCTCATAGTGATGGAGTGAAAAATTTTCCCCTACAACATTTTCTCTTTTCTAACCGCTGGATCCATTTATGATTCTTATTTCATTATTATTTCCTCTCTTTTCTTCTAGATTCTATTCTCACAAACGTGGTCACGAGGATTCATATTAATTATTTACATTATTTTTTTTTTTACTTAATAGGTTGTGATTTATTCACAAAACTTTATATATTCAGTTATCTTTGTCAGTAATCTAACTTTCTTTATATTTTATATACAACTACTATGTAACTCATGCGTACGTACTTGAACAATGAATTGGTAGTAGTGCTATTATATTTATATATATATATATATATATATAGGACATTAGTTCGGCTAGAATATTTGAAGAAAATGATTTTTCCTTGTAATTTTAATAATATTGGTTATGTCATAATTTTGAAAATCACTATTGAACACTATATATATGATATCAATTTACTATCACTGTCCATGAAATTCTACTAAATACAACACAAAAATAAAAAAAATAAATTGATTCAATAGTATCTCCTAAATTGGTTGGGAATAAGTGCATATGATCGTTTAGCTTAATTACAGTTTGTTACATTCAAGATCTTTACATGCAAAATATCAAAATAGAAACAGTATAAAAAATATACTCATTAGTTCATAAAAAAAATAAATAAATAACAGCAAAAATCTAAGTAATTTAATTTGTATGAAAAGCTAACAAAGGCAAAATTTAATTTTTATTCTAATCAAATTTTATCTAAGATTTGGTTATATATATATATATATATATATATATATATATCACTTAGGTTTATTTATATTGGACTCCATGTTTTCTATATTGAATTAACTCACTTGGTACAAAAATTTAAAAACTTAAATTAGATGAGATACACGGTACAAAATTAGATTCTAATTAAATTATAATTTGAAATCTAATTGAATTTTCTCTTAGTTTTAGTTTTATATATATATATATATATATATATATATATATATATATATATACATAGACAAGTGCATCCGACAAGGTTAACAACATGATGCTTATCAAAAAAAAAAAAAAAAAATTAATAACATGATATAGTCCACATCTAATTTTTATTTCTGTTTATTCCTGGTGAAGGAAAAGATTAATAAACAACTTTGTACGGTATAACTTAAAAGTATTTATATACTTTAAAATTAGAGCGTCTAAATTTAAGATTTTTATATTTTATTAACATATATTTTTTAGTGTCTTTGTTTATTTATTCTATTATTTATATCTAAAGGAAAACAAAACAACTTGATTATGTTTTTTTTAATATTAATATTTTTCATGTATAAAAAAGGTTCACACTAAGTAGACCTAATCAGTAATAGACCGGGTTGGGAACATAGGTTTAGTAACCTGTTTAGGACAACCCTATTCCTAACCTGATCGATTAAATCCGATCTTGATTGACCCAACCCGTCTGCCAAGTCTAGTTAAAAGTGAGAGAAAATCATTAGATCTGAAAGTTTATGACATGATTAGTCCATGCCACATCCAAAATCTAGCCAAAAGTACACAGTGAACTTTAGGAGACTGTTTTCATACTAATTAACCGATAAAACTAAAACAAAATTTTATGCAGGAAAATAGATATCCCAAATACTTTGCAAACAATATATACCAGACCTGAAGACGATGAGGAAGAGCCCTCTAGCTCTGTTGCTGGATTTGTAGGCTCGCGTTCTTCAAATCATATTCCATTTCTTTCACTTTCTTGGGTAATGGGAATATGAATGAGGGAAATTAAGATAAATACAGTGCTATGATTTTGACTTGTTGCTCAACATTAATAGGCAGTTCCAGCTCTAGACATTTTGAGATCTAAGACGAGAACTAAAAATTGAACCTTTTTTATGCCTATATATTAATTAAATTAATGTTTATTTAATATTTTATATTATAATATATTTCATTCAAAATCTATTTTTCTTGCCTTTTGAGATGTAAATTGACTAATTAAAATTTTGTATTCAAATTCTTCTAACATTCCTTTTCAATCGATAATATAGCTAATTTATCTAATCTTTTTTAGGACATTGTCGATCTTAGATATGATTTTATTAATTTCAATTTTGAAAAACTTCTTTCCGTAGAAGCTACTGTAACAGGTATTGTTAGTAAAATCCTAATTCTTCTAACTCTTTTTGATGAATTTCTTGCTCATCTGTGATATTTTCATCTAAATTTTGTGTTATATTTTGTTTATTACTAATAACAAATTTATCCATTGATCCTTTTTGAGACTCAATTTATTTTTCTTCTTCTTTTCTTTTTTTAAGTTTTTCATATCCAAATGCATATTTTCTAGTAGACATTTCTAATTAAACAATATATTTATAAAGACTAAAATAAAAAAATAACTTTCAAGTGTAGAGCAAATGAGAAATATAACCTAATTTATATAGAAAGTATTGTTGTAATTTCACCGAATAATAACAAGTTTTTAGCAATCTCAACCTATATAAATAAAGACTTATTCAATATATTACCACCAACTAATATATATACATATATATATATATATAAACACAAGATCAAAATTAAAAAAAAAAAAAAAATAAGCACAAGCATAACAAAAATTTAAGCACAACTATAACACTAGGCTTATTAATTTATAAGACCCACCCACAAAAAAACACAAAACAATTCCTATCTATAACCAAAAAAAAAAAAAAAGGCTGAATCTTATATTACAAAAAGGCTGAATCTTAATATCTTATTAGTTATTAAAATTACCAAACCAAGCTTTATAAAATAAAAAATAAAATAAAATAAAAAAAGAACAAAAACTTGAAGGCAAAAAGCCAACAAATGTTACAAAACTAGGGCCCAATCTCAATCTTATTACAAGTCAAAGTGCCCAAACCAAACCCCAAATATTTATACTTGGACTAAGTGAACGGCTAGTGAACTACGTGAGCAGTTGACTGATGAGGGAGGTGGAGAGTTTAGAGAAAGAATGAGAGAGATGAACTGGCGTCTGGCGGAGAAATCAAGCAGTTGAGGGAGGTGGTCTAGGCTTGCTGCCTTGCTTCAGTTGCTTGAGCTGTTGAGCAAATGAGAAGTGAACAATGGAGTGGAATTAGAGAAAATGAGAGACAGAAAGAGGCGGAGAGCAGAGAGAAAGGTAAAATTTTTAGGGTTTGAATTATTTTATTTGTTTTGATTTCTGATTGTTTTGTGGTTAAACTCTTAGACCAGATTAGACCGAATTTGTAGTTTATCTGAATGATTTTTTGTTTGTCCAGAGAATAACAATGTTTAACTGGATTTACAAAAAATTTTGTTTTTTCATTAAAAAGATGTGCCAGATTTTTGTCAAAAATCTGATACTATTTTTTTTTTTTTTTATGCCCCTACTACCCCTTATTTTTTAAAATTTGGGAGCCTCCCTTCCACTTGGGAGCTTAGGCAATCTCCTAACTTGCCTACATACAATCTAATGGGTTTCACAAATAAATAACTCAAGAGATATAAAAATGAGATGTTAGATGAAAAATGTTCACATGCATCAACGGGACAAAGTGTAAAGAAAATTTATACCAACGAGTTTGAAAGGCCACAAATGCGTTGATCCCTTATGATGGATTAAGTTAATTAATTAGCCAAGTTATTAATTAATCAAATTAACATGCAAATTGCATGGTAGCACAAACAAATCACCAATAAACTAAAGTATGCAGCGGAAATTAAATGACACAGTAATTTGTTTACGAATAGGGAAAACCTACACGGCAAAAACCCCCACCGGGTGATTCTAAGGTCACCACTCTCAAAATTTCACTATTATCACAACAAGCGGTTACAAGTAAAAGAATCCCAAGTACCTTACCAACCTACAGTTAAACCCTTACCCCAATACCTAATTGGACTTGTTCTTTAGTGACAATTTCTCCTTTGATGCACGGCTCCCAAGTACGTGACTAACCAATTGCGCGGATCCTAGTACATGACTTCAATTACCAACTAGAGAAAGTTGTTGGCTGCAAAGTCCTTCAATTCATCCACACGATGAAAATCAAGAAGATGCTTGGTTACAAAACCCTATAGTGCATATTGCACAACAACTTCTTCACAAGAGAGAAGAACTAGGGCAAGAACTTTGTCTCAGTTCACAAATTGCTTGAAAAAGGATTTCTCTATGCTTGTGCAACTTGTCTACACTTTGACAGCCCTTAAAATAATCCTTTTATATGTCTAGGGTTAGAGGAAAAGAAGTTCTAAAGACACATCTACGAATTAGATAAAAAACAGAACTCAGAATCTATTTTTCTTAAATCTCAACAGCTAGAGGTGTCAAGGTGCTGTCAAGCTGTTGTCGAGCCTCAGGGCTGAAAAACTTCTTTAAAGCTCGATAGATGCAGTTGACGAAATAGATGTCGAGCTTTAAAATCTGGCACTTCTCAACTTGAATCTTGAACAACTTGCACGGCTTTCACACTTGATCTTGAAATCTTCTTTCTTGAAGTATTAAAATCATCCTAGAGCTACCCAAATATAAGCTGAGTGTGTTTTGTCTAAAGATAAGTCAATTATATAAAATAATGACACATGTTCAAAACAAAATGAAACACATAAGTCCTAACAGAGTTGAGGCACTCAAGAAACTTGAAATTTTTTGAAGAAGGAAGATTCAAATGGGTCCATCAATGAATATGGGAAAACAAGGGTAGTAGTGTATAAAGGCCCATTTACCTCAACATGCAATGCAAATTAGCAAAGTTTACTTCGTGTTAGTTTCGTCACCCAGATACCTGAAGCCTAAGTCAGAGAAAAAAAATGATTTCAAACGAGGACATAAATAATTCCACACCTAGGCTATCACTTTAAACAATACGTACCATGGTTTTAAAAATCAAACCGGTCAAAGAATCGAAAAAGGGATCAATTCTTAGTTTAACTTGGTTCTCTTGACCGGTTTTTTTCGGTTTTCTCGGACTTGTATTAGGCTTGGTTCTCAGTTCAACTAGTTGAATGGCCAATCCAGTTTGGTTTTTAAAACAGTGATAAATACTATTAAGCTTGAAATTCTAAATATTCATTTTATCCATTCCTCCTAGTAAGATTCTTAATTATTAAAAAAAAAAAAAAAGCTAGTAAAATTATTAAATAAAACCTAAGATAAATTCATATTAATCCTAACCCTTGGCCATCTCAGAATCTCACCCAATTAGATGCTCAAAACTGTAATTAGGTATCTTAATTTGATAATTACATGTTCAATTTGACATGAAAGCATTAAGAACTTCAAAAACTTCAAATGTGGCTTAAGTCTTAATCTTTATGATTCTAATTCTTTGATCAATCCCAAATTTATTTTTTTCACCCAATTGGTGTCACTAAACCCTAATTCAATATCCAAATTACATATTATGTCATCCAATTTGATTAAGCCCTTACTGAATTGAAAACCCTAATTTCCGTAATAAACCTTTACTTAGAAACCCATCCTTTGATAATTATTTTCACTCATTCCAAAATTTAATTAAATTGAGAGTATATACCTGTAATTGGGACTTGTAATTACATTATTGAGCAACATATTTAATGGATTGATAGCTGGAATAAAAAATGATTAATTTGGGCTTAAAATAAACCCTTAATTAACTCTTAATATGCAAGATCTCTAATATTTGTTAACCAACCTAAGGATGGCAATGGGGTGGAGCAGGGCCAAAGGATGGGGTCTTCATCCCCACACCGCATGGTTTGTCTTGCCCTATCCTTGCCTCGCCTTGCATGATAGGGAAACTTTCTTACCCAATCCCACCCCTTGGGGCCCTGCGAAGCCCTAACCCACCCCGTAAAACTTTACTTCTTGTTAATTTTCCTCACAACTATTACAATTTAAAAAAAAAAAAAATAAAACCTATTTCATTAATATAAAATTACTTGAAACTACAACGAAATTTATCTCATCAAATCAAAATAATTTTTAGCAAAAACTATATAATATTATCCAAATGTTTAGCAAGATAGTATCACAATAAAAAGAAAAATCTCATAGTATAACACAAAACAAAATAATGCAAACTCCTAATACATAACAAAATAAACATTGCCTAGTTCTTCAAAAATATTTTCCACTTTCTTCCATCATGATTCAATAGTATACAAATTTGTTTTCAATAAATATAAAAGAAAATGTAAAAAAATCAAAGGTTAGTGATGCACAAGAGATAAGAGAAAGACAGAGAGCCATTTTGAGTAGGATAAAATAAGCTAATATTGATATGTTTGTTCAAATAGTATGGTTTTAAGCTATGAAAAATTTATAATTATAATCATTATCAACATAAGGCGATGTGGGGTAAATCTAAAAAGTCTAAAGTCATCCTCGCCCCACCCTATGATGCAGGGCTGAAATCTTGTCTCACTCCTGCCCTACTATCTTTTTAGGGCGGGAAAAACTTGTGTGGAGCAAAGCGGGTATGGCAAATGGTTAGGTTTGGTCAGGTTCAAGTCGAGTTAATTGGGTTGCAAGTCAAACAAGCCAGGTTCAAAAACAAGTTGTTCGAGTCAACCCATATTGGGTTGTGGGCAGGTTCGAGTCAACCCATATTTTCACATGAAAAAAAAAATTAAAAAAAAAACAAAAAAAAATGCCAAATTTTTAGAATGAATCAGGTCAATCAAGGAACGAATGGTAGATAATACATTTTTTTTTTTTTTCGTTAAGTGGGTACCTACTATTATTAGACTATTTGTGTTACTATTATACATGTGAAGGGAAAAAAGTAAACAAAATATAAAATATAAAAATTTCCATATCCTTCCAATTCTAATAGTTTTAGGCATGACTAAAATTATTTACACTTTTAATAACAAAATCTTTCTTGTTAATAACTCATAGGCCTAATGCTTATATTTACAAATTTACACCTTAAGAGAGAGATAGATTCTAAGGAGCACAAAAAGTATATATTTTAAGTTTACACACTTCAGATTCAAAGTTCACTAATAATATGGACTTTTGGACTTTTTCTTTTTCTTTAGTTTTGTTTTGTGCTTGTTAGACTTAGTGTTAGTAACTTAGTTCTAATATTTAACTCTACTACTTAGGATTTAACTTAATGTTAGACATTTGGTAGTGTAGACGTGTAGTTATAAATGATTTTGCCTTTCGAATTTTTTTTTCCCTCTACTACTTAGTATTTAACTTAGTGTTAAATGTTTAGTAGTATAAACGTGAAGTTGTAAATACTTTTGCCTTTTGTATTTTTTTTTTTTCCTCTACTACTTAGTATATAACTTAGTGTTAGACAGTTTACACATATTTAAGAATAAGCACAACCACATCCAATCAATTCTAATATCCATATATAAATCCAACCGAATTGGGAGTTTATTGAGATGTTATTAGGTATAGTAGGATGTATTGAATTTTAAGTAAAATGCTGATGCGGCAATCTTTTATTGGATGGGGTAAAACATAGACATTACACCCCATCCTTGCCAATTCAGTCTCTTAGTAGTGCAAACGTGTAGTTGTTGATGTTTTTTCATTCTATATTTTTTTCTCCATTTAATTAACTTTTTATTTTTTAATAAATGGGGGCATGACCACTGCCACTGGTAGCTATTAAAGGCTAAAAGCAAGGAGGTGTGGATCAAGCAGAGCAGGGAAAAATTGTCATTCCTAATTACCAACCACTATTTTGAATACTCAAGGTGGTTTAAGTCTTCAATATGTGTCCTCAATTTCATGATTTATTGATAAACTGAAGGAAAACACAAATGAACATAAATTTTCCTAAAACATGTCTTAAATGCTAAATCTAACCCTAACTTTAGGATTTCCCTAATTTCAACCAAACAATAGGATTTAAGCAAAATTGACCTCAAATATAGAAATAATAGACTTAATTACTTGCTGGTAATGTTTAATTGGATTAAAGATGTAAAGGATTGGGCAAAAAATCCGAACCTTTTAGAATTTTTGTCGAGTTTGTTGAAAGCAAATACAACAACAAAGAGAGGGTAAGAGAAGGCAGGGTTAAGGGCAAGGGAGGCCAAGTGGCCAACCAACCCTTCTAGATTCTTGAATTTGTCAAAAATGTTTGGTTTATGGTTATTTGGTAGTTAGAGAAACTTTTTGGACGAAATTTGTCATTTTCTGATGACTCTCTGATCATGGCAGTTTAAAGAAAAGTGACTTTAAGTTTTCCTGTTAGCATGTAGAATTATGGTTTATATTTCTTCTACGGTCTCTAGGGTCAGATAAGGAAATATATTAGGATATATTATTTTTGTTTTATAGGTCCGGTTAACAGGTAGCTTTTTATGGCATTTATTAATTGATTATTTTAGAAAAAGTTTTATACAACTTTTATGAGAGATACAGAAAACTATCAAAAAAAATTATTCCTTGTTAATGGACCATTTTAGTTTTTTTTTTTTCCTTCCTCTTTTTCCATAAAAAACTTCTAATAATATTTTCTAAAATAATGTCCTTGGGCATCCATTAACTTTTCCCTTGTTTTATTTTTTTGAAATCTCAGCCACTCAGCTACACCCTTTAAAGTCTATATCTGTAACATTTTCATAATACTTCCATAATAAATTATAGATGATAGGTTGTTACTTGGTATCACTAGTAAGCAAGAAAGTAGTTTCTGATTAAAAACACTGCTCTTTCGTTTGTAGGTTGAGAAAGTACCATTTCATTAAATTGTAATTTGTAGTTTACCTATATTTTAAGGAGAGGGTCATATTATAAAATCAGGGGAGATGAGTGTAACTTTATTTTTCCAAATAAATCGTCACCGTGGACTGAAGAGTCTCCCTTTTTGTTGTCTATTTTCTTAATTATAGCTGTCACATGGCTTCTTTGAATTGTGCTTCACATTTATTAGGAAAAAGATGACAGGTCTTTTTTTTTTTTTTTTTTGGGAGAAACAGATGATAGGTCATTTTAGATAGTCTTCAATAATTTTTTTAGGGAGAGGTCTTCAATAGTTATCATATTATGTTGAAAAAGATGTCACCATGTTCACACTTAACGTAGATTATTGATTCTCAAAATAAATAAATAAAACATAGAACATTATTTTTTATTAAAAAAAAGTAGATAACTATCTCCTAGTCTTATTTTTTAAGTTTTTAAGAAACAAACACACTCACGCACACAAGGGACAGCGAGAGGGGTTTTAATATAAAAACACATCACAAACTCCACTCGAATTGTTAAGGGAGGGTAAGACTAGGAATAATTGTTATTGGATTTAGGTCTTTTCAATTAAGATTTTTTAAAAAAAACAAAATTATAATTAAGATTGATATATGGGATTGATCACTTGGAAGTTGGAAGGAACGATTGATTTTGATCTATATTATCAGATCAGCGAATTTGAGGCAATATCTGGTATCTGTACCAAAAAAATCTTTTTTTTTTCTTTTTTTTTTTTTCTGAATACCAAAAATAACTTTTTCAGCTTTCAAGTTACAACTCAGAATATATTCTCCTTGATTCCCGAAAAAAGAAAAGAATATATTTTCCATTATTTATTTCATTCCATAATTGGTATAAAAAATAAAAATCCAAAGAAAAATGAGGCACTTTTTTTTTTTTTTTTTTTTTTTTTTTTTTTTTTTTTTGTGCTGAATGAAAAATGGGTAGGGGGCGACCAACGTGGCAATCCTTTCTGGGCGTGACCATAGTAACACCCTACCCGCTAGGATCCGGATCCCTACTAGAGTACAGGGAGACCGGTGAGCCATAGCTTCTCTAGCCCCACGAGGAGCACCAATGGCCTAAGCTTGTCAAGGAAGATAATCCCCACACAAGTCCATATTCGGACTCGAACATGGGACCTCACCTTGACGAAGCTCTTTGTTCATCACCTAGAAAAGTGAGGCACTTGATAAATACTGGCGAATGAGCATTCATAAACTTCTCAATTACTCGCTAACTACCATGAAAGCTGAGAGTTCGTGAAAGCATTCATTATTGGACTCATTTTTCAAATTACGGTAGTTGTCATCAGTTGATACCTTAATTAAAATCACCTCAATTACTCGCTAACAGCTATGAAAGCTCCATCACTTTGGATTTTATTTATTTATTTTTATAGGGTCCCCTGGACTGGAGTTCTCATGGATGAAAATCAAGGGAATGAGCCCAGCCTCTGATTTCCACACATTGAAGATAAGAAATTAAATGCACTAAGAACTTTGGTTGTGATATGCTGATTGCCTTTCTTAAGGATATTATTGACGAAAAATGCATAATCTTTCTTTATTTCTATATGTTAAGTTTATGTTTTTGCTAGCTTAATTTCGTACAAAATTGCTTGTAATACTTTCAATTATTTTAATTTCTAGGGTTATTTTTGCAGTTGGAAAGGAGTTTTTCTTTTTTCTTTTTCTTTTTTTAATTTTTTAAATAATTATAATATGCTATTAATCTCACAGGTTGTATCATTTCCCCCTTAGACCTAAGCACTTTGTGTAAGAAATGTACCACTTAAGCTACAAAGCTCTTAAAAATTAGATATAAGTACTTGAGTTTGGTCACTGTTGTGGGTGCAACGGGGGGATTACACCCCAACCGAGTGGACCATGGTGGAGAAAAGAACGGAATCGCCACCTAATTTAGGTCTAGGAACTATGTGTATATTTTCCTTTTTTTATTTCTTTCGATAATTGGGATAAAAATCTAAAGAAAAATAAGGCACTTGATAAATAATGGCAAATGAGCGTTCATAAAAATATACACTACTGTAAGTTTCTTAAAAAACCTTCTCTCCTCTCTCCGTATGTGTATTAAAAATGTTAATATTCTCAAAAGAAAAAAACAGTGGGTTAATCTCACATTGAGAAATGAGTGTGATTTTAAGAGATTTAAAGTTTATACTATGTATCCAAGAGTTTGACCATTTTGGATATATACTATTGTAAGTTTTTTTAAAAAACTTTTTCCCTTCTTTCCATGTGTGTGTGTTAAAAATACTAGTATTCGCAAAAGAAAAAAACAGTGGGTTAATCCCACATTAAAAAATAAGTATGAGTAAGTTTCTTTAAAAAACCTTCTTCCCTCTTTTCGTGCGTGTTAAAAATACTAGTATTATTAAAAAAATAAAAAATAAATAAAAATCCTTCTAAATTACTCGCTAACTGCCATGAAAGCTGAGAGTTCGTGAAAGCTTCATTATTGGACTCATTTTTCAAAGTACGGTAGTTGTCATCAGTTGATACCTTAATTAAACTCACCTCAATTACTCGCTAACTGCAATGAAAGCTCCATCTCTCTTGGATTTTATTTATTTATTTTTATAGGGTCCCCTGGACTGGAGTTCTCATGGATGAAAATCAAGGGAATGAGCCCAGCCTCTGATTTCCACACATTGAAGATAAGGAATTAAATGCACTAAGAACTTCGGTTTTGATACGCTGATTGCCTTTCTTAAGGATATTATTGACGAAAAATGTATAATCTTTCTTTATTTCCATATGTTAAGTTTATGTTTTTGCTAGCTTAATTTCGTACTAAATTTGCTCGTAATACATTCAATTATTGTAATTTTTAGAGTTATTTTTGCAGTTGGGAAGGAGGTTTTTTTTTTTTTTTTTAAATAGTTACAATATGCTTTAATCTCGCAGGTTGTATCATTTTCCCCTTAGACCTAAGCCCTTTGTGCAAGAAATGTGCCACTTAAGCTACAAAGCTCTTAAAAATTAGATATAAGTACTTGAGTCTAGTCACTGTTGTGGGTGCAATGGGGGGAGCACACCCCAACCGAGTGGGCCAAGGTGGAGAAAAGAACGAAATCGCCACCTAATTTAGGTTTAGGAACTATGTTTATATTTTCCTTTATTTATAACTTTCGATAATTGGTATAAAAATCTAAAGAAAAATGAGCCACTTGATAAATAATGGTGAATTAGTGTTTATAAACATATACACTACTGTAAGTTTCTTAAAAAACTTTCTCATCTCTCCCCGTGTGTGTGTTAAAAATACTGATATTCTCAAAAGAAAAAAATAGTGAGTTAATCTCATATTGGAAAATGAATGTAAGTTTAAAAGATTTAAAGCTTGTATTGTGTATATAAGAGTTAGGCTCTTTTAGATATACACCACTATAAGTTTCTTTAAAAAAATTTCTCTTCTCTTTCTCTGTGTGTGGGTTAAAAATACTAGTATTCTCAAAAGAAAATAACAATGAGTTAATCTCACATTGAAAAATGAGTGTGAGTAAATTTCTTTAAAAAACTTGATATAATCCACAGTTATGATGCCATTACTGATTACTCAAATAAAATCACACGGTACTGTGCTTTCTTCTTATAAATCTGGATTTACCATTGTAATAACGGTTTTTAACTTTACCAATTGTGGCAGTGTTATCACAATGGATTAATATAGGTGGAATTAGCTTTTACTAAAGTGGAATTTCATATAACAAATCTCTAAGCCAATTTGCCTCTTCACTAGCTGAAGCTAATGCTATTAGTTCAGCTTCCATTGTTGAATTAGTAATTATTGTTTGCTTTTTAGATTTTCAACAAATAGCACCACTACCTAAGGTAAAAATATAACCAGTGGTAGAGAGAGAATCACCTGAAAAAGTATTCCAATCAGCATCACTAAAACTTTCAATCACAGCTGGGTACTTTTTATAAAATAAGCCATAGCTTTTGGTACCAATTAAATATCTCATGACTCGCTCAATATCTAACCAATGATCTTTACTAGGCTTGCTAGTAAATCTGCTTAGCACTCCTATTGCATATGTAATGTCAGGTCTAGTACAATCAATAGCATAACGTAAACTACCAATGATGCTAGCATAATCCTTTTGATTAAAAATCTCATCATCATTATTCACAGGAAATAAATGAACACTAGAATCAAAAGGAGTAGCTATACTTTTGTGATCATGAAAATTATATTTTCTCAACATATTCTCAACATAATGTGATTGATCAAGATATATTCCATCACATGCTTTTGTAATTTTCATGCCCAAAATAAAATTAGCCTCACCAAGATCTTTCATATCAAAATGGCTTTTAAGCATATTTTTTGTCTTATTTATAACATGCATATTTGAGCCAAAAATCAACATATCATCCACATAGAGGCTAATAATAACATGTAAATTATTACATAATTTAGAATAAATACATTTATCACATTCATTTGATTTATAACCATTCTCAATCATGCAGGAATCGAACTTTTCATGCCACTGCTTAGGTGCTTGTTTTAAGCCATATAGGGATTTAGTTAGCTTACATACCTTGCTTTCTTATTCAGGCTCTACAAAACCTTCGAGTTAATCCATATAAATCTCTTCCTCTAGGTCCCCATTTAGAAAAGCAATTTTTAGATCCATTTGATGAATTTTCAAATCAAAGATTGCAGCAATAGTAATTAACAATTTAATAGATGTAATTCTTGTTACCGGAGAAAATGTATCAAAAAAATCAAGATCAGCTTTTTGTTTAAAGCCTTTTGCAACAAGTCTAGTTTTAAACTTATCTATTGATCCATCCGGTTTCAACTTTTTTCTAAGGACCCATTTACAACCTATGGTCTTACAATCCGGTGGAAGATCTACTAATTTCCAAGTTTTATTAGAAATTAGAGACTCTATCTCATCATTTACAGCCTCTTTCCAAAATATAGCATCAAGTAATGTTAAAGCGTCTTTTAAATTTTGGGGATTTTCCTCAATGTTAAAAACATAATAATCAGGACCAAAATCCTTTTCAACTCTAGCTCTTTTACTTCTTCTAGTTTCCATTTCAAGATTTTCTTGATTTTGTAGATGTGAAGTAGAAGAACTAGGTTGTGACACAATATTTTCTTCACCCCCACTATTTTTCAATTTAAAAGAAAATTTTTCTTCATGAAAAATTGCATCACCAGATTCAAAAATTATTTTGTTTTCAAGATCAAAAAATCTATAGGCTGCACTATTAAACGCATAACTAAGAAAAGCACAGGTAATAGTTTTTATACCTAATTTAGGCATTTTATGATCAGTAAGCCTTACATAAGCAAGACAATCCCATACTCTGAAATATCCCAAATTTGGCTTATGTCCTTTCCACATCTCAAAAGGTGTGGTGTGTGACTTTTTATGTGGCACCCTATTCAAAACATGACATGAAGTTAAAATAGCTTCACCCCAAAATTGTAAAGGTGCACCAGATTCAATTAGCATGGCATTTGTTAACTCAATTAAAATTCTATTTTTTCTTTCAGCCACACCATTAGAAGCAGGTGAATATGGTGCAATAGTTTCATGGATAATTCCCAAAGACTGAAAAAATGAGTTGAATGCACTTGATTCATACTCACGGCCTCTATCACTTCATATTCTTTTTATTTTTCTACCGAATTGATTTTCAACTTCTTTTAAAAAGTCTTGAAATTTTTCAAAAGCATCACTTTTATTTTTCAACAAATAAATAGTTGTATATTTTGAGAAATAATCAATAAAAGTGATAATATATCTATTTCCTCCACAAGTTAAAATTCCCTCAAACTCACATAAATCGAAATGAATTAACTCAAGCAATTCGGTATTTCTTACAACACTTTTATAAGGCCTTTTTGTAATCTTAGCTTGACTACAAGTTTCACATTTTTCAAAATCTTTTGACAGTCTTGGAATTAATCCTAAACTACTCATGATTTCCACATATCTACTATTTATATGACACAAACGAGCATGCCAAAAATTAATAGAAGAAAGCATATAAACTGAACTGGTAGATACTTTATTATTCTCAACATTCAATTTAAACATTTCATCACAAGCATAACCCTTACCCACAAATAATCCCTTTTTAGTGATTACATAATTATCAGATTCCATAGTTTGCTTCAAGCCAGCCTTGTTAAGCAAAAAACTTGACATCAAATTCTTCCTCATGGACGGAGTGTAAAGTACATCTTTCAATGTTAGCACATGTCCAGAAGTGAATTTCAATTCAACCTCACCACTCCTAAGAACCTTAGTTTTGCTAGAGTCACCAAGCATAACAGTTTTTTCTTCTTCAAAAGAAGTGTACAATTTGAACCAATTTTTGTCATAGCAAACGTGTCTATTAGCACCAGAATCTGCCTACCACCCTTCAACATAATGCACCATATTGATGTCTGTAATCATAGCCACTAAAGGCTCTTCAGTTACATTAGCCTGCGGGACAGATTCACGTTTATGAAATTTGCAAAATCAAGCAATATGTCCACTCTTACCACAGACAAAACAGGATCTATTAAATTGATCTTATGAAGGGGGTCCTTGGTTCTTATTGTAATTTTTATTCGAGTTTCCCCTTCCTTGAGATCTATTATTATTTGTAAAGGCTCTCTTTTTAGGCTTCAATTGACCATTTTTAGGAAAATGATTTTTGGGCATATTATTATTGGATGAAATAAGGTGTATCTTTGTGGTGGAATTACCATTGCTCTCTTGTGTCATGAGTGCATCTTGTCCTCTAGCCTCCTCATCCACACGGATGCGTGTGATCAAAGTCTCTAAGGATGTCTCCTTTTGTTTGTGTCGCAAAGTCTTTTGGAACTCCCTTCGAGATTGTGGCAGTTTGTCAATTATGCCAACTACCACCAAATTGTCTCCAATCTTTATGCCTTTGGATCTCAATTCTACTACAATCATTTGGAATTCTTGTGCTTGATCCACCACCAATTTTCCATTGACCATTTGGTAACAGAAAAATCTACTAGCAGCATACTTCTTTGCACCTGCCTCCTCGGTATCATACTTGCTTTGTAAAGCTTTCCAAATTTTATTGGTAGAGTTATAAGTTGTATCATAATAATCATAAAAATGATCAGCAAGACAATTCAATAGATAAGAACGACAATTATATTCATCTTTTGTAGACTTATCTATTTTTTCTTAATGGAGAATATAGTCTTCCTCACTCATCTCATCGGTAGGAACCTTTGACGGATTCTTCTCAGTGAGAATGTAGGCGACTTTGAGAAGGCTCAAGTAGAAGAGGACCTTTCCTTTCCAACTCTTGAAGTGGGCTCCCTTAAAGCGAAAGGGCTTGTTAAGATCTCCAACAAGCTCATTTGTTTTCTCTTGTGTAGACTCCATGTATTGAATCTCCTTAAAATTGTTGGTGCAAACACAATGATAATGGAAATACACAAAGAGAAATTGAATAATATTTCTGAATATTGATTTGAAGAAAGAGATTACACAACACTATTTGGACTAAGGCGCGATACTCGCTCTCTTTAAGGAGATTGAAGCCCTTAGTTAGCTAAACTTTGTAACCGGTGCAAACCGTCTCTAACTTGTCTCCCCCAAGATACAACAACCCAACAAGTATCGTATGGCTAGAACAACCTCTGCACAAAGTGTTCAAGCCCAAAGCTCCACCAGAAAGAACACCCTTCCTTGCCAAGAATCTCTCTGTTTTTTTTTTTTAGTGTATGTTGCAGTCACTTGGATTGTGTCTAAGTGGGTCTATTTATAGGCTAAATGGGCCTCACGAAATTACTACACAAATTAATCTGATTAATTAGGTCCATTATTCTGATGTAGTGGGTGTTACAAGATTAACTGTTAGATATAATCCTGATGGGCTAGAGTTACACAATTAATGGTTAGATAAGATGTCATGTTTTGAATTGAGATACATAAATCCATCTCATTTGCTACTTTCACTTTTGAAATACCAAATGTGGTTAATTGGGTCATGCTTCGAATTTGTCTTATCAAGTCATCATCTGCTTCAATAGTACCCATAGTTTGCAAATTCTTTAACTGAGTGATATTTGATGGTACTTGCATCCTTGTAAAACATTTGAAGTCATTCAAATTTTCAATGTAGCGATAGTACATAATTAGATGCCGCAACTTTTGCAACTTTCCTATTCCACGAGGAAGGGTCTTTATTTGTGTGTCCCCAGTGTCCAAGATTTCAAGTTTAAGGAGCTTTCCTATAGAATTTGGAAGCTTCTTAAGTAAGTTTCTCCTTAAATTCAAATATCTTAAGTTGAATAATTGGAATACTTCATCGGGCAATTCATCAATGAGGGCATCCTCCAAATCTAAAACTCTTAACATTTTACTTCCTAAAGGCAATGTTTTCAACGTCTTGTTAAAAACAAGAAAAGAGCAAATCTTTGACCTATCTGTTAATGAGTGGAGTTCTCCATTGGTTTTGTGAATTGAAATGCGGCGTGCTCTACATTCTTTCATTTCTTCTCCTCCATCATATACAACACTGAACTTTTCGTTGATTGATATTGATAGAGCAAGCTCTCACAAAAGATGATGCATTTTACATCTCTTTGGCCTTCCAAATTCATTCCTCTTTACAACTTGAAGCATGTTTTTGAAAGTGAGTTTTACTAGATAGCTACTAGCTACTTCTTCTAGAGTGGACCCTTCAACTTTTTCTACAAATCCTTCTGCCATCCAAAGTTTAATGAGCCTTTTTCTTTGAATCTCATGATCTTCAGGGAAAAGAGAGCAATATAAGAAACAATGCTTTAATTGATATGATAAATCGTTGAAACTAAGCATTAAAATGCTCTTCACTGCTTCTAGCTCAGGAGTTTTACCTAGATCCCAATTCAAGCTACTATAAATTTGATTCCATTGAGACGTATTCTTGGAGTACATAAGACTGCCCAAAGCCACTATAGCAAGAGGTAGGCCTTGGCATTTTCCCACAAGTTTTTTAGAAAAAGATTCAAGTTCTAGCGGACAGCTTCTATTTGGAGTGCTTAAGAATGCTTTCTTGCAGAAGAGTACCCACGCCTATTCCGGTTCTAGCAATTGAATATGATGAAAATAAGGTATACCAATAAAAGGATGGCAAGCTACATCATCTTTACGAGTTGTAAGGATGATTTTGCTCCTGGATTTGCTCCAGAACTTGCTCTTGCTTTTGCTCCCAGGATATCTCTCTCGAAGTGATACTTTTAGTTCGTCCAAGACATTTGTGTCCCAAACATCATCTAGGACAAGTAGATATGACTTCTTCTCTAATTAGTTCACCAGCATTTCTACTAACAGTCTGTAGTTCATGGAACTCAAGTCTGATGGATACCTTGACTCATAGAATTCCTTAATCATGCTCCTCAACAAGTCTTCTATATCATATGTTTGGGAGACAGTGATCCATGCATAGCAATCAAAATGTCTCTTTACAGCGTTACTGTTGTAGGCGCTGGCAACTAGTGTGGTCTTGCCAGATCCTCCCATCCCTAAGATTGAAATGACAGTCTGTTGTTCTCTATCCTTCAACCACGTCTTTAATTGTTTTCTTTTATCTTTTATTCCTACAAGTTCATCTTTTTCAACAAACAAAGATGATTCAGATTGCCGCAGAAACCATTTGTGACTATCTTCTGAACTGCTTCGCTTTATGTGCTCACTATGATATTTTTGATTCACTAGAAAGCACGGACGCGACTGGGAGGGTGCCGCA
Organism: Castanopsis chinensis; assembly: GCA_032878915.1. Classification (NCBI taxonomy): domain Eukaryota; kingdom Viridiplantae; phylum Streptophyta; class Magnoliopsida; order Fagales; family Fagaceae; genus Castanopsis; species Castanopsis chinensis. The sequence goes on from JAVQMG010000079.1 coordinate 2,632,683, forward strand.
CCAGAGTCCAACGCAACGCAACGCGAGACATGGCGTCTGACGCGGTTGCCCGCACGTCGGTGCCGCGTCTGAGCTTTTTCTTTTTTTCTTCGCAGATTCGCGTCGACTCGGCTCGATTCGCGTCGACGCGGCTTCGATTTAGGCTAATTCGCGCCGAACCAGGCAGTTTCAGCTAGAATCGTGCCGTATCAGCCGTATTGGGCCGTATCGGCTGGCAACCGAAATGGTCGACACAAGCCGAAACGGCCGAAATCGGCCTTGAATCATGCCGGAACAGCCAAAATCTGCTTTGAATGAGGCCCAAACACCCTAAATCTGTCCTTCCTCAATTTTATTTTGAATATTTGTTGCTTCTTTTGTGTTTTCTTTTTGGTTTTGTGTTTTGTTTTGTGTTTCTTGCCTCCTTCTTTCTTTGTTTTGTGAATCAAGGCATAGTAATATATTTTTTAAAAATATTTTAATAGTTCAAATATATAGAAAATATAAATAAAAATATTTTAAATAATTTTTTAATTGTCGAGTCCCGCCGCACCCGCATCCATATTTTTCAAAAATTGGCGAGTCCCACACCCACACCCGAGTCTCGAAACGCACCCGTGCTTCATAGCTAATTCAACTCTGAAATGGTCTTGATTGTATTATTGATTTTCTGCAACTTGCTGGCTATTTTATGCCTCATGCAAAGAGTCTGTGGAATATAAATTGTGCGGTGAAGGAACCAAGCAAATCGACCCCCAATTTGATGGCTATTGATGTGATACATGACCATATCAATGACATCTTCAACATCATATGCTGTGTTCTTCACTTGTGTTAGCGAAGTTTCCTCTCCGGCACTACTTGCTCCCCTTTTATCTGCATCTATTAAAAAAGATCGCATTCTTGTCAACTCATGCTGGACATTTCCGATGGCATCACGAACCCCCGTTAACAGGGACGCTTCAGTTGCAACAGCTGAAAGGATATTGTCATTTGTCAATCAAGAGTTCTACTATTGCTGAATTGTTAGGCTCCCCTTCTTCCAATCATATAAGTTGGAACTTGTAGAATAGAGATGAAGGAAGAGAAATAGAGGGCTATGCTTTGACTTTTTGCTCACCACACGCGGACCTACGGCATAAGAATCAAGGTAAAAGTTAAAATGAATGATGGAATTTTCCATATAGTCTTTTATATTGGTTTTTTTTTTTTATTAATTGGATAATAATGGTAAGGGAAGGTGAGGGTACCGAATTAAATGCTTATAAAAGGACTAAAATGAAATAGCTGATAATCGAAAAAAAAAAATATTATATAGTTTATGGACCAAAATTTTGACATTTTTTTTATTTCTTTCTAAACAAAATAATTGAATCTTTCTAAAGAAATATCATTCTTATCTGACTACACAATTAATATCTGACTACACAATCAACACATTTGAACAGATTATTACTAACTTTATAATAATCGAAGTCAAGATATTGACAAAAATATAAATTTTTGCACACATATATATATACATATATACTTGTTCAAGTGACGATTAAATCATTAACAAGATGAAGTTTAATATATTTTTTTGATTTGCCATGTTTAAGAGATGCTTTACATTTTTATTCATTTATTTTTTTATTAAAGAGATGATTTACAATTTACATTTCAATTGTCCTCGATCTATTATTTCTATATTAAGAAACCATAAAGTCATTTTCCATGAGGGACCAGATTATTTTAATTGTTTTGAAATTTCTCTTTTTGAGACAAAAATTTCCATGTTATGTCCAATTTTTAATGTTTCACTTTATACTCCATCAATTAAAGTTTGTAATGTGTTTGATCTAAATAAAAATTTATTTATTTAAAAATGTTACAATATGCAATTGGTGGAGCATAAAATATAACACTCAAAGTATGATTATAAATTGCATGCAGTTTTGGTGTTGGCGTGTGAGTGTATTCTCTTATCTCTTCCTCTTCCCCTATATGTGTATGTGTGTGTGTGTTTCTCAAAAAAAAAAAAAAAGTATGGTTGTAAATTTTTATTCCTCTCTCATTAATTGATCAAACAATTTGACCTTTTTTTTCTTTTCAATCAATAAGTTTTACTGATAATAAAAGCATTGCAATTTCAATTACAACCAATACAATCAGACAATAGGAGACGAATGAGAGAAAATAGAAAATTGTAATACATAAAATGCAGTGATTCCACTAAGTGAAAAGATAAAAGACCCTTGTTTATTCCTCATGAAATACCCCTACACTTACAAATATCAGAATTAGAAAGAAAAAAAATTCAAAATTAACGCTGACTCGACCTCAATTGCATAGTTGTCAAAATTTGAATCACATTTGTATGGGATAAAAACTGAGAAACCTAAGCTCTAATCTAAGGTTTTGATTCAGGCAATACAATTTATTTGTAGAAATGAGTATGCGGGCTAATGCTTGGGCTTCTTGACTTAACAACTTGGAGAATAAAAGAAAAGGGATGAATCCATGATTTATCAACAATAAGGACGTAGAAAAAGATCAAATTTCTTATTCATCTTTCTTATCGGGCTGGCCGAGGATTACTATTACACTTGAGTGAACTTTACAATTTATATTCTATGAGTTTGAGTTTTTGTTTTTTTGATCCTTGTTCACTTGGGATCTTTCCCCTTTTATAACCACTTGGTTCCCATCTCAGCCTTTCACTTGAAGGGCTGCTAATCTTCCCTGAGATACTTGTCCCATCCTTGCCTTGTTGGTGGTGACTAAGTAAATATAGGTTGTGTGGGCACTTTTTAAGTGTCATTCTACTATTAATGCGGTAGACTAGGTTGTTGCAGTGTATTTAATGTGGAGGTAATGGTTACTTTATTAGAAAGCCCTAGCTTGAAGGTACTAATGGCCACCTGCTCGTTGCCTTCTCCAATCTTGTTGTACAACTCCTAATATTGGTATGCATATGATTAGAGAGTCTCCTTGCTTCCCATCTTCATAGATCGCAAGGCATCGATGGGCTGTGGGACTCAATTGCATGTCACAAAGCATGCTCTGAATGCTTGGATCAATTACCCGAAGTTGTGAATGGACCCCTTCTTTAGGCCGTTAAACCACCTCATTGTCATGGGCCCAAGGCTGGAAGGGAGCACTTTACACAAAAGACCATCATTTCGAGAATAGAGTGCCATGAGTTGAGTGAAGTGGCTTACATGCTCAACTAGATCGGTCTTGCCATCATAGCATGTGAACAATGGGCGAGTAAAGTGTCTTGGCATCTCAGTGCATTCTATTTCCTCGAAAAGAGGTGACCAGGCTACTCTCCTGAGCGCTCGGCTCATGGCATCCAAGGCAGTGCTTGGATGTCAGCGTCTTTCCCTCCTCCATGATAATAAATTGCGGCCTCTGGACTCATTTGATCTATCCCTTGATAGTCGAGAATTTCCTTGGTGTGATGATACCCTGGTGTGACCAGTCATGGAGTCATACCCATGGGATGTCTCCTCGAGTGATACTCCGATGTGACCAGTCGTGGAGTCATACCCATGGGATGTCTCCTCGAGATTCCATCTTCAGCACCTACCCCTCATCTCGAGCTCTAACTATTTGATTTGCCTTCACAAGCTCTCCATCTCACGATCTCGGTCACTGCAAGATGAGGCATTGGGCTCGAAAGACACGGTTTGCTCTCTGATGGACGATGTTGCATGCGAATCTACAGAGTCTCATGCTCATCCTGACTGCGATGCTTTCTCTTACACTCTTGCTCAATTAACCTCTGGGCCCGGGATGATCCCCTTGATCAGTTTCCCCAAGACCCTACCGATTCCTCATTTGCATACGGATTCTCCATCTTACAAACCCTCTCACCAACTCTAAACTTTTAGCGAAATAGGATTCCCCATAAAATACACCAATTGTGGTAGCTCAACCTAACAATTTAAGGGATTTAGGCTAAGGAGCCCAATTTACTTGTATTCTAGGTTGGGTTTATCCCATAGTGGGAGGCCCAAGAAATGGTGTTACAGGTTTATGATAGAGTTTAAGAGAGGTTTGAACCCATAACTCTATTAATCCTGGACTAGTTGAGAAGATGACTATGTAGCCAATCCCTTTTTCTAGAATCTAAACAAGATTTCTTAATCCCTAAATATGTATTTTCTCACTACTCACATGTTTCTTTCTCCCAATTTTTCCAACCCCTTTCTCACACCCTTCTTCCCCCCTTTTATAGCCTTCCTTTAATGGGTTAGTAATCATGAGGGGTGGCCTTCCCCAAGCAGGTGGTTCCCTCTCTGATCTATATTCTTAACTACATGGGACCCACTGCATGCTCCTAAGATAACATCCTTGGAACTTGCACTAGATGCCGAGACATGCTCGGCAGATGGATCACCCCAAGGCATTACCTTTCATCCATGGCTATGCTCAGTACTATTCCTTGAGTCACCATATGCTTGGTTTAGTATCGAGATAGGCCAGGTCGGCTTTAGGGAGCGGCCCAGAGTCTTACGCTGTGCTTCCATTTATAATCCATACAAATGATATAGACATAATTGAACAACAATTTACAATATCTTTAAATTAATAAAATAATAAATAAATAAATAAGTAAATAAATAAAAATTTCAGCTCCAACCTTCCCTAGGAAATCGGTACCCAGACTTAATCCATCTTATTTTCAATTTGAAGGTAGATGCAAGAACCTTCCTATTAAAAAAAAAAAGTAGGAAATTAGGAGGTCCAAAAGATTAAATTATCAAGGAAAATGCTAATAGATGCCCTTAAAGCAATGGTTAAAAATTAATATAAAGAAATTTTTTATGTAAAAAGAAAAAAAAAACAATCAATATTTTGACAGCTTTTTTCATTTCTCATAAAAGTTGTGTCAAAATTTTTCTAAAATAGATTGTTAATCATTGCCTTAAGAGCACCTGTTAGCATGATTCAATTATCAATTATAGAAACAAATGCTAATTAATGCTTTTAAATATTCAAAATACTCAAAATAAAGTGATGAAATATTTTAAAACATAAACTTACTTGGGAAAATTACAATTGAATATATTCTTCAGGAAACTAGTAGACTTCGAGAGCTTTTACAAGAGGAGTTTACAATTGAAGGTGATAAACAAATACAAATAGGGAGGATTGCAAATGAGAAATAATACAAAGAAGGCTTTTCTCCACTCTCTCTTCACTTGAGAATTGAGTACCCTTTTTTTTCTTCTCTTGGCGAGAATGAGTAGACTTCTAAAGACTTGAAGTAGCCCTTTGTTGACGACTTCTTTCTTCTTTTAGTTTTCACTTGGCTTTTTCCTCGCGCTTTCCTCTTATTATTTAATTTCCCAAATGGATCGTCATGGACTGAAGAATCTTCACGTTTTGAACTTCATGATTTTTGCTTCAACTGCTTGCCTGCCTTTAGAATTATTGTTCTCACACGGCTTCTTTCATATTATGTTTTAGATTAGTGCTTCACATTTTTACATTTATTTAGGAAAAAAGCTAACAGCTAACTTGCTTTACCATTTGAGTGTTAAAATAACTAAAATTTAGTTTATTTCAAAAAAGCTAAAAGTGAGAAAATTTGTATTAAAAAAAAAAAAAAAAGAGACTAAACTTTTCTCAACAATTTCTAACCGCAAAACTAATATTTGCAACCGAAACTTTAAGGGTTGAAATCCTCATTTTTATTTTTAAAAAAAAAAAAGTAAAGAAAAATGCATGAAGCACTTGATAAACACTGGCTCGAATGAGCCTTCATTATTGAACTCATTTTTCAAAATAGAGTAGCTCCCAGTTGAGGAGTTAAAGGTTTTTTTTTTTTTTTAAGCGTTGATGCGTTAAGATAAATCAAGCTTTTATTATTATTTTTTTAGCCCAATTTTTTAAAAGAACATCATCATTTAGCATGTCGACTTTTAATTAAAAAGATACAATTTTTCAAAATTATTCATATTAATTTAAGGGAATAGTTAACAAATGCTCAAGGGCGTTTGTTAGTGAACTATTTTTTTTTTTTTTTTTAAATTAGAGAACATTTAGGGATGGCATTGGGGTGGGACGGGGCAGGGCGGGACAGGGCTAAAGGATGTGGGCTTCGCCCTCGACCCCATCCTCACCCCGCATGATTTTGTCTTGCTCCATTTTTGCCCTGTCTTGCATGACGAGAAAAATTTTCTTGCCTCATTCTCACCCCTGAGGCCATGCAAAGCTGCACCCCACCTTGTCAAACTCTACTTTTTGTTCATTTGCCCCATAACAATTACAATTTTTTTTCAATAAAACTTGTTTCATTAAAAAAATTATACTTAAAATTATAAATAAATTTATCCCATCAAATCAAACTAATTTTTAGCAAAAACTAAATAATATTTTTTAAGTGTTTAAGAAGACAACATCACAATAAAAACAAAAATCTCATAGTACAACAAATAACAAAATAAAGGCAGAGAGTCATGTTGAGTAGAATAAAGTAAGCTAATATTGATATGTTTGTTTAAATAGTGAGTTTTAGAATAAGAAAATTTTACAATTATAACATTTATTAACACAAGGAGGGGTCGGGCAGGGTGGGTGTAAAACGTCTAAACTCATCCCCACCCCACCACCTTTATAGGGCAGGGAAAACCCGTATGGGACTAAGCGGGGATGGGCGGGTAAAGAAGGGCAAAGCAAAATTGTCATCCCTAGCTACGTCTACAACATTTTCACAAAAAATCATAGGTGGTAAGTTTTTATTAGCTCTAATTTGAATCCAGAGCTCAAATTACTTTTTTGTCTATCTATAACAACCAATAACAATCTATCACTTAAGGATTTATTGTGAAAATGTTGTAAACATAACATTTCTCAAGTTTTTATGGAAAAAAAAAAACAATTAAAGTTTTAATAAATTTTTCTATTTCCCATAAAAATAAAATTTTCCTAATATAGTTCATTAACAAATATTCTAAGGGCATTTGTTAGGTGAACCTTTTTCTTTTAGAAAAGTTAATCGGACTCTTAATTTAATAGAAGTGTTATATTCACAACATTTTCACAACAAATTATAAGTGATAAGTTGTTATTGTTCTAATTTAAACCTATCACTAAATTGTCCACCAACAACAACCCGTAATGGTAAGATAAAAATGAGAATGCAGCGGAAACAAAACAAATATAAACATACCTTCAACTATAGTTGTTTAAGTGTTTAGAAAAAAAAAAAAAAAAAACTCACTATATGATAGCGTATCTATAAAAAGTGTCTTATAGTCTATGACCTTTACCTTACATATTTACTTTTGAGGAGACAAGCTATATATATATATATAGACTAGACTAGGGACCTTTTAAATTAAGATTTGTTTGATATGCCTCCTTCCATCTAAGAGTTTAAAACTTGTAATTTCAAGGTGTTTATTAACAAAATGAATTTTACCAAATGAGAGCTTGTAGATATATATATGATCATCTAACTTTGCTAATATTGCGTTTGTGAAAATTCTTAACAAAAACTAGAGGAAAAAGTGTTGAGTTGTTCGTCCACAAGATCATAATCATTAGTCTTCAAAAATGTACTTCATTTAGCATTGCAAACATCATGTAGAAGATATAAAAATGGTTAAAAGGAGATATTGGTAGGTCCCAAATTGGTTCTTTGAAATAATGAAGAAATCCTCTAATAATTTGAGTAGGGTATCCTAGGTGTAATAAAAACAATTAAAAAATAGAGGCCTGCAAGGCGTGCACATCAAAGGGGACATGTGATCATATACAAGAAAAAGATTATCAAAAAGATGTGTCCTCGATGTTTAGTGAAATTTGACGTTGAAAATAATAGGAGTAAAAAGTCTAATGACAAAACAATTATCAATGATACAAAGAATTATAATAGAGTAAGATTTTAAAGGCGGAGAATGCTATAGAATCTCTCTTAGGAATGTAGTCGTGCACCATGCGGAGCACCATTTAGTTTTCTTACAGTTTTGGCTGTAATTGTAATTTTTTTAAAGAAACTTATTATTTGAAAAAGAAAAAAGAAAAAAGAAATATTCTATCAAATAATGATAAGAAGGAATAAAATTTCTTGATCCCACTTCATGTTCCGCCAATTCTAGACTGCCACACTTTTTTTTCTTTTTAAGTAATTAAAGTTTGAAGAAAAAGGAAGAAGTAGACACGTACAACTCATAATCTATTATATAATATTAATGAAATATAAAGTGGAATACTCAAAGGATGATATAAATGATTTTTTTTTTTTTTTTAGAATCATGTAAGGGACTTTTCTTTGATAAGGAGCAGTGTCAGAAAAATTTAAATAAACTGGTTCCTAATGCAAACTTGACTCTACGTTTTCCTAATAAAGAACCAATAAATCAAGGAAAACTGAAATGTATAGCATCTCCTAAACATGGCAAAACAAATGTATTTAACTTGGTCTTATTAATGATTTAATTGTCACTTGAACAAGTCTTACATGCAAAAATTTATATTTTTGTCAGTGTCTTTTAAATTTTGATATTTTTGCGTGGGAATAAATGCAAATAGTTATTAAGAAATAGTTTGTGCAACAGTTTTAATCGTAAAATTAGATAATAATTACATTTTAGAAAGACTTAGTTGTTTTTTTTAGAACGAAATAAAATAAAAATTTGTCAAAATTTTGATCCTTAAACTATATAATTTCTAATTTCATTAGCAAAATGAAAATATTATCAGTTATTTCATTTTTAGAACTTAGAAGTCTTAGGGGAAAAAAAAAAAAACAGTTCTTTTTTTTTTTTTTTTATTGGGAAAAAACTCTTTATGGTACTCTCGCCTTCCCTAATCATTATTACAACCAACATTGCCAATATAAAAGACTTTATGGTACTCTCGATCCTTGATCCTACTAATGCTTTTTGTTTCTTTGTTATTTGATAGGTAAAGAGAGGAAGGAGCTAGCTAGTGGGGTTCAAACCGTGTTAAACCACAATAAGTGTTGGAATCATTTGGTATCCCTCCAACCCAACATCCTTCTAATGTTGACAGAATAAATACAGACAATGTTGTTTTGGCACCGAAAAATAGTAGTTTTTACTTTTTGTTAAAGTTTACTTTTCTACTAACTATTTAACTGTGAAAGAGCTTTTCATCAGTAGCTTTGGTTTAACGTCGGTCCGTGTAGTAATGGCTTACCTAACTAAAATTGATTTTTTTTTTTTTTTGTTAAAAGTATTATAAATAAAATTAAAAGATAACTTAAATAATACCGTAAAACTTATAAATAGTTTCAAAAAGTACAATAAAATCTATAAATAATAGCAAAAGTAAACTAAATAATAAAAAAATTCTAGTTTTTAAAGTCAATATCAAACACACACGTAATTTTGTCTTTTATACCGGTAATTTTAGTTTGGTATAATTTTTTCTGAGCTAAAATTGTGAATTTGGATCAGAAATGAAAAGCTTTAATATAAAGAAATGTTATACTTACAACATTTTTATAATATTTTCACAGTAAATCCTAAATCACATATTATTATTGACTATTATTTTTAGAAAAAAAAAATAATTTCAATGATAGGTACAAATTAGAATCAATAACAACTTATCATATCGGATTTGTTGTAAAAGTATTATAAAAATGTTGTAAATGCAACACTTTTTATTTTAAAATTATAATACCTAAATGAGAAGAATCAAAGATTACCAATTAAACCTCAAACCTGCAACAGTTAAACTCGCAGCCTGCAACACCTATATGAAAAGGCCTTTTTGGTTAGTCAATTGGTGAGTCAAAACTCACCGTCTTAGCCGGCTAAAATTCACTATTTCATGCACAGATTTCTTGGGCTAGCTTTTTGTTTATTTTTTTGTTCTTTTTTGAGGCACCACTTTAAGTGTGTGTGTATGTGCGCATATATATATATATATATATATATATATATATAGTTTCACACAAAAATACTTGGGGAAAATGTCGTTTCTCCCCTTTATACTTGGGTAGTTTAGTAGTCCCCCTAAACTATAAAACCAAGCAATTAATCCTTTCATCTGAAACTTCGTTGTTATGGAAGGTTAGTGCAGCTATTGAAGATGTCAAGAATGAGTTGATGCTCATGCAATCTGTCTTAATAGATGCTGAAAAGAAGGGAGCAGGCAGCGAAGGAGAGAGAGCTTGGGTGGCAACTGTGACAAACATAGGTTACATAGCATATGATGTTGAAGACGTTATTCATAAGTTCATGTATCAAATCAGTAGAGAAGGGATCAGTGGTCGATCTTCGAGGTTCCTATGCCACACCATTTACTTTCCAAAAACTCAATGGGAGAGGCATAAAACCGTAAGCAAGTTACAAACAATCAAGAATAAAATAAAATTTTGGTCCAAAATTGAAATAATTTGGCTCAAATAAAATGAAATTTCATACTTTTCTGCCGAAAAATTAAGAGAATAAAGTAAAATAAAATTTTAATCCAAGAACTAAAAGGCAACCTACAAAACAAATCAAGGTCTAATTAGTCCAAAATAAACCGAATAGATCAAAATAGACTGTATTAAACTAAAGTAAACCAAAATACTATACTAATATGACTCAACAAAAACGTAAAATTCATTTAAAAAATTTACTAAAAAAAAACATAGTAACAATAAATATTACATTTTGGTTTTTAAATATTTTATAGATTTAGATTTATTTTTCAATTAACACTGCAAATCAACCAAAGTGACCAAAAATTATAGAAAACGCACATGATGGAGAAATCCATTACGATGTATCATGTTGTCAAATTCTCGTGGACAACAACAACAATTGAGCTTTATTCCCAACTTTTGGGCCGAGCTATAAATTCATAACAAACTAGTGAGGATTCCAATTATGAATACATCATACGCTCTAGAACCCAAAAATGGCAGTCACCGGACCTATTTCTTTAAACTACACTTAGGATTCATTTGAATATCGCTAATTTTACTAAAAACAAAAAATATTGTAGCCACCAGCTAATTATTTTTTAGTCCAACTACTGTAGCTCAGCTAAAAGGTATTTAAGGGATGTGTTTTTGTTTCTTTTTTTTTCTTCTATTCACTCCTCTCCCACCCTAACGCCTGTGTCTTAGAGAAGAGAAGTCCACGCCCACCAGAGAAATCCACGAGGAAGACAAGTTGGTCCGACGCTGGAGAAGAGCTCAGAAAAGAAATCCACAAGCAAGACAACCCAGTTTAACGCCGGTGAAGATCGGGTTCCCTCTGGTGTACTCTTCCTTCCATTAACCCATTTCACCCTCTTCCCCAATTTCACTCCTCTCCCACCCATGCAGTACTCCTTGAAACTTGAAATGAATGGCAATTGGGAACTAGGACACACATGAAAGAGAAGCTGAATTAGCCTAAGCTCAAAAACCAGAAGCAAAAAAAAGCGAAACCCACTTCCCTAAGATGAGTTTTCTCAACCTTTTTTCACTTTTTTCTATCCTGTTTTGTTCGAATTTCAGTTCTTGTTAATGGGTTTCTTTTCATTTCTGGAATTTAGTTCATTTGATTAGATAGAGTGCAAGTTTAGTCCTCTCTATTTATTAGTTACTTTGCCTTTTTACAAAGTTTTGATCTTTAGGCCACGTTTTGATTGATTGAATTGCAAATAATCAGTCAGTCAGCAATAGTAAATTGGATGTTGTGAATGTGAATTATAGCCTAGCCGAGGGTTCAGTTTCTAGTTGCTGCACTTGAACTTTCTTGGTTACTATTCTTGTCAGTTTCTCCACTGAGCTGAGAGGGGGCATCCTTCGGTTTTTACTTTACCACTTTCTTGGAGAATGTGTGGTGAAATTCTGATTGAATATTTGATCTTTCAATAAAAAATTGAGATTATTTTCTTGGGAAGTTGGTGGCTGTTGAATAAAATTGACTACTCTAGCAATTTTTGAATGTATCCCACCATTTTGCCATGAATTTCTCTTCAGACTATTATTTGTTAATGGTGAATTTGGAATGATTACATAATTCCAATGGTGCAAGGAACTCGTGGGAGAGTAAAATTCAAATAAAATTTGAAAAGAGATGAGAGATTTTTGTAAATTGATGATAGGTTAAGTTTATAGCTTGCAAGGATAATGCCAATTGTTGATAATAATGTGCCTTTTACAAATTGCTAGGACAGTGCCAATTGGTGCCATGTTCTTATGGTGCAATGCAGTTGCTAATAAATAGGCTTTGACAAAACAATGGTGGCCTAATTGAAACCTTTTCCTAGAATCTATTAGGGCTACACACATGTCACTAGGAAATATAACAGGAGGTCCCTAAAATATGTTAACCAATACAATGGAGCTGAAGTCATTATTACATCCTGAACCTGAAACATATACATTTTTGTTTCCTGGCTAACTCTGCTCTTGGTCCCAAAATATTCCAACTTCATTAGTTAAGTAAAATAGTCCTACCATAATCATGATTATTACTATCAAAGATCTTTTCAACATTTGACTTGCATTCATATTGAGATCTGTAGGTAGCAAGTACCATACCCTGCAACAAGGTGCAACCAAGGTTGGTTGCCTGCAATTGCAGTCACTATCATATTCCCCCTAGGTGCATAATGCTTTTAGGATTTTGAATAATAAAGCATTAAATATATCTTAAACTAAAGTATTGACAAAGTCCCTAAAATATTAATACTGAAAAACAAAGTGTTTTAACTTGACCTTGATGGCTATACTGCCACCACTACCATTTTCCATTAAGCTCTTAGGCCAAAAACAAAATGGAATCAAGGATAAACACAATGAAGAGAGGAATCAGGCCGCTAGACAATTTAAGATGTTTTAGCCCATTATCAAGATAAGGGCTACACTTGGCCCGTGGCCTAGGGTACTTAAACCTACTACCATTCCCACACGAGTGTATGACATCACTTATTAAGGGTTTCTCCCATTACCTACCAATAGGATTCAGATTAGTTGACTATGCCAGTTTCTTGAGCATAAGCTACGAAATGAAATATTCATTCTAATTATGGAGCTTAGCAGGCTAATAATCAAAATAAGTAAAATGAAGGAATCAGACATTTTGTCTTTTATATAATTTATGAAGCACTCAAAATAAAAAAAAAAAAAAAAAATTCTTTTAGCTGTTGACATGGAGAGTTTGTTCTAGGTAAGAAACAGTTAAGAGGCCCTTTTGGGAGGATACATGTTACTGATAAGAGAAATTGTTGTTCCAATTGTAAATATTTGTATCAGCAATCCTGTGAAAGTTCAATGAAAGGAGATTAAACATGCAATCCAATTATCCCAAAATAAACATTACACTTACAATCAGCATAAAAAGATAAATAACTCACCAATTAGAATGCGAGCAGTCTCCAAAAGTTCAAACTTATATTTTATCCTATCCAACTGTCTATAGCAGTTTAAAGTCTTAATCCTATTTTAATAAATATTCTCTTTGGTCCCTAGTTGATTGTGCTACCTTTTGTATTTTTTTGTTTTTTGAAGCAGATATTGCTATCTTCAAATTACGCAGCAAATTAGCGATTCAACTTGTTACCAGTGAGATTGCTTATTAGGTTGATGTTATTTAGCTTTCTTATTTCTTTAGTTATATTAATTACTTACATATGCACTTTATCCTCTATTTTTCTTTTTCAAGAGAAAAATATGCCAATGTCAAAAATGAGTAACCATCTCTCCAGTTCTTATGGCCATTTTTGTGACATTGACAATTGCATCATTAGGACTTCCTTCAAACTTCATACGTTTGGTAAAAGGTTTTATAGTTGTCATTATTGGTTGTCAGTAAGTACCATATCCAAGTATTGACAAAATATTTGTGTTGTATGTTAAAGAACCAATTCGTTGTATTCCTGTTTATGTGTTGTATTTTATTGTGCAGGATGATGACCGTGCATGCGAGTTCTTCATGTGGTTAGACACCAATATTTGTTGTACGCGTGGTGCAGCAACATCACCTATAGTTATAGCCAAATTCAAACAATTGAAGCATGTGGTGGAAGTTGCAAATGAAGAGTTGAAGCGAGCACACGCCCTGACAGACACAGCATTGGAAAGGGAGCGAGTTGCAAAACGAAAGGCTAAAAGAGCTAAGGCTACACGCATGATTTCTGAAGAGAAAGCAAAGAAGTTGACAATAGCTCTAGTAGAACAAAAAAACAAAGTTCATCAAATTGGTGGATTTAATGAATCTACACATCAAAGAAGGACAAACAAAAGAATTATTAAACTCACTGAAACAATATAAAACAATTAACGCAGATGTTAATGGTCTTTACAAGCTAAATTGCATAAAAACAGAAAAGATAAGCAAATCCATGGTTGAACCAGTAGCAATCTTCCAACAAACTGCCACAAAGGCATCTTGGAGTTGAAAATTTTACATTTATTACAAACATTTAAGAAACATAGTCTTGACTATTAATTTATTGAACAACAACCAGAAAACCAAAACAATACTTAGAATTGGAGCTCCAAACAGAACAGGATCCTTTTGAAGCAAACTGGGCAAACTCATAATCTTCAACATAATTCTGCCACGAGTAAAACAAAAAAACAAAGATATGGCTTATTAAAACTGACAAATCCATGTTCCAAACTACAAATAAGACATCATAACAAAACCAAATCTAAGAAACCTATGTACATACAATTGATTATCACAAGCAAGATTAGGATTTTTGACATGCATGAAGACACATAATGAAAAAAACCCAAAAAAAGTCGGGGTTACATAAGTCACCATCCTGTATGTTCCAATCACACATCACTCAGAGTACTAACCTGAAACATGTAGTAGGTATTACTCACATATAGAACATGCCTACACACCAAAAAAAATATTAAAGACAGTATTTTGACACAGGATCTAGAAGCCAATTCATTCTATTTCAAGGAATTTGATGTATTTATCATTTTATGCCAAGTTGCTAACTAAATCAAACTCCAAAGAATCAAGCAGTAGCAAGCATTGTTGGGCATGAACATGATTACTTATTTATCATGTCAAAAATCACTTGTTCCAAAAACTTAAGCCATTATAAAGTGGATAAATAATATTAGTCGAGCATGTTACGCATATAAATTTGTTAGTGAAATAACTTAAATGAAGCAAAGTTTTTTTTCCTCGGGGGGGAGGGTAGATGAAAGATAAAAATGAATGCAATAACCATTCATGAAAAAAGATAAAAGAAGAAGAAATACCAAGAGAATTGAGAAGCTACCTTCATGAAACATTCCTGAATTACTACCAGGTGTAGATCTTTGGTATGCACTGCAACACTAAATCACAAAGAGTAACTTATGAGTTATGACTAAGAGTATGATAATAAATTCTAATAGATATTGCTAACTTAGGTAATACAAAGTATCAAGTTGTAGTTCCAATCACATAAAAGAACAAAACAAAATTGTTCAACATGTATTAGTTGGAGATTATGACTTGGATCACTCATTTCTCTTCATGAGCTTATGACAACCTAACAATGACGAATGCAGTAAAAATATAGTTTAAAGCAAGAGATTTGCTACCCAAAAGAAGAATTGGAAAAATAGATAGAAAAATTGTAAATCTCATCAAGAATTTATATGTAAGTCTTGTGAATCTTCTAGCTAGTAGTTTATGCATCTCTTGGTTACTAAGGTTAAGAGACGATGCAAAAAGAAAGTACGACCTAAGAGCCAGCGGCGGCTCCAGGATTTTTTTTAGGTAGGGTCAATAAGAAGATAAATCTTAGATAAATAAATGAATCTTGTGGTCTACGTTGTTTCTTTATTACAATTTTGTCCATAGTATTAGCAAGAAAATAAAATATAAACTATTAGTTCATTTGGCATTTAGTTTCATAATACAATGAACATACTAATTATTATTGCTAAGATGAAATCTTGGAAATCATCCATTGTTTTCAAATACAATAAACATATTAATTATCATTGCTAAGTGAACTTTAATTGTTATTGCTTAAAATTCTTTTATCTATTAGTTTGTTTTAACTCTTTACAATTCTTGTATTTAATAATTCAACTCAACTTTGACAACTATTGTTCTTTGTAATTGTATTAAGTGTGTTTGGTTCTTGATTATAAACCAACTTATTACTTCATCATTTTTCCTACTATTTGCAGGTCTCATGTGAGTTCCTACTTATTTTACACTTTTAGCAAAAAGTTAGATAAATTATTCCCAAATAGATACTAAGAATATATATATATATATATATATATATATATTGTGTTGACATTTGCTTTTGTCTTCACTTAATCACTCTTAGCCCGTCCCACGCGCCCAATCCTCACTCAACAAATAACAAATTATTTTATAAAAAAAAAAACAAATAACTAATTAAAAGCACCTCAGATTCAACAATTAATTGTTAATTTCAAGGTTTTAAATTAAATTGGTTTGTTGTTGGGCTTTTTTTCTGTTTTGTTTTGTTTAAAAAATACCAAGATATTGGTAAGAGGATTATATTTAAGGTTATTTTAGTTGTGCCTAGGAAACAAAACATAGGATCAGAGTGTTCAAATTTTTATTTTATATTATATATATATATATATATATATATATATATATATAGCCAAGTCAGGGGCTCATTTGAACCCCTTAGGCTATGGCTAGCACCGCCCATGCTAAGAGCATCTTCACAAAAACAAGGCATAAGTTTCTGTCCCCTACAGGAACTCCTTAAAACAACAATGTCTTAGCACAAATGGGGAAAATAAGAGGGGACAACGTGTATAAAGTCAAGAAAATTATTTCTAAATATGGATAGCAATATTTACAAGCCCGTACAAGGGCATCAATGAAAAGATGTAGGGAGCATGTGCCAAGCTAAAATGCAAGTACAAAAGGCATCCTATCTTAAATTAGACTATAAAACTATAACCTCTGTTAGGACATATGTGATTCATGTTAGGAACATATGTCATCATGTATTAGCTAATCCTTTGACAAAACACACTTATATTTGGGTAAACCTACAATGTGTTTAATACTTCAAGGAACAAGGTTTTAAATTCAAGTGTTAAAGTCATTCAAGTTTGTCCAAGAATCAAGTAATGAAGTGCTGGTTTTTAAAGCTCAACAGCTAGTATCAATTGAGATTTAAAAGACTATCTAAGTCTGAATCTCGACAGTTGCTCAACAGATAAGGTATCTATTGAGAATTATGAAAATCAGATTTTCAATTCTAATTTCATTTCAATTTGTGAGTGTGTGTTTGAGCTTTCTTTTCTCACAACCCTAAACATATATAAAGATTATTTTAAGGGCCGTCACAGAGAGCACAATTGCACAAGTGTGAAGTAAAGTGTTGTTCATGCAAATTATGACTGAAAACCTAGTTTACTCTAGATCATCTTGACAAAGCTGCTATGTTTGTACACCGTAGGGTTTTGTGACCAAACAACTTCGTGATCTTTATCATGTGATGAACTGAAGAACTTTGCAGCTAACATCCTTCTCAAGTTGGTGATCAAGTCGCATACTAGGATCCGCGCATCTATTAGTTAGTCACATACTGGGAGCCGTGCATTGAAAGAAAAGATTGTCACTACAGAACAAATCCAATTGGGTGTTAGGGTAAGGGTTCAACTGTAGGTTGGTATAAGGTACTGGGATTCCTTTACTTGTAACCACTTGTTGTGATAATAGTGACTACTCAAGAGTGGTGACCTTAAAATCACTCAATGGGATTTTTGCCTTAGAGGTTTTTCCCATTCGAAAAGAAATCACCTTGTCAACTTTATTTTCCACTGCATTTTATTTTAATTGGTGATTTTTTCGTGATGCCACATACATTGCATGTTAATTTGAATAATTAATAAACTTGGGTAATTAATTAATTAATTCATCACAAGCGGTCAATAATTTTTGGCCTATCAAGTGGTTTGATTACATTCATGTCTATGTCTTTCTCTTCTTTGAAAAACTGTTTTTAAGCGATCTCGACACCTCGATCCATCGAGAAAGTTTCTGTCTCCTCGATGGATGCTCGATAGCTTCTCAATCCATTAAGCTCCTTTGCCAGGAAAACCTCTCGATAGTTGCTTGATAGCTATATCTGGTGAACTTTAAATTTTGACACCTCTCGATACCTCTCAATATCTATCGAGAATTATGAAATTCTATATAAAGAGTCTGCACGAATCCAGCTTCATTTTTCTCGATCTCTCTCAATCCTTTCTAACTTCTCAATTTCCCAAACACCTTTCTCTCACTCTAAACTTCATTCCCAGTTTATTTTTGGCCTAGATCGAGTGTTTCTTCACTGGTAAGGGTCCTAAACCCTTCATCCTTCATGCATTTGACCTAACTTTTGGGGTTTTTGAAAATTTTTGGGGTTTTTCTAAATTGATAAGTTTTTATGCAATTTTTGAGATGGGTCTTTTTTAAATGGTTTTTAAATCATCATGCACTGCATCACATTTGTATTATAACAATATTTCATGTATTTTAGTTGTGTGTTTACTTTGTTGCAAACTTGTGTGCTGGTAGGTTTGAATTGGGCTAAGCCCATGATGTTTTTAAGTTTGCATGTCACATGTTCATGCATTTTCATGCATACGTACCTTCAATTCATTATATTATCTTGTATTGATTTGTTTAGAGCTTTTTTGCGTCTCTCTCTCTCTCTCTCTCTCTCTCTCTCTCTCTCTCTCTCTCTCTCGGTTAGTGCTCTATAGCACCTAAGTGGAAATCTACTCTATCCCGGAACCCTCTTAGTTCCAGAGTATCTTCTTCTAACTCCACCCTCTCTCACATTCGATTCCATGATGATAAAGTCCACAAGAACTTTTTGGAGAACTTTTCTAGACGAGACATTCATTCAGAATGCCAAGTCATTTTATTGGACTTCTCTGATATTGACCTACCCACTGTCATTAACAGTAGGGGTTGGGAGTCACTGTGTGGTGTCCCATTCACCTGTCCTTCCATGATCATATAGAAGTTCTACTCCAACATGCACGGATTTGATTATTCAGTACCTCATTTCTTCACTCGCTTTTGAGGTACATACATTGTGGTCACTCTGGATATTGTATTCGAGGTACTCCATGTACCGAGGGTAGCGCATCCTGACTACCCCGTCTATGATCATCTTAAGACTGTGTCTAAAGATGAGCTCATGTCTTTATTTTGTGTGCGACCTTCTTTTTGGGGTGATTGTCAAAACACCCGTTGCTCCGTTTTTGCTAAAAGTCCGAGAATTCTTAATATGATGATGACTTTTATTCTACATCTTCTATCTCACTATAACTCTATCACAGAGCCCTGTGCTCAATTTTTGCTACCCCTCTTAGAGCATATTTCTTTTGACTTCCCCTCTCACTTTATTCTATCCCTTATAGATGTTTATAGGGATACGGCGACTCATGATAAGCTCATTTTTCCTTCGGCTATCACGTGGATCATTCGCCATTTTTTTGTCACTTATCTTGAGTTAGACCACTTTTCTGTCATGTGTGCCATAGATGCTGTTATCGTTAAATGAACGAGGTGCAGCTTTGACCGAGGCTGACCAGGATGGTGATTCCTCTGACTTCTTCAACTCCATCCACTTCTGCTCCTTCTTCTACAGGTGGGGTGACTCTTGAAGACATCATGGCACTGCTTGTGTGCATGGATACTCACCTTAATACTCTCAGTGATGAGTTATGTCAGGTGAAAACTCGTGTTGGTTGTATTACACAACGACAAGCTGCCATGGGTGGTTTCGCTGCTTACTCTTCTCCATCTCCACCGGCTTCAAAGGATGAGAGTGATGATGGCTCCAGTAATGATGATGGCTCCAGTAATGATGATGCTGATGAGGATGATGGTGCTAGCTCTTCTAGTGATACTGGGATGGCTGCTTGAATTACTTACCCTTTGTCACTTGTGACAAAAAAGGTGAGTAGTTTTGAGATGAGAGTAGTCATATACATAGAGGGGAGAGTTAGTATAGGTGATTTTTGTTAGGATGAGTGTCTATATTTTGAGGGATGTAGTGAGGACTTATCTATCTTTTTCTTTTCTTTCTATTTTAGATACATTATTCATGTACCTTTCATCTTGTGATCACTTTATGATAGCAAATCTTGTATTTGTTGATGATATATATACATTTAAGGTTGTTATTACAGTTCTTTCACCTATCTCTTCATGTGTTGTTTTTTTTCTTTCTTTATACACATGCTTCTTATTATTTGTAAGCAATCTTATATTTTTGTTTCATACTAAGATGCCGTGATGAGTTTTGTTTTAAGTGTTTCAGAAATACAGGTAGTCAAAGTCTTCCTTACCATAAACTCTCTTCTTGCAAAGTTTTTCAAGAGTTTGTGTTAGGATAGATTTTATTGTATTCAACAAATAAGTATAAGTTGAGTGATTTATGACTTCTCTCATATATTCAATTTTTTTGTTGTGGTTTTGTCATGGATTGCCAAAGGGAGAGATTGTTAGGACATATATGATTCATGTTAGGAATATATGTCATCATGTATTGGCTAATCCTTTGACAAAACGCACTTTACTTGTATTTAGGTAAATCTAGAATGTGTTTAATACTTCAAGGAACAAGGTTTCAAGTTCAAGTGTTAAAGCTGTACAAGTTTGCCCAAGAATTAAGTGATGAAATGTTGGTTTTTAAAACTCGATTGGTAGTATCTATAAGATTTAAAAGGTTGTCTAAGCCCGAAGCTCGACAATTGTTTGACAGATAGGATATCTATCGAGAATTATGAAAATCAAATTTTCAATTATGATTTCATGCCAATTCATGAGTATGTGTTTGGGCTTTCTTTTCTCACAACCCTAAACATATATAAGGATTATTTTAAGGATTGTCATAAAGAGCACAATTGCACAAGTGCGAAGCAAAGTGTTGTTCATGCAAATTGTGACCGAAAACCTAGTTTGCCCTACTTCATCTTGGCGAAGCTGCTGTGTTTGTAGACCGTAGGGTTTTGTGACCAAGCAATTTCGTGATCTTCATCGTATGATGAACTGAAGAAATTTGCAGCTAACATCCTTCTCAAGTTGGTGATTAAGTCGCGTACTAGGATCCGCGCATCTATTGATTAGTCATGTACTGGGATCCGTGCATTGAAAGAAGAGATTGTCACTCCAAAACAAGTCCAATTGGGTATTGGGGTAAGGCTTCCATTGTAAGTTGGTATAAGGTACTAAGATTCTTTTACTTGTAACTACTTGTTGTGATAATAATGAATTCTCAAGAGCGGTGACCTTAAAATTACCCGGTGAGGTTTTTGCCTTAGAGGTTTTCCTCATTTGAAAACAAATCACCTTGTCAACTTTATTTTCCATTGCATTTTACTTTAATTGGTGATTTGTTTATGCTGCCACGTACATTGCATGTTAATTAGATTAATTAATAAACTTGGGTAATTAATCAATTAATTCATTACAAATGTTTAATACATTTTTGGCCTATCAACCTCAGTGTGAGAGACTAACAATGTGAGTACTTATCATTCAAACATCCTATTATCTATGTCAAAAAAAAAAAAAAAATTGATGAGAAGCAAAGTAAGCACTAGGAAATTTGAAACAAAAATATTTATATGTAAATAAATCATAGGCTAACATGTGGCTTACAAAAACAGACAATACATGGTCCAAACCACAAATAAGACATCATAACCAAAACAAATCTAAGAAACCTCTATACATAAAATTGAAAATTAACATGTATGAAAGACGCATAATGAAAAATCGAGCAAAAGTTACATAGGTCAATATCTTGTATCCACCATCACACAATATCCACAGAGGACTTTCCTTCAAACATGGTGAGCTTGGCATACCCATATATAGAATGCATCTATAGAAACACTAACATACATGCATATGCACCTTAATACATATACAAACACAACATTAAAAGTCAGACCTTGAAACTAATTCTATCTATTTCGGGGAACTTGATGTGCTATGCCAAGATGGTAGCTAAAAAAATCTACAAGCAATGAAGCTGTAGAAAGAATTAGTGAGCCTGATTCTACCACGGGTAACATAAATAAATAAAACAGAGATGTGATAAAGTAAAATTAATCGTAAGAAAAGATTACTTTTTTATCATGTCAGAAAACATTAGTTCCTTTTCAAAGTGAATTAATAATATAATATAAATCAAGCTTGTTACAAACGTATACAAATTTATTAGTGAAATAGCTTAAATGATGCAATTTTTTTATTTTTTTTATTTTTAAGGATAAAAGATAAAATAAATGCAATGACCATTCATTTAAAGATAAAAAGAAGAAGAAGAACATATAGACATGAGAGCGTACCTTCTTTAAACATTCCAAATTACTACCAGATGTACACCTTTGGGATGTGCTTCACCTTTGGAAAATCTAATCTTCCTTCTCTCTCAATGCGATTTTTAAGTTCCATTGAGACAGATTTCAAATCCAGTTGTCGGAGATTTTTAAGGTATTCAATGCCCTTGGGCACTGTCTTTAACTCCATGCAACTATCAATCTCTAGGGATTTCAGATTTGGCATCACCCCTTTTTCTATTATTATCTCATTCAATGGAGGCGAATTACGAATATCCAATCTTGTAAGCTTAAGAAAGCCTGTACTGAAACATAGCTGTTGTCCAACATAGGCATTAATAAGTAAAAGAAGTCCCAGATGGGGCAAAGCAGCGATGTAAGGGAGTAGATCTTCTTCTAGTCTTGACCAATGCAATTGCAAATTTGTGATGCTTTGAACTGAACAAAACCATTGTGGCACCTTCTTTAGTTTTCCAGTCAAAATAAGCTTTCAAAGGTTGGGAGGAGGAGATGAGAGTGCATCCATTCCGAGAGTTTCCTCCTCATTAGTTACCATGATACCCAAGGTCCTGAGACATGTCATGTTTTGAATTGAGATACATAAATCTGTCTCATTTACTGCTTTCACTTTTGAAATAGCAAATGTGGTCAATTGGGTCATGCTTCGAATTTGTCTTATCAAGTCATCATTTGCTTCAATAGTACCCATAGTTTGCAAACTCTGTAACTGAGTGATATTTGATGGTACTTGCATCCCTGTAAAACATTTGAAGTCATTCAAGTTTCCAATGTAGCGATAGTACATAATTAGATGCCTCAACTTTTGCAACTTTCCTATTCCTCGAGGAAGGGTCTTTATTTGTGTGTCCCCAATGTCCAAGGTTTCAAGATTAAGGAGCATTCCTATAGAATTTGGGAGCTTCTTAAGTAAGGTTCCCCTTAAATTCAAATATCTTAAGTTGAATAATTTGAATACTTCATCAGGCAATTCATCAATGGGGGCATCCTCCAAATCTAGAACCCTTAACATTTTGCTTCCTAAAGGCAATGTTTTCAACGTCTTGTTAAAAACAAGAAAAGAGCGAATCTTTGACATATTTGTAAATGATTTGAGTTCTCTATCTGTTTTGTGAATAGAAATGCGGCGTGCTCTGCATTCTTTCATTTCTTCTCCTCCATCATGTACAACACCGAACTTTTCTTTAACTGATATTGATAGAGCAAGCTCTTGCAAAAGATCATGCATTTTACATCTCTTTGGCCTTCCAAATTCATTCCTCTTTACAACTTGAAGCATGTTCCTGAAAGTGAGTTTTAGTAGATAGCTATCTGCTACTTCTTCTAGAGTGGACCCTTCAACTTTTTCAACAAATCCTTCTGCCATCCATAGCTTAATGAGCCTTCTTCTTCGAATCTCATGATCTTCAGGGAAAATAGAGCAATATAAGAAACAATGCTTCAATTGATATGGTAAATCATTGAAACTAAGCAACAAAATGCTCTTCACTGCTTCTAGCTCAGGAGTTTTACTTAGATCCCAATTCAAACTACTATAAATTTGATTCCATTGAGACGTATTCTTGGAGTACATAAGACTGCCCAAAGCCACTATAGCAAGAGGTAGGCCTTGGCATTTTCCCACAAGTTTTTTAGAAAAAGATTCAAGTTCTAGCGGACAGCTTCTATTTGGACTGCTTAAGAATGCTTTCTTGCAAAAGAGTTCCCATGCCTCTTCTGGTTCTAGCAATTGAATATGATGAACATAAGGTATACCAATAAAAGGATGGCGAGCTACATCATCTTTACGAGTTGTAAGGATGATTTTGCTCTTGGATTTGCTCCAGAATTTGCTCTTGATTTTGCTCCCAGGATATCTCTCTCGAAGTGATACTTTTAGTTCGTCCAAGACATTTGTGTCCCAAACATCATCTAGGACAAGTAGATATGACTTCTTCTCTAAGTAGCTCACTAGCATTTCTACTAACAGTCTGTAGTTCATGGAACTCAAGTCTGATGGATTTGTTTCCTTCCTTGATTCATAGAATTCCTTAATCATGCTCCTTAGTAAGTCTTCTACATCATATGTTTGGGAGACAGTGATCCATGCATAACAATCAAAATGTCTCTTTACAGCATCACTGTTGTAGGTGCTGGCAACTAGTGTGGTCTTGCCAGACCCTCCAATCCCGAAGATTGAAATGACAGTCTGTTGTTCTCTATCCTTCAACCACGTCTTTAATTGTTTTCTTTTATCTTTGATCCCTACAAGTTCATCTTCTTCAACAAACAAAGATGATTCAGAATGCCGTAGAAACCATTTGTGACTATCTTCTAAACTGCTCCGCTCTATGTGCTCGCCATGATATTTCTGATTTAACTCTGAAATGGTCTTGATTGTATTATTGATTTTCTGTAACTTACTATCTATTTTATGCCTCACGCAAAGAGTCTGTGGAATATAAATTGTGCGGTGAAGGAACCAAGCAAATCGACCCCCAATTTGGTGGCTATTGATGTGATACATGAACATATCAATAACATCTTCAACATCATATGCTGTGTTCTTCACTTGTGTCAGCGAAGCTTCCTCTCCGGCACTGCTTGCTCCCCTTTTATCTGCATCTATTAAAAAATATCGCATTCTCGTCAACTCATGCTGGACATCTTCAATTGCATCACGAACCCCCGTTAATAGCGATGCTTCAGTTGTAACAGCTGAAAGGATATTGTCAATCAAGTGTTGTACTATAGCCGAGTCCATTTTCACTTTCAAACTCGCTCCTAGCTTAATTGCTCAGTTGTTAGGTTCCCCTTCTTCCAGTCATATAAGTTGGAACTTGGAGAATAGAGATGAAGGAAGGGAAATAGAGGGTCATGCTCTGACTTGTTGCTCACCACACACAGACCTACGACATATAAATCAAGGTAAAAGTTAAAATGAATGAAGGAATTTTCCTTATAGTCTTTTATATGAGCTTTTTTTTTTTTTTTTTATTGCATAATTCTCCATCCATTTCAATTTGTTTGTCCTATTTGAAAAGTCAAAATTTTTAAGTAAACATCATTTATTGTCTTGTCTGCCCATATAAAAATGTGAAAGTTTTCATGCCCTTAAGTAAATGTATCAGTTTTTTTTTTTTTAAGTTATTCTTAATGAGGCAACTAA
Organism: Castanopsis chinensis; assembly: GCA_032878915.1. Taxonomy (NCBI): domain Eukaryota; kingdom Viridiplantae; phylum Streptophyta; class Magnoliopsida; order Fagales; family Fagaceae; genus Castanopsis; species Castanopsis chinensis. Next base: position 2,658,092 of record JAVQMG010000079.1, read on the forward strand.
AAATGTGCCCCAATTAGATTGATTTTTTAAAAATTTTGTTAGTTTTCTTTTCAAATAGTTTTGAAAATAAAGTAGGGGTATAATAGAAACATTAGTAAATTAATGATTTATATTTTTAGAAACAGGATAATATTTTCAGATATCCCAAAATGGAATAGAGAATAAATAAACTGGAACAAAGAGAGTATTGGTAAGGGAAGGGGAGGGTACCGAATTAAATGGTTATAAAAGGACTAAAATGAAATAACTGATAATTGGGAAAAAAATTGACTTTTTTAGTTCGATCGAAACAAAATAATTGAATCTTTCTAAAGAAATATCATTTTTATCTGACTACACAATTAAAACCTTTGAACAGATTATTACTTACTTTATAATAAGCAAAGTCAAGATATTAAAAGACATTTCTTTGATTTGCCATTTTAAGAGATGCTTTACATTTTTATTTATTTATTATGAAAGAGATGCTTTACAATTTACATTTCAATTTTCCTCGACTTATTATTTCTATATTAAGAAACCATAAAGTCTTTTTTCCATGAGGGACCAATTTATTTTAATTGTTTTGAAAATTCTCATTTTGAGACAAATTTCTATGTTATGTCCAATTTTTAGTGTTTCACTTTATATTCCATCAATTATGGTATGTAATGTGTTTGATTTAAATAAAAATAATTTTTTATTTATTTTTAAATGTAACAGTATGCAATTGGTAGAACATAAAATATAACACTCAAAGTATGATTGTAGATTTTTATTCCTCTATCATTAATTGATCAAAAAATTTGACCTTTTTTTTCTTTTCAATCAATAAGTATTACTAATAATAAAAGCATTGCAATTTCAATTACAACCAATACAATCAAACAATAGGTGACGAATGAGAGAAAATAGAAAATTTTAATACATAAAATGTAGTGATTCCACTAAGTGAAAAGATAAAAGACCCTTATTTATTCCTCATGAAATACCTTTACACTTACAAATATCAGAATTAGAAAGGAAAAAAAATCAAAATTAACATTGACTCAACCTCAATTGCATAATTGTCAAAATTAGAATCGTATCATGTTTAAAAGGCTTAGTTTATTCATGTTTAATAAAACTTAGCATTATGTAATTTTTTAACAAATATTTTTATCATACAAAATTCTAATGAAAGAATGCTACATAGATATATATATTCAAGGTTAATTCATACACAGTACATATAGCTATGATAATGTTACTTTATCACAAACCATTTTTAGAAAAATATTTTAATTAATTAAATGTGAATCACATAACCTGCATTTCATAACAATATATAACAATAGAATAACGTGAATCTCATAAAAAAAATTTAATCAATTAAAAATTACTAAAATTATGAGCATAAAATGTAAAGGCAAACAAATAGGAAAAGTGTTAATTCCTTAAAAGAAAACTTACAGTGAGTTGAGAAAACTACACAAATAGTCTTTGATGTTTGAAGAATAATGAGATTACAACTTCATTTCGAAATTGGGTAGAGACTCGTGCTGATAACGTATTATGAAAAAAAAAAGAAACATGCAACATCAATGATAGGAAAACAAAACAATTTTATAATTGAACAATAAAAATTATTGACAAAAAGGAAAGAAAGTATAAGCAGATGAAAGAAAATAAACATGCAACATCAATCATAAGAAAACCACAAAATTATATAATTAAAAAATAAAAAATTCACACAAAAAGGAACGACAATATAGGCAAATGAAAAAGCAGTAATCAAACTTTAGGAATGGTTGGAATTCATTTTGCAGAGTATAAATCAGAACCATGAAAATTGTAAAGACAAGTACAATCGGAATATCTAGAGAACTTCTTCTTATATAAGATATAGAAATACCCAAATACATACATCATTGATACCGAGAGATTCTTTTGAAATTCTATAGCATTGATTGAATAAAAGGGGAGCTGTATATTAAGGTGCCTGAATCGGTGTAGAAAAGAGAGGTGAACCTAAAAATACATGGGTGTGAAAAAGAGAGGTGAACCTGAAAATACGTGGGTGTAGAAAAAATGGAAAAAGAAAAAAAGAAGCACATCGGAATTACAATAGATGGAGGGAAATTAGACTCCAATTTCATATTTACATTGACACGTGGCACAATATAGATTAGAATTCTAATTTAGAATTGTAATTAGAGTTTCTCTCTGCTTCACCTATTATATATATATATATATATATATATATATATAAGGACGTAGAAAAAGATCAAATTTCTTATTTATCTTTCTCCTCAGGATGGTTGAGGATCACTATTACACTTGAGAGAACTTTACAATTTATATTCAGAGTTTGAGGTTTTCTTTTTCCAATCCTTGTTCACTTGGGATCTTTCCCCTTTTATAACCACCTGGTTCCCATCTCAGCCTTTCACTTGGAGGGCTTCTAATCTTTCCTTAGATACTTGTCTCATCCTTGCCTTGCTGGTGGTGGATAAGTAAGATACATGTTGTGTAGGCCCTTTTCAAGTGTCATTCTGCCATTAATGTGGCAAGCTAGATTGTTGAAGTGTATTTAATGCAGAGGTGATAGTTGTTTTATTGGGAAGCTTCCTTTCTCTCTCGCCTACATTCGTCATTGTAGCCTTCTTTGATTCTTTAGCTCTTAATTCAAGTGGCTACCCCCTCGTCTTCCACAAGACAACCTTTGTGGTGCCTCCTTGAGTGTGAGGTATTCCTTGAGTTTACTTGTTTGTCGGTCAAACTAGGTATCTCAGTTGGGCCAGGCCTAGTTTGAAGGTGGTCGGACCTGGTCACTCCTCAAGCCTGTTTTAACAAGGGTGCCATACCCAGACCCCTCATAATAGCCCCCCAAAACTCCACTTCCCTGGATATTCGAGGACTTAAGGCTTTGGTAAGGAGTAGGGGTGCTAACACGTACATCGTATTTTCACTCATAAGTGTGGCTTTTCAAATGGCTCTGCATGTTCTTGACATTTTAGCTTCCTAATGCTATAGTTAATGTTGCAAGCTACTATGTGTTCCCTACGTTCTACAGTGAGATGAAAATCGGCCGAGCTGTTTCTCTTTGGTGAACGAGCGATAAATTTTCCGCCCCTTCTCCACATATATAAAGGGGTGGTTGGGGCTCATTTTCACCTTCAAAGAAGTCTCTCAAACCCAAAAAAAAGTTGCCCAAAGAGTTGTGCTCCCAATTCTGTAAGTTTCTTGCACCTTCTTCGATCCTTGGTCATTAGAGTTTTTTCCTTTAGTTTTTCTTTTGTTTTTACTCTCCTTAGGATGTGTAGGTTTGCTAACTTAGTAGATACTCTCGAGAAAATCAAGTCCTTTAAAACCAAATATGGCATTCCCCCTGATGTCTCTATAGAACATTGTGAAGTGGGGGAACAATACATAAAAAGGCCGATAGGGTTGTGGCCATTCCAATGATTGACTTCATAGAAGGTGGAATGAGGATTCCCATAGATAAGGCCATGAGGGATTTTTGTTATTCTTTAGGATTTGTCCTACCCAATGTTCCCCTAACCTTTTCAAAGTAGTTAATAGCGTAGCTTGGCTAAACAAAAAGATGGGTATCAACCGTACCCACCACGACATTAACTAGGAATACAGCTGTCATGACAACTCCGGCTTTGGGTACTACCTTCAGACTAGGAACTCTCTCGTCAGGTTGATATTTTGTCTTCCTAAAACTAACAAAGGCCTGAATGAGGACTACCTAATAATCTTAGGGAACTGGCATGATGGACTTCATTGTTCCATTTGAGATGGAGTGTTGGGTGGGGGAAGGGAGTCTAAGGGTGTGATCTTTCTTTTATAGTGCAAAGTTTTTCTTTGTATTTTTTTGCAATTTAGTACTAATAGATGTTATTTCTCTATTCTCTTCCACGAAGTCTAGTTGTTCGGTCATGGACAAGTCGTTTGTGCTCGAGGAAAAATCCGCAGTTCTCATGCTCGACAAGCCAACTTCCATAGGTATCACTACTTCTATTCCTAATGTCATGGAAAAGGAGTTTCCCTTGTAGACCTCCTATGTGTGGTCCAATAAGCCCATAACACATGGGGTAATTCTTCGGCCCACTCCCCTTTAGCACTATCTAACCTCTACTTCAATCCATTAACAATAGCTTTGTCCGTGGTTTCGGCCTAACCATTGCTCTAAGGATATGCCGGTGACAAACACATATTTTTAATCCTCAGGTCACTACAGTTCTTCCTGTATGCCTTACTATCGAATTGTAGTCTGTTGTCTGAGACCAGGGCTTTCGGTATCCCGAACCTAGTGACAATGTTCTTCTAGACGAATTTCTTTACATCGACATAATGGGTGTTTGCCAAAGCCTTAGCTTCTGCCCATCTGGTAAAATAATTAGTTGCTACTATAACAAACCTCCTATTACTCGTGGCTTGAGGGAATGGGCTCACAATATTTATCCCCCACTGAGCAAAAGGCCACAGAATAGAAATTGGATTGAGATTCCCTCCAAGTTAATGGATGTTTGATGCATGCCTCTATCATTGGTCACACTTCTTAACATATTCTACGGCATCTTTTTGCATACTAGGCCGCCAAAATCCCTGTGTCATCACTTGATGGGCCAACAACTGACCATTAGTGTGGCTCCCATGAACCCCTTTAAGCAATTCGACAAGGAGTCACATCGTAGTCTTTGGGTGCACACACAATAGGTAAGGCCCCCCAAAAGATCGTTGATATAGTCCTTTCTCTGCTGATAGCCAAAACTTGGCTGATTTTCTTCATATCTTCTCAGCTTCCTTCTTTTCATCAAGGAGTGTTTCGTCAAACTTGAATGAGAAAATGGGGTCCATCTAGCTTGGAGAGGTAGTTAAGGTTGCAGCTACACAGTGCGGATGATCTATGCTCTAGATCTCCAACGACTCTACTGAGATAATCTGAGGTATACAATCTCCCACAGATGAAGCCAGAGTGGCTAAGGAATCAGCATGACTGTTACTCCTTCTAGAAATTAGAGATACCTTCATAAACCCAAAACTTGCTTGTAGTGACAGTACTAGCTTCAGGTATTTTGCCATTCTGGGGTCCCTCGCTTCAAAAATCCTTTCAACTTGGCTCACCACCAACCGTGAATCAGAATAAACCTCCAACTCCATGACACCTAGCTTCATGGCTACTTGAAGTTCAGGCACCAGTGCTTTGTATTTAGCTTCATGGTTGGAAGTAGGGAAACCCAGCCTAAGCCAACGTTCTAGTTTTATACATTCAAGAGATTCCAACATGATTCCTATCCTAGCCCCGCAGGCATTGGATGCCCTGTCCACATACACCTTCCATGGCTGAACTGTAACCTAATAGACCCTATGTTCGTCGCCAACTAGAGGGGTGAATTCCATTATAAAGTCACCCAGTACATGTCCCTTGATAGCATTTCTTGGCTTGTACCTAACATCAAAAGATCCCAACCTTGTACCCCATTTAACTATTCTTCCAGTGAAAGTAGTGGGATAGCTTTCTTGTGGCATGCACCAGGGCTAGTGCCATATTTTCCAAAGGAAAATATCGAGTTTCCAAATATATTAGGGTCTTGCTAATGTAATACACATGCCTCTACACCCCGTCGTGGATCCTTATCAACACCGCACTTATTACATGCTTAAACACTTCTAGGTATATGTATAAGTCTTCACTAGGTTTTGGACTAGACAGGATAGAAGGGTGGGCAGATAGAGCTTCAAACTCTAGAAAGTACTATCGCATTCTTTGGTCCACTGGAACGTTTACCACTTCTTGAGCAACTAAAAGAATAGTTTGCGCTTATCTACTTATTTGGATACAAATCGGTTTAGGGCTTCTATCATCCCCATAAGCTTCTACACTTCCTTGAGATTGCTCGGTGGATTGAGCTATTGAATTACCCTGATTTAATCAAGGTTGACCTCAATCCCTCAGCATGTTATCATATACCCGAGAAACTTTCCAGACCCTACGCCAAATGCACACTTACAAGCGATGAGACATAACTTGTGATGCCTTAATATCTCAAAAACTTCAACTAAGTTCAGGATGTGTTCTTTAGGCTTCTTACTCTTAACCACCATATCGTCAATGTACACTTCCATAAACTTTCCAATCTATTCTCTAAACATCCTCGTAACCATCCGTTGATATGTCGTCTCAACATTCATTAAGCTAAATGGCATAATAGTATAATGGTAGTTGCCTTCAGAGGAGATGAAAGATGTTTTCTCTTAGTCTTCCAATGCTAGGGCAATTTGGTGATATCCTTGGAAGGCGACCAAAAAGCTCATCCTCAAGAGACCATAAGTGGCATCCACCAGCTGGTCTATCTTCGGGACAAGAAATGGGTCTTTGGGACATGCTCGTTTAAGGTCAGTAAAGTCAACTCAAATTCTCCATTTCTTATTCTTATTCTTCACCATCACAGTGTTTGCTAACCAGTCCAGAAAGAACACCTCTTTGATAACCCCAACCTGCTTCAACTTCTCCACTTCCTCTTTCATAGCTTCCAAGTTGTGTTTGACAAATCACCTAAGCTTTTGCTTCTAGGGTGGAAATGGGGGATCCACATTCAATTTGTGCACTATGAACTCTGGGTCAATGCCAAGCACTTTATATAGGCTCCAAGCAAAAGCATCCAAATTTTGGACTAGTGATAACAGCATCTTCACATGATCTTCAGTCGGGAGGTTCTTACCTATGTAGAAATACCTATCCTTGTAAGGAAAAATATGGACCTCAATTAATTCCTTGGCACTGTCATTGTTATAACGAACTCAACTCTACTTACTCTTTTTGTTTGGTCTCATGATTGATTGCAACCACCAAGTACTGATGGGCTATTTTTTGGTCCCCCTTTTACCACCACAATTCCTTGCTCAGTGGGAAATTTCACCTTCACATGCAATGTGGATGGCATAGCGCCCATAGAATGGATCCAAAGTCTCGCTAAGATCGTTGTGTATAGCGAGAATGCATTCACTATTGTAAAATTCACCATCACCTCTTTTCCCTTAGTTACCACTAGGATCGTAATCTACCCATCTGGCATTACATTTTTTTTTCAAACCTCACAAGCAGAGTATCGTACTTTGTGAGATTCTCAGCTTTCAAACCCCAACCTTTATACAATTTAGGTACATTATCTCTACCCCGCTCCCCTGATCAATCATCACAAGGAAACCCCTAATCCTGAGGGTCACGACTAGTGCATTTTCGACTAGGTGGTTCCCTCTAGATCTTCATCATCAAAGGCTATTTTCTCTTTGGCCAACTTGGGCCTTTTCTCGAGACAATCCACTGTCTCTAGCTCCTATTAGGGTGATGCTTAGATCCCCCTTCAATGACTAGTGCTCACTCTAATGAATGCTACATGAATAACCTCAATGATCCCGATCGGCGCGAGGGGGGGGGGAGAGGGGGAGGAAAGGCAGCTCCTCAGCTTCCTGACGTCTATTCGACGGTGCCCCCCTGGCCGACCACGTACTCCCTTAAATGCCCAACTTTGACAAGACACTCCAGGTAATCTTTGAACATCCTGCATTGTTTGGTGGTGTACCTATTATCTTCGTGATACTTACAATACAAACTTTGGTTCCTTCTAACTGGATTCTCGCCCATCTTTCTAAGACATCAGAAATAAGATTAGTGCTTTGTTCTCTCCAAAATCTTTTGTATTGGTTCTTTGAATGCCATGTTTACCCCATCAGTTCGGCCATCGGGGTTTCATCCCTTTGGTTCTCTTTGGGGTCTTAGTTGAAAACCCCCATATTAGTGCTCCTTCTAGTATTGTAAAGCAATAGGAGCGTTTCCCTTACCCTGTAATCGGTCATCCTTTAGCCTCTTATGCTCTTCAATTCGTCTCCTTAATTGGTACATGTATTTGGGAGGCCTCATAGTAAAGGAGTATCTCGACTCGGATTCTTGGGGAAGCCCCAACCTAAAGGTACTAGTAGCTACCTACTCGTTGCTTTCTCTAATCTCATTGTACAACTCCCAATACTAGTCTACATACAATCGGAGAGTCTCCTCGCTTCCCATCTTTATAGATAGCAGGGCATCGATGGGTTGTAGGACTCGGTTGCATGTCATAAAGTGTGCTCTGAATGCTTGGATCAATTCCCTGAAGTTGTGAATGGACCCCTTCTTTAGGCCATTAAACAACCTCATTATCGTGGGCCAAGGCTAGAAGGGAACACTTTACACAAAAGACAATCGTTTTGAGAATAGAATTCCATAAGTTGAGTGAAATGGCTTACATGCTCAACTGGATTGGTCTTGCCATCATAGCATGTGAATGATGGGCAAGTAAAGTGCCTTGGCATCTCAGTGCGCTTTATTTCCTTAGAGAAGGGTAACCAGGCTACTCTCTTGAGTGCTTGGCTCTTGGCGTCCAAGGCAGCGTTAAGATGTTTGCGTCTTTCCCTCCTCGGCGATAGTGAAATGCGGCCTCTGGACTTATTTGATCTATCCCTTGACAACCCAGAATGTCCCTGGTGAGATGATCCCCTGGTATGCCCAGTCGTGGAGTCATGCCCATGGGATGTCTCCTCGAGATTCTTTATTCAACGCCTACCCTTCATCTCGAGCTCTAACTCTCTGATTTGCCTCCGCAAGCTTTCCATCTCACAGTCTCGGTCACTGTACGATAAGTCCCTAGGTTCATAAGACAGAGTTTGCTCTTCTCTAGATGATCTTGCATGCGAATCTACCTGAGTCTCAAGCTTATCCTGACTACGATGCTCTCTTCTACGCTCTTCCCCCAGACCTTGTCTATTCCTCATTTGCATGTGGATTCTTCATCTAACAAACCCTCTCACCAATTCTAAACCTTCAGCAAAATATGATTCCCCACAAACTGCACCAATTGTGGTAGCTCAGCCCAACAATATGAGGACTTTGTGCTGAGGGCTCGAATTTACTTGTATTCTGGGTTAGATTTATCCCATAATAGGAGGCCCAAGAAATGGTGTTACAGGTTTTTTATGGAGTTTAAGAGAGGTTTACGCCCATAACTCTATTAATCCTGGACTAGCCAAGAAGATGACTATATAGCCAACCCCCTTTTCTAAAACCCAAACAGGATTTCTTAATCCCCAAATATGCCTTTCCTTGCTACTCTCATGTTTCTCTCTCCCAATTTTTCCAACCCTTTTCTCACACCCTTCTTCCCCCTTTTATAGCCTTCCTTTAGTGGGTTCGCCATCATGAGGGGCAGTCTTCCCCAAGCAGGTGGGTCACTCTCTGCTCTATATTCCTAACTAGATGGGACCCATTGCACACTCCTAAGATAACATGCTTGGAACTTGCACTAAATGCCGAGACATGCTCGGCAGGCGAATTACCCTAAGGCATTATCTATCATCCACGGCTATGCTCGGTACCAATCCCTGAGTCATCACATGCTCGGTAATGTTTGGTTTAGTGTTGAGATATGCCAAGTCGACTTTAGGGAGTAGGCCATAGTCTTAGGCAGTGCTTCCGTTTATAATCCATCCATATGATATAGACATAATTGAACAACAATTACAATATCTTTATATTAATAAAATAATTAATAAATAAATAAAAACTTTAGCTCTAACCTTCCCTAGAAAATCAGTACCCAAGACTTAAACCATCTGATATTCAATTTGAAGTTAGATGTAGGAACCTTCCTATTATAAAAAAAAAAAAAAAAAAAAATGTAGGAACTTAGGAGATCCAAAAGATTAAATTATCAAGGACAATGCTATTAGATGGCTTTAGGGTAATTGTTAACAATCCATTTAAAGAAAGTTTTTATGGGAAAAAAAAATCAATTAATATTTTGACAGTTTTTTTCATTTATATATTACTAAAAGCTGAAGAGCAGTATTTGATGTTGCTACACTCACATTGAGCCACATCAGCAGCCATGTCATCATTTTTTGTTTTCAATTTTTGTTATATATATATATATATATATTTTAAACATTTTCTCATTTAAGGTGATTTAAAAACTCCATTATTTAAAGATTAAAATATCTTTTAACCATTATCTATATATTACTAAAAGCTGAAGCGTAGTATTTAATGTTGCTACACTCACATTGAGCCACATCAGCAACCACGTCATCATTTTTTGTTTTCAATTTTTGTTATATATATATTTTAAACATTTTCTCATTTAAAGTGATTTAAAAACTCCATTATTTAAAGATTAAAATATCTTTTAACCATTATTTTATTATTAATTTTTCAAAACTCTCCTTCCTTTTACCTCTTCATTTTCCCACTACTTTCTACCTTAATATCATTCTCTCTACCTTTTTGTCTTCCTTTATTTTGTCTTTTCCTATTCTCAATATCTTACTATAAATTTAACATTTTCTTTTTCATTCTATGCATAGTTTTCTCATACAAAAAGGTGACTCTCTCTCTCTCTCTCTCTCTCTCTCTCTCTCTCTCTCTCTCTCTCTCAGTTTTTTCATTTTTGTTTGATTTTTTTTTCATTGCATCAATTCTTCAGGTTGATGATTTTTATGGTAATTAGAATTCTACATTGGGTTGATGCAATTTATTTTTGTGTTTTAAGTTGTTATCTTTTATATTTTCTTTGATTAAATATTATCCTACTGCATTATGCATATAGTATATAATAATATAATGTTATTATATTACATAGAATGACTTGGATAATTTGATGTTTATTGCTATATAATTTATTTTTACTCTTTTTTCCTCTCATATTGTTTTATTCAACATTTATTTTCCAGTCACATCCTCCATACTGTTAAATTATGTGGCACAAATAAAGAAAATGGCTAGACACAAACCTACCTTCCTTTATCATATGATGGGGGAATCAATATATTTGTGTGATAAAGGGTCATATAATTTATAATCTAGATAGCACCCTATGAATGTGACTAGGCCCATAGATTGAGCAATTTGTAGACTTAAAAAAGGCTATTGAGAATGAACTTTTTGAATTGAGTCTAAAAAAAATATGAACTACTCTATATCATTTAGATAAAAACTTTTATCATAAATACATTAATATTTTTTTGCCTCATATTTAAATCACACAAACTCAATAATTTTACATTACATGTTAGCATCGTCTCTGCTTCTTCTTTTTTTTTCTTCTCAAAAATATTATGTATCATCTTTAAAGGATGCCAACAATATTGATCTTATGGGAAAAGTTACCCAAAATATTGAGAAAAAAATGTTTTATATTACAATCTACTAAAAATGTTTTACACATTCATCTATTTTAATTTAGATTTTTTTCCAAAAAAAAAAATTAATTTAGTTATTTATAAGTAAACAATGACATAATGATTCATGAATAATAATAAAAAAATATATCTATACATATTTATCTTATGCGGTTGTAACTTTACATATACTTTTGCATTTATATATTCATCTACTTTAATTTAGATGTTTATAACTTAATAGTGAAATCTATAAACAAGGTAATTAAAAAAATCATATTTCTATGATTCAAAAAGTCATAATTTCTTTTTTGAAAAAAAGGCCTTTTACATTTCCTTAGAATTATTTTTTTTTTAAATTTTATAAAACCTTTGACATAACACTAACTTAACCATTTTATACATTAAAAAAATTAAAGGCTCATTATTACTTCCGTTAATATATTATGGATATCTTAATTGATTGAGACCAAACTAGAGACATGTCTTTCATATTTCCTTGAAAATTCAGAAGGAAAAAAAAAAAAAAAAAAAAAAAAACCCTTTGACATACCACTAACGTAACTACATCTATAACTATTTAAACCATTTATGATATCTATTTTTTATTGATAACCATAAAATTTACAACTAGCAATGGAACATACAAAGTAATAAACAATAAATGAAGGAAGAAAAAAAGAAAGGAAATTAAATGTCAATTAATAACTATTATTTGGAAAATAAAAAGGTGATAAAGAGGAGTAGAAAATAAAATAGATTTGGCTACACAGAGGACATTAAAAACTTTATAGTGCAATAAAATCAACAATTCAATATAATAATACAAAATTTAAACTTAAAATTAATCAAACTCTAACTAGGGAAATTATATATATATATATATATATATATATATAAAGTCATAATCTTCATATACCACGACTTAAAAAAAAATATTGAATAGTTCTACCTCTTATTTAACGTCTATTTTATACAAATCATCAACTAATAAATATATGGTAATGGTAAAAAATGTTATAGACAAAATTATGAAAAATATGATAAAACTTTATTTTTTAAAAAAAATCTTTTTAAAGTCTAGGGATTAAAATAGTATTTTATCTAAAAAATTATCATGCGCAACGCGCAGGTCTGCGACTAGTTTCCCATAAAAGCGATGTCAAAACTTTCTTAAAATAGATTATTAATCATCTCTCTAAAGGTACCCATTATTCCATTAGCATGACCCAATTATCAAATATATAAACAAATGCTAATTGATGCTTTTAAATATTTAAAATACTCAAAATAAACTGATGAAATATTTTAAAACATAAACTTACTTGAAAATTACAATTGAATATATTCTTCAGGAAACTTGTAGACTTCGAGAGCTTGTACAAGAGTTTACAATTGAAGGTGATAAAGAAATACAAATAGTGAGGATTGCAAAAGAGAAATAATACAAAGAAGGCTTTTCTCCACTCTCTTCACTTGAGTATATATCTTCTCAGCTAAACAGAGAATGAGTACACTTCTACAGACTGTTGAATTAGAGGGCGTTTGGGAAGCGCGTTTTGCGCTTCCCAAACGCACGTTGTGCGTTTCAACTTTTTTTTTTTTTTTTTTAATTATTTTCTGACTGACATATTTGACTTTTTTTGTGAATAGTGCACACCGTGCACTGTTTATAATCTTACAAATTTTACTTTTTAATAACTTTTTTATTAAAAATGAGTCCCACAATACTATTTACACATTAAAAAATTATTTTGCTACAGTATTTTTCAGTTTTCAATTTTCAGTTTCAGCTGCATCCAAATAGTGAGGATTGCAAAAGAGAAATACAAGAGTTTACAATCGAAGGTGATAAAGAAATACAAATAGTGAGGATTGCAAAAGAGAAATAATACAAAGAAGGCTTTTCTCCACTCTCTTCACTTGAGAATGAGTAACCTTTTATATCTTCTCAGCTAAACAGAGAATGAGTACACTTCTACAGACTGTTGAATTAGTCTGCGCTTGGCTTTTTCCTCGCGCTTTCCTCTTATTATTTAATTTCACAAATGGGTTGTCATGGACTGAAGAATCTTGACTTTTTGAACGTCGTGATTTTTGCTTCAACTGCTTGTCTGCCTGTTGAATCATTGTTGTCACAGCATCTTTTATATTATTTTTTAGATTAGTGCTTCACATTTTTACATTTATTTAGGAAAAAGCTAACAGCCAACATGCTTTACCATTTGAGTGTTAAAATAACTAAAATTTAGTTTATTTTAAAAAAAAAAAACTAAAAGTTAGAAAATTTGCTCACAAAAAAAGAAAAGAAAAAAAAGAGTAAACTTTTCTCAACAATTTCTAATGGCAAAACTAATATTTGCAACAGAAACTTTAAGGGTTGAAATCCTCATTTTTATTTTTAAAAAGTAAAGAAAAATGCATGAAGCACTTGATAAACACGGGCTTCAATGAGCCTTCATTATTGAACTCATTTTTCAAAATAGAGCAGTTCTTAGTTGATGCATTAAAGTTTTTTTTTTATTTTTTTTATGATAAGCGTTGATGCTGTTAGGACATATGTAGTTCAAGTGAACATATATCGCTATTTTATGTAATTAGCTTATCCTTAGACAAAACGCACTTTACTTGTGATTAGATAGATTTAGGATGTGTTTAACACTTCAAGAAATAGTGTTTCAAGATTCAGTGTTGAAGCCATCAAAGTCTGTCCAAAAAACAAGTAAGGAAGTGCAAGTTACTAAAGCTCGACACCTATCTCAACACATGCATCTATCGAGCTTTAAGAAGCTGTTTTGCCCCGAGTCTCGACAGCTTCTCGACAGATCCTCGACACCTCTATCTGTCGAGAATTAAAAAAAAAATAGATTTTCAGTTCTGTTTCAAGTTCAATCCGTAAATGTGTCTTTAGGACTTCTTTTCTCCTAACCCTAGACATATAAAAAAATTGTTTTAAGGGCCGTCAAAGGGATGCAAGTTGCACAATCATTGAGAACATCTTGTTCATGCAATTTGTGATCTAAAAGACAAAATTCGTGCCCTAGTTCATCTCTGATGATTTGAAGAACTTTGCAGCCAACAATTTTCTCTCTCTAGTTGGTGTTTGAAGTCGCGTACTGGGATCTGCGCATCTGGTTAGTCACATACTTGGGAGCCGTGCATTAAAAAGGAGAAACTGTCACTACAGAGCAAGTCCAATTGGGTATTGGGATAAGGGTTCAACTGTAGGTTGATAAGGTACTTGGGATTCCTTACGTGTAATCGCTTGCTGTGATAATAGTGGAGTTTCGGGAGTGGTGATATTAAATCAGCCGGTGGGGTTTTTGCCGTCAGGTTTTTCTCATTCGTAAACAAATCACCGTGTCATTTATTTTCCGCTACTTAACTTAGTTTTGGTGATTTGTTTGTGCTGCCAGATGATATTGTATGTTAATTTGATTAATTAATAACTGGGCTAATTAATTAATCTAATTTATCACCAGGAGTCAACGCATTTGTGGTATGACAGATGCCTTAAAGTTAACAAATATTTTATTTTATTTTATTTTTTTATTCCAATTTTTTAAAAGAACATCATCATTTAATGTGTCGTCTTTTAAGTAAAAAGATACAATTTTTCAAAATTATTATCATTAATTTAAGGGAAAGGTTAAAAAACGCTCAAGGGCGTTTGTTAGTGAAATATATTAAGAAAATTTTTAGAAAACGTCTAGGGATGGCAATAAGGCAGGATGGGGCAGGACTAAAAGATGGGGTCTTCACCCTCGACCCCACTCTCGACTTGCATGATTTTGTCTTACTCCATTTTCGCCTTGTCTCGCATGATGGGAAAAATCTTCTTACCCCATCCCCATTCCCATCCCTAGTGCCATGTGAAGCTCCATTTCATCTCGTAAAACTCTATTTTTTGTTAATTTGCCCCACACTATTACAATTTCTTTCAAGAAAACTTGTTTCATTAATAAAATTATACTTAAAAGTACAACTAAATTTATCCTATCAAATCAAACTAATTTTTGAAAAAAACTTAATAATATTATCCAAGTGTTTAACAAAACAACATCACAACAAAAACAAAAATCTCATAGTACAACAAATAATAAAATCGAGGCAAAGAGCCACATTGAGTAAAATAGAATAAGCTAATATTGATATGTTTGTTTAAATAGCGAGGTTTTAGAATATGAAAAATTTACAATTATAACATTATTAGCACAGGGTGAGGTGAGGCGAGGCGAGGCGAGGCGAGGTGGGTGTAAAAACTCTAAACCCATCCCTACCCCACCACCTTTATAGGGCGGGGAAAACTCAAATAGGGTAAAATAGGGATGGGCGGGTCAAGTAAGACGGGACAAAATTGTCATCTCTAGCTACATCTACAACATTTTTCACAAAAAATCATAGGTGGTATATTTTTATTAGCTCTAATTTGAATCCATAACTCAAATTATTTTTTTGTCTATCCATAACAACCAGTAACAATCTACCACTTAAGGATTTGTTATGAAAATGTTGTACAAATATTGTAAACATAACATTTCTCAAGTTTTATGGAAAAAAAAAACAGTTAAAGTTTTAATAGCTTTTTCTATTTCCCATAGATATAGTTTTAAAATTTTATTAATGTAATTTATTAACAAATATTTTAAGGGCATTTGTTAATTGGAGTTTTTTTTTTTGGAGAAAAGTTAGTTAGACTCTTAATTTAATAAAAGTGTTACATTCACAATATTTTCACAACAAATTATAGGTGACAAGTTATTATTGTTCTAATTTAAACCTATCGCTAAATTTTCCACCAACAACCCATAATAGTAAGATAAAATTTAGAATGCAGCGGAAACAAAAAAAACATAAGCATACCTTCAACCATAGTTGTTTAAGTGTTTAGAGAATAAGAAGACTCACTATAAGATAACGTATTTATAAAAAATGTCTTTTAGTCTATGGCATTTACCTTACATATTTACTTTTAATGGACCATGAACCCTTTTAAATTAAGATTTATTTCATAACCTTCCTTCCATCAAGGAGTTTAAAACTTGTAACTTTAAGGTGTTTATTAACTAATTAAGTTATACCAAGTGAGAGTTACTTAGAAATTGTTATTCACCATGACCTTTTTCGCAAATAAAATCTTTAATAAATGCGTTTTCATTTATCACTTAAATGTGGCCCACATAAATTCTTTTTAAGATCTTATAATAATAACATGTCATGTATGATTTATTGCGAAAATATTATAAATACGACATTTTTCTTAATTTAAACTCTGGTGAAAGAACCCCCTCAAAAAAAGAAATAAAAAAAAAATAAAAAACTCTAGTGAAAGAATAGCATTGACATTAAAAAAAAAAAGTAAATTAGAAAATTTAGTTTTAACTTATTAAGGAATTCTATTTTGAAACACGTCAAAATAAATAAAAGAACAGCAATTTGAGACGGATTATTTTATTTTATTTTGTTGGGCATAGTCTAAATTCGGAGTACCAGTTTAAAAGGATAAAATAAAATATTGAAAAAAAGTACTTATTTTGTCTCTATAGCCTATATTCAGTATGCACTGCAAATTTGGTGTCTCCAGGAAAAATATTGTCGGCCCACCAAATATGAAATATAATTGTGGGGCATGTGCCGCATGTTCCCACTTCCCAGTCAACTTAATTTTCAAAATAAATAAATAAAAGATTCTCGGTTAACTTTTTTCTCAAAAAAACAATATATATATATATATATATATATATATATAATCCCAGCCAACGAAAATAGTGAAAGAATAGTATTGACATTAAAAAAAAAAAAGTAAATTAGAAAATTTAGTTTTAACTTATTAAGGAATACTATATTGAAACACATCAAAATATATAAAAGAATAGCAGTTTGAGACGGATTATTTCATTTTTTTTTGTTGGGCATAGTCTAAATTCGGAGTAAGAGTTTAAAAGGATGAAATAAAATATTGAAAAAAAGTACTAATTTTGTCTCTATAGTCTATATTCAAGAGTTCTTTTAGCGCTACAAAAAATTGCACAAAAACCACAACTTGTCATGTGGCGAGTTGTAGCTTTTTTTTGTGCCACTTTTTGTGGATCAAGACTTTTCATATGCACTGTAAATTTGGTGTCTCCAGTAAAAATGTTGTTGGCCCACCAAATATGAAATATAATTGTGGGGTATGTGCCGCATGTTCCCACTTTCCAGTGAACTTAATTTTAAAAAAAAAAAATAAATAAAAGATTCTCTGTCAACTTTATTCTCAAAAAAACAATATATATATATATATAAATATAATCCCAGCCAACGAGAACGGGCAGGTGGCTAACACGAATTTAGATTTTCTATGGCAGTCCACCAAATAACGTGGTATTTTTACAGAGTTGAGTTTGTTTTACGTAAAGAAGCATAACTTGTGCCAAATTATATCACTTTATGTGACACTAGCCTAATTCATTTTTATGTGTCCTGGCAGCACGTTTGTCAGTCCACTCAGCTATTCAATTACATTTTTAAGTCCACTAGGCCATGTGAAACTCAAAATGCCATGTAAAAAACTCATGCAACTTCAATAAAGTTGTACTCCCTTGTCTTGTCTTGTCTCGTTTGTTTGGAGAAATGTTGTCTTGCCTTGACTTGTACTGTCAAGTTGGAGAAACGAAGAAGTGGAGTCAAAAACTTTTTTATTTTTGATTTTTGATAAAATGGAAAACTTCTTTACTTTGTTGAAAGAGAAATAAGAGAATAAAAAATATTTATAAATTGAATAAATTTACTTTCATGTTTGTAGTAAATAATTTTTAAAAAATAATTAGAGAAAAAAAAATTGAACGTGTAAATTTGCACCATGTCTCTCACATTTGCCACCCAAGGTTTTTTTTTTTAATCATGTTAACGGGTGTTCTTAGGATAATAATTAACAATTTATTTTAGGAAAATTTTGCCATCACTTTTATGAAAAATAGAAAAATTTGTCAAAACACTAACTATTTTTTTTCTTTTCTCACAAAAATTTTCTTAAAATAGATTGTTATCAATTACCCTAAAAAAATCTGTTAACATTTCCCTTCTTTTTAGTATAGAAAGAAATTCATATAATATATTTCATGACTCATAGAGAAACTCATGTAATATACTTTTATGTCCACTCTTACAATGATCAAGTCATTGCAAAAAATTTGAAAATTTGTATAAAAAAATACTATGTATATATTATTATATACTCTCTTTGTCCCAAATTGTTTGTCAAGTTTAGAAAGTCCAACCTTTTAAAAGAACATAATTTAATGTGTTGTCTTTTAAGTAATATGATACCATTTTCAAAACAGTTATCATTAATTTAAGAAAAAAATTAACGAACTTCTATAGGTGATAAGTTTTTATTGGTTCTAATTTGAATTTATAACTTAAATTATTTTTGTACCAATCCATAACAACGGATAACAACCTATCACTTAAAAGATTTGTTATAAAAATGTTATGAATATAATATTTCTCAAGTTTTTATGAGAAAAATAAAAAAAAATTAATATTTTGATAACTTTTTTTTATTTCTCATAAAAATTGTATTAAAATTTTTTAATAAAATTTATTAATAAATGCCTTTAGGGTATTCGTTAATCGGACTCTTAATTTAAATCATAATAAAAAAATGGTATTGACATTTATATATAAAAAAAATATAAAAATGTAAATTATGAAATTTAGTTCTTAACTTTTGAAAGAAGACTATATTTTTGAGACGCATTAAAATATATAAAAGACTAACCATTGAGACAGAGTATTTTTCTTTTTTTTTTTTCTTTTTGGGTGTAGCAAATTTCGAGACGAGCTTCAAAAAAAAAAATTTTAAAATACTATTTTTGTCTCTATAGTTTATACAATATGGACTGCTAATTTGGTGTTTCGAAGCAAAATGTCGTTGGCCCACCAAATACGGTTGTGCAGCATGGGAAAGGCTGTTAGATTCCGAGTCAACGAGATTAGATTCCCTATGGCAGTCCACGAAACACGTGGTATTTATTTTGATGTTACATTACCTGTCAACGTGAATTTCAATAAGTATTATTTTTTAAAGAATTATACTGGAACGTAACTTTTGGCACAGTTTTATATCACAATTCGTTATATGACGAGTTGTAATTAGTAAATGTGTGTTTTCACATGACCTACTAATATATTTTTATCAATCATAACTTGTCATGTGGCGAGTTTGATATAAAATTGTGTTAAAAGTTATGTTTTTAGTATAATTATTTTTTAAAAATAATATGAAAATTGTGATTTAAAAAGTGTTATGAAAATGTATTTCGTACTTTATTTTAACTAACAAATTTTAAAATTTGAAAAAATTTAATTATATATTTGATATGTATATGTATTTATAGAAAAAATTGGAAATTTCTTTTTACAAAAACAATATTTTTATTTAACCAGAGAGAAACTCTCACATTTTGTAGTTAGCCATAGCTCTCTCCCTCTTCTTCCCCCTCGCTCCCTCTTTGGGTTAAAAGACCCAACAAACCAAAAATCTATAAAATTTCACCCAAATCAACCAAAATTGAGAACTTCTTCTCTTCCCATATGTTTTTCCGTTCAAGTTAAACATACTAAAACACAAATTTGCAAAAGAAATTTAAAATAGTTCACAAAATTCCAATTTACAAAACCCATAAAATAACCCAATACACCAAATCTAAAAACTAAAGAGAGAGACAGCTGAAGATAGCATGCAAGAGAGAAAGAGGGGAAAAAAGAAGAAGAATAATTGAAGAAGACAACGTGCAAGAGAGAAAGAGGAAACATAAATAAATAAATAAAGAGAAGAAGAAGAAGAGAGAGTGGCAGCGTGCAAGAGAAAGAGGAAAAGAAAAAGAAAAAGAAAGAAAGAAGAAGAATAAAGAATAACAAAGTGCAATAGAGAGAAAGAAAAAAGAAAAGCCCGGAGAGAGAAAGAAAATATGGTTGCACCTTGTCAAATCCGTGGATCTCACATTTTTTCTAAATCAGCATTGTTACACAATTACACAACAATGTAAATTTACACACTTTTAAATTGGCTGATATATGTAATTTTTTTTACTTAATATGTGCAAAATCAACATCATATACTATATTACATGCACTAATAAGATTGATCTTCTTCCCGATTGATATGAACGGTTGAAAGGAAGAGAAATGGAGTAAATGCTATGACTTTTAGGAGAAACTATAATGCATGAAGCTATTCACTTTCTCAAAAAGGGCGCTTATTTACTATGGGTTAGGAAAGACTTCCTCAACTAACATTCAAGAAATATATTTTTATAAAGATAAAAGTTAATGGATGTCCTAAGCACATTGGATTAGGAAATGTTTTTAGAAACTTTTTATGGAAAAAGAAAAAAGTAATTGATTTTTTTATAACTTTTTATATTTCTCAAAAAAAAGGTATCAAAACTTCCAAAACTAGAAATATAAAAGTTATGGAATTTCTATTTCATAATTGACTATAAAAAGTTTTGGATTTTTTTTCTATTTCTTTTTCATGCAGCAAACAATTCATGTAATATACTTTATTTAGAGCACTAGCATTGGGGGTATAAACCCCCCCCCCCCCCAGTTACTATTTTAACACCTAAACCCTTAAAACCATGCTCCATCCGAATATGTAAACCCAAAATTTTTTCCATCCTTCCTAGATTAATATATGCAACATTTCTGTTCATGGGGTTGTAAATAAAAATAGAATATTTTAGTCTCTCACACACTCTTTCTCTTTTCCTCTCGCTTTCATGTTTAGACTCCTTTCTCTTCTTTCTTTTCTCATCTCTTTCTCTCACTCCCTCTCCTCTCTTCCTCCCACGATGAGTCGGACAGTTGCTTCTCTCTCTCTCTCTCTCTCTCTCTCTCTCTCTCTCTCTCTCTTAATTCGGCATTGGGTGGGTGGGCTTCAGATTGGCTTTAGGTGGCTTCAGATCGACCTTGGGTGGGTGAGTGGCTATACGTAGATCAACTTGGTTGTCTCGAATTTTGGGTTGTGGGTTGCTAGTGGGCATAGGGTTGTGGGGCCTTGGGTTTTGCTCGCTGTGGGTCGTTATAGATCTTGGGTTTGATTGGTATTTCTCTCTCACTCTCCTTCGCCCCCCCTCTCTGACACCTTGATAGGCATAGGTCGTGGGTCGTGGGGCCATGTCTAGCCATGCCTTCACCTTCAATGGTTCCGCCTCATCTTTCACCTTGAACTTGAGAACTGAGATGTCATCTTTCAGTTGACTTGAGAACTGGAGATTTGGACTCGGTGAGGATTGAGAACCAGAATGTGTTTAGTTTAGTTTAGGTTTCTTTTTTTTTTTTTTTTTTTTTTTTTTTTTTTTGCTATGGTATTGATTTTTGGATGGATATTGATTGTGGTGGCAATGGAGGTTGGTTTTGGTTGTGGTGGAGGCGGCTAGTTTTGATTGTGGGTGTGGTGGTTGCCAATTGGTTATATGTGTGGTTGTGGTTGTGGTGTGGTGTGGTAGTTGGTTATATTTATAGTTGTGGGTGAAGAGAAAAAGAGAGTAGGAGGAAAGAGAGAGAGAAGTATTTTTTATTATTTTATTAGGTATTTTATATTATTTTATAGGGTTATACGTAAAAAAAAAAAAAAAAAAAAAAAGATGTAGGATGAGTTATAAAATGGATTGTGTAATATTGAATTTATTCAATCATTTTGTTGGCTTTATTCCGTGCCAATTTGCTTGTAATTCAACATTTGGAAACCTTGTATTTAGGTGGGAATCATGTAAGGGTAGTGTGTCAGAGAGTTTGAAGAAAAGCTCAAGAGTGTGCACTCAAGCAAGGCCTTGTGACTAGATATTGCGACTTGCTCGCGGCTGGCAAGTCGCCAAAGGAGGCACATGTGTGAAGCATGCAAAGGAGATAAAGAGTCATGCCAGCTAGCGCACTACAGGACAAAAACTTCCAGTCTGGCCAGGCAATTAGCTCACGACTCAGACTCGCAGCTTTGTCAAGTTGCGAGGTCAAGTCGCCAGACCACTCTGTTCGGGAAAAACTGACCTTTCACATTCCAAACACACACCAGTATAAATACCCTTTATACCCACGCAATGTGGAGAGCTTCCAGAGAGAATTTTGAGAGAGAAACCCTAGAGAAAAATGAGATTGACTCATTCACAATCTTCATCTTTTAATTCTCCAAATTCCTCTATTCTCACCATCTCCATTGTTACATCCTTGAGAGGTACATTTAGCCAAATCATTTTCTCACCATACCCATATTTGTGAGAAGGTTATTTGGTGCTTGAGAAGCAGTTAAGAAGGGACTAATTGATATTGGTTGATGTTAAGGACTATAGTGGAATCCAGTAAGCTATAGAAGACAAAGGTTCGGCATAACCTCGTTGAAGCAAGAAGCTTGGAGGGCTTAGGTACACTGGGTAGATTAAGCTTGGAGGGTCTTCTGCTGTTCATGTATCCCAACTTCATTCTCTAGGGATTATTGACCGCTTGGAGGGCGGCGGAGAGGTTTTACGCCGAAAACTTCGGTTTCCTCTTTGATAACACATCGTTGTGTTGTCTTGTGTTTGCATCTCTCTTCTCTTAATTTTTACCTTTTAATTGCTGCTGTGGGTGTGATTAATTTCGGTTTAGATTGTTTTACCAATTCTGATTTAGCTTATTTTCATATTCCACACATACATTCTTTGATAATAAGCTTGTGTTTGTTTTTTGTAAATTGGGAGTCTAAACGTTCATAGGTGTGTTACACACTTTTTAAACATTCAGATTGGTAAATAGATAAAGTGATGTTTGAGAAGGTAATACACACACACACACACACACACACACACACACACACATATATATATATATATATATATTTTGGAATCCTCGGATACTATTGCTCTAAAAGATGAGCTATAGTTAACAATTGTTAGCAGCATAAAACAGAAAATTTAGACAAACTGTAGCTTATTGATGAAAGAAAGCATCTTGGATGTTAATTAATTGACCAAGCCTTGCCTAAGAATAACTCACCCTTTATTAATTATGAAAATATTTTGGATCTATTAATACTTTAATTTTGGTTGAAAAAAAATATTTTGGTTTAATTTTATGACATGGTATTATTAATTTTGGTTTAATAATATATTAGTTTTTTTTTTTTTTTTTTGAGAAGATAATACTATGTTAGTTGTTTGAATTTAAATGCAGTAGGCACTTGACCCATTGTATTGGAGAAATTATAGTGTCCATTAGCGGACAGTCCACTCAATGGGTGATATATTATATCCTTTCAGTCGTTTGTAATATAGTTCGTCAGTTTCAATTGCAAATTTTTTTTTTAGGCGAATTTCAATTTCAAAATTGAAAATGCATATTAATTAGTTTTTTGGTGACAGACAATTAACATAGTGACTCAAAGCATGATAGAAAGCCAGTTTTTTATTTTTTATTTTTTACTATGATTCAAAAAATGAATGAGAACCATGATAAAACTCTCTCTCTCAAAAAAAAAAAAAAAATCCAATATTTGAAGCTAGAATAAATCCAACATACTTTCACAAATGATAAAAATAAATTCTTCCTTTTTTGTGGATAAGGTATATACTTTTATAAGGGTCTGTTTGGTTTAAAGGTGTTTTGAGTGATATAATTCAAAACTCATAACTGAATTATCAAAACATATGGGACTCACACAAAATTTTTTGTTTGGCTTAGTTTTCACCTCTTGTTTTCATCACTCAATTTTCTAATTTTTGAGTTATAAGTTATAAAAACTGAAAACACATTTTAGGTGTTTTCAATTTCCATAACTCAGTTTTTAATGACATTTTTGTAATTAAATCTAGAATAGAGTTGCAATGTTTGACTTCGGGTTTTTTTTTTTTTTTTAAAAAAGCCCCGCTGATGCCAGCCGCATATCTTGACTTTTGTGTGTGTGTGTTTTTTGAAACAAAGCAACGCAGAACTGAGAATTAAGTGATGAAAATTGGGTAATGGTAAATTTTAAACCAAACGGGCCCTTAGTCACCTTTAATTTTTTTTTTTTTTTTTATGCACGACACTGTTGGTCCTTTTCGTTGGGAATATTATAATATCCAATGGTCACAATTGATATGATCTTATATTAGAATAGAAATTAATCTATTCTTTATTATTTGTGAGAGAAACTTCTTCGGGTTTTGTAAGTTTGTCTCTTTACTACTTTCTATAATCTCCACATCTCAGTGAAACATTTTTCTTGTCCCTATCTGTGGACATAGAGTGACAAGTATAGAATTGTCTGAAAAATTAACAGGGTTGTTAATTGTTCACACAAGCTAAACTACATAGACACAGAGAATATGAGCAAATACGTGGTTTAACACCAATCTTCCAACAACTTGCCACTAAGGCATAAAGGGGTTCAAATTTTTACATTTATTACAAGCAATTTAGAAACAGAGTCTTCTTTTTCCCTTAATTTATTGAACAATGTATTTTATTTCGAGGAACTTGATGTGTTTTATTCTAAGATGGTAGCTAAAACAAATTCCAAGCAATCAAGCAATAGGGAGCATTGGTGGACATGATTCCGCCACAGATAAGACCAAAAAAAAAAAAAAAAACTATATATATATATATTATAGTGAAATAGCTTAAATGATGCAATTTGTTTTCAAAGATAAAAGTTAAACTAAATGCAATGAATATTTAGGCTTTCTTTGTTTTGAGATTAATATTTTTTAGAAGATAAGTCATTTTTCAAAAACTGGTTGTCCATCCATTGACCAACCCATTATCAACTGCCTTTTATTTTCGATCCCCACAAGTTCATCTTCTTTAAGAAACAAAGAAGATTCACCACGACGCACAGTCCATTTGCAATTATCTTTAGAACTTGTACCCTCTATATGATTAACACCATATCTCTGGTTCATTTTTGAAATGGTCTTGATTGACTTATTGATCTTCTGTAACTTGGTGGTGGCTTGATGCCTCACCCATAGATTCTGTGGAAAATAAATAGTGTGGTGAAGGAACCCGGAAGATCGACCTCCAGTTCGTTGGCACTATTTGATACATGAACTGATCAATAACATCTTCAACGTCATATGCTATGTCTCTCACATTTGCCACCCAAGTTTTCTCTCCTTCATTGCTTGTTCCCTTCTTATCAGCATCTACTAAAAAGGATTGCATGCTTATCAACTCATCCTTGATATCGTCAATTGCATCACGAACCCCCCCATAACAATGATGCTTTAGTTGCAATCACTGAAAGGATATTGTTAATCAAATAATTTACTACAGCCGAGTCCATTTTTGCCTTTAAATTTCCTTCTAGCTTTGTCACTGAGTTTTACACCCCCTTTCTTCCATCCATATATTTACAACATCAAAATGGATTAGTGGAAAGAAGAGAAAGAAAGCAACAAGCCTTTTGAATTACTGCAAAATTGTCATTAATAGGATTAGGAGACCTACACAATCAGCATGGAGGTGAGAGATATACTGAATGAAGGTATTTTTTTTTTTCCTCAAAAAAGTGTAGCAGTACAAATCAGCTAAGTTTGAGTTCACGGTTTTTCGTCAAGACTCAAGAGCCTTATGGTCCAATGGCACTGCCCAGGAGAACTTGAGCTCTTTCGAATCCCCAATTAAAGCTGTCATTAACAAACAATTACAAATCTATTAAAGCACACCGTTAAAAATATAAATTTATGCATAAAGGAGTAGTTCGAGTTGAAATTAAACCATTAACAAGACTAAGTTAAATGTATCTGTTTTCTAATTTTCTTGATTCATTATTAGAATAGAGTACAGTTTTAATGAGGGACCAATTTATTTTTGTTTTTTCAGAAACCTTAACATAAGATATAGAAATACCACTTAAACTGAAAGGTTAATATGTGTTTGGACCCAAATACGTTCTGTTAATTCCTCAAATTCTTTTATTTTTCCTTTACATAGGACTTTTATTTTTCTTTCACTAGTCTATATAAAAAGGTTGTTCACTAGGGGAACTTCAACCCAAACCATTATATCTTCATGGATTTAGCAAATGTAAAATTATATAGAATGGGTATTTCTGAAGTAAAGTGAAATATACCAATCATCTAAGCTTAAACAGGAGAGCAAACCTTAAATGTGATAGTTCAGTAACATGAGTAGTCCATGACATCAGATGATATTTAAAAATAATAATAGCTAATGAACATAGAAAGATTGCTCTGATAACAACTGAGTAAATAAAATCAAACTTTTAAGCATGGATGTATCCCAAATACTTTGCAATTAAACTTTGGCTGTCTTACATCATTAACATATGTAATAATGTAACAAATGCAATAAAACATGTATACCATACCCGAAAGCTGAACACCCTAGCCCTGTTGCTGGATTTTGAGGTTCCCCTCCTTTCTAATCGATCATATTCCATTTCTTTCTTATTCTCTAAAAGCATTCCTATCCGGAATTTACAAAAAATTCTATTTTACCATCTCAAAATTCACTTTATCATATATACCATACCACTTTCCAACACATCTAACATCCTAATTTTTATTTTTTTATACAATACATTAAAATAATATATTTACACAATAAAATATATTTATGTCTCTCTCTAATTTCTCTCTCTCTCTCTCTCATCACCACCATCACCACCGTGAAGACCCAAAACCCCAACACAATTTATCAAAAACCCCAAAAAAAAAAACCCACTGATCCACCATCAACAACACACGCCGGTCCACCTGACCCACCAAGCAAACCCACCAAACTCAGCCTCAGACCCACTGTGCCACCACAACCCACGGCCCACCACATCAATGCCACTCACAATCCACCACTAAAACTCAGCCCCAAACCCACGGCCAAAACCGATTAGTAAACCCATCACCACCTACAACCAAATCCAATTTGCAAACCCACAATCACGGTGAATGATCATGGTGGATGATCCGTGGAGCTCCGTTGGTGCTTACCCATAGGTTGATGATCATGGTGGAGCTCCATTGATTGTAGAGAAGAGGGAAAAAGAGAGGAAAGTGATTGAGAGACAGAGAAATGAGAGACCGTGTGATGAGAGAGAAAATATGAATAAAATATAATATAACGTTTTGGTAAAGTGCGACAATACCATTCTACATTTAGGATGATACTGTAGCACTATGTCAAAAAAATTTGAATTTTTACACTTTCTTACTTCTAGATATTGAGCACGTTGTAGGCCTGAATGCCAAGTGTACCTTACATTTGGCATTTCCCAGGCCCACTGCAAATGCTCTAAACATAAGGACGGCTAAAATGAAGAGAAATAGAGTTGGTGCTATGACTTAATATAAAGCATGAAGCTATTCACTTTCTCAAAAAGGGTGTAGCTTATTTAATATGAGATGTAGCCATCATTGACTTTGGTTCTTTTTGTTTTTTTCTTCCGTTTCTTTTTAATGAGGCAAACAATTCATATAATATACTTCATGACTCATAAAGCTGAGCTGTAGTCAACAATTCTTTTTGACATAGTTAATGCCATTATCCTCACAACTCAAATCATTTCACTCCTAGACTTTTAAACACTTTGTGTATCGAGAAGTGTCAATTAAGTTACATGGCTCTTGACTATAACTTTATTGATAAAAGTATATATCTTGGAAGTTAATTAATTGAAAAAGCCCTAACTAACAATGACTCATCCTTTATGAATAATGACAATAGTTTGGATCTATAAATGCTTTAATTTTATTTTAGAATATTTCTTGGTGTGGTTTTGAGAAACAAACACTGAAACACACCTGTCATACTAGGTTGCAAAGTACAGTTAACTCTATGGTGTTAAGGTCTTCTAGTCACGAGCTAACTACGAGATCACTATTGTACAAGTGTATTCTGAGATAGTTAGTAATTGACTTTCTGTTAGTTTCTTAGCTAGATTAGTTAGTTTGTTATTTTTCCTCCTCTTTGAATCAGAGTATATAAATAAAGGATTTGTTGTAATTATTAATTCTTTTTAATTCAGTTAGTCAATTAGCTTTGAGCTTTTGTCCCAGCCTTATTACACTTATTTATCATGTCAGAAATCATTACATCCAAAACTTAAGCCTTTACAAAAACGAAGGATTAGTTGTAACTATTCATTCTTTTCAATCCAAATATCTTTAACATGACAATGCTATTAATATAAATCTAGCATGTTGCAGACATGTGTAAATTTGTTAGTGAAATATCTTTTAATGATGCAAAGTTTTTTATTTATTTTAAAGATAACAATAAAAATGAATGCAATAACCATTCATTTAAAGATAAAGAAAAAGAAAAACTCATAGGATTGAGAAGCTACTACCTTCATGAAGCATTATGAGTCACAACCAGATGTAGTGCAACTTTGGAGAATCCAAACTTCCTTCTCCTTCAATGTGATTTTGAAGTTCTATTGAGACAGATTCCAAATCCAGTTGTTGAAGATTTTTAAGGTATTCAATGCCCTTAGGCACTGTCATTAACTCCATGCAACTGTCAATATATACTGATTTCATATTGGGCATCAACCCTTTTTCTATTATTATGTCATTTAAATGAGAAAAATTGTTATTATTTTTTGGACAAACAAGGGTATCAAGATTTCTCAGAGTATCTAACTATTCCCTTGAGGTACCGAAGGTGTATGCAGTCCCTGTATTCCACACATAAACCAGGTTATTACAGGAAAGAATCTCCCCAAGATATTGGCGAGAGGCTTCAAGTCTAGAATCTCATAGATATCATGGTACCTTAGTAACCACTAAGCCAACCTTCAAGAATAAACCAGAAAAATTATAAATCCTTAAGAAAGCCTGCACCGAAACATAGCTGATTCCCAACGTAGGCATTAGTAAGTGAAAGAAGTCCTAAATGAGTAAGACTAGCAATGCGAGGGATTAGATCTTCTCCCAGTCTCGACCAATGCAATTTCAAACTTTTTGAGGCTTAGAAGTGAACCAAAAAAGTGTGGCACCTGCACTAGTTTTCCAGTCCTCATTAGTTACCATGATATCCAAGCCCAATGCTACATTGTTGTCGATGGACTAGATTGGTAGGAGTAGGACTTTTGAGTTGGGCCATTTGGTCTTAGGAAATTAGATTTGGGCTTTGGGTCTGATGGGGTTGGGTTGACCATTGGGCTTAAATTGGACATTGTTTAGTGGGTAAAATGGTATAAGTGGATTGACCCGATCCCTCTTGGAATGGGCTTTAAAGGCTTGATGGACTAGGGTTGGGTTTGAATATATTGGGATCTGACATGTGACCACGTCTAGCAATTTGGAGGCAGCTAGCGTTGTTTTGGGGGGGGGGGGGTGGTGTGGGGGGTTGGTTTGGGTTTGTGAGCATTAATTTTAGATTACAATTTACAAAGGCGAAGTTGTTGGAGGTAAACAAGGCAGATTAGTAAACAAACTGATGAAGCATTGAAAATTAAAGCACCCTAAACTCTGAAAGCTATGCAGATTCTTCAAAGTAATGCCAGAACAATTAGGCAATTAGCTACCCAGCCTATGCTTACATGCAGAAATGGTCTGGACTCTGTAGTCTGGACCTTGGAATTCAGTAGATATGAGAATGTTGGGGTCGTGCCCTTACATGACTGAGTTTATGTTTGGAAGGGATGGAAAGGAGATGAGAGGAGAAGGTGACTGAAATATAGTAATGAAATTTAGTCAATTTTAGTTATTTTTCATTCCACTCTCCTCCTTTATTCTCCCCTCGAGTCCTCGTCTCCTTCCATTTGAAAAAGGCACACAAAAGAGACTCAAAAAGAGATTTTATATGATGGATTTAGATCCGGCACAATTACAATTACCCTAGACTATAGCATCATATCAAATCCTCGTGTGACATGGGTTCAGTTTAGCAAATGATGGAAAATGGTACTATGGTAGCGGGTTAACTCATATTTGTGATGTATTGATTTTTTTTTTTTTTCTTTTTCCAATGAATTCTAACTAGGATATATGTGTGTGTGTATTATATGTGTGTGTATGTACATGTGTGTATATATATATGTATGTACATTTAAATTGAAATAACCTGCTTCAAAGTTTTTTTTTTTTAAATAAAAAATGGGGTGTCTGGTGTGGACTCATCGATCCCACGCCACATGACGGCAATGAGTAATACCACATGTACCACATGGACTTTGCTGAAACTATCGCTCAAACCACTCCTCTTTGAGTGTTGGGACAAAGACCGCTACCATTAAGCCACATCTTGTATGGTCCTCCTTCAAAGTTGGGAGAAAGGTCAACCCCTTATTTTTATAAATGACACTTTATCCCTTGATATTTTGATTTATTATTTTATACAACAAGTAACCTCTCATGACCAAATAAATTTAGAGTGTTTATACCTAAAGACCCATTATGTTTTCTTATCAAAAAAAAAAAAAAAAAGAAGAAGAAGAAGAAGAAGAAGAAGACCCTTTATGTTTATTACAAATAAATTTAGAATATTTATACTTAAAACTAAATTCTCAACCAAAATAATGTCAAAGTTATGCTTAGTCACCAATTACATGATAATAAAATTTTAAATGATAAAATAAAATGTCATTTTATATAATAAAAGAGAATTCTAATATATTTCTTGAAACCTCAAGGAAGGCAATTGGTGCAATTTACCTATTCATATAAATATACGAGATGGATTTTATCAAGTTCATCCCTCTAATTAGGAAGTATATCATATACCTATTCACTAATTGTAGGCATAACAAATTTTGCTATCTACTAATCGTAGACATAACAAATTTTGCAACATTTTAGGTAGCAAATCATCATTTTACATAAAATTACTATTAATATCATTTTGACTTAGTACCAATTACAACTCACCACCTCAATTATTGAAATAGTGAAATTTTTGGTATATATATGTATTGTTATACACATACTCTTGAGTGTTGACTCCGATCCTAAAGTATTAAGGCACAAACTTGGCACTTCCTGCACCGCAGCAAAACCCAAAGACTATTCTTTTTCTATTCTTTCAACTTCTTTTTTTTTTTTTTTGACTGGCTCATACGGCTACACGTGTGTAAAAAGCACGAAAATTCCATACATCTAACAGTAACAAAAACAATTTTTCCTCTTATCAACCATTCCCAGTCACACATCCAAATCCAAACCAACCCATATTGTCGAACAAAAACACAAACACTTACCAAATTCTCATCAATAGATGGCACTTCCTCAACACCTCCTAGAACTAGAAGCTCCCTTATCCTACACCACACCCAATCCTTAAAATGCGCACCCCCCTCACTCTCAGGCCACCACAACCTTCACCACCACCATGTCTCTTCAGCTCCACATTCCTCTTCAGCTTCAGACCCAGCAAGCGGTTTCACTTCCTCTCACCTTGCTCTTCTCTAAAGCAGACCAAGAAGCAGAAAAGAAGTACTGCTCCTAGCACTGCCCCACAGAGTCTCAGGTGGTTCTTTAGCAATCCAAGGAGTGAAGAAGAAGGTGGTGGAGGCGGTGCTGGTGGTGGTGGTGGTGATAAGAGAGGAGGAGATGGTGAAAAGGGTGGTGGGTTGGAGTTGGAAGGTGACACTGCAATTAAAGGCACCATCTTGGCTGGTGTTTTGCTGGTGGGTGTAGTTGGTGGCTTTTCCACTGTTGGGTATGTCTACAAGGACCAGATTAATGCCTTCTTGAGTCAATTTTCTACTTTCATCGAAGGTAATTGTGTGAAAATTTCGTACCTTTTTGAGGTGTTTTGTCAATTCGGCATTGGATTTTGTTGATTTCTGTCGGTATCACTGATATGGGATTCTCTGAATGTTGCCACTCTTTTGAAGACTTGTGTGGATTCCATTGATTGAATTAGAATTCTATACTATACCCTTTTGATGTTTTTTGTCCATTTGGATTGGATTTTGTTGATTTCTGTTAGTATCATTGATATGGGATTCTCTGAATGTTGCCACTCTATTGAGGACTTGTGTGGATTCAATTGATTGGAATTAGAATTCTATAATTTTCCCTTTTGATGTTGTTATGTCAATTTGGATTGGATTTTTTTTTTTGGTAGAAGAATCTCAATGGTTTTGTTGTAATTCAGGACCTATTTAGGATCCTATACGTTCAAAAGATTATCTAATCCTGTTGGTTATTATAACTAGATAATACTTCTTGTTGGCTGTGGAAGTGCATTCTCTCAAAGATGGTTCATGTTTGTCATGCATAAGTTTCAAGTTGCAAGGTTGTCAAATTTCAAATGGAAGGGAATCCCCTGAATGTTTAATTTTATTTCTTGCCAATAAGTTCTATCATGGGACACACTTTTGCTTAACTTCATCCGTTAGCTTTGGAACCAGCTCTAGTCTGATTTGTATGTTTTCCCTCCATTCTGTGGGGCACTTGTCCTTTGAAGAGGGAGAAAGTGTGGAATTACCCTACAGAAACAAGTGCCAACTTAGCAAAACGGGGAGCTTTCACATGTGAAGCACTTGACTTCATTCTAATACTGCCAGGGCATCCTATTGCATGCCTTATATACCTGCTGAGACATCTTTTTCCATATTTTTTTCGTGATAATACTGCGATCTAGAATCATGTGCTCAATCATGCAATCTAATTTTTGAAGTTGTAGTTTTATCTTGTGTAGATTGGATATAATTTTGCATGTATGAATTTGGTCGGAGTTATTTTTAAAATGAAAGTGCTTGCATTATCTTGATGATAGGACCTCCTCTATGAATTGTAGCAATTGCTTTCCTGATTTATGATGCCATTGAACTCCTAAATTGTGTTTCTTCCTAGCCCATGCTAGCAGCATTTTCAGAGTATATCTAGATAGCAATATAGCGTTTAGCTCATCATAATAAAAGAATGCGCTCTCAGCTTAATCCTATAAACTTCTTTCATTGAACAGGTTATGGCCCAGCTGGATATGCTTTATTTGTAGCGGTTTATGCAGGACTGGAAGTATGCACCTGGAACTCTTTCCTGAGTATAGTGCATTTTCAGCAATACATTTCAGCCTTAATATGGATAAAAATGTAGTCTAGTTGTGATGCAACTATAGAATTCACCAATTTAAGACTTATTTTATGGGGTCCACATGTGGATTTCTGTGGTTTTAATGGTCTAGTTATATGTGTCTGAGTGTTAGGTTTTTTAACTTAATTAAGTTATGGTGTATTTTCTATCCGGTGGCAAAATTGTAATATCTGTGAAAAATATGCAGTCTAGATGTGATGCAACCATAGAAGATTAGTTTATTACTACTTAGCGAATTCACCGATTCAAGAATTATTTTATGGGGTCCGCATGTGAAGTTGTGTGGTTTTAAAGGTCCAGTTATATGTGTCTGAGTGTTAGGTTTTTTAATTTAATAAGTTATGGTCAATTTTGTATGAAGTGTCAAAGTTGTCATTTCTGTAATCACTGCAAATTAAAGGTATTCTGGCAGTTTAGTTGGGTCTATAATTTTCTAGGAGATCCTTAGTATCTTCTTAGGTATCATTTTCTTTGTCCAAGATAGTTTTTTAGGTTTTTAGTTTACTAGTTAAACTACGAGTGCTAATAATACTAGTAGTACAAGAAAGAGTCTTTACACATATGTGGTGTTCAATCTACTCCAAAGAGAGATGAAGTTGATTAAAAGAAAAATATTGAGTGTTTTGAGCATTGAGGCATGTTCACCTTCATGTTTTACTTTCTCCCTTTCTCTTCCATCTTTTCTTCCTCTCTTTCTGATGGTACCATTCCTGAGTATTGTTAATTCAGCCCTTAAACACCATTAAATTCTCTCTTTTTATTCTTCCTTACAAGCCAAAATCAAGCCTTTTCTATTGCCTATCAAAACCCTGAAACCTCACATACTTTCTTCTACCAAATAGTCATCAAATAACTCATCAAAGCACCTTTTAATACCTAACACAAATCCATGGCCTTTTCTTCCATAATTCTAAAGATCCACAAATTTTCCAAACCTGTAACCTGCCACAAGCACATGTGTACAAATTCCTTTGTTTGTCCTATCACAAGATGTGCATGCTAGTAAATGTCAAGGCAATGTAGTGTTTGTCTATAAAGTAAAATATGTAGGCATTTTTATTTTCCACATCATAAACTGAGAGTTTCATGATGTTGACATGGTCTCTAAACTCAAGGGTGATATTGCCAATGCATCTCCTCCCCTTATAAGAGTAAAGTGGAATGTGACGTTGTGCATTCAAGGCTCATTGGGTGTGTGCATAACTTATTAAAATATTTATTTTTAAAAAAAGTTAAGGACAATGTTTGACTGAAATCCAACGTTTTCCTTGGGCGATTCTCCTGAACTTGTGCATTCTTATTCACATTGGTGCTGTAACATTGTCCAACAATTTCCAAAGCTATACACACACATACATGTGTTCCTATGTATATATGTTTTCTGCTAATACTGACTTTGAATAGCTATGTTCCTAGATACTTGCGATTCCAGCCATTCCTTTGACCATGTCAGCTGGTCTTCTTTTTGGTTCTCTTATCGGCACTATCATTGTCTCCATCAGTGGAACAGTGAGTCAATTTCTTTTGAAAGTTAGAAAGATCAAAATGACAATATCTACTTAAGCCTTGTTTCTAAATTGGTAATTTGTTTTAGGTGGCAGCAAGTGCAGCCTTTTTAATTGCTAGATACTTTGCTCGAGAGCGGATTCTTAAACTGGTTGAAGGAAACAAAAAATTTCTAGCAATTGACAGAGCAATTGGAGAAAATGGCTTCAGAGTTGTTACCCTCCTTCGTTTAAGCCCTTTACTTCCATTTTCTTTGGGAAATTATCTATATGGATTGACATCCGTGAAGTTCGTACCATACGTGTTGGGAAGGTTTGCTTCTTGTTGATTCTATTTGCTCATAGTTAATGGTTTTTGGTTTATTGTAAATGTTTTTGCTTCACTTTTTGGTGACTTTTTCTGGATGTTTTACTAATTGGAAATCGTTTGCCATTTTTATGGGCATCTGAGTTCCCCAAGATGATTTGACTTAAAACTTATAAATCATTTAACCTTTTAGCTTCAATTTGTCGAGATGTTGTTTTGACTAATTTATACTAGCAAAAAAAAAAAAAGGGCAAAAATGTATCTATGTAATGCATGGCTTAGTCACTGTTGGCTTGATCATGGCTCCAGTTATCATTCCTAATTGCTTTCAAGTAATATATGTTACTAATATATATGCAACAAGGTTTGAGTTGTCTATTTATTCATTTTTGCCTGTTCAAAATGTAGAATGAGTAAAATTATCAAATTAGATTGTGATTATGGTAAAAATGTGGAAATTAGGTGTGTAACCTAGCCAAAACTGGAGAGAATTTGTAATACTATAAAGATAATCTATTAACTCACTAGTTAAGTTCTGTTGAAACAGTGGCATACATTAGTCAATAATGCACTTGCCAAAATCTCGCTATTGGGAATGTGTAGTGTGACAACACGTTGGTAAGCTAACATTATGTTTGGGAACTTCTTTTAAAACTCTTAATCACTTATAAATGACAATATAAGTTTCATATGATTTTGTAAAACCCTCGCAATCTTCTGCTTTCTAATTCAAATTTCAACAATATTTTGTGTGCAGTTGGTTGGGGATGCTTCCAGGAACATGGGCTTATGTGAGTGCTGGTGCATTTGGGCGGGCAATTATTGTGAGTTTTTAATTGGTTCCTCTTACTGCAAACTTTATATGTAATTGTGCCAATTGTTTGAATATTACATTTTGTCTCTGTTCTTTTTTACTTAAAAAGTAAACATGTGTGTCCATGAAGACTCATCCTAACAACCTCCAGAAGATATATATATATATATATGTGTGTGTGTGTGTGTGTGTGTGTGTGTGGTCTCATTAGTTTTTACAGCCTATAAAAGTGTAACAGTCATACTTTATCCAACCATTTAAAACTTTTCTCACCCTATGACAAATCCTGCTCTAACTTCTTCAACGTATTAGCAACATAGTGAAATGAGATAAAAGAATGTGGTCTCATTAGTTTTTACAGCCTATAAAAGTGTAACGGTCATACTTTATCCAACCATTTAAAACTTTTCTCACCCTATCCTGCTCTAACTTCTTCAACGTATTAGCAACATAGTGAAATGAGATAAAAGAATGGGTTGGTAAACCAGAAGGTGTGTTTTGAAGAAGTTTGAGCCTTTCACTCGGTAGAAGCTTTGAAATGCAAGGCCACAGTCTAAACAACCAATTTCCAACTAAAACTAATTGCCTTTTGAGATTGATTGAAGGCATTTGATGGGTTAATTGGTTTGGTATTAGGCTTTTGATACACAAACTTATCAGTCATTCATTATTTTCCAATTTTGGTGCTTGAATTTATTTTCTATTCTTTTAGATCACAACCTTTCATTAATGAGGATGATTTGTCATTAGATTCAATCTGATTGTCTGCCTGTTGATTTTTTCCCCCTTTCTGGTGATGTTTCAGCAAGAAGAATCTGAGATTGGTTTACCTGGAGGAAATGGTCAGCTATTGACACTTGGTCTAGGACTATTGGTCACAGCAATTGCTGCAGCTTATGTGACGCAGCTTGCTAAGGTAATGTCTCTATTGCAATTTGCAAAGTATTTCTTTCTTATAACCTATTATGTTTAAGGTTCCTGTCCTAATCCCTCATTTTGCCAATAGCATTTAATATCAGTGTAAAAAACTAAGCAACTTTATTTATTGATTTTTATAAGACAACTTTATTGCCAAACACACTGGCAAATTATGTGTGTCTAAAACTAGTGAATTTTAACTGCCCAAGCCATCATGCTAATGACCATTATCTCGTGGTTAAAATTCCTAGTCTCACTGTCTGTTAATAAAGTAGTGGCTGTATGGGTCCTTCATGTTGCTGACCCCATAATTGGAAATGAGGCAAAATTTTGGTTGAGTTAGTGCGGCGTTAGAGCTTCTTCAACAGCCACGCTTGAGGCTCTTCCTCTTCATTTTCTACATACCTCACTTGAGGCTTTGCAGAAAATCCAACTGCTACAGCGGCTCTCTAAATCCAGAAAGCCACTGTAGCTCTCCAAGGCATTATATTATATTTTCCTTCAATAATACACTGCTTTTAGACTCTTAGAGAGCTAAATTTAACCCATGGTATTTTTCTCTGGCTTTCTTATTCCTATCTCCAACAAATACATGCCTCTCGGATATACCCAAACCAACAATCTAACCCAAGCTAGCCAGCCCTGAGCCCCAAGGTTGCTCTATCTCCAATGCCAACCAAACCCATACTATCAAAAACCCCATTAGCCCATCAAATAGAGAAATAGCAGTTTGTCATTTTGTTAAGTAACTTAATTTAAAAGGTAGGTAGGTAAAACAAAACAAAGATTTTTTAGGTTAATTATGGGTTAGAATTTGGAGATGGGGCTCGTATAATTTTGTCGAAATGATGTATATAAGGATGTGGGATTACTTTTTTTGAGAAACAAACACACACACAAGGGAGAGAAAAAGGGGTTCTAACACAAAGGCACACCACAACTCCACTCAAAAGCTAATTTTTTTACTACTTATCATTCTTCCACAATGCTGACTTGTTTCTATTCTAATGCTTATGATGCAGGATGCCGTAAAGGATATTGATGAGTAGAACAAGAAGAAAATGGTTTTGCCCAATTTATTGGATAACAGTTGAAATTGTAAACATTAACAGATGCAGCTGTCTTGTAAATTGTAGTGCGTTACCTAATCAAATCAAATAGGAACTTTTGATTTATTATATATATCATCTATGAAATGCTTTTAAAAAAAAGCGTGGTTATAGTTTATTTCTTATCAATTTTCTCATTCATTTCCTCTTTTAAACGTTCTCTTTTGTGTTGGATAAACAATGGACCAAAATTCCGACATTATAATATATAATGACATGAATTAATTATTTTGTGGACGAAGAGTGTCCATTATTAGCATTCAGCAAGCATCCGTGCCAAGCACATGTATAATTTTAGTTGTAATAGAAAGATAACGAGATATTCGTTCAATTAGATTGCACACATGAACAATAATTTTTAGCGAAATTCCCACCATACCTCTCACAAGTATTCTTCACCAAAGCATTATCCTTAATTGAAATGATAAAACAGAGCAATAATCTTTTGCTCCATCCAACACATATAGTAAACATGCACAAAATATTTACATGGAAGTCCATTTTTCTAAACAAGTAGGCATCAAGGTCTGCAGAATTAAGTACATAACAATTTGACAGCCTCCCATCCTTAATTTTAATTGTATTGGTTAAGCATATCAAGCACACTTTAAGTAAAGTATTCTACTTGTACTACAAGTCTAGTAACCATGGGTTATTGTATGCTTAGTCTATATTGTTTAACCACTTATAAATACCCTACATTTGGTACATTGTAATACAATTAACTTAATATAGTGACGGTCGCCCTAAAAGGGTCATTCATATAAACTGTGGGGGGCAGAAGCACCAAAAGGCCATATGGGCCTGGGGCAGGTCCGAAGACGAGGATTCTGCTAAAAGGGGGGCCGCGGGACGAGAACAGGGCCTCCTAACACTAGGGCCCAAGGGCCAGCCGACTAGACCGCCAACGCGTTGGAAATGATCCGAGGACAAGGCCTCCTCGGACGTTGTATCGGGAACAGAACACGGTGGCAAAACGCCCGGCAGAGGGGCTCCTAAAGCTCGGTGAATCATAGCAGATCCCAGAGGGGCGCCGAGGTGGGAGACAAGGGAGACGTGCATGGCATAAGGCTTCTGCCACCGCATTAAAGATCTCCCACCTACCCGACTAGCCGCATTAATGGAGAAATGACTACTGAGAGGATGGGGAACAGCCTGAAGGGCATGGGGGAGCGTTT
Organism: Castanopsis chinensis; assembly: GCA_032878915.1. NCBI lineage: Eukaryota > Viridiplantae > Streptophyta > Magnoliopsida > Fagales > Fagaceae > Castanopsis > Castanopsis chinensis. Next base: position 2,697,105 of record JAVQMG010000079.1, read on the forward strand.
TCAGGGAAAAGACAGATGGGAATCAGGGATGGGGAGTATAAATAGGGAAAGAAGAATCACTAAGGGAGGGCTTTTTTTTGGGGGAAAAGAAGAAAAAAGACAGGAAAAGGAAGAAGGCTCTCTCTCTCTCCCTTCCTTGAAGAACAGAACACCAACCAGCACAGAAGCTCCTCGGCTTACGTCCGAGAAGAAGACTAAGCCATTCCATAAGCCAGCCGTCTCTCAGAAGTGGACTTGGACCTTACACCGCGCCCTTCCAAAGCACCAGGAGATTTAGGCTTAAGCCCATTCTCTACAAATTCTATTGTAAAGGCCACTTGGGCCGGCCCAGTCGCCCATTTGGGCTGAAGGCCAAATTGTGCCCTTACAATTGGCGCCGTCTGTGGGAAGCCTTGATCGAAGGGACTGGAAGTGCCATGGAAGGTTCAGGTTCACGTCATGCGGAGTCCAGAGGGTCCCAGCGCGAGGACCATCTTGTGCGGTTAGAAAGAGAGCGCGAAGCCAGTGCCTATACGGAATGCACGCGCGGGAGGAGCCATGCTCGCGGCGGTAGTAGAGCCTCCCGCGAGAAAAGTGTTGAGACCCTGCAAAGGGAGGTTGATCACCTGAGAAGGAAGCTATGCCGGGAAAAACGAAGGCGCACGCCTTCCCCTTCAGACCGATCTTCAGCGGATGTCAGTAGTAGCTCCGACAGCTCCAGGTCGAGAACTCCCCTTGGCGAGTCCTCTTCCCAAGAGGACGAGCACCGTCACCCACCTAAGGACAAGAGGACGCCCTCCAAAGGCCTGGCCAACAGCGCACTGAGCAGGGCGCTCCATCAGATTTCCAAGTCACCTTTCACCCGGAGGATCGAGAGGGGAAAACTTCCGAGGCGGTTCACTCAGCCAGCCTTCACAGTTTACAACGGGAGAACAGACCCAGTGGAGCACGTGAGCCACTTCAGCCAGAGGATGGCGGTGCACTCGAAGAATGAGACCCTGATGTGCAAGGTCTTCCCTTCCAGCCTAGGACCCGTCGCGATGAGATGGTTTAACAGCCTGAAGGCAGGCTCTGTCAACTCCTTCGCGGAGCTCGCCAGGGCGTTCGGCTCGCGGTTCATCACGTGCAGCAGGATCCCTCGGCCAATAGATTCACTGTTGTCCATGGCTATGAGAGAGGGAGAGACCCTCAGAGCTTATACCGATAGATATTGGGAGATGTACAATGAGATCGACGGAGACTTCGACGAGGTGACCATAAGCACCTTCAAGGTCGGCCTTCCAAACGAGCATGACCTGAGGAAATCACTGACAAGGAGGCCTGTCAAGAGCGTACGTATGCTCATGGACCGCATTGATGAGTACACGCGGGTGGAGGAGGACCAATTACAGGTGAAGGCTAGGACGAAGGTTATCCCTCAGGAGAGGAGGGATTTCAGGTCGAACGGACTCAGCAACAGCAGGCAGAGGAGAGACTTTGTTGGGCAACCTCGTCGGGCGCCAGCGCAAGTACTCGGCATCGCATTTCGCGAACCCATACAACGGGTGTTTGAGAAAATCCGCCACGAGCCCTATTTCCGGTGGCCCAACAAAATGATAGGCGATCCCTCGAAGCGTAACTAGAACCTCCACTGCCAATACCATCAAGAGCACGGCCATACGACCGAGAACTGCAAGAGCTTGCGGTTCTATCTGGAACAGCTGGCAAAGGAGGGAAAGCTGAGACAGTTCGTGCACCAGCGAGAGGGGCAAGAGGAACAAACTGAGCCGGCAAACCAAGGCCATCACGCCCCTAGGCCCCCGCTGGGAACCATCAATACCATCCTGACCACTCCTGGGAGGACCGGTCCACGCCCTCCCCGGATAATGTCCGTAGAACGGACTTCCGCCGAGGACTCTGCCTCCAAGCCGAAGAGGATTAAGAGCAACGGGCCGCCCACTATGGCATTCTCGGACGCCGACAAGGAAGGGACCATCTAACCCCACGATGACGCGTTAGTCATAACGCTGAGAATCGGAGGATATGACGTGAAGAGGGTGATGGTGGACCAGGGAAGTGGCGCGAACATCATGTACCCTGACCTGTTTAAGGGGCTGAACTTGAGGGAAGAGGACCTTTCGGCCTACGACTCCCCCCTGATAAGTTTCGAGGGGAGGACAGTGGTGCCGAAGGGACAGATCAGACTGCCTGTATAATCGGGCCCGGCAGTGGTGGAGGTGGACTTCGTCGTGGTGGACGCCTACTCTCCTTACACGGCCATTGTGGGAAGACCTTGGCTGCACGCCTTGGGGGCCGTCTCCTCCACTCTCCATGTCAAGGTGAAGTTTCCTTTTTGCGGCCAAGTCGAGGAAATCCTGGGAAGTCAGTCCGCGGCGAGATAGTGCCTGACAGCAGCAGTTCTGCACAAACCGGGACCCGAGCCCTCGGCGCCCGCTGCTCCGGTCCCATAGCAATTAGCCTCTTCTGCCACAACTAGAGGGACAGTGGCAGAAAGGCCCGGATGCGAGGGGTTGGACAGAGTTCTTGCTGGCGACGACCCAGAGAGGTTCTTCCAGATTGGTGCTCAGCTTCCGACAGAAGAAAGGGAAGAGTTGGTCGCGCTCTTGAGAAAAAACCTCGATTTGTTTGCGTGGGACGAGCATGAGATGCCTGGAATCGACCCAAACTTCATCTGCCACCACCTGAACGTTAACCCGGCGGCAGTGCCAAAGAAGCAACCTCCTCGGCGCTCTTCCGCGGAACACTCTGAGGCCGTAAAGGAGGAGGTCATTAAGCTCAAGAGGGCAGGAGCTATCAAGAAGGTGTTCTATCCTGAATGGTTGGCGCACATGGTGGTGGTGAAGAAGAAGAACAGGAAATGGAGAGTGTGTGTGGACTTCACAGACCTCAACAAAGCCTGTCCCAAGGACCCATTCCCGATGCCGCGCATAGATCAGCTTGTAGATGCGACGGTCGGCCACCCTCGCATGAGTTTCCTAGACGCCTTTCAGGGATACCACCAGATACCTCTGGCCTTAGAAGACTAGGAGAAGACCGCCTTTGTAACCCCCACTGGCAATTACCATTACAAGGTGATGCCCTTTGGTCTGAAAAACGCAGGTGCCACCTATCAGAGGATGATGACCCGGATGTTCGAGGCTCAGTTGGGGAAAACTGTTGAGGTATACGTGGACGACATGGTTGTGAAGAGCAGGGCCGTATCGGACCACGTGGCTGACCTCGATAGCACGTTCCGGACTCTGCGGGAACATAAGTTACGACTGAACGCCGCCAAGTGCTCCTTCGGCGTGGGATCGGGCAAATTCCTGGGCTACATGCTTACTCACAGGGGTATCGAGGCCAACCCCGAACAAATCTCCGCGATCTGTAACCTGCAACCACCTCGAAACCCGAAGGAGGTCCAGAAGCTGGCCGGAATGACAGCTGCCCTCAGCAGGTTCATCTCACGATCAGCGGACAAATGCCGGCCGTTCTTTCAGCTGCTGAACAAATGGAAGGGATTCGAATGGACCGAGGAGTGCTCCTTGGCGTTCCAGCAGCTGAAGGAATACCTCTCTCGGCCACCCATTATGTCTCACCCTGATCCAGACGAGGTGCTGTTTGCGTACTTGGCCGTGGCTGCCTACACGGTTAGCCTGGTTTTAATACGGGACGACGGCGGCGTACAACGGCCGGTCTACTACATCAGCAAGTCTCTGTAGGAGGCTGAGATTCGGTACTTACCATTAGAAAAGGCGGTTCTGGCCATAGTACACGCGACGCGCCGGCTCCCACATTACTTCCAATCTCACACTGTCGTCGTATTAACCCAGCTCCCACTCCAATCCGTGCTGCGGAGCGCTGACTACTCTAGTAGAGTCGCCAAATGGGGAACCTTCTTGGGGGCCTTCGACATCAAGTATTTACCTCGTACATCTGTAAAGGGCCAAGTCCTGGCCTACCTGGTGGCGGAGTTCACTGAGCCTTCTCCGGAAGAAAACTTGGGGGGATGGGACGCCGACGGAAAGCCTGTCGGTGCAATCTCGAGCGAAACACCTTCGGTGTGGAAGCTCTACGTGGACGGAGCGGCGAACCAGAGGGGTTCAGGCACGGGAATAGTGTTGACGTCCCCTGAGGGGATCACCTTGGAAAAATCCTTGAGGCTAGCGTTCTCGGCCACAAACAACGAAGCCGAGTACGAAGCTCTGCTGGCGGGGATGGACATGGCACAAAAAATGGGGGCAAGGGCGGTGCGAGTATTTTCGGACTCACAGCTGGTGGTTGGTCAGATGGAAGGGAAACTGGAGGCTAGGGAGCCAAGGATGCGGAACTATCTGGCCCGCGCGAAGTACTTACAGTCCTTCGGGTTGTCACATGTTTCCAGGAGCGGCAACACCCATACGGACTCCCTCGCCACTCTCGCTACCACATCGGCCCAGGGACTCCCTCGGGTAATTCTCGTCGAAGACATGCTCAAGCCAACTGGACAGGAATATCCCACCTCTCGGATCCAGCAAGTCAGGGTCGGGCGTAGTTGGATGGACCCCATTACGTCCTTCCTTAAGCACGACATACTGCCGGAGGACAAGTCTGAAGCCAACAAGATCCGCAGGAAGGCTCCACGATTTTGGCTGTCCGAGGACCAAAAGCTTTATAAACGCTCTTTCTCGGGGCCCTACCTGTTGTGTGTACATCCGGAAGAGACGGAGTAGCTCTTGGAAGAACTACACGAGGGAATTTGCGGTAGCCACACGGGCGGAAGGTCGTTGGCTCACAGGGCCCTCACGCAGGGGTACTGGTGGCCGAACATGCAAAGAGAGGCGCAAGAGTACGCGAGGAAGTGTGACCAATGTCAGAGGTATGCTCCCAACATCCACCAACCTGACGGCGTTCTTAATCCACTGGTCAGCCCATGGCCCTTCGCACAGTGGGGCTTGGACATTGTGGGACCGTTTCCAAGAGCGACAGGCAACAAGCGATGGCTGCTTGTCGGAACAGACTACTTCACTAAGTGGGTAGAAGCTGAACCCCTCTCGAATATCCGGGACGTGGATGCGAAGAGATTTGTTTGGAAGAACATCGTTACCAGGTTCGGGATCCTGCGCACTCTAATCTCGGACAATGGACTGCAGTTCGACAGCAAGGCCTTCAGAAAGTACTGTGGGGACCTCGGCATCACGAACAGGTACGCCACTCCGGCCTACCCACAAGGGAACGGCCAGGCGGAGGCGACCAACAAGTCGATAGTCAACGGGCTCAAGAAAAGATTAGATGATGCGAAGGGCAGGTGGGTGGATGAAGTACCTCATGTGTTGTGGACTTACCAAACCACGCCACGTAGATCCACAGGAGAGACTCCCTTCGCGATGACTTACGGCGCCGAGGCCGTAATACCTGTAGAGATGGGGTTCTCGATGATGAGGGCGCAGTCATTTGCCCCAAACGCTAATGATAGCATGCTACTCAAGGAGCTGGACCTGATGGAAGAAAGGAGAGAAAACGCCATGGTTCAGCTAGCTTGTTATCAACAGAAGCTCAAACGAGGATATGACTCTCACGTACGGTCTAGACCTCTCGCTCCCGGGGACCTTGTCCTAAAAAAGGTCGTGGGGACAGCAAAGGACCCGTCGTGAGGGAAGCTGGGGCCAAATTGGGAGGGACCCTATCGAATAACCTCTGTAGCCGGTGTGGGGGCATATTATCTAGCCGACCTGGATGACAAACTTGTAAAACGACCTTTCAATGTAAATAATCTTCGAAGGTATTACTACTGATGAAAGGCGAGTCCGCCATGTATTTGGGTATCATTGTAACGTGCTAATTGTCAAATGCTATCATCTCTATCAGTTCAATCATTTTGTGGTGTTAAATGTCAACTGGGACTAAGCCAGGTCCTCCGACCTTCTGCCTTAGAAAAATTTTAACACATACGTCCCGTTTTAATTACATGTTAATGTCAATCTGGGCTAAGCCAAGTCCTCGGACCTTCTGCCTTGAAAAAATTTAACATGCAATTCATTCTTTTCTAAGTGTTAATGTCAACCTAGGTTATGCCAGGTTCTCGGACCTTCTGCCTTGGGAAAATTTAACACGGTTCAATTTTAATTACATGTTAAATGTCAACTGGGGCTAAGCCAGGTCCTCCGACCTTCTGCCTTAGGAAAATTTTAACACATACGTCCCGTTTTAATTACATGTTAATGTCAATCTGGGCTAAGCTAGGTCCTCGGACCTTCTGCCTTGAAAAAATTTAACATGCAATTCATTCTTTTCTAAGTTTTAATGTCAACCTAGGTTATGCCAGGTCCTCGGACCTTCTGCCTTGGGAAAATTTAACACGGTTCAATTTTAATTACATGTTAAATGTCAACTGGGGCTAAGCCAGGTCCTCCGACCTTCTGCCTTAGGAAAATTTTAACACATACGTCCCGTTTTAATTACATGTTAATGTCAATCTGGGCTAAGCCAGGTCCTCGGACCTTCTGCCTTGAAAACATTTAACATGCAATTCATTCTTTTCTAAGTGTTAATGTCAACCTAGGTTATGCCAGGTCCTCGGACCTTCTGCCTTGGGAAAATTTAACACGGTTCAATTTTAATTACATGTTAAATGTCAACTGGGGCTAAGTCAGGTCCTCCGACCTTCTGCCTTAGGAAAATTTTAACACATACGTCCCGTTTTAATTACATGTTAATGTCAATCTGGGCTAAGCCAGGTCCTCGGACCTTCTGTCCTGAAAAAATTTAACATGCAATTCATTCTTTTCTAAGTGTTAATGTCAACCTAGGTTAGGCCAGGTCCTCGGACCTTCTGCCTTGGGAAAATTTAACACGGTTCAATTTTAATTACATGTTAAATGTCAACTGGGGCTAAGCCAGGTCCTCCGACCTTCTGCCTTAGGAAAATTTTAACATATACTTCCCGTTTTAATTACATGTTAATGCCAATCTGGGCTAAGCCAGGTCCTCGGACCTTCTGCCTTGAAAAAATTTAACATGCAATTCATTCTTTTCTAAGTGTTAATGTCAACCTAGGTTATGCCAGGTCCTCGGACCTTCTGCCTTGGGAAAATTTAACACGGTTCAATTTTAATTATATGTTAAATGTCAACTGGGGCTAAGCCAGGTCCTCCGACCTTCTGCCTTAGGAAAATTTTAACACATACGTCCCGTTTAAATTACATGTTAAATGTCAACTGGGGCTAAGCCAGGTCCTCGGACCTTCTGCCTTAGGAAAATTTAACACGGTTCAATTTTAATTAAGTGTTAATGTCGACCTAGGTTATGCCAGGTCCTTGGACCTTCTGCCTTGGGAAAATTTAACACGGTTCAATTTTAATTAAGTGTTAATGTCAACCTAGGTTATGCCAGGTCCTCGGACCTTCTGCCATGGGAAAATTTAACACGGTTCAATTTTAATTAAGTGTTAATGTTGACCTAGGTTATGCCAAGTCCTCGGACCTTCTGCCTTGGGAAAATTTAACACGCAATTTATGTTTGAATTACATGCTAATGTCAACCCCGGCTAAGCCAGGTCCGCGGACCTTCTGCCTTAAGAGAATTTAAGTCGGCCCTATTAATTTTTATTAAGCATGAAGCGTTAACTAAGGCTAAGCCTGGTCCTCGGACCTTCTGCCTTAGGCGAATTTAACATGGTTCAACCCATTCTTATTAAGTGCTAAGATTAAAATTTGGCGAACAACTTCGCTAGAGGTTGAAATTCTTTCGTGGCTAAACCGGGCCTATCCTAGTTTCGGACGTGCCCAAGGGCACTAAGCTGCTACCACCAATGTAAATTTGTTTAGCAACCATATGCAGCCCGCGGTATAACAATGTAAGCAACTACACAGTAAACGCAATGCGACAAGGAGATTATGCTATGAAGGAAAGGAAACGAAATTTATAGATGATAAACTGTTCAATACAAAGTTAGAGCAAAAGGAATTACAGACAAAATGAGTAGAGCCTACATAACAACGATTCGCAAAAACAGTAAAATTGCATGAAAAGAGGAAAAGGGGGCCCGACGCTGCCTATCCCTGGATCTTCAGTGGCGGCTCCTTGGTCTTGCCTTTAACCTTGGTTCGCTCTGGCGCGACCTCGGACGGATCTTGAATCTCTTTTCCTTTGTCCTTGGGCTTGGGAAGAGGCGAAACCTGACCGGCTGGCTCGCCCAACTCCACCACCGGAGCACCAACCTCTGGAAGGGGCAGGACCTGGTCCGAGGAGGAAGGGGCCGAGATAGGTGGAGCGTCATCAATGAGTCGGATATCCTCTGGATACCAAACCCTCTCTGCAGCCCTTAACTCGGAGCCGGCAGGGACACCCGCAGCATTCAGGGCCTCCACCCAAACCTGCTGGCAGTATTCCCTGCACAGCTCCCCCAACTCCTCGGTCAGGCGGTTCTCGGTGTCCTCGACCCCCTTGTTGTATGCGGCCTTAGTGGCGGCGTCCACGGTCTCCTTGACGGTCCGAGCCGCTTCCTCCGCCTACGCAAGATCCCTCTTCAAGTCCGAGACCTCCTGCCCCGCCTTGTCAAGGGCCTCCTCCCTTTGCTGCAAAAGCTTGCGCTGAGCCTCCGCCTGCGCTGTCGCATTTTTGAGGCCCGCGTCCAGACTCCTCCTTTCATTCTGCTCCGTGGTTAGCTTGAGGGTCAGGTCTGTCTTCTCCGCGTCGGCCCGGGTCAGCCCCCTCTCAGCCTCGGCCCTGGCCGCCTGTTCAGCGCCGACCTGGTTTTGGTAGTGGTCTACCATTGCGTCGGCGGCGAAGGCCTCCTGGACGGCCTGCATAAAGGGTTCCAACAGAAATACGTTAAACAGAAGTTAGCACACATGGGAATCGTGAGAACAACTGAAGACTGGTCGTCTGACGCTTACCAGGGCCAGGTTCCTCTTGAGAGAAAGGAAGAGACGCGTCCGACCCATCCTCCCGAGATCCTCCATATCTCTGGGCAGGAGGAGGGGCTGCTCCAAGGCGTTAGCCAAATGTGAAGCGTGGCCCCTCTGGTAGTCCCGAACGCTCGCATTCATGGGGATCGGCGCCCCGTCCACTTGGAGGGCGGGGAACCAGCTGGACTCCCCTCGGCGGACCTCGGCTTGTTCGCGAAGTTCCCCACTCTTGACGGACGAGGCCTTTCCCCCACCGCCGGCCACCTGCTGCTGTTGCTGTAGTTGCCTTTGGTGCTTTCGCTTTTTCTCTCTCTCCTTATCGGCCTCCTCGTTCTCGTTTCTCCTCATCTTCGGGACGTTGGGAGGAGGAGGGAGTGGGTCGGTCAGAGTAGGAGGTGGAGGCGGGAGTATCTTCGGCTGGGACCCGGAAGCGTCATCCTTGGGAACTTGGGTCCCCCTCTTCTTGGCGAAAAGCTCCCTTAAGGACGACATGTTGTCGTCTCCACTAGAAGATACCTCCGGTACCGCAACGACAAGGCCCGGAATACCAGGATGCCTATCCGAGGCGCTTTCTTCCTAGTCCGAGATGTCGACCACGTTGCCCCTTAACGGCCTCTCGGCTTCCTCTAGGTGGAACCGGTCAATCTCCTCTCCGAGGGACGGGACGGAGGCTGCAGGCTCTTCCTGGACGATCTCGTCCTCTCGTTGTGCGGCTAAGGGGAGGGCTGCCACGGGCTGGCCGTATAAGATGGTGGAGGGTGCGTCCGGTAATGCGCGGGGAGCAAGAAACTCCGCGTAGCGAACGTCTATCTGCGCTCGCCTCTTGTGGCCGGCTAGGATGGCGTCCTCAACCTCGCCGAAAGCCCTGGAAATGGGTTCGTACCCCAAGATTATGTGGGCAGCCTTCACTTGCAGGTCGTCGTTCACGAAGACCTCGGACCTCAGAACCTTGTTAAGGTCTAAGATATTCACGTTTCCCAGATAGGGAGAGGTGTGTTGCTTATCTGCAAGAAAAGAACAGGGGAATCAAACAGAGTTAGGTCTACGCCGCGGAACAGGCAAGAGTGACAGTAAATAAAGGCAAAACTACCAAGGGAATTGAAATAGGGCAGAACTTCGCAAACTAAAACTCCTAAATCCTAGGGAGTCGCACCTGGTTGTCCCTCCCTCACTGGGCAATGTATACCGTCATACCACCTCCCGGTAACAAGGAGGTAATCATCCTTCATGCCCTTATTGGATTTTGGCAGACAGGAGATGAGCCGGACCTCGCTAGACCTCGACTTGAGGTAGTAGCCTGCGTCTCTCAGCCGGTGGCACTCATACATGAAGACAACGTCGTGCCATGTGAGGTGGAGGCCCATCTGCTCGTTCAGAGCATCGACAGAACGTAAAATCCTAAACATATTAGGTGTGCACTGATCCGGACATAACCTATGGTTACGGAGATACTCCCTAGTCACCTCTTTCATAGGGAGTGTCATCCCGCCCTCTAAGAAGGCAATTATGGGGATGACAACTTGCCCCGGTTTCCTAGAGTTCGCGACGGCCCCGGGGGGACAATACTCCAGGCCCACATCTGAAGGGATGTGATACTTGGCCTGGAATCCTTCCATGCCGGAGGGCGTATCCACCAGACACTTAAACCTACCCATGGAACCGAAGCTAGAGACGTAGAATCGTAAAGAAAGGAAAGAAAAGTTGACAGCCGAGGAGAAACTTACACAGGGAAGGGCGAGCGCACTTTGAGAGCTTGTTGGGAGAAAGTAAGAAGTGGGATGATTCTATAGTAAATTCGCTCTGTGGAGGAAATGATGAATATCGCGTCTACCGAAGTGTTTTAGGTGATTGAAAGGCTGCGGTACGTGGGAAGCCTCCCGCTCAAATTTTTGGGAGGGAATCCAGGCCGTTGGATTCCTATCGCACCGTAGAACGTGCGCGACAGGGAGTTACTCAGCGCATTTAATGCGGGTGTTGCGTGTTACGAAGCGTCAGGAAGGCGTCCAATAGGCGCAGGCGTGCACCGCACGTGTGACCATTTAAATGTCACGTGAAGGGAAGGTTCGCGGATCAAAAGAAAACCATCCGACTCCTCGGACCGAAGTCAAATAATTTTCCTTTTGAGGGGCTATTGTGGGGGGCAGAAGCACCAAAAAGCCATATGGGCCTGGGGCAGGTCCGAAGACGAGGATTCTGCTAAAAGGGGGGCCGCGGGACGGGAACAGGGCCTCCTAACACTAGGGCCCAAGGGCCAGCCGACTAGACCGCCAACCCGTTGGAAATGATCCGAGGACAAGGCCTCCTCGGACGTTGTATCGGGAACAGAACACAGTGGCAAAACGCCCAGTAGAAGGGCTCCTAAAGCTCGATGAATCATCGCAGATCCCAGAGGGGCGCCGAGGTGGGAGACAAGGGAGACGTGCATGGCATAAGGCTTCTGCCACCGCATTAAAGATCTCCCACCTACCCGACTGGTCGCATTAATGGAGAAATGACTACTGAGAGGATGGGGAACAGCCTGAAGGGCATGGGGGAGCGTTTTCAGGGAAAAGACAGATGGGAATCAGGGATGGGGAGTATAAATAGGGAAAGAAGAATCACTAAGGGAGGGCTTTTTTTTGGGGGAAAAGAAGAAAAAAGACAGGAAAAGGAAGAAGGCTCTCTCTCTCTCCCTTCCTTGAAGAACAGAACACCAACCAGCACAGAAGCTCCTCGGCTTACGTCCGATAAGAAGACTAAGCCATTCCATAAGCCAGCCGTCTCTCAGAAGTGGACTTGGACCTTACACCGCGCCCTTCCAAAGCACCAAGAGGTTTAGGCTTAAGCCCATTCTCTACAAATTCTATTGTAAAGGCCACTTGGGCCGGCCTAGTCGCCCATTTGGGCTGAAGGCCAAATTGTGCCCTTACATAAACTATTGGATTGAACCATTATATCATCTGTATTAGTATTTGCTCTGTATACATAATTATATATACTCTCCTTATCTTAGTATTATAGAAAAAATTGTTGCGTTTGTGTTTGATGATACTATGTATTCATTGGTTTCAACAAATGTTTGAAATTGTGAAAGGTTGTTATATACGGCACACATGTATAACAATGATTGATGTTGACTCCTCAACAATTAGAATATTCATCCAATTATTGCACTTATGTGACGTGAATGGTTTTATATAGAAACCTTGGGTGAGTTGCTTTCTTTTGACAGCAAGAAATATGAATCAGCACTCTGGAAGAATGATAAGAAGAAAATTTACTACGCAAAATGTGAAGAATGAGAGCTAATGGGGTTTGGAGACGCTTTCATTTACGAGTCAGCACTGTGGAAGAATGATAAGAAGTTTGGTTATGCTACAAAATGTGCCAGACACAAGCATGGTTATGCAAAATGTGAATGATCACACCAAGGAAGAGATGGTTTTTAGTCACAGTGAGAAATTGGCCATTACTCTTGGGCTCATTATCACACCTCGGGAACCCATATCATGATTGTTAAGAATGAAGGGAGATTGTTGAGAGAGATATTCTAGCCAATTTCATCATTTCTATAATGGATCATGCTCTTGTTGGGAGGATCTTTGCACAAATGATTGTTTGTTCATGTGAACAATTTAATTGACTGGATTTCTCGTTATCTTTGTATTACAACCGATGTTATGCATGTGTGTGGCACGGATGAATGAAAAAATCATATGTAAACTAAAGAAAATGTCTTCAAAACCTGGGTGGAGTGTTCAAATATTCAAGAAATTTTGCAATGGAATGAGAGCATCATCAAGTCACAGAAAAGCTTGCGTTTGGAGGGTCGTTTTGATGAGTCTGCTGCCGTGGAAATATTTGAGTCCATAGCATAACCTTCAAGTGGTTGGTGTTGTTCCATGTTCTTGAGTAGTGAGCAGAGCACTGAGACTGGAAATAGGCCCAAATCAATCTTCTTCTTTGGGCTTCAACTTCAACTTGGTACATTAAAGTTCCCTCCGCCGAAGACAAATGGGCATTACGAAATAAATTTAATTTTTGTCAATGTTAGACAAATGGGCATTAAGAAATCGAAATGAATTGGACGTCAAAGACTCAATGTTAAAGGATTCAATTTATAATTTAGCCTAAAATAAAAGAAGATATGTGGGGCAAAATGGGTAAATAACATTAGTTTTAAAATTATATAGCAAAATACCTATCTCTTCAAAGCATTTAGCAAAATGCTTTCTGTTTTTGGAATTCAATTTTAATAAAATTGAGTTACACGTGGAATTCGACATTCTTTATGCATATTTTGCCACTAAATTTTTTTTGAAAATTTAAGTGAAACTCAATATTACTGATGTCAAGTTCTGCTTAAAAATATACATCATAGAACTTAATTTTGAGAATATCAAGTTTTACACAGAACTCGATTAAAAAACATGGACAATTTGCTAATTACTTTAAAAAAAAATGGTATTTTGCTAAGTAGTTTTAAATTAAGGGTATTTTTACTATTTACCCATTTTGCCCAAGACATGTGAAAGGAAAAAGCCAAGTGAAAAATTAAAAAAGTTTAAAAACATGGACAATTTACTAATTACTTTTAAAAAAAATGGTATTTTGCTAAGTAGTTTTAAATTAAGGGTATTTACTATTTACCCATTTTGCCCAAGACATGTGAGAGGAAAAAGCCAAGTGAAAAAAAAAAAAAAAAAAAAGTTTAAGTCGTACGTACCCAACAAGTTACGTTGGTACAAAAAGTAAACAAGCAGGAGAAAGATGGTTCTTGGCTTCTTGCCTGGGAAAGTTGGTGGAAAATGTTAAAACAATTTGCTAGTTACTTTAAGAAAAATTGTATTTTGCTAAGTAGTTTTAAATTAAGGGTATTTACTATTTACCCATTGTGCCCAAGACATGTGAGAGGAAAAAGCCAAGTGACAAAAAAAAAAAAAAAGTTTGTGTATATTTGGATTCAACTTAATTATCACGGCTGCATTTTCTTTCTAGCGCGTTTTCTCTTCTTCTTCCTCCCTTTTCTTTTTTTTTTTTTTTTTTTTTTTAAGCCGCAGTTATAGACTTTTCTCTCGTGAATAGTACACTCATGCACTGTTTACAAGATTCACAAACTTCAATTTTTAACAACTTTTTTATTAAAAATGGGTCTCACGGTACTATTCACACGTTTCAAAATTATTTTACTCCAATATTTTCAGTTTTCAACAATAAATTCTATCTAAACCCTAAGTAGTACGTACCCAACAAGTTACGTTGATACAAAAAGTAAACAAGTAGGAGAAAGATGGTTCTTGGCTTCTTGCCTGGGAAAGTTGTGGAAAATGTTAAGGAAGGTAACCAGGGGCGACGCTACGTACAGCTCAAGGTGTTCCCAAGAACACCCTGACTTGAAAAAAACCTCAAAAAAAAAAATTTTATATGATAAATTAGGAACACCCTCAAATTAAAAAAGAAAAAAATTATTTGCTCAATTGCTCTACTTTCAAGCAAAAATAATAATAATAATAATAATAATTGTAACAGACTAAGCCCACGGCAAGCCTATAGCAAGCCCAATAGATTACAGAAGTAACAACCTTACCCACGGATTCTCACAAAAAAAAAAAAAAAAAAAAACCCCCCAATACAGGAAACAAAGCAAATCACTTCTAAATCTATATCCATCAGGACCATCACTGAAGGCTTTATCAAAGAAAAAGAAATCACTAAACTTCTAAGGGCCTAACCTAAAGCAAACCTATTACCTAAAAACAGCAACGCCATTATGCCTCAGTCCCTCAGAGCAAGAGCAACGCCGCCGAAGATCGAATCCAGTCCAGATTGTCGTCGGAGAACGGTAGTCCAGATCGTCGTCACTCGCCCTCATCTCCGAAGGAGATCGCTCATCGATCATCGCAACGTCGCCATTGTCACCGAGTCTGCCTCAGTGGCCTCAGCCTTCAGGCCTCCCTGCTCGACTGCTCTGGTGCTCCCTCCCTCAAGGTATTTCATTCTTCTCTCTCTTTTTCTCTCTGACTTTCTCTCAGTCTCTCGCTCTCTCTCTATTGAATGAAATGAAAATTATAAAATGAATAAAACTCTCTCTCTCTTTATTCTTTAATAAGACTAACTCTCTCTTTTAGTCTTTTGAAATTTTAACAGTGTCTCTCATTGGCTGAACCGAACTTCACCTTTATTAATTTTTTTGTTTGTTTTTTACTTTTGTCTTTTTGAATGTGCTGTTTTTCATGTGTAGTGTGTTTGTCAGTTTATCTTAATATCTTATTTGTTGGGTTGGTGTGTGTAGTGTGTTGGTGTTGATATTAATTATCTTTTAGACTAGTGTAACGTGTGGTTGTGATTTGAAAAATTTTCTGATTGGCAAGGGGGCCATCAGGCATCATTAGGCCTGCTTGTCTGTTGAATGGGGTGGGGTGGGTACATGGGCCGGATTGCACACTGCTTTAATTATTAGGCTATACGTGGGATGTGTAAATAATGTGCACATCAGTGCCTCTTTTAGTGCAATGTGCACATTATTGGCTCTTTAGTGTAATATGCACATCAGCACATCGAGCTAAACAATATAACAAATTAAAACAGTATAATTAATGACAAACAAATTATTGTTAGGCTAAACAACAATAATCAAAGCAGTATAATAAACCTATACATTATACAAGACAAACAAATTAAATTATGTTAGGCTAAACAACAATTAATTATTTTATAATTAATGAAACAACAATGGATAATAAGACTAATATGCAACGATTTTAAAATATGAAAACTCATAGAAAACAATTGTAAATTTTATGTATTTGAATGTTTTTTTTATTGTTATTGTTGTCAATATATAAAATTTTCTTTTTATTAGATTGTATAATTTATGCTTGTTGAGGAATACCCTGAAAAAAATTCCTAGATTCACCACTGAAGGTAACGGCTTGGAACGGTTCCGAAATTGATTGTTCCTAGGGCCAACATGTTTTTGCTTTCAACTTCAAGTAGACCCCTTCAAAAGAATAAAAGCCTTAATTTCAACTTCAAGTAGACCCCTTCGAAAATAAAGTAGACTATATTGACTTCTGAATGAGGAGACTTCGACTCTATTAAGGCCACTCATTCTCATGTTAGAGGGTAGGACAAAAAAAAAACATCAAGATAATTTTCTCATTTGCAATCCTCCCTATTTGTAATACTGTATCATCTTCAAGTGTAAACTCCTCTTTCTTTTGTAAGTTCTCGAAGGTTACAATTCTTCTGAAGGAAATATTCAAGTGTAATTTTCAAGTAAGTTTTTTTTTTTTTTTTACAAATATTTTACCACTGTACTATTTGCAGGGTTTAAATATTAAGAGCTAGCATTTATTAGCATTTGGTTCTATATTTGATCATTTATTCTTTTGGATTCCTAGACTCCTACATATATCTTCAAATTGAATATCAATTGTTGTACATTTAGGGGACCAATTTCGACTTTTCGAGTAGTGAGGGTTGGAATTGAAAATTTTTATTTATTATTTATTAATTTAATTTAAAGTTTATAGGTTGTTGTTCAATGCTACTTATGTCGATATCATATATTTATTCTTTATTAATTAATAGGACCATATTTTTTTTAGAGTAAATTGTATTGATCTTACACATCAAGCAAAAATCTTATATGTGAGAGCATGTGGCTCATTTTTAAACTCTTTCATTTAGCCTTCTACGGTTCTACTTCTACCTCATCATCTTCTAATTACCACAATGTATCACTCTTTAACCTTCCACCTAAGCAAAACTTTAAATGAATGAGTTTATTTAACCTTCCACCTAAATTTAGTCATCTACCTAAGGAAAGATTTTAATGATTTATTAAATTTTTATTATTTATTTGTATTCAACTACAAATAATTTTATTTCCTTAATTATCATTTTAATTTTAATAAAATTTATGGAACCACATAACATGATTTATATAGATGACAAACACACACATATAATAGCATCAAACGTAAATAGAGTAAACTACTAGTTGATTTGTGTTTCTCCAAAAAAAAAAAAAAAAAAAGGTTGACTTGTAAATTCAAGAAAGCAAACTAAGGTGCTAGATGATGCAGTCACCTCCCCATTTCTCTCTCAATTATAGAATAGACTTAACATCAAATAATTTTCATTTGATTGTTCGACTTCCTTGTCCAACCTTTTGGATTCTTATACTCCTAATTTCCTTTGTTTTGAAATGAAAGGGCTTTCTCCATCAAATGAGAGTTATAAATAACATAGGTCTATTCTCCTATAGCATGTATTTTATATATTTTGTTTTCTTTGTGTTGAAAAATATGTCTTCCATAATTTCTCATGCTATATTTTGGATTCCCTTTTTAGAGGTATGTTAAATTCCTATATATTCTGTTTTAAATTCCCAAATATTATTTTTCTTTGAAATAGTTGATGTAGATATATATGATCATCTAACTTTGCTAATATTGTGTTTGTGAAAATTCTTAACAAAAACTAGTGGAAAGAGTGTTGAGTTGTTCGTCCACAGGATCATAATCATTAGTCTTCAAAATGTACTTCATTTAGCTTTGCAAACATCATGTAGAAGATATAAAAATGGTTTAGAAGGACGTATTGATAGGTCCCAAATTGGTTGTTTGAAATAAAGAAGAAATCCTCTAATACTTTGAGTAGAGTATCCTAGGGAAAAAAAACAATTAAAAAATAGAGGCCACAAGGCTTGCACATCAAAGGAGACATGTGATCATATACAAGAAAAAGATGATCAAAAAGATGTGTCCTCACTCTTTAATGAAACTTATCATTTGAAAAAGAAAAAACAGAACAAAAAAAAAAAAAAAAAAAACAAAACAAAATTATTGTTTCAAGTAATGATTAGAAGAAATAAAATTTCTTGGTTTCACTTTATGTTCCACCAATCCCAGATAGCAACATATTTGTTTTTGTCTTTTTAAGTAATCAAAATTTGAAGAAAAAGAAACAAGCAAACACAACACATAACCTACTATAATATTTGGGAAATATAAAGTGGAATACTCAGAGAGGAGGATATAAGTGATTATATATATATTTAGAATCATATAAGGGATTTTTGTTGGATAAGGAGCAGTGTCAGAAAAATTTAAATAAACTGGTCCCTAATGCAAACTTGACTCTATGGTTTCCTAATAAAGAACTAATAAATCAAGGAAAAGTGGAAAACTAAAATGTGTAGCATCTCTTAAACATGGCAAAACAAATGTATTTAACTTGGCCTTATTAATGATTTAATTGTCACTTGAACAAGTCTTACATGCAAAAATTTATATTTTTGAGTGTCTTTTAAATTTTGATGTTTTTGCATGGGAATAAATGTAAATTGTTGTAAAGAAATAGTTTGTGCTACTGTTTTAATTGTTAAATTAGATAAGAATTACATCTTAAAAAGGTTTAATTGTTTTTTAGAACAAAATAAATAAAAATGTCAAAATTTTGGTCCTTAAACTATATAATTTCTAATTCTATTATCAAATTAGAAATATCTAATAATAATTTTATAATAGAATTAGAAATTATATAGTTTAAGGACCAAAATTTTGATTTATTTATTTATTTTGTTAAAAAAAAAAAAAAACAATTAAGTCCGACTTGATGGTACTCTCGTCCCACACATTTGCTAAATAATTCCTAAGGTCTTATGATATACATGAGATCCAGGACTTAGGATTTCAAGAGATTCCTCTCAGTAATAATCTAGTAAGTGTGGGATAAGAGTACTACATTCACACGAAAGAATAGTCAAATACTCGAAATTGGATACTTAAAGCATTCACATTAGTTTGTCTAAAATTTTCTATTTATTTTACAATAAAAATCTACTTTTTTAATTTTACACAAATAATTTATAAAAATACCCATATCAGATCATCTATGATACACTACATTTTCTTTAAATAATCATTTATTATTATTATTGTTGTATCGTTCAACTTACCCACCTACCCACTACCTACGGCCCACTACCAATAATATCCACCACACAGTGTCTCTTGCTAATATAAAAGACTAAAACAGTAAAATGTATACATCGTTGATCCAACTAATTTTTTTCGTTTTTTTGTTTTTCGATAGGTAAATAGGGAAAGGAGCTAGCTGGTGGGGCTCCAATCGTGTTAAGGAACCACAAGTATTGGTATCCCTCCAACCCTACATCCTTCTAATGTTGACATGACACATTGATCAAATAAATACAGCCCATCTGAAAAAAATTGATATTTATATTATTGACAATGTAATTCTCAAAAAAAAAAAAAAAAAAAAATTATTGACAATGTTGTCTTGTCACGGAAAAATAGTAGCTTTTCTTAAAGTTTACTTTCCTACTAACTATTTAAAAAGAGTGAGAGATTTTCTACGGGAGCTTTTGGTTTGATATAGTTTTGTCTTTTATATCTTTTTTACAGTAATATTGTTCCGTATAATTTTGTCTTTTATTGAACTACTAGTGTGGTGACACGTACAAGACGTGCTATTTTTTAAGTGAGAAATTAAGATAAAATTATATTTGAAGAAGTATGAAACCATGTAAATAAAATATGTATGTCATATAATGTTAATCTCATTCGTATAAGAATTTTGATTCCTTGAAGTTAAGATAGTTATTTCACATATGAATATTTATTTTACTATAAAAGTTTCTTTGTACTTAATTACTAAAGATAATATTCACTTACTAAAAACTTCTAAAAATGATGATGAATATCATTATCTTCCAATAATAATCAATTGAGTTTTGCTAAAATATTGTCACAATATTTAATTTTTTGCAATGAATGATGTTATATGTTACAATTGAAGTCCTTTATTCAATACCTTTAATCATACACAATGAAAATTTTGTTATATTCTTACTTCCTTGTTTATCTTTACATTTTATGAGCATAGGTGTGATGTTTAGCTTACTTAGGTTTTAATGAACGCCCCTTTTAAGTGATAAAAGAAATTTATATATATCAAAGGCAGTGTCATCAAATTTTCCATTAGCAAAAATCATATGTCTAGAAGATTTAAATCTAACAATATTTTTTGGGTAACAAATAAAACATCCTATATCACAATTTCAACTTTCCAAGAATTACTACCACCTTAAATTCAAAATATGTGAAGAAACTTTTTGGGATATTAAAATCTATTAGGTGTGCTAGGACATATGTGATTCAATGTTAGGAACATATGTTACTATTTTATGTAATTGGCTAATCCTTTAACAAAATGCACTTTACTTGTCATTGGATAGATCTAAGAAGTATTTAATACTTCAAGAAACCTTGTTTCAAATTCAAGTATTGAAGCCATACAAATCTGTCCAAGATTCAAGTGTGAAAAGTGTTGTTCATTAAAACTTGACAGCTAGTGTCTATCGAGGATTAAAAGAGCTATTTAAGCCCGAAACTCGACAGCAGCTCGACAGATAGGGTATCTGTCGAGGTTTATAAAACTCAAAATTTCTGGTCCGTTTTTCATTCAATCTGTGATTGTATGTTTGGGCTTTCTTTTCTCATAACCCTAGACATATAAAATGATTATTTTAAGGGTCGTATTAGGTTACACAGTCAAGAACACAATTGCACAAGAGCATAATTCCTCAAGTGTAACTGGAAACCTAGTTTGCCTTAGTTCTTGAAGAAGTTGTTGTGCACCATAGGGTTTTGTGACCAAGCAACTCCATGGTCTTCATCATGTGAAGAACATAAGAACTTTGCAGTCAACATTCTTCTCTAGTTGGTGATTGAAGTCGCGTACTGGGATCTACACAATTGGTTAGTCATGTACTGAAAGCCGTGCATTGAAAATAGGAATTGTTACTACAGAACAAGTCCAATTGGATATTGGGGTAAGGGTTCAACTGTAGGTTGATATAAAGTACTGGGATTCCTTTACTTGTAACCGCTTGTTGTGAAAATAGTGAATTCTCGGGAGTGGTGACCTTAAAATCACCCGGTGGGGTTTTTGCTTCGTAGCTTTCCCCATTCGTAAACAAATCACTGTGTCAATTTATTTTCCGTTGCATACTTTAGTTAATTGGTGATTTGTTTGTGTTACGACGCGTTTGTGTGTTAATTTAATTAATTAATAAACTTAGCTAATTAATCAATTAATTCATCACAAGGGGTCAATACATTCTTGGCCTATCAAGTGGTATCAAAGCGGACACACTCTGATTAGGGTTAATCATTGTGTGTGATCCATTGACCCCTGTTTTTCATAGATAGAGGACAATCTCTTATTATACCTCCATTGTTTGATGGTACTAACTATACATACTAGAAAATACGCATGAAAACTTTCTTGCAATCTCTAGATAAGAAGGTGTTGCAAGCTATAGAGATTGGCTAGACCAAGCCAAAGGAAGCGTCGGCCGATTGGGATGATGCTAAGATCAAGGCGGGCAAACTTCAACAGCAGGGCATTGAATGCGTTATTCAGTGCAGTTATTAATGAGGAGTTCAAGAAGATATCCTCCACTGAAACTACTAAGATGGAAGCTTTAGAGGATCACTACAAGCTTTGAAGAGATTAAGATGGAGGAGGATGAGTCGTTCGATGAGTTCTATGCCAAGTTCAAGGACATAATGAACTCAGCTTTTAATCTTGGGAAAACTATTCCTGAACCCAAGATTTTTGAACCCAAGATTATGAGAAAGGTACTAAGATCTACTCGAGATATTCCATGCCAAGATCACTGTCATTAAGGAATCAAAGAACATTGACAAAATTCCTTTGATAGAGTTAGTTGGCAATCTGCAGACCTATGAGTTGGGTTTGACAAGGATAGGGAAATCGAGCAAGAGCATGAGCATGAGCATGGCACTGAAGGCCAAGAGCAGTGACACTGATGAGTCTTCCGATGATGAAGATTCTAAAATGAAGTCTTACATCACCCGACAATTCAAAATGTCATAAAGAATGCCAATGCAAAGGGCTTCGACAAAGACCCTAGGCAATCAAGTTTTTCTCAATACAAAAGCCAAGACAAAGGGAAGAATGATGCAAGGGATGGCAGTCAGTACACTATTCCCTCAGGACCCAAGTGCTTTGGATGTCAAGGCTACAAACACATGAAACAAGAGTTCCCCACTTATCTCAAGTCTATTGGGAAAAGCAAGGCACTTGCTGCTACATTGAGCGACACCGAACCTGAGGATGATTTGAA
Source organism: Castanopsis chinensis (assembly GCA_032878915.1). Taxonomy (NCBI): domain Eukaryota; kingdom Viridiplantae; phylum Streptophyta; class Magnoliopsida; order Fagales; family Fagaceae; genus Castanopsis; species Castanopsis chinensis. The sequence goes on from JAVQMG010000079.1 coordinate 2,719,116, forward strand.
AATGAGGATGACGGAATTCTGAATGCCTTCACCGCCACTGTTAATCCTACTAAAGGGATTGTAGAAGATGTGGAAGAAGAAGAAAACTTGGTGGAGTAAAAATTTAAAAAGATGGATGAGTAAGATGACATCTACACTACCTATGCAAAGTTATACAAGGTCTCGAAAAAGCATGATAAGTTGTATAGGTTGGCCACCAAGAAGCTCAGTGATCGAGAGCTTGAACGAGAATAACTCTCCACAAAGTTTGATGAAGCAAATCAGACCATTGGAGCACTGAGATTTGAGAACAATTTCTTGGCTGAGAAGACCAAGAAGCTTGAAGTGGAACTGTTCTAAGTGAGAGTTCAGTTGGAGAGGACCTCAAGTGCAAAGCTTGATGAGATGCTTAGTATGCAAAAATCTGCCTCCGATCGAACCTGTTTAGGATATGATTTCTCTTCTTCTAATATTGCTTCTACTAATACTGCTGTTTTTGTTCCTCCTAGTAATAATGTTGATATTGAGAACACTAATGTCAAAATTGATTTAGCTAGTGAGAACATAGATAAGGACAAATCTATCTTAGGAGCACCCCCTAAGTAGGATAAGAAATAAGCTAAAAACCCTAGGGATAAGAAGGTTAACTCTTAAAAACCTAAACAGAAGAAGCAACATCTCTATCATCATTGTGAAGTAGCTAGTCATACTCGACCTAATTGCTATATGTGGTTAGCCACTCAATAGAATAACAACATGATCGCATCAGGAAACCAGAATCAGTTTCCATCCACTTTTGCTCCTCTTGGAGATCTTCTCAAAGCTTTCATGTTCTTTTTGAACTTGAACGGTTTCAATTCTTCCCCATCACCGATGGTTTAAGAGTTTGCTCAGAGGAAATGTTCTTCTAAGGTGTGGAAAGAAAAAGGCTCCAAGTGATTTAGTCACTTTTTCTCTCTCCTTCTTTTTGATATGTTTGCATTACTTGTGTGTTTTGCTTTAGTGTTTTGAGTTAGTCTAGTTTTATGCTTTGCATTTTTTTGTTTTACATGTTTTTTTTTGTTTTTTAGTTCTGTTTTTATTTTGTTTTTCATTCATAAAAATAAAAATTGAAAATTGAAAAATCAGAAAAATACAAAAACAGTGTATGTTTTGTGTACATTGGTACTTGTGTATCTTAAATGGCCAATGAAACAAAATTTTCTAAATTTTGTATCTCTTGTAGCTTAAATGAGCATCTCTATATACAACTAAGCAAGTGAGCTTTGTGACTCGTGTTTGTAATGAGTAAAATTAAATTATCTCTTGTACTTAACACTCGTACAACTCTTTTTGATGGGAAGGACTAGAAAATCCTAAGAGAAATGCATAAATTACCAGCTCACCACTGTTGCCCGCTAAGAATGAAATGATATCTATATGCTTCGACATAGCAAAAGTACAATGTCAAATGCTTAACATAATTAGGTGTTTCTTTTTTATCTCTTATATGTCCATGCATGGTTTGCTTAAAAGAAAAATATGCAAAGAAAAATAAAAGCAAAAAGATTAAAATGCTTTACATATGATTGCAAGCATGTATTCTAGGAGACGTGTGAGTTATAGGATGTACCTCGAAGGTGATAATCTCCATCAAATAGTTATGATTGTGTGTGAGTTAAAGTTATTTTCTCATATCACAAATCGTCATAACATGTATACACTTATGCAATCTTATGATATTTTTCATACACAAAACGTAATATTCTTTGCTATTTTTTATACATGTACAAGTACAATGTGATTTGGCTGTTACAAGGTTTACATGTGTTAATGTATGTATAAACTATTTTGACTTGTTTTTGAAATATAAAATTAGTTAGACTTGTTTAGTGTGTGTGTGTGTGTGTGTGTTTTGGGATCTATGTGCTTAACAATTTTTGTTAAGAGATGTTTTTGAGAGATCAAAATGTTGTTTGGATCCTTAGTTGAGTGGCATATTTAATTGCATTCATATCTGTGTTTTTCTATTCTTGAAAAACTGTTTTTATGCAATCTCGACACCTCTCGATACCTAACTTATCTATTGAGCTCTTCAATTGCTTTTTATCGCAATCTCGACACCTCTCGATAGCTAGTGGATCAATCGAGAATTTTTCTGTCCCCTCTATCTCCTTGACAACTACCTTGATCTATCGAGCTTCTTTTGCCTTGGACACCTGCTCGATAGCTTCTTCTGTAGACCTCTTTAAAGCTTGACAGATTCTCAACACCTCTTGATTTGTCGAGAATTACTGAGGTGCTGTATAAGGAGCACTCGCGATCTTGATCTTAGACTCATTCTGTTTGATCTCTCTCGATTGCTTTCAAACATTTCACCTCTAAAACACACTTCTCTCTCTCTAAACCTCTTCCTCAAGGATTCTTCAACCTTAATCAAGTTTTCTTCACTTGGTAAGTGTCTAAATCCCTCATATTCATGCATTTCATTGTTTTTAACCTAAGTTTTTGGGATTATTGAAAATTTTGGGGTTTTTCAAAATCAAAGAGGTTTTTGCAAAATTTTTGGAATGAGTTTTGAAGATTTAATCTTAAAAACTTCATGCATTGCATCTCATGTGCATTATAACTATATTTTCATGTATTTAGATGTGTGTTATATATGGTATCTGATTGTATGTTGGTAGGATTGGATTGGACTAAGCCCATGATACTTTTTATATTGCATGACACATGTTCATGCATTTCCATGCATACGATCCATATTGTAAATATATTTTGATATATTTGAACTACTTGGGACTGTTATGATTGTATCTTTCTCCCTCTCTCTCATCTATTTGTGTTAGTCTACTTTTATGGCACCCAAACGCAAATCTGTTCCGTCTAGGAACCCTCTACGTTCCGAGACATCCTCTTCTGCTGATCCTACTCCCTCACACGTTTGGTTCCGTGATGAGAAGGCCAAATTAGACTTCTTTGAAAATTTTTCTTAACTAGGCATTCATTTGGAACACCAAGTTATCTTGTCAGACTTCTCCAACACTGACCTTCCCATTATCATCCATAGTAGGGAATGGGAGTCACTATGTGACGTCCCGGTCACATGTCCATCTGTGCCGATCCAAGAGTTCCACTCCAACATGCATGAATTCAATTATTCAGTACCTCAGTTTGCCACTCGCATTCGAGGTATGCGCATCATGGTCACCCTGGATATTGTATCCGGCGTGCTCCATGTCCCTAGGGCAGCACATCCTGACTACCCTAGTTGTAAGCATCTTAAGACTGCGTCTAAAGAAGAGCCTATATTAGCTTTTTGTAAGTGACCTTCTAATTGGGGTAAGCATTAGTTCACTTACTATTCAGGCTTTGCTAAAGGCCCTCGATATTTGAACATAGTTATGACTTTTGTTCTTCATCCCCTATCTCACTATAACTCTATTATAGAGCTCCGTGCTCGATTTTTGCTTTCCCTTCTTGAGAATCTTACTATAGATTTTCCTTCTCATTTCATTCCTTCCCTCATAGATGTGTATATGGATATGGCGGCCTATGATAAGCTCATCTTCCCTTCTGCTATCATAAGGATTCTATGCCATTTTTCTATTCCCTTTCTAGTTTCAGACCACTTCTCTGTTATAGGTGCTATAGATGCCGCTACCGTTAAACGGAGCGAGGCGTAGCTACGTTCGAGGCGATCTAGATCCACAACTCCTCCCTCTCCCTCGGCTCCATCCACACCCACACCCTCTTCTTCTACGAGCGGTGTGACTCTCAAGGACATCATGGAGCAGTTTCAGGGCATGAATGCTCGTCTCGATAATCTCAGTGATGAGTTGTGTCAGGTAAACACCTGTGTTGGTTGTATTGCATAACGGCAAATAGTCATAGGTAGTTTCGTTACTTCTCCTCCACCTACTCTAGAGGCTTCTAAGGATGAGGATGATATTGGTGATGCTACTGCTTCCGATGATAAGGATGATGGCAACGCTAGCTCTTCCAGTGCTGACGAGATATCTACTTGACACTCTTACCCTTTGTCACTCGTGACAAAAAGGGGGAGTAGTTTTGGTTATGAGAGTAGTCATAGTTAGGGGGAGAGTTAGTATAGTAGATTTTTGTTAGGGGGAGTGTTGATTTTGAGGGATGTAGTAAGGATTTCATGTATCTTTCTCTCTCTCTCTCTCTATTTTTAGATACATTGTTCATATACCTTGGATCTTGTGATCATTTTGTGATAGCAAACCTTGTACTTGTTGATATATATACATTGTGAGGTTGTTATTACAGTTCTTTCACATACCCTTACATGTGTTGTTTCTTTTATCTCTTTATGCACATGCTTTTTATTTTATTTTATTGTATGCAATCTTTTATTTCTGCTTCACACAAAGATTCCTTGATGAGTTTTTTTTAAGTGTTTCAGAAATATAAGTTATCAAAGTCTTCCTTGTCATGAACTCTCTTCTTGCAAAGTTTTTTAAGAGTTTGTGTTAGAATAGATTTTATTTTACTTAATAAGTGAGTATGAGTTGGGTAATTTATGACTTCTCTCATATGTAAATTTGTTTGTTGTAGTTTTGTCACGGATTGCCAAAGGGCGAGATTATTAGAACATATGTGATTCAATGTTAGGAACATATGTCACTGTTTTATGTAATTAGCTAATCCTTTGACAAAATGCATTTTACTTATAATTGGGTAGATCTAAAATGTATTTAATACTTCAAGAAACCTTGTTTCAAGTTCAACTATTGAAGTCATGCAAGTCTGTTCAAGATTCAAGTGTAAAAAGTGTTGTTCATTAAAACTCGATAACTAACTCGACAGCTAGTGTCTATCGAGGATTAAAAGAGCTGTTTAAGCTTGAGGCTTAACAGCAGCTCGACAGATAGGATATCTGTTGAGGTTTATGAAACTCAAAATTTCTGATCTGTTTTTTATTCAATCTATGATTGTATGTTTGGGCTTTCTTTTCTCACAACTCTAGACATATAAAAATATTATTTTAAGGGTCGTATCAAGTTACACAGTCAAGAGTACAATTACACAAGAGCATAATTCCTCAAGTGTAACCGGAAACTTAGTTTGCCCTAGTTCTTGAAGAAGCTGTTGTGTTTGTAATCCATAGGGTTTTGTGACAAGCAACTTCGTGATCTTTATCGTGTAAAGAATAGAAGAATTTTACAGCCAACATTCTTCTCTAGTTGGTGATTGAAGTCACGTACTGGGATCCGCGCAATTGGTTAGTCACGTACTGAAAGCGGTGCATTAAAAATTAGAGATTGTCACTACAGAACAAGTTCAATTGGGTATTGGAATAAGGGTTCAACTGTAGGTTGATATAAGGTACTGGGATTCCTTTACTTGTAACCGCTTGTTGTGATAATAGTAAATTCTCGGAAGTGGTGACTTTAAAATCACCCGATGAGGGTTTCTGCCTCGGAGGTTTTCCCCATTCCTAAATAAATCATCGTATCAATTTATTTTCCGCTGCATACTTTAGTTAATTGGTGATTTGTTTGTACTACCACGCTTTTGCATGTTAATTTGATTAATTAATAAACTTGACTAATTAATTAATTAATTCATCACAAGGGATCAATACATTCTTGGCCTATCAAGGTGTATTTTAGACATTATACAATTGAATATTATATAAATCATAAAATTTCAATGGGTTTAACTGAGAGAGTAAAGTATGGGGTATTTGCTTGTTTCCAAAACATTAAGAAGAAAATTGCTTGATTTTAAAGTGTAGGGGGGTTGGAGGTGGAAATTGTGAACTATCCCAAACATAAAAGATGGAAAAAAAAATTTTCCCTAAAGTTTTTTTTTTTTTTTTTTTTTTGTGTGTAAAAAAAACTATATATATATATATATTTTTTTTTTTTTTACTCAGAACGGTGTATTAAAAAAAGAAGCAAAAATATGAAAACTTAACCTAAGAAAATTGTGTGTGAAATAGTGAATTTTAGCTCATTAAAATTGCCAAAAAAATTCTAGAAATACCAAAAAAAAAAAAAAAATGCCACCACATTTTTACAAGACCTTTATTTTTTGTTATAGCTGATTCCATAATTATATTTTTATTTTTTTTTATTTTAACCTATAAGGAACTAACACCTCAAAAATTAAGAAAATATTGTGATAATTTATTGTGTCAATATTTTACTATTTTAAAATTAAAAAAATACCGTGCAGCTCATATATATATATATATATAAAAGACAAAGTCGAAGTTTCAAACCCGACTTGCATCTAAAAAGACAAAAAATAAAAAGGAGCCAAAACAAAAGTGTCAAAATTGGGCATTTAAAATGACCCAAAAAAAAAAAAGCCAGTACAAAAAGTTTTGCGGTTTTGCCTCAGTGATTGATTGAACAAACCAAAATGTTTGGGCATATTTAAAAACACCAAAAAAAAAAAAAAAAAGGAAAAAGAAAAAGAAAAAAAGCCAGAACAAAAGTGTATGATTATGATCATGGTGCATTTTTACATGTGCAATAACCACATTTGATGGATGGTATTGTATTACTTCACAAGCTTTGGAATTGTTACGTTACATATAGGATTCAGTTTGTGGGTAAGGTTGTATCGATCTTCTTCTTCTATTTTTTTTTTTTTTTTTTGGGAGAATCAATTGTATCAATCTTTTGGCGTGGACATATCTAACAGATATATCTATTTCCAATAGGTGTAAGTTTGCCTAAAAAAAAACCAAGACAATCTTTTGGATCGTTACATAATTATTGGCAAACTCACACAAAAATTAAAGTACGTGATCACCATTAAGAGAACTGCCATCCACGATTGGGGATCATCACCTCCAACACTACAATTTCTTCCAGTTTTACCTAATCTCCTTTTTAACTCTTCTAATTACTCCACCTAATATTTTCATATGCCTTTGGATTAATGCTAACCAAAAATAAATAAACAAACTTTGAGAGAGAGAATTCACGTGATCATGGTTATGGTCGCTCTTTTTTTATGGTTTTTTCTTTTTTTAAATAAACAATGCTTTAAAGACATTGATTTAAGAAAAATCTTTTTTTTTTTAATTATTATTTTTTGTTACATTTTTACCGGTTAAGTAAGCTAAACATCATAGATACATATAAAATGTAGGATAATAATATCCAATATCATTCTTAAAAGTTTTTAGTGAGTGGATATTATTGTCTTTAGGAAATATGTTATAAAAATTTTCATAGAAAAATTATAATTTCATATGCTAAATAGTTACTTTAAGTTTGTGTGTAATCAAAATTTTTATATGAACAAAATTAGTATTGTATGACATGTATCTTTGAGTATATGATTTCATAGTTCTTTATATAGAAGTTCTATCTTAATTTTTGCAGTCAGAGGGTAGCAGCACGTGCCTTGCATGTGCCATCAAAACTAGTGATAAAAACAAAGATCATTGTATTCTACTCCTTACATGATCGACCTTTGCTCAACCCAAGGAAAGAAAAAAACCATTTATAAATTTAGTTGGCTTGAAAATACAAATTTTTGGTACCATTTTTTGTGTTTTATTTTATGCTCCACTAATTATGTGTTGTATTATGTACACGTCATGTTTGTACTGCTACACTGCTTTTTGAGAATTAGAATACCTTTTGCTGCATTATATCCTCACCTCTATTCTTTCTGTGTAGGATCGGTCAGTAACAAGTCAAAGCATTACACACACACACTCTCTCTCTCTCTCTCTCTGGTGTGGCTGAAGTTAAAAATGCACACAGCTGTATTGGAACTCTTAATTAAAAGTATCCCATTAATCATTTCAATCCTTTCAACTGAAGCTTCGTTGTTATGGAAGGTTAGTAATGCGATTAAAGATGTCAAGGAGGAGTTGGTAATCATGCAGGCTGTCTTAATAGATGCTGATAACAGGGGGGCAGGTAGTGAAGGAGAGAAGGCTTGGTTGGCAACTGTGACAGACATAGCTTATGATGTTGAAGACGTTATTGATAACTTCATGTATCAAATCAGTAGAGAACGAATTGGTGGTCGACCTGACAGGTTCCTATGCCACACCGTTTGCTTTCCAAAAAATCTATGGGAGAGGCATAAAACCGCCAGCAAGTTACAAATAATCAAGAACAAAATCCAGGCCATTCCAGATATAAAGCGATATGCTATTGATCCTAATATGGAGGGCTCAAGTTCTAATCACAGACCGAACTTGCATCATGCTGAATCACATCTTTTTCTTAAAGAAGATGAACTTGTAGGGATAAAGGAGAAAAGACAATTGCTAATGGGCCCGTTGATGGATGGCAAGCCAGAACGAACTGTCATTTCAGTAGTCGGGATGGGAGGTTCAGGCAAAACCACACTAGTTGCCAACATCTACAACAATGATGATGTAAAGAGACATTTTGACTGCTATGCATGGATCACTGTTTCCCAAGTTTATGACACAGAAGACTTGTTGAGGAGCATGATTAAAGAATTCGACACATCATGGAAGAATTCTAATCAAGTCTATCCAGAGGACTTGAGTTCCATTCAGTACAGAGCATTATCAGAAAGGTTGGTAAACTACTTAGAGAAGAAAAAATATCTACTTGTGATAGATGATGTTTGGGACACAAACTTCTTAGATTTATTAAAGGCGCCACTTCCAGATGGTTGTCCTGGGAGCAGAATCATCGTTACGACTCGAAATGAAGCTGTAGCTAGCTATCATTTTTGGGGTAAAATTCAAATTCATCATATTGAGCTGCTGGGAAAGGAAGAGGCGTGGATGCTCTTTTGCAAGAAAGCATTCTCAAGCAGTCCAGATGGATGCTGTCAACAAGGGCTTAAATCGTTGGCTAAAGAACTTGTGGAGAAATGCGAAGGCCTACCTCTTGCAATAGTGGCTTTTGGAAGTCTCATGTACTCCAAGAATATTTCTCAATGGAATGAAATTCGCAACCGCTTGAATTGGAATCTTAGTAACAATCCTAAGCTACAAGGAGTGAATAGTATATTGTCACTTAGTTTCAAAGATTTGTCACATCATTTGAAGCATTGTTTCTTATATTGTTCCTTTTTCCCAGAAGATTATATGATTAGAAGAAAGAGGCTAATCAAGCTATGGTTTGCAGAAGGATTTATTGAACAAGTTGAAGGGTCTACTCCAGAAGAAGTAGCAGAGAGATATCTTGAAGAACTCGTTTTCCGAAACATGCTTCAAGTTGCAAGGAGGAATGAATTTGGAAGGCCAAAAGCATTTAAGATGCACGATGTTATGCGGGATCTTGCTTTATTAATATCAAAAAGAGAAAACTTTGGTGTTGTACATAACGGAGGAGAAGAAATGGCAGAATGCAAAGCACGCCGCATTTCAATTCACACCAATAAAGAACTCAGATCATTTTCTGGTGTGTCAAAGCTTCGTTCTTTTCTTGTTTTTAACAAGTTGAAAACATTACCTTCTGGAATTAAAATGCTAAGGGTCCTCGATTTGGCAGGTGCTGAAATTGATGAATTGCCTAATAAAGTAGTCAATTTATTCAACTTGAGGTACTTGAATTTAAAGGGAACTTCAGTTAAAGAGCTTCCAAAATCTATATCCAGGCTCCTTAACCTTCAATCCTTGGACATCAGTGACACAAGGATAAAGGCCCTTCCTCGCAAAATAGGAAAGTTGAAGAACTTGCAATATCTAATTATGCATAGCCACAATCGAAATTCAAATGATTTCAGAATTGTTAATGGGGTGCAAGTACCATCAAAAATTTGTAGGCTAACGAATTTGCAATCTGTCTCTGTTATTGAAGCAAGAGGTGGCTTGATAAGACAGATTCGAAGCATGACCCAACTTACCAGCCTTGGTATTTCAAATGTGAAAGCAGCAGATGAGATGGATTTGTGTGACTCAATCCAAGGCATGACACGACTTCGCCGCTTGTTAATCATGGTAACAAATGAGGAGGAAACTCTTCGGATGGATGGACTCTCATCTCCTCCTCACAGCCTTCAATCTCTTATTTTGGTTGGAAAATTAGAGAAGGTGCCACAATGGTTTTCTTCACTACAAAACCTCACATTTTTGTATCTGCATTGGTCTAGGTTGGAAGAAGATGTAGTCTCTCAGATTGCTGCTTTGCCAAATTTGGTACGTCTTTCCCTTAACAATGCCTATAGTGGAAAACAAATGGTTTTCCATACAAGCTTTCCTAAGCTTACTAGTTTGACGATTCGTAATTTCCCTGAGTTGAATGAAATAATAATAGGAGAAAGTGTGATGCCAAAAGTGCAATCCCTTTATATTGCGGACTGCATGGAGTTAGAGATAGTGCCTAAGGGCATTGAAAACCTTAAAAATCTTCAAGAACTGATTTTGGATTCAGTCTCAACGCAACTTAAAAATCGCATCAACTTGGGAGAAGGTAGGGTGGATGCAAAGGTGCAGCACATCCCAATGATCTATATGAGATAGTAACTGGAGATGTTTCATGAAAGCTTGTCCTGAATCTCCTGATTCATTTAGAAAGGTAAAGCCTCTTAATTCTATTTGTTATTTCACTTTGTAATGGCTTAATTTTTTGGAACTGACATTAATCTTTTCTAATTCAAAGCTTCACGAAATTTACCATATCTATGTTTTTTTTTTCCCTTTTTTACCCATGGCAGAATCATGCTGAGGAAATTATGAGTTTGCCTTGTTTGCTTCAAAAGGGTTCCAGTTTCTATTTGGAGTTCTAATTCAACGTATTATTTAGGGCACTTGCTTATTGTTCAAATTAATACTCAAGACTTTGGTTTTTAATTGCTTGTAACAAAATGTAAAAGATTGAACTGAATGATGCCTAGTGGCAGATTGTTGGGAGATTGCTACTGGTTCATTCACGGATTTGCTCATCCTCTTTGTGTTAGTATGCAATTTAGCAGCTTATGTAAACAATGAACAATACATATTCCATCCCAATTAATTGTTTTCTATTGTTTCAGTTAGTTCTATACATACTAGCTCTTCAATTTACTTGCTATTTTTTCTTCTTCTTGCATAAACTTGTGTGAGTTATAAATTTTAACTGACTGAATGACCCTTATCTCAGAGAAATTATTAGGTTATTTATGAGGATTGTTGAAGTAGTCCTCTCAACTAATAAAACGTTGTCACCTATACAATGCCATTGCGTAAGTATTATTGAGCTTATGGGGGTACATACATTCATGTTGCTGAACCCAAAATTGGGAACAAGGAAAAATTTTGGTATATTTGACTATATTAGGAGGTGGGGAAAATGGAATGGTTTCACTTGCTAACGATTTTAAATTCTGAAGCTAGCCAATTTTTATACATAATTTTTATTATTCTTCCACAATGCTGACTTATTTCCATTCCGAGGCTTATGATGCAGGATGTATTTAAAGGATTTTGAGTAGAACAAGATAAAGGATTTGGCTTTGCCCAATTAGTGTATAACGATTGAAATTGTAACATTAACAATTGCATGATTGTAATATGTTAATTAAATAAATAAAAAATAGTAACTTTTGATTTTTTTTTTTTTTTTTTAATGTATCATCTATAAAATAGTAATACATGATAAAATAAAGAAGCATAGGTGGGTAGAAAAGTGATATTAATAATGGACTCAAATGAGAACAAATACAAATTTACTAATTGAACTGTTTTGAAAAATATTGTGTTTGTAGTATTACTCTTTTCATTTTCCATCTTGAGGCATTTTGATGGGTCGATTGGTGTTAGGCTTTTGATGTCATACAAATTTGGCAGTTATTCATTCTTTTCCAGTTTTGGCGCTTGAGTTCATATATTTCATTTTGACTTAAGGAATGGAAGGGATGACTAACCATGGTTTTCAAACCCGGACCATTCAATGAACCGTAAAAAAAAAGAGGTTTAAGGTTTTTAAGGTCAGACCGAGGTCGAACTAAGGTCGAACCGTGATGATGTCATAATTAATTTAATAATTTTTTAAATATAAATAAATATATTAGATTAGTATAAATAGAACATTTAACTAAAATAATCCAATTAAATATAAATATCTATATTTCAAATATATATTTCATATCATAACTTTTACAAGACAAATAAGAAATATCAAATCCTAAGCAAAATTAAATATAATATATATTTATTTATATATTGATTAGTTAAACTTGTAATAATAATAATAATAACTCCTCATAATTTTTTTTTTATTACTCACACTTTGCCATGTCAAATTTAGCAAAAAATTGTGTAAATATTGTGACATTACATTACTTTTAAAAGAATAATGCTAGAGAAACAAATTATTTTACAAAAATTTTTACAAACCGTTGATGTGATTAGTGATTATTGGTAAATAAAAATATGATATTAATGATAGGTTTAAATGAAAACCAATAAAAAGCTAGTCACGTCAATATTTTATAAAAATATTGTAAAATAATTTGTGCATAGAGCATTACTCTTCTTAAAAATACTTAAAATATTTAATGTATCTACCATGCATGTCACGTCATGTGTGTAGCTGAAAATTTAATGGCTGAAAATCTAATGGCTGTTGGCAAACTTAAATATTTAATGCACCTGGTATGCATGTCACCTCACGTCATGTACAGTCTGGCATACTTAAATCTAACGGCTGAAATGACATCTATATGCTTCGACATAGCAAAAGTACAATGTCAAATGCTTAACATAATTAGGTATTTTTTTCTTATCTCTTATATGCCCATGCATGGTTTGCTTAAAAGAAAATTTTGCAAAGAAAAATAAAAGCAAAAAGATCAAAATGCTTTACATATGATTGCAAGCGTATATTCTAGGAGATGAGAGTTATAGGATGTACCACGAAGGTGATAATCCCCATTAAACAGTTATGATTGTGTGTGAGTTAAAGTGATTTTCTCATATCTCAAATCGTCATAACATGTATACACTTATGCAATCTTACGATATTTTCCATACACAAATGCATTATTTTTTGTTATTTTTGATATATGTACAGGTACAATGTGATTTGGCTATTACAAGGTTTACATGTGTTAATGTATGTTCACTAAACTGTTTTGACTTGTTTTTGAAATATAAAATTAGTTAGACTTGTTTAGTGTGTGTGTGTGTGTTTTGGGATCTATGTGCTTAACAATTTTTGTTAAGAGATGTTTTTGAGAGATCAAAATGTTGTTTGGATCCTTGATTGAGTTGCATGTTTGATTTCATTCATATCTGTGTTTTTCTCTTCTTGAAAAACTGTTTTTAAGTAATCTCGACACCTCTCGATACCTGACTTATCTATTGAGCTCTTCAGTTACTTTTTATCGCAATCTCGACACCTCTCGATAGCTAGTGGATCGATCGAGAATTCTATAGCTCCTTGGCAACTACCTCGATCTATCGAGCTTCTTTTGCCTTGGACACCTGCTCGATAGCTTCTTCTGTAGACCTCTTTAAAGCTTGACAGATTCTCAACACCTCTTGATTTGTCAAAAATTACTAAGGTGCTGTATAAGGAGCGCTCGCGATCTTGATCTCAAACTCATTCTGTTCGATCTCTCTCGATTGCTCTCAAACATTTCACCTCCAAAACACACTTCTCTCTCTCTAAAACTCTTCCTCAAGGATTCTTCAACCTTAATCAAGTTTTCTTCACTTGGTAAGTGTCTAAATCCCTCATATTCTTGCATTTCATGGTTTTTAACCTAAGTTTTTGGGATTATTGAAAATTTTGGGGTTTTTCAAAATCAAAGAGGTTTTTACAAAAATTTTGGGATGAGTTTGAAGATTTGATCTTAAAAACTTCATGCATTGCATCTCATGTGCATTATAACTATATTTTTATGTATTTAGATGTGTGTTATATATGGTATCTGATTATGTGTTGGTAGGATTGGATCAGACTAAGCCCATGATACTTTCTATATTGCATGGCACATGTTCTTGCATTCCCATGCATACGATCCATATTTTAAATACATGTTGATATATTTGAACTACTTGGGACTTTTATGATTGTATCTTTCTCCCTCTCTCTCATCTGTTTGTGTTAGTCTGCTTCTATGGCACCCAAACGCAAATCTGTTCCGTCTAGGAACCCTCTACGTTCCGGGACATCCTCTTCTGCTGATCCTACTCCCTCACACGTTCGATTCTGTGATGAGAAGGCCAAATCGGACTTCTTTGAGAACTTTTCCAGACAAAGCATTCATTTGGAACACCAAGTCATCTTGTCAGACTTTTTCAACACTGACCTTTCCACTATCACCCATAGTAGGGAATGGGAGTCATTGTGTGATGTCCCGGTCACATGTCCATCTGTGCTGATCCAAGAGTTCCACTCCAACATGCATGAATTCGATTATTCAGTACCTCAATTTGTCACTCGCGTTCGAGGTATACGCATCGTGGTCACCCCGGATATTGTATCCAGCGTGCTCTATGTCCCTAGGGTAGCACATCCTGATTACCCTAGTTGTGAGCATCATAAGACTGTGTCTAAAGATGAGCTTATATCAGCTTTTTGTAAGCGACCTTCTAATTGGGGTAAGCATCAGTTCACTTACTGTTCAGGCTTTGCTAAAGGCCCTCGGTATTTGAACATGGTTATGAATTTTGTTCTTCATCCCCTATCTCACTATAACTTTATTATAGAACCTCGTGCTCGATTTTTGCTTTCCCTTCTTGACTGCTATGCATTCTCAAGAGGCGTGGATGCTCTTTTGCAAGAAAGCATTCTCAAGTAATCCAGATGGATGCTGTCCACAAGGGCTTAAATCGTTGGCTAAAGAACTTGTGGAGAAATGCGAAGGCCTACCTCTTGCAATAGTGGCTTTTGTAAGTCTTATGTACTCCAAGAATATTTGTCAATGGAATGAAATTCGCAACAGCTTGAACTGGAATCTTAGTAACAATCCTAAGCTACAAGGAGTGAATACTATATTGTCACTTAGTTTCAAAGATTTGTCACATCATTTGAAGCATTGTTTCTTATATTGTTCCTTTTTCCCAGAAGATTATATGATTAGAAGAAAGAGGCTACTCAAGCTATGGTTTGCAGAAGGATTTATTGAACAAGTTAAAGGGTCTACTCCAGAAGAAGTAGCAGAGAGATATCTTGAAGAACTCGTTTTCCGAAACATGCTTCAAGTTGCAAGGAGGAATGAATTTGGAAGGCCAAAAGCATTTAAGATGCATGATGTTATGCGGGATCTTGCTTTATTAATATCAAAAAGAGAAAACTTTGGTGTGGTACATAACGGAGGAGAAGAAATGGCAGAATGCAAAGCACGCCGCATTTCAATTCACACCAATGAAGAACTCAGATCATTTTCTGGTGTGTCAAAGCTCCGTTCTTTTCTTGTTTTTAACAAGCTGAAAACATTACCTTCCAGAGTTAAAATGCTAAGGGTCCTCGATTTGGCAGGTGCTGAAATTGATGAATTGCCTAATAAAGTAGTAAATTTATTCAACTTAAGGTACTTGAATTTAAGGGGAACATCAGTTAAAGAGCTTCCAAAATCTATATCGAGGCTCCTTAACCTTCAATCCTTGGACATCAGTGAAACAAGGATAAAGGCCCTTCCTCGCAAAATAGGAAAGTTGAAAAACTTGCAATATCTAATTATGCATAGCCACAATAGAAACTCAAATGATTTCAGAATTGTTAATGGGGTGCAAGTACCATCAAAAATTTGTAGGCTAACGAATTTGCAATCTATCTCTGTTATTGAAGCAAGAGATGGCTTGATAAGACAGATTCGAAGCATGACCCAACTTACCAGCCTTGGTATTTCAAATGTGAAAGCAGCAGATGAGATGGTTTTGTGTGACTCAATCCAAGGCATGACTCTACTTCGCCGCTTGTTAATCATGGTAACGAATGAGGAGGAAACTCTTCGGATGGATGCACTCTCATCTCCTCCTCGCAACCTTCAATCTCTTGTTTTGGTTGGAAAATTAGAGAAGGTGCCACAATGGTTTTCTTCACTTGAAAAACTTACATTTTTGTATCTACATTGGTCGAGGTTGGAAGAAGATGTACTCTCTCAGATTGCTGCTTTGCCAAATTTGGTACGTCTTTCACTTAACAATGCCTATAGTGGAAAACAAATGGTTTTCCATACAGGCTTTCCTAAGCTTACAAGTTTGACGATTCGTAATTTCTCTGAGTTGAATGAGATAATAATAAGAGAGAGTGTGATGCCAAAAGTGCAATCCCTATATATTGCCGACTGCATGGAGTTAGAGACAGTGCCTAAGGGCATTGAATACCTTGAAAATCTCCAAGAACTGATTTTGGAGTCAGTCTCAATGCAACTTAAAGATAGCATCAACTTGGGAGAAGGTAGTGTGGATTTTGCAAAGGTGCAGCACATCCCAAAGATCTATATGAGGTAGTAGCTCGAGATGTTTCATGAAGGCTTGTCCTGAATCTCCTGATTCATTTAGAAAGGTAAAGCCTCTTAATTCTATTTGTTATTCCACTTTGTAGTGGCTTAATTTTTTGGAACTAACGTTAATCTTTTCTAACTCAAACCTTCTCGAAATTTACCATATTTTTTTTTCCTTTTTTACCCATGGCAGAATCATGCTGAGGAAATTATGAGTTTGCCTTGTTTGTTTCAAAAGGGTTCCAGTTTCTATTTGGAGTTCTAATTCAACGTATTATTTAGGGCATTTGCTTATTGTTCAAATTAATACTCAAGACTTTGGTTGTTAATTGCTTGTAACAAAATGTAAAAGATTGAACTGAATGATGCCTAGTGGCAGATTGTTGGAAAATTGCTACTGGTTCGTTCACGGATTTGCTCATCCTCTTTGTGTTGCATATATGCAATTTAGCAGACTATGATAACAATGAACAATACATATTCCATCACAATCAATTGTTTTCTTTTGTTTCAGTTAGTTCTATACATGCCAGCTCTTCAATTTACGTGCTATTTCTTCTTCTTCTTGCTTAAAGTTGTGTGATTTATAAATTTTAACTGACCAAATGACTCTTCTCTTAGAGAAATTATTAGGTTATTGGGAGGATTGTTGAAATAGTTCTCCTAACTAATAAAACATTGTCACCTATACAATGCCATTTCATAATTATTATTGACCTTATGGGGTACATACATTCATGTTGCTGAACCTAAAATTGGGAATGACGCAAAATTTTGGTGTATTAGGAGGTGGGAAAAATGGAATGGTTTCAATTGCAAACGATTTTAAATTTTGAAGCTAGTCAATTTTTATACTTTTTATTATTCTTCCACAATGCTGACTTATTTACATTCCGATGCTTATGGTACAGGATGTTTTAAAGGATTTTGAGTAGAACAAGATAGAGGCTTTGGCTATGCCCAATTAGTGGATAACAATTGAAATTGTAGCATTAACAATTGCATGAGCATTCCGTCTTCTAAATTGTAATATATTACTTAGGCTGTGTTTGGCAACATGTAAACAATTTTTCGAGGGTAAAATATTTTCAGATGAAAATATTTTCAAGTGTTTAGTTGCATCTTGAAAATTGTATTGTAAAATATTTTCAGGTTTTGGTAACATTTAGAAAATGCTATTTTTCTCACATTTTCTCGGCCATTTTCTTAACTTCCAAACAAATTTTATAATAAATTTCAATATATAAACTTAAAGAAACAAAAATCAAAATAAAACCAATCATTAAACTCTCAAACTTGGTGAAACTGCGAGAGGGAGGAAGAAAGAGTGAGACTAAGGGAAAGAGAGAGGTAGATCGAGAAAGAAATAGAGATCTGATCAAGGGAGATTGATTTAGAGGCGGTGGCGGTGAGATCAAGAGGTGGAGGAGACAAGCTATAGGGCAGCGGTGATGACAAGCTTTAGGCGACGGCGATCTAGAGCTTTGAACGATGACGAGCTTTAGGCGGCAGTGACGATGAGCTGCAGGCATGACGGCGAGGCTGTGGGTCGGGTCTGGTTTTAGGCTTCACTGGCAGTACCCTATCCTTCCTTCTTGGAATGGGCTTGGCATGACTAGCTCTCTCTCTTTCTTGGCTTGTGTGAGTCTGGAAATTGTTTGAAGATAAAATAGATGTATAACCTACTTTACAGGTCAAGAGGCATATTTTACAGTAAAACTTTTCTATTTTCAATTTGACTTTATTTTACATGTGCACCCAAACACGCGCAAGGGTGTAAAATATTTTCTCAATTTCATTTACACCCAAAACAAACGGAGCCTCAATAAAATAAAAAGGAAATTTTGATTTTTTAAATGTATCATCTGTAAATTAGTACTACATGATAAAATAAAGAAGGATGGTTATAGTTTAATTCTTATTAATTTTATAGTTCATCTCATATCTTTTTTCGCTCTCTTTTGTGTTGGAATATTTGAATCTACTTATTCATGATTCAATTCTAAAAAAAAAAAAAAAAAATCTACATATATCCATTATAAAGTTTGAATATCCGTAACAAAACGGATTAGAGCAAATAAAGTTTTAATATCTGTGACAAAACTTTTGTGCTTTTCAATTAAGTGCTGACTGCTATTTCAAAGTTTTGCTCATAAGATTCTCAACCAAAAAAAAAGAAAAAAAAAAATCTCATAATATTAATTGCCATCCCTTGTTTCTCTATTTTGATTTTCCCCTTCTTGCCAAGAGCTTAATGACAGCCCGATGGTTAACAGACAGAAAATAAGTTTTTCCATAATAAAAAATTTATTAAAAAAAAAAAAAAACACTAATTTTCACAAGATTTGCACAGTTGCTATTTGAAATGAACCGTATTAGACCAAATTGGACTAACATGGACTGAACTAACCAAAGTGGTAGACCAAATGTAATCAATCATCAATGTATATATAAAAGCAGAGTCCTCATACAAGAGTATATGAGGTCATACCATGTGGCGCTCTAATTTTTCATTTAACTTCTTTTACCTCTTTTCATTAAATATTTTTTTGCTATTACATTGTTACCCCATTAATTGACAAAGTTTACACCACAACTTCTTTTTTTTTTTTTTTTTCATGTCTTTTAGCATACCCACCGTTTTAGTATTAAAAACAAAAGCACAAAAAAAAAAAAGGTACTAACCCAATAACTAAGGACTAATATAACTAACCCAATAAGGTTCTAGGGAGAGATAGAGAGACAAAAAAATATTTTTGATTGTTAAATGAAACGCAATGTTTCACAATTACCAAAATAAAAAATTTAAGATTGACAAAGCATTTGCAAGAGAGAGAAAGCAAAGAATTTGAGGGGCCACCACCATCGTCATGCTGGCTGGCCTCCCACCACCATCAAGGCGACAAAATCTCTACAAGTTTTTTTTTTTTTTTTTTGGTTAATTCTTACCATAAACTCATTACTAACAAAATTCTATAACAATTATGCTATAATATATGTGTAACATTCTCAAAATCATCAATAGAATGTGACATTTATAAGATTTGTAGCAAAAGTGCATTAATTGAACTATGCTAATCTTATTTAAATGGTTAGAAATAAACTTTTTTTATTGACATCATAATCCTAGAGACAAAAGTCCAGGGTTAAGTTCTTTTGTTTTTGTACAGATAAATTGCCAGTGGTGAAGCATAATGCTCTAAGAGCCCGTTTGGATTGAGAGGGGAAAGAAGGAGAGTGGAGGAGACTAGAGTTGGTTGAAAATAAGCTAATTTTAGGCCAAATCTATGCTATTTACCCTCCCTCTCCTTCAATCCAAACGGAGCATAAAGTAGAGACCTCATATGTGAGTGCATGAGGCCATGTCATGTGGCGCTCTGATCTTGTATTAAACATTTTTTACCTTTTTCATTAAGTTTTTTTTTACTATTTCCCAAAATATCACATTAACTTATTTTTTGTTAAGAATATAAAGTGAGAGAGAAAGACTGAATAGTCTATATATTTAATGTGAACAATAATATACAATAGAGAGTCTTATATAGGCTAAGTATGTGTATAGTACAAGTAATATGAGTGAACTACAAGTATAGTATACTGGACCAAGCCCAATAGGCTAATCTAGTTTAAGCTATACACTAACATCCCCCCTCAAACTCAAGGTGGCAAGGAGGAAGCCAACTGGAGTTTGGATATAAGATCTCGAAGACGACTAGGCGGGTGAGTCTTGGTGAAAATATCAGCAGGCTGGTCAGTAGAGGAGATGGAGAACAACTTGAGATTGCCTTTCTTGAGATACTGGCGAGTGATGTGGCAGTCAATCTCAATGTGCTTGGTGTGTTCATGAGAGACATCATTATGAGCAATGTAGATGGCATTACGATTATCACAATAAAGAGGAGTGGCAATGGGCTGTGCGGCATCCATGTCAGCCAAGAGCTAGCGAAGCCAGACAAGCTCGCAGGTGGTGTCGGCAAGGGCACAATACTCAGCCTCAGTACTGAAATGGGAATCCTGCTTCTTGCTATGCCATGAGACAAGGAAAGTACCCAACAGGAAATAGAAACCTGTAATAAAGCATCGATCAGTCGGATCGCCTGCCCAGTCTACATCTGAATAATCATGAAGCTCAAGAGACCGAGAGGAGTAGTGGAAACCATGATAAAGTGTGCCCTTGACATATCGGAGAATCCGAAGAACTGCAGCATAGTAATAGAACGAGGGGCATCCATGAACTTACTAACCATACCCACAACATGTGAGATATCCGGACAAGTAACAGTGAGATAGATCAGACTACCAACCAACTGACAATAGCGAGTAGCATTAGATATAGGTTCACCATCCAAGGGTGTGAGCTTTGCATTGTATTCCAAGGGAGTGGAAACAATCTTGTTGTCAATGATACCGACTTTGAAGATAAGATCAGAAGCATATTTAGCTTGAGAAAGATAGTATCCATCGGAGGATGAGATAACCTCAAGCCCAAGAAAATAGCTGAGTGTGCCCAGATCTTTCATCTCAAAATGCTGACTAAGGAAGTGCTGAAAAGAGCGGATACCTGCAGAATCAGCTCCAGTAATAATCATATCATCAACATAAAGATGAATAAGAGTGATACCAGCAGAGGATCTTTGAACAAAAAGAGCAGTATCATGAGGACTCGAAGTGAAACCCTGCTGAGCAACAACTGAGCTAAACTTTTCAAACCAAGCTTGAGGAGCCTGCTTGAGGCCAGGGGGTGGTTGCATATACACTTCTTCTTGGAAGTCTCCATTGAGGAAAGCATTCTTCACATCCATTTGATAAAGAGGCCAACGGCGAACAACAGCCACAACAATGAGACATTTGACAGATGTAAGGCGAGCTCCGCAACAGGAGCAAATGTTTCCTCATAATCAATGCCATACTCCTGAGTAAAGCCCTTAGCAATGAGGCGAGCCTTGTATCGTTCAATAGATCCATCAGCCTTGGTCTTGATCTTGTAAACCCACCTACAACTTACTACAGACTGATCAGGAGGCAAATCAACCATATCCCAAGTGTGATTCTTATGAAGGGTATCGAGTTCTTCGTTCATAACTTACTGCCAAAGAGGGTCAATATGGGCCTCACGATAGGTGTGAGGTTCATAGAGGGTGGCAAGAGCAAAAGAGCAATAATAATCAGTGAGATAAAGGGGAGGAATGCTTACTAGGATGGAACGACAAAGTTCAGGACCAACAAGTAACTCAGGAGAGGGTGGTGCCACAGGATCCAAGACAGGCAAGTCATATGCCGAGGACGGAACCAAAGATGAGTCGTCTGGAGAGGCAGCCAATGTCGAAGAATCCTCCACAAGTTCAAGGTAGAGAAGGAGGAAAAGATCGGAAAAATGGGAGACTCTGAGGAAGAGGATGAAGGAAACTACTGAAGACTCGTGAAAGGATGATGTTCCTAAAACTCAACATAATGGGAGACACGAAGCCGATGAGAAATGGGATCATAGCAGCAAAACCCCTTTTGAGAGGCATTATAACCAAGGAAACAACAGAGACAAGAGGTTGGAACTTTGTTCGTTCATGAGGAGGAAGAGAGACAAAGCAAGCACAACCAAAAACCCGAAGAGAGGAGTAGTCAGGGTTTAACCATAGAGAAGTTCGAATGGTGATTTGTTATATATAGTTGGTGAAGGAATACGATTAATTGTGTACACAGCAGTGAGTGCTACCTCACCGCAAAAGCGCTCAGGAAGAGAGGCAGAAATGAGAAGGGTGGGGACAACATCAAGAATGTGATAATGTTTTCGTTTTGCACGACCATTTTTTTGAGATGTGTAAGAACAAGACTGCTAAGAAAGGGTACCATGATTGTCTAAAAAGGATAGGAAAGATTTATCATTATATTCTTAGGCATGATTTGATCGAAAGACTTTGACAATGCGATAAATTATGTTTCAATCATTTTATGAAATTTTTGGTAAATAAACACAAGTTCAGACCTATGGTTAAGCAGATAAATCCAAGTATATCGAGAAAAATCATCCATAAATATGACAAAATATCTAGATCTCCCCTCAGTGGGAACTGGTGCAGGACCCCAAATATCAGAATGTATAAGATTAAAGGGTGCAGAAGAAAAAGAGTCACTATTATTAAAGGGCAATTTTGCTTGTTTGCCAAAATGACCAGAAGTACAATCAAATTTTTTAAACTGAACTGAACCTAAATGACCTTGAGAAACTAACAACTGAAGACGAGATAAGGATGGATGACCAAGACGAGTATGCCATAGATTAGGTGAGAGGTGGCAATGGTAGCAGCTGCAAAAACAATTTGTGAAGGAATCTTCAAGTCATGAACCTCAAATATGCGACCAACCTTACACCCTGTCCTAAGCACTTGGCCCATCCAGGGATCCTGCACATCCACACCATGATTAGTAAATAGAAGATCTACTCCTAATTCACAAAGTTGACCAATAGAAAGCAAATTGAGGGATAACTTTGGGATATGAAAGGTGTCACTAAGGGAAAAACCACGAGAAGAGATTATTCATTTATGACTAACAGGCATAGGAGTTCCATCAGCAGTGTAAATAGTGATAGGGTGTTCTAAGGGTGTCTTATCAGAAAATTAGGATTCATCAGGAATCAAATGGTTACAACATGTAGTATCAAACAACCAAGGTTGTTTACTTGAGGTGACAGAAAGAGTAGTGGATGTTTGGGATAAAACCTGTTGAACTACTGCCTCAATATTAGCTGTAGTAAGTGAGGAAGGCAAAGATGGACTTATAGGTACCGATGGATCTGATGGACATACAGCAGCTGCTTGAGGAAGAGAAGCTTTATTTTGCTCCTGCACAAATTTCTGCAGTTTGCGACAAACTAAGATGTCATGGCCTTTGGCATGACAAAAATCACAGCGAGTACCCTTGGAAGACTGAAAGGTGGGACGTCCAGAGTTTATTCGTGGAGGAGTAGTGAAAGCAGCAACAGGAGGCTGTGGAGACGGTGTAGCCAAGACATGATCAGATAATGACATGTGATAAGTAGGCCGACGGTTCTACTCAGAAATGAGCTCCTTGACTACAGCATCAAGAGAAGGAGTAGGAGACCGGCTAAGCAGAGAAGCCCTAGTAGGCTCAAAATCCTCACGTAAGCCCATTATGAAGTGCACATATTTACGGCGATCACGATATTTGACAAAGAGCTCAATGTCCTTAGAACACATTAGTGGAGGATCTGCGGCAGAGAGTTGTTCCCACATAGTAAAAGTCTAAGAATAATAATCAGAAATAGATTGACCTACCTCTTGGCGCATTTGATAAAGCTTTGATTCAATGTGGAACTCCAGGCTTGAATTATTAGTGCAAGTATAGCGATAGGCCAGAAATTTCCAAGCTACCTCAGTAATCTCAAGACGAGGAAGAAGATTATGAATGGAGGGAATAGAGGTATTGATAAACAAAGATAAAATCTTACTCTAAATACTCTTCCATTTCTCTAAACGTTCTTCATAATCATCCATTGTAGCAGCAGTCTTTAAGGCATCTACAACAACTGAGGCTTTGGATGTAGGTTTTGGTACTGGCTTAGGAATTGAACCAGTCACATATCTCCACAGTTTACGACCTTTGAGAATGACAGTCATATTCTGAGGCTATGCATGATAGCTAGCAAGGTCATCCAACATAATGGTGATAGGACGTATGATATCTTGTTCGTTTTGTGGAGCCATAATGAAGAAAATGACCAAAAAGTGGAATTTAGATACCTCAAATATAGAAATGGAGCTCAAAATCAGAATCTACGCGAAAAACTGAGCAAGACAGGCCCTATCGAAAAATTTTGACTTTGGTCTAAAAGTCAACGGTCAACAATGGGGTCAATGGTCAAAGTCAACAGCTGGCGTGTGTTGACGTAGGCGGATGACTCAGATGCTGACGTGTGCAAGATGACATCAGCCTAAGGCTGACGTGGCAAGACGCAGACGGTCTCAAGCGCGTGGAACACGTGGCACGAGTAGAGGCGCGTGGTAGCTCTCCCACCAGCGCGTGCAGTACCTCTGGTGGCATGTGGAGGCACAGGTAGCACGTGTTCGACAGTCAGAAGCTTCGGGAGGCGCGTGTGAGGTCTTTTTTGGCTGTTCTTGGCAAGGTTTTGCTCGGGATTGGTTGTTCTGTCATTGTATGTCTTTGCTTTGACAGTCGAATAAATAGAACGATGAGATTCGAGAGGTGCAGGGACTGTGGGCGTGATAGCGGTGACTCGCTTCTGACAGTAGCTACTGGATGAAGGCGAGGGTAATGGAAGAACGCCGGAGATGTCCACAGGAACCAGAAAGTCAAATGAATGACTCTAATACTATGTTAAGAATATAAAGTGAGAAAGAAAAACTGAATAGTCTGTATATTCGATGTGAATAATAATGTACAATAAAGAGCCTTATATATGCTAAGTATGTGTAGTACAAGTAATATGAGTGAACTACAAATATAGTATACTGGGCCAAGCCCAATAGGCTAATCTAATCTAAGCTATATACTAACATTTTTACTGTTACCTCATTAATTGACTAAGCTTACATCACACCTTCCTCTTTTCTTTATGTCTTTTAGGCTTTTAGCATACCCACCATTTTACTATTAAAAACAAAAGCACAAAAATAATAATAATAATAATAATAATAATAATAATAATAAGGACTAATATAACTAACCCAATAAGGTACTAAGGAGAGATAGAGAGAAACAAAAATATTTTTTATTGTTAAATGAAATGCACTGTCCCACCACCGCCATGCTAGCTAGCCTCCCAGCACCATCATGCCGGCAAAACCTTGACAGGTTTTTTTTTTTTTTTTTTTTTTTTTTTAACTTTTATCATGAACTCATTACTAACAAAATTCTATAACAATTATGCTATTATATATGTATAATATTCTCAAAACCATCAGTAGAATGTGATGTTTATAAGAACTATAGCAAAAGTGCATTACCTAAACTATGCTAACCTTATTTAAATGGTTAAAAATTAACTCTTATTATTGATATCATACTCCCAGAGACAAAAGTCCAAGGTTAAGTTCTTTTGTTTTTGTACTGATAAATTGCCAGTGGTGGAATGTAATGCTCTAAGGGCCTGCTTGGATTGAGAGGGGAAAGAGGGGAAGTGAAGGAGAGTAGAGTAGAGTAGAGTTGGCTAAAAATATGCTAATTTTGAGCCAAATCTACTCTACTTCCCTTTAATCCAAACGGACCACAAAACATTGAAAGATAATCACAAGCAGCATATGAAATTAGTGCTTTCATAAGTCTAACACATTCTTTCTTCTATTTTTGCCCAACCAAAATAAGTGCTTCCTCTATTTAACTTCAAGTGAGTTAGTGCTTCTTTTTTGTTTTATTGCAGTCATTCATAATTTGTAGAGTTAAAGATAAAAATTATGTTAATGGAAATAAAAAATAAAGACATCTTGCAAGAGTGGATGAGGTCTTGCCATATGGTGCTCCAATTTTACATTTAACATTTATTTTACCTCTTTTTATTAAATATTATTTTACTCTTATCCAAACAGTTTACATTAACTTATATTTTACTCTTATCTCATTAATGTCCCATTCATTGTCTTAGCTTATACCACGCATTTTCTCTCTTCGTCATGTCTTTTAGCACACCCACCATTTTAGTATTAAAAACAAAAGAAAAAAAATAATTAAGGACTAATACTAATAACTAACCATGTAAGGCACTAGGGAAAGATAGAAAAACACGAAAATGTTGCGGACCATTAAATGAAACGCATTGTTTCACTATTATCAAAATAAAATACTTGAGTTTGACAAAGCATTTGTAAGAGGAATCTGAGGGGCCGCCACCTCTTTAATATTGGCCTCTCCCCACCATCAAGCCGCCAAAATCTCCGGGTAATTTTTTTACCGTAGTTTTAACTCATTTATATGACATGCATATGCACTTGCTCACAGCATCTATTAATGCTGCATTATCGATGACTAGAAGGCAGCGAGAGTTGGGCCTATTTTCATTTCATGGTATGCAATCTATGAACACAACACAATTAGTTGATTTTCATGGTCTTGTTACTCTTTTGTATTTATTTTTGGTTTCATGATTTAAAAGAAAAATTAAACTTACATTGAGAAGGCAACAAATGTGCAGTGAAGTCCTGAACTTGTGCATTCTCTTTCACGTTGGTGCTTTAACATTGTCCAACAATTTTCAAAGCTATACACACACATACATGTGTTCGTATGTATATATATGTTAGTGTTAGAATATATTTGTCATTTTAATAAAGAAATTTCTTGATGATGGCTGTTAGTGAATCAGGTCTGTTGGTGTTCTGTGTTCCTAAGGTCTAGTTACATGCATTTAGAAGTCTAGTTACATGTATTTAGAAGTCTAGAAGGCACTCTTTCAAGTATAAATAAATTATTGTACTGGTTTATGTAGATCAGAAAAATATGCCTAGCATTGTGCAGGAGCAGCAGCTCTGCATCACAAATATAAACATGGTAATCCATTGCTATTTATCAACAAAATTCCGCATATGCCAACAGTTACCTGCCATTCCTTTGACCGTGTCAGCTGGTCTTCTTTTTTATTCTTTTATCGGCACCATCATTGTCTCCATCAGTGGAACAGTGAGTCAATTTCTTTTGCAAGTTAGAAAGATCAAAATGACAATATCTACTTAAGCTTTGTTTTCTAGATCGGTAACCTGTTTCAGGTGGCAGCAAGTGCAGCCTTTTTAATTGCTAGATACTTTGCTCGAGAGCCCTTTACTTCCATTTTGTTTGGGAAATTACTATATGGATTGACATCCGTGAAGTTTGTACCATACATGTTGGGAAGGTTTGCTTCTTGTTGATTCTATTTACTCATGGTTAATGGTTTTTGGTGACTTTTTATGGATGTTTTACTATCTGGAAATCGTTTGCCATTTTTATTGGCATCTGAGTTCCCCAAGATGATTTGACTTAAAACTTATAAATAATTTAACCTTTTAGCTTCAATTTGTCGAGATGTTTTGACTAATTTATAGTAGCAAAAAAAAAAAAAAAACGCAAAAATGTGTATGAAATGCATCGCTTAGTCACTGTTGGCTTGATCATGGCTCCAGTTGTCATTCCTAATTCCTTTCAAGTAATATATGTTACTAATATATATACAACAAGGTTTGAGTTGTCTATTTATTCATTTTTTCCTGTTCAAAATGTAGAATGAGTAAAATTTATCAAATTAGATTGTGATTATGGTAAAAATGTGGAAATTAGGTGTGTCACTTAGCCAAAACTGGTGAGAATTTGTAATACTGTAAAGATAATCTATTAACTAACTAGTTAAGTTCTGTTGAAGCAATGGCATACATTAGTCAATAATGAACTTGCCAAAATCTGTGTAGTGTGACAACACGTTTGTAAGCTAACATTGTGTATGGGAACTTTTTTTTTAAAACAGATAATCACATATAAATGACAATATAAGTTTCATATGATTTTGTAAAACCCTCACAATAATCTGCTCTCTAATTCAAATTTCAACAATATTTTGTGTGCAGTTGGTTGGGGATGCTTCCAGGAACATGGGCTTATGTGAGTGCTGGTGCATTTGGGCGGGCAATTATTGTGAGTTTTTGATTGGTTCCTCTTGCTGCAAACTTTATATGTAATCATGCCGATTGTTTGAATATTACATTTTGTCTCTGTTCTTTTTTACTGAAAGTAAACATGTGTGTCCATGAAGACTCATCCTAACAACCTCCAGAAGATATGTGTGTGTGTGTTCCTTATGACTGCCTATACTGTAATAGTGGCCTCATTAGTTTTTACAGCCTAAAAAAGTGTAACAGTCATACTTTATCCAACCATTTAAAACTTTTCCCACCCTATGACAAATCCTGCTATAACTTCTTCAACCTATTAGCAACATTGTGAAATGAGATTAAAAAAAAAAAAAAAAAAAAAAAAGGGCTGGTAAACCAAGTGTGAGCCTTTCACACAATAGAAGCTTTGAAATGCAAGGCCACAGTCTAAACAACCAATTTTTAACTAAAACTGATTGCCTTTTGAGATTGATTGAAGGCATTTGATGGGTTAATTGGTTTGGTATTAGGCTTTTGATACACAAATTTATCAGTCATTCATTATTTTCCAATTTTGGTGCTTGAATTTATTTTCTATTCTTTTAGATCACAACCCTCCGCTAATGAGGATGATTTGTCATCAGATTCAATCTGACTGTCTGCCTATTGATTTTTTCCCCCCTTTCTGGTGATGTTTCAGCAAGAAGAATCTGAGATTGGTTTACCTGGAGGAAATGGTCAGCTATTGACACTTGGTCTAGGACTATTGGTCACAGCAATTGCTGCAGCTTATGTGACGCAGCTTGCTAAGGTAATGGCTCTATTGCAATTTGCCAAGTATTTCTTTCTTATAACCTATTATGTTTAAGGTTCCTGTCCTAATCCTTCATTTTTCCAATAGGGTTAGTATCAGTGTAAAAAACTAAGCAACTTTATTTATTTATTTTATATGACAACTTTATTGCCAAACACATTGGCAAATTATGCGTGTATAAAACTAGTGAATTTTAAGTGCCCAAGCCATCATGCTAATGACCTTTATCTCATGGCTAGAATTCAAGGTCTCACTATCTATTAATTAAGTAGTGGCATAATGGGTGGTACCTTCATGTTGCTGACTCCATAATTGGAAATGAGGCAAAATTTTGGTTGTATTAGTATGGCGTTAGAGCATCTTCAACAGCCACGCTTGAGGCTTTTCCTCTTCATTTTCTACATAACTCACTTGAGGCTTTGTAGAAAATCCAAATGCAACAGCGGCTCTCTAAATCCAGAAAGCCACTGTAGCTCTCCAAGCCTCCAAGGCATTATATTATATTTTCTTCAATAATACACTGCTTTTAGACTCTTAGAGAGCTAAATTTAACCCATGATATTTTTCTCTGGCTTTCTTATTCCTATCTCCAACAAACACATGCCTCTCGGATATACCCAAACCAACAATCTAACCCAATCTAGCCAGCCCTGAGCTCCAATGTTGCTCTATCCCCAATGCCAACCAAACCCATACTATCAAAAGCCCCATTAGCCCATCAAATAGAGAAATAGCAGAGTTTGTCATTTTGTTAAGTAACTTAATTTAAAAGGTATGTAGGTAAAACAAAACAAAGATTTTTTAGGTTAACTATGGGTGAGAATTTGGAGATGGGGCTTTTATAATTTTGTCGAAATGATGTGTATAAGGATGTGGGATTACTCTTTTTGAGAAACAAACACACAAGGGAGAGGAAAAGGGGGTCTAACACAAAGTCACGCCACAACTCCACTCAAAAGCCAATTTTTATACTACTTATCATTCTTCCACAATGCTGACTTGTTTCTATTCTAATGCTTTTGATGCAGGACGCCGTAAAGAATATTGATGAGTAGAACAAGAAGAAAATGGTTTTGCCCAATTTATTGGATGACAATTGAAATTGTAAATATTAACATATGCAGCTGTCTTGTAAATTGTAGTGCGTTACTTAATCAAATCAAATAGGAACTTTTGATTTATTATATATATCATCTACAAAATGCTTTTAAAAAAAGCGTGGTTATAGTTTATTTCTTATCAATTTTCTCATTCATTTCCTCTTTTAAACGTTCTCTTTTGTGTTGGATAAACAATGGACCAAAATTCCGACATTATAATATATAATGACATGAATTAATTATTTTGTGGACGAAGAGTGTCCATTATTAGCATTCAGCAAGCATCCGTGCCAAGCACATGTATAATTTTAGTTGTAATATAAAGATAACGAGATATTCATTCAATTAGATTGCACACATGAACAATAATTTTTAGCGAAATTCCCACCATACCTCTCACAAGTATTCTTCACCAAAGCATTATCCTTAATTGAAATGATGAAATAGAGCAATAATCTTTCGCTCCATCCAACAAATTTAGTAAACACTGCACAAAAAATTTACATGAAAGTCCATTTTCCTAAACAAGTAGGCATCAAGGTCTGCAGAATTAAGTACATAACAATTTGACAGCTTCCCATCCTTAATTTCAATTGTATTGGTTAAGCATATCAAGCACAATTTAAGTAAAGTATTCTACTTGTACTACAAGTCTAGTAACCATGGGTTAGTGTATGCTTAGTCTATATTGTTTAACCACTTATAAATACCCTACATTTGGTACATTGTACTACAATTAACTTAATATAGTGAAGGTCGCCCTAAAAGGGTCATTCATATAAACTATTGGATTGAACCATTATATCATCTGTATTAGTATTTGTTAGGACATATGTAGTTTAAGTCTGTGAACATATGTCGCTATTTTATGTAATTGGCTTATCCTTAGACAAAACGCACTTTACTTGTAATTGGGTAGATTTAGGATGTGTTTAACATTTCAAGAAACAGTGTTTCAAGATCCAGTGTTGAAGTCATCAAAGTCTGTCCAAGACACAAGCAAGGAAGTGCCAGTTTTTAAATCTCGACACCTACCTCGACACATGCATCTATCGAGATTTAAAGAAGCTGTTTTCCTCGAGCCTTGACAGCTTCTCAACACCTCTCGACACCTCTATCTGTCTAGAATTAAAGAAAACAGATTTCCAGTTCTGTTTCAAGTCCAATCCGTGAGTATGTCTTTGGGACTTCTTTTCTCCTAACCCTAGACATATAAAAGGATTATTTTAAGGGCCGTCATTAAAGATGCAAGTTGCACATTCATTCAGATCTTCTTGTTCATGCAATTTGTGATCTGAAAGACAAAGTTCGTGCCCTAGTTCACCTCTGATGATTTGAAGAACTTTGCAACCAACAACTCTCTCTCTAGTTGGTATTTGAAGTCGCGTACTGCGATCCGCGCATCTGGTTAGTCACGTACTTGGAGCCGTGCATTGAAAGGAGAAACTGTCACTACAGAACAAGTCCAATTGGGTATTGGGGTAAGAGTTCAACTGTAGGTTGGTAAGGTACTGGGATTCCTTGCTTGTAACTGCTTGTTGTAATAATAGTGGAGTTTCGGGAGTGGTGACCTTAAATCACCCGGTGGGGTTTTTGCCATAAGGTTTTCCCCATTCGTGAACAAATCACCGTGTTATTTATTTTCTGTTGCTTAACTTAGTTTGATGATTTGTTTATGCTGCCACGTGATATTATATGTGAATTTGATTAATTAATAATTGGGCTAATTTAATTAATCGAAGTTATCACAGGGGGTCAACGCATTTGTGGCTTGACAAGTGGTATCAAAGCAAGCACACTCTGATTAGGGTTTAATCCATTGTGTGTGATCCATTTGACCCCTGCTGTCATGGATAGAGGACAATTGCTTATTATACCTCCTTTATTTGATGGCACTAACTATGCATACTGGAAAGTACGCATGAGAACTTTCTTGCAGTCTTTAGATGAGAAGGTGTGGCAAGTTGTGGAGATAGGCTGGACCAAGCCTACAGAAGCGCCGGCCGACTGGGATGATGCTAAGATCAAGGCGGCAAACTTCAACAGCAGAGCATTGAATGTCCTATTCAGTGCAGTCACCAATGAGGAGTTCAAGAAAATTTCCTCAACCGAAACTGCTAAGAAAGCATGGACCATCCTCGAGACAACCTATGAGAGCACAAAGGCTGTCAAAGATTCAAAGCTACAAAGGCTCACCACACGCTTTGAAAAAATTAAGATGGAAGAGGATGAGTCGTTTGATGAGTTCTATGCCAAGCTCAAGGACATAGTAAACTCAGCCTTTAATCTTGGGAAAACCATCCCTGAACCCAAGATAGTAAGGAAGGTGCTCAGATCGCTTCCCGAGAGATTCTATGCTAAGATCACGGCGATCGAAGAGTCAAAGGATATTGACAGAATTCCTCTGACTGAGCTGGTTGGAAACTTGCAAACCTATGAGTTAGGGCTGACTAGGTTAGGCAAGTCAAGTAAGGGCAAGAGTTTGGCACTAAAGGCCAAGAGTAGTGATACGGATGATTCTTCAGATGATGAAGACTCCAAGATGAAGTCCTATATTACAAGGCAATTCAAGAAGTTTATGAAGAATGCAAATGGAAAGGGCTTCAACAAAGACCGTAGACAATCCAGTTTTTCACAATTCAAGAATTCAGATAAAGCGAAGAAGGATGTCAAGGATGGCGGTCAGTACACTATTCCCACTGGACCAAAATGCTTTGGGTGTCAAGGCTTTGGACACATGAAACAAGAGTGTCCTACGTACCTCAAGAGCATAGGGAAGAGCAAGGCACTTGCTGTTACCTTAAGCGACACAGAGCCTGAGGACGATTCCGAAGATGAAGACGACGGAATCTTGAATGCCTTCACTGCCACTATTAATCCTACTGATGGGATTAGTGAAGAAGTGGATGAAGAGAAAGAATTGGTGGATTCCAAGTGTAAGATTATGGATGATCAAGATGATATCCATACCGCCTATGAGAAGCTATACAAGCTTTCTGAGAAACACGAGAAACTCTATAGGCTGGCCACCAAGAAGCTCAGTGATGTGGAACTCAACCGTGAGGAGCTGTCCACAAAGGTTGATGAAGCAAATCAGACCATTGGAGCACTGAGGTTCGAAAACAATTTATTGGTTGAAAGGACCAAGAAGCTTGAAGCGGAGCTGTTTCAAGTCAGAGCACAACTGGAGAGGACGTCAAGTGCAAAACTGGACGAGATGCTGAGTGCTCAGAGATATTCTTCAGATCGTACTGGATTGGGGTATGAATTCTCTCTCTCTAATACTCCTACGTCTAGTACTACTGTGTTTGTTCCACCTGCTAATAACATTGACAATGGAGAAAAGAATGTTAAAACTGAATTAGCTAGTGAGAATGTAGACAAAGGCAAGTCCATCCTAGGAGCACCCCCTAAAATTGAGAAAAAGGAATCTAGAAACCCTAGGAATAAGAAGGCTAACTCTCAAAAGGCCAAATAGAAGAAGCCGCATCTCTGTTATCATTGCAGTGTTGCCGATCACACTCGACCGAATTGCTATAAGTGGCGTGCCACTCAACAGAGCAATGGCGCAATAGCATCTGGGAGCCAGAATCAGCTTCAGTCTTCTCTCGCTCCTCTTGGAGACATTCTTAAAGCCCTCATGTTCCTTTCGAACTTGAACGATTTAAACTCTTCTCCCTCATCATCGGTTCAAGAGTCGACCAAAAGGAAAGGTTCTTCCAAGGTGTGGAAGGCAAAGGGATCTAAGTGATTTCAATCACTTTTTTTTTTGTGTGTTGCTCTTCTTGTGTGTTTCTTTACTGTTTTGAGTCAGTCTAGTTTTATGCATTGTTTTGCTATACATGTTTTTGTTTGTGTGTTTTCATTTTTTTTTTGGTTTATTTTTTCTTTTTTGATAAAAATAAAAAAAAATTTTGAAAAATTGAAAAATACAAAAACAGTGTGTGTTTGTGTGCATTAGTTCATTTGAACTTTTAAAATGGCCATTGAAACAGAGTTTTCTAAACTTTGTATCTCCTGTAACTTAGATGAGCATTCTTCTGCACAACTAAGCAAGTGAGCTTTGTAGCTCTTTGTTTGTGATAAGTAAGGTTAAGTGATATCTTCTTCTTAACACTCGTATCACTCTTTTTGACGAGTTGAACTAGAAAATCCTAAGAGAAAGGCATAAATAACCATCTCACCACTGTTACTCGCCAATCATAATATGACATCTGTATGCTTCGGCATAGCAAAAGTGCAATATCAATGACACCTGTATGCTTCGGCATAGCAAAAGTGCAGTGTCAAAAGCTTAACATAATTGGGTATTTCTTTTCTTTCTCTTGTATGCCCATGCATGATATGCTTGTTAAAAGAAAATATGCAAAGATATAAAAAGCAAAAAGATCAAAAATGCTTTAAAATATGTTTGCAAGCGTGTTTTCTAGGAGATGTGGGAGTTATAGGATGTACCTCGAAGGTGATAGTCCCCATCAAGCAGTTATGATTGTGTGTAAGTTAAAGTGATTTTCTCATATCTCAAATCGTCATAACATTGAGACACTTATGCAATCTTGCGATGTTTTCACACACAACACACAATACTCTTTGGTATTTTTGATACATGTGCAGGCACAATGTGATTTAGCCATCACAAGGTTTACATGCATTAATGTATGCTCACTAAACTGTCTGGACTTATTTTTGAAATATAAAATTGGTTAGACGTGTTTAGTGTGTGTGTGCATGTTTTGAGATACATGTGCATCAAAATTCTTGTTAAGAGATGATTTTGAGAGCTTAATGTGTTGATTGGATCTTTGGTTGAGTTGCATGCATGATTGCATTCATGTCTGTGTTTTTCTTCTTTTGAAAAACTGTTTTTAAAGGCATCTCGACACCTCCTCGATACCTCTCGACACATAGCTATCTATCGAGCTTCTTAGACTCTTTCTTATCGCAGTCTCGACAGATACCTCGACACCTGCTGGATCGATCGAAAAACTTTCTGTCTGCTCGATAGCTTCTCGATAGCTTCTGGATCGATCGAGATTCCTTCTTGGCTGTTTCTTCCTTCTCGATACATGACCTCGATAGCTTCATCTGTCGACGTGTATTTCTCGATAGCTTACCTCGATAGCTACCTCGATACCTCCCGATAGCTGCATCTGTCGAGAATTACTGAAGGTGTATAAGTTGATCCTTCGCGATTTCAGTCTCACTTTGCTCGATCTCTCTCACTCGAAAACTCTTGTTTTCTCTCTCAAAACTTTTATCTCTTCCTCCAAACCTTTTCCCAAGGCTTTCTCAAGTGTTCTTCACTATCTTCATCACTTGGTAAGTATCTCATCCCTCTTTTTCATGCATTTCATTGTTTTTAAAACCCTAGGTTTTGTGTTTTTGAAAATTTTTGGGAGTTTTCAAAATTGTTGGGGTTTTCATGAAATTCTTGGGTTGTTTTCATAGATTTGATCTTCAAAACCACATGCATTGCATCACATTAGCATTTCATTGTATTGTCATGCATTTAGATGTGTGCAAATCTATTGTGTGCTGTTAGGTTTGGATTGGGCTGAGCCCATGATGTTTTTATGTTGCATGTCACATGTTCATGCATTCTCCATGCATACGTTCTTTCTTTTCAATATTATTCTGCCAATATTGAACTGTTTGGAACTTTTCTGCTTGTTTCTTCTTCTTTCCCCCTCTCTATGGTTGCGTTAGTTGTGTCTATGGCACCTAAGCGTAAGTCCATTCCGTCCCAGAACCCTCTGTGTTCTAAGGGACCGTCTTCCTCTGATTCTACCCCTCTCTCTGTCCGGTTCCGTGATGAGAAAGCCCATAAGGACTTCTCGGAGAACTTCTCTAAACGAGGTGTTCATTCGGAACGCCACGTTGTCCTGGCAGACTATGCCGACACCGACCTTCCCGATGTCATACACACTCGGGGTTGGGAGTCACTGTGTGACGTCTCGGTCACATGTCCACTCGTGTTGATACAGGAGTTTTACTCCAACATCCACGGGATAGATTC
This sequence comes from Castanopsis chinensis, assembly GCA_032878915.1. NCBI lineage: Eukaryota > Viridiplantae > Streptophyta > Magnoliopsida > Fagales > Fagaceae > Castanopsis > Castanopsis chinensis. The sequence continues at coordinate 2,754,951 of JAVQMG010000079.1, forward strand.
TTCAGTACCTTCTTTCTACTCTTACGTCCGAGGTTCGCGCTTTGCTGTCACCCCAGAGTTAGTCTCTGAGGTTCTTCATGTCCCTAGGGTGGATCATCCTGATTACCCTAGCTGTGAGCTTCTTTGGACCGTGTCCAAAGACGAGATGATCTTGGTGTTCTGTGAGCGTCCTTCCTCTTGGGGAGATCATATGTACACACCATGTCGACCTTTTGCTAAAGGTCCTCGCTTCCTTAACATGGTGATGACTTTTGTTTTGCACCCACTTTCTCACTACAACTCCATTACAGAGCCTCGTGCTCGGTTTTTGTTGTCCCTCTTAGAAGATCTTTCTATAGACTTTCCTTCACACTTTATCTTTTCCATTATAGATGTCTATAGAGATACGGCCACCCGTGATAAGCTCATTTTCCCTTCTGCTATCACGAGGATTCTAAGTCATTTTTTCATCCCATTCCCTTTGTCTGATCCTTACCATGTCATGTCCGCCATAGACGCCGCTACCGTAAAATGTAGCGAGGCACAGTTTCGATCGCGACAGACTGATGGTGCCACTCCTTCCACCCGTCCAACCACCTCCAGATCTGCTCGAGCCTCTGCCTCTTCTTCTTTGAGCGACATCTCATTAGGGGATATCATGGCGCAGCTACAGCGTATGGATGCTCGCCTAGATACACTCTCCACAGAGTTGTATCAGGTGAACGTCCGTGTTGGTCACATCGCCAAGCGACAGGCGACCATGGGCGGCTTTGCACCAGAGGCTTCTCCTCCGCCACCCCATGTGTCGACTGAGACTGATGATGGCGATGACGGCGATGATGATGATGATGCTTCTCACGATGATGATGATGGAGATGCGAGCTCCTCGGATGAGATGTCTACTTGACACTCTACCCTTTGTCACTTGTGACAAAAAGGAGGAGTAGTTTTGTATGAGAGTAGTCATGCTTAGGGGGAGTGTTAGCATAGGACATTTTTGTTAGGGGGAGTGTGGACTGAGGGATGTAGTGAGGTGATCATATGTATTTTTTTCTTTTCTTGTCTTTTTAGAGATACTTTGATCATGTATTGACATACATTGTATTTACTCTCTTCTTATATATGATGATGTATGTTTTTCTTTTACCTACCTTTACGTGTGTTATTTCTTTTCTATCTTTATACACATGTTTCTTTACTTGTACGCAATCTATTATTTCTGTTTCACACAAAGATGCCTTGATGTGTTTTGTTTATAAGTGTTTCAGAAATACAGGTTGTCAAAGTCTTCTTGCCATAAACTCTCTTCTTGCAAAGTTTTTCAAGAGTTTGTGTTAGGATAGATTTTACTGTATGTAACAAGTGAATATGAGTTAAGTGATTTATGACTTCTCTCATATCTTCATTTGTATGTTGTGGTTTTGTCACGGATTGGCAAAGGGGGAGATTGTTAGGACATATGTAGTTCAAGTCTGTGAACATATGTCGCTATTTTATGTAATTGGCTTATCCTTAGACAAAACGCACTTTACTTGTAATTGGGTAGATTTAGGATGTGTTTAACACTTCAAGAAACAGCGTTTCAAGATCCAATGTTGAAGTCATCAAAGTCTGTCCAAGACACAAGCAAGGAAGTGCCAGTTTTTAAATCTCGACACCTACCTCGACACATGCATCTATCGAGATTTAAAGAAGCTGTTTTCCTTGAGCCTCGACAGCTTCTCGACACCTCTCGACACCTTTATCTGTCGAGAATTAAAGAAAACAGATTTCCAGTTCTGTTTCAAGTCCAATCCGTGAGTATGTCTTTGAGACTTCTTTTCTCCTAACCCTAGACATATAAAAGGATTATTTTAAGGGCCGTCATTAAAGATGCAAGTTGCACATTCATTCAGATCTTCTTGTTCATGCAATTTGTGATCTGAAAGACAAAGTTCGTGTCCTAGTTCATCTCTGATGATTTGAAGAACTTTGCAGCCAACAACTCTCTCTCTAGTTGGTATTCGAAGTCGCGTACTGGGATCTGCGCATCTGGTTAGTCACGTACTTGGAGCCGTGCATTGAAAGGAGAAACTGTCACTACAGAACAAGTCCAATTGGGTATTGGGGTAAGAGTTCAACTGTAAGTTGGTAAGGTACTGGGATTCCTTGCTTGTAACTGCTTGTTGTGATAATAGTGGAGTTTTGGGAGTGGTGACCTTAAATCACCCGGTGGGGTTTTTGCCGTAAGGTTTTCCCCATTCGTGAACAAATCACCGTGTTATTTATTTTCCGCTGCTTAACTTAGTTTGGTGATTTGTTTGTGCTGCCACGTGATATTATATGTGAATTTGATTAATTAATAATTGGGCTAATTTAATTAATCGAAATTATCACAAGGGGTCAACGCATTTGTGGCCTGACAGTATTTGCTCTGTATACATAATTATATATACTCTCCTTATCTTAGTATTATAGGAAAAATCATTGCGTTTGTGTTTGATGATACTATGTTTTCATTGGTTTCAACAAATGTTTAAAATTGTGAAAGGTTGTTATATACGGCACACATGTATAACAATGATTGATGTTGACTTTTGAACAATTAGAATACACATCCAATTATTGCACTTATGTGACACGAATGGTTTTATATAGAAACCTTAGGTGAGTTGCTTTCTTTTGACAGCAAGAAATACAAGTCAGCACTGTGGAAGAATGATAAGAAGTATGGTTATGCTACAAAATGTGCCAGACACAAGCATGGTTATGCAAAATGTGAATGATCACACCAAGGAAGAGATGGTTCTTAGTCACAGTGAGAAATTGGCCATTACTCTTGGGCTCATTATCACACCTCAGGAACCTGTATCATGATTGTTAAGAATGAAGGGAGATTGTTGCGATTTCTATAATGGATCATGCTCTTGTGGAGATCACTAGTGAGAGGTATGGGAGGATCTTTGCACAAATGATTGTTTGTTCATGTGAACAATATAATTGACTAAAAAAAATCAATTAGTGAGAGATTTCTCGTTATCTTTGTATTACAACCGATGTTATGCATGTGTGTGGCACGGATGAATAAAAAAATCATGTGTAAACTAAAGAAAGTGCTTTCAAAATCAGGGTGGAGTGTTCAAATATTCAAGAAATTTTGCAATGGAATGAGAGCATCATCAAGTCATAGAAAAGCTTGCGTTTGGACTTTGGAGGGTCGTTTTGATGAGTTTGCTGCCGTGGAAATTTTTGAGTCCATAGCATAAGTAGGGATGGCAATGGGGCGGGACGGGGTCGAAGGATGGGATCTTCGCCGCCGCCCCGTACAGATTTTTCTTGGCCCATTCCCACCCCGCCCCGCCCCGCCCCGCATGACGGGGAAAATTTCTTGGCCCATCCCCGCCCCTTAAGGCCCCGTGAAGATCTGCAAAGCCCTGCTCTAAACAGTAAAACTTTATTTCTTGTTAATTTTCCTTACAACTATCACCATTTTTTCAAACAAAATGACATGTTTCAATATTAAAAATATACTTGAAGTTATAAATAAATTTATCCTATCAAATCAAACTAATTTTTAGCAAAAACTAAATAATATTATCTAAATGTTTAACAAGACAATGTCACAAAAAAAAAAAAAATCTCATAGTATGACACAATAAAATAATCCAAACTCCTAATAAGATGATGATATTGGTCCCCTACTTCCAACTTTGCTAGAGAGAAAAAAGAGGTAGAACCACGTTAGGTAGAATAAAATAAGATAATGATATTTTTGTTAAAATAGTAGGGTTTTAGAGTATGAAAAAATTACAACTTAACCCTTATTAACGAGGGTCAGGGCGGGGCGGGGTGGGTTTAAAAAGTGTAAACCCATCCCCGCCCGTCCCGTGGTGTGAGTTTAAAATCTCGCCCCATCCCCGCCCCATCACCTTTGCAGGGCGGGTAAAACCCGCACGGGACGAAGCGGGGAGGGGCGGGTCAAGCGCCGGGGGGGGGGGGGGGGGGGGGGAATTGCCATCCCTAAGCATAACCTTCAGGTGGTTGGTGTTGCTCCATGTGCTTGAGTAGTGAGAAGAGCACTGAGACTGGAAATAGGCGCAAATCAATCTTCTTCTTTGGGCTTCAACTTCAACTTGGTACATTAAAGTTCCCTCCGCCAAAGAAAAATGGGCATCACAAAATAAATTTAATTTTTGTCAATTTTAGACAAATGGGCATTACGAAATCAAAATGAATTGAATGTCAAAGACTCAAAGCTAAAGGATTCAATTTATAATTTAGCCTAAAATAAAAGAAGATATGTGGGGCAAAATAGGTAAATACCATTAATTTTAAAATTATATAGCAAAATACTCATATTTTAAAAGTATTTAACAAAATTCTTCTGTTTTTGGAATTCGATTTTAATAAAATTGAGTTACATGTAAAACTTGACATTCTCTATGCATATTTGGCATTTAAATTTTTTTAAAAAATTTAAGTGAAACTCGATATTGCTAATGTCGAGTTCTACTTAAAAATACACATAAAACTCAATTTTGAAGATATCAAGTTTTACACAGAACTTGATTTTGTTACCGTCAAGTTCAAAAACATGGATATTTTGCTAATTACTTTAAAAAAAATGGTATTTTGCTAAGTAGTTTTTGTTAAATTACCAATTGTCCCAAAAACTTAAGCTATTGGAATATGGTAAATTTAATCATTTAACCAATACTTCTAACACTCCCCCTCACGCGTGGGCTGAAACTACCTTTTAATATGTGAGGCCCAACTCGTGGGAATTTAAATGGGAGGTAGAGTGAAGGAGACAAGGATTGAACTCAAGATCTCATGCTCTGATACCATGTCAAGAAAGAAATATTCTAGAAGAAAAAAGATATTCTCTAATAGGAAACTTGTATTCACATTGGTAATTTAATCATTTAACCAATACTTCTAACAGTTTTAAATTAAGGGTATTTACTATTTACCCATTTTGCCCAAGACATGTGAGAGGAAAAAGCCAAGTAAAAAAAGAAAAGAAAACTGTTTAAGTCATATATATCCAACATCGGCTCTGTTGGTCGGTGCTAGTGGCGGTGCGCGAGGGTCGGTGCTAGTCAATCTTATCGGCTCTGGTGATGGCTTGCACACTCCTACTACGTACCCAACAAGTTACACTAGTATGGTACGTTGGTGCAAAAAGTAAACAAGCAGGATAAAGATGGTTCTTGACTTCTTACCAAGGAAAGTTGGTGGAAAATGTTAAGGAAGGTAACGGCTTGACACGGTTCCGAAATTGAATGTTCCTAGGGCCAACATGTTTTTGCTAGTCCTTGTTTAAAAGCATTAGCTATAAAAGCCCTTTCAACTTCAAGTAGACCCCTTCAAAAGAATAAAAGCCTTAGGGTCTGTTTGGTACTCTATCTCAAACTCACATTTTTACATTTTAAACAACATTATACACTTTTTCACATGCTTTTTCACTTACACGTATTTTTAAAAACTACAAAAATCTCATCTCAAATTATAAAAATCTCATCTCAAACTACTCTACCAAACACCCCCTTAATTTCCAACTTCAAGTAGCCCTTCAAAAATAAAGTAGACTATATAATGACTTCTGAATGAGGAGACTTCGACTCTATTAAGGCCACTCATTCTCATGTTAGAGGGTGTAAACTCCTCTTTCTCTTGTAAGCTCTCGAAGGGTACAATTCTTCTGAAGAAAATATTCAAGTGTAAATTTCAAGTAAGTTTTTTTTTTTTTTTTTTTTCCAATTATTCCACCACTGTACTATTTGCATGGTTTAAATATTAAAGAGCATTTATTAGCATTTGGTTCTATATCTGATAATTTGTTCTTTTGGATTTCCTAGACTCCTACGTCTATCTTCAAATTGAATATTAATTGTTGTGCCTTTAGGGACCAATTGCGAGTAGTGAAGATTGGAATTGAAAATTTTTATTTATTATTTTATTAATTTGGAGTTTATATGTTGTTGTTCAGTGCTACTTACGTCGATATCATATATATTCTTCTAACATCATGTAGAAGATATAAAAATGGTTTAGGAGGTATTGGTAGGTCCCAAATTGGTTGTTTGAAATAAAGAAGAAATCCTCTAATAAAATATATTTTATTAGCTATATCTATTTTTTGGAGAGAAAACCCCATTGTTCACACTCTAATAAATTTTCTAAATACTAAATTTTCCCAAATATTTTTTGAAGTTGCTATAATGCTTTTCTAGATATAGAGAACACTATAGCAACTCCAAATGAATTTTTTTGCTTAAAAAATTCATATATCTCAATAAAAAAAAAAATTTACTTTCTCTCTCCTCTCATAGCTACAAACACGACTATAAACACAACAATCTCTCTCAAACATCTCTAAACTCAAGCATAATCAGATTTTCAGAGTACAAACTTAAAAACGCAATTTTAAAATTAATCAAATCATAACAATAAAAGTACCAAAAAAAAAAAAAAAAAAAAGAGAGACAGAAGACAAAAGCCATATGACCCATCTGGATTGCGTAGGGGACGAAGATGAGCGATGGCACAGTGACCCATCTCTCTTGTCCTTTCTCTCTATACCACTTTTCTTTCTTTTCTTATCGCAAAGAGAGCTAGTGAATGTTCTGGAATCAAGTAAAAAAAGAAAGAAAAAAAAAAAAAAAAAGAGAATGAGAGCTCGCTGGAATGTTCTTGAACGAGGGAGAAAAAGAAAATAAAAGAAAGGGGGGATAGAGATAGGCTAGACACGTGTGTGGAGGAGAAAAAAAAAAAGAAAAAACAAAAAGAAAAAAAGAAATGAAACGTATAAATGAAAATGAAATGAAAGAAAGGAAAAATAATATAAAGAATAAAAAATCGTGATTGAGATACACTACCATAATATTTTCACAATAAATTTTAAATAATAGATTGTTATTAGTCAATATTGGTGAGTAAAAAAATAACTTCAGTGGTAGATTCAAATTAGAACTAGTAACAACTTTTCACATAAATTTTGTTGTGAAAGTACTGTGAAAAATGTTGTGGATGTAACAATTCTTATTGAAAAATATAGTTGTTAAAAAAAGAATAAATAATGAAAGACAAAAAAAATATTTAAATGTGATAGAAAAAACATAGAGAATCTATTGAAAGATGTATTTAAAAAAATAAGTAGGTAAAAATAAAATGTTATTGTTCACTGTCTAAACAGTACAAAAATATAGAGATGTCCTAATACTTTGAGTAGAGTATCCTGGGGGGGGGGGGCAGAGAGAACAATTAAAAAATAGAGGCCACAAGGCTTGCACATCAAAGGAGACATGTGGTCGTATACAAGAAAAAGATGATCAAAAAGATGTGTCCTCGCTCTTTAATAAAAGGAGTAAAAAGTCTAATGACACAATAATTATCAGTGATACAAAAAGTTATAATAGAGTAAGATTTCAATGGCGGAGAATGCTACAGAATCTTTCTTAGGAATGTAGTCGAGCATCATGCGGGCCATCGTTTAGTTGTCTTAATGTTTAGGTTGTAATTGTAATATTTTTAAAGAAACTTATCATTTGAAAAAGAAAAAACAAAATTATTGTATTAGATAATGATTAGAAGAAATAAAATTCCTTGGTCCCACTTTATGTTCAACCAGTCCCAGACTGCCACACATTTGTTTTTTTCTTTTTAAGTAGTCAGAATTTGAAGAAAAAGAAAGAAGCAAACACAACACATAACCTACTATAATATTTGGAAAATATAAAGTGGAATACTCAGAGGAGGATATAAATGATTTTTTTTTTTTAGAACCATATTAGGGATTTTTGTTTGATAAGGAGCAGTGTTAGAAAAATTTAAATAAACTGGTCCCTGATGCAAACTTGACTCTATGGTTTCCAAATAAAGAACTAATAAATCAAGGAAAAGTGGGAAACTAAAATGTTTAGCGTCTCTTAAACATGGCAGAACAAATGTATTTAACTTGGCCTTATTAATGATTTAATTGTCACTCGAACAAGATTTACAGGCAAAAATCTACATTTTTGTCAGTCTCTTTTATATTTTGATGGTTTTGCGTGAGAATAAATGTAAATTGTTATAAAGAAATAGTTTGTGCTACTGTTTTAATTGTAAAATTAGATAAAAATTACATCTTAAAAAGACTTAATTGTTTTTTAGTACAAAATAAATAAAAATATCAAAATTTTGGTCCTTAAACTGTATAGTTTCTAATTCTATTATCAAATTAGAAATACCTGATAATAGAATTAGAAATTATATAGTTTAAGGACCAAAATTTTGACTTATTTATTTATTTAATTCGTTCCAAAAAAAATTAAGTACCACTTGATGGAACACTCGTCTCACATATTTTTCTAAATAATTTCTAAAGTCTTATGATATCTATGAGATCCAGAGTTTGAGATTTTAAGATATCTCTCCCTGTAATAATTTGATGAGTGCGGGACAGAAAGACTGCATTCACCCAAAAAAATAGTTAGATATTAAAAAAGTCTAGATACTTTTGTTTTAAAAAAAAAAACTTTATGGTACCCTCGCCTTCCCTTATTGTTGTTAGGCAAAAAACATTGCTAACATAAAAGACTAAAATGGTAAAATGTATACATCGTTGATCCAAATAATGTTTTTTGTTTTTTTGTTATTTGATAGGTAAATAGGGGATGGAGCTAGCTGGACTGCTGGTGGGGTTCAAACCGTGTTAAGGAATCACATGAAGTATTGGTATCCCTCCAACCCTACATCCTTTTAATGTTGACATGACACATTGATCAAATAAATGGTTAAATACAGCCCATCTGAAAAAAATGATATTTATATTATTGACAATGTTGTCTTGTTACCGAAAGATATAGTTTTGTCCATTATATCTTTTTTACAGTAATTTTGGTCCGGTATAATTTTTTCTTTTATTGAACTATTAGTGTGGGAAACACTAAGAGTCCGTTTGTTTTGCGCGTCTCATGTTCACATTTTGCACATGAATAGTGCAATCAGACATATGAACAGTAATTTTAAAAGTGAGAAGTAACTGAAAAATGATTTTTTATTATTTTTAGTTTCTAGTTTTCAACAAAATAAGCAGTATCCAAACGCACACTAAGTGCAAGGCACATGCTGCCTTTTAAGTAAGAAAATTAAGATAAAATTACATTTGAATAAGTATGAAATCATGTAAATAAAATGTGTATGTCATATAATATTAATCTCATTTATATAAGAATTTTGATTACGTAAAGTTTTTTTTTTTTTTTGAGAAACTTGATTACATAAAGTTAGGTTAATTATTTCACATATAAATATCTATTTTACTATAAAAGTTTGTTTGTACCTAATTGCTAAAGGTAATATCCACTTATTAAAAACTTCTAAAAATGATGACGAATATCATTATCTTCCTATAATAATCAACTGAGTTTTGCTAAAACATTATCACAATATTTAATTTTTTGCAATGAATGATGTCATATGCTACAATTGAAGCCCTTTATCCAATACCTTCAATCATCCACAATGAAAATTTTGTTGTATTCATACATCCTTGTTCATCTTTACATTTTATGAGAATAGGTGTGATGTTACGCTTACTTAGGTTCTAATAAACACCCATTTTAAGCGATAAAAGAAATTTATATATATAGAGGTTTTTTTTTTTTTTTTGGTAAAATGCATTTATAATAAAAGAAAACTAACGGGAATATAGGATATTAGGACAAAGCTTGTTGAAAAACATCCCTTGGCAATCTACCTCAACAAGAGGAACTAAGTCTGTAGGCGGACAATGGTGAATAACAAAGTTCATAGATTGGCCAAGTCCTAGGCTAGCTAAGCGATCAGCACACCTATTGCCTTCACAAAAGCTATGTTTGATGCTTACATAGGGGATTTGAGTAGCTAGCTGCTTGTGGTCCTCAAACAGTGGAGATATGACAGAATTAGAGTATAAAGGGTTGTTGAGCGCATCAACTAACGCCTTGGCATCAAACTCAATGATTTCAACGTTCAGATTTAAGTGTTGGTAGAGAAGTAGTCCATCTCTAAGGGCTTAAGTTTCAGCCATGAAGTTGATTGCATTCCCAATCTTCCTAGAAAATCCCAATGCCCAGTTGCCCCATTCATCTCTAATCATACCTCCTCCCCCTCCCGAGCCTGAGGAAGTATTAGCAGACCCATCCGTGTTGAGTTTCATCCACCCTGAACTATGCTTCTCCAATCTAAATTGTCTGATAACCATACGGTTCTTACACATTGGTTGAGTAATACACAGCATATATTCCATAGCTTGGGATAAAATCACCTTTTCAAGGCTTGGATTGACTCCCTTGCTATTGAAGACCACCTGATTCCTATGTTTCCATAAAGACCAGATGGCAAAAGGAAAGAGGATGTGCCATGGAATACCTTTTATGGTTTGATTGCTCTTGCCATTAGAATTAGAGACTAGCCAAGTTCTAATGTCTTGAGAAAAGAAAAGAGAGTCGGAATTATGAATACCTAACTGGAGCCAAACAGGTTTAACTACCTAGAAATCTCAGAGAGCATGGGAGATAAATTTAGCTTAATCATGACATAGAGGGCAGGAAGCATTTGTAAGAATACCTCGATTCGCAAGACAATTCTTAACCCCGATGCTGTTGTGCATGCATTTCCAAATGAACATTTGAATTCTAGGAAGAGTCTGAAGCTTCCAAATCCATGAGCCCGGAAAGGACTCGGCCTCCATCAGGTTTGAAGCTAACAGATAGGCACTTTTCAAGTCAAAATCACCCTCGGTAGAAAATTTCCAAGCCAACTTATCATTGCTCCTTGCAACAATAGGGACTGGCACTACTTGAATATCTGTTTTGATCTCAGTAGGCAGCTCGAAGGGAAGCTTAGACCAATTCCAACCATAAGGGGCAATCAAATCTTTGATGGTGAGGTTGACTGAATCTTAAGGGAGAGGTCCTTGAATCCTCAATTTGATAGAGCCACAGTCAGACCAACAATCAGACTAGAAGTTGAGGTTGCTCTCATGTCCCGGTATCCATTTAATCCCTTCCCTAAGAATAGCTTCACCTTTCTTCAATCCTTTCCAAATAGGAGAGCATAAGAGCTTGGACTCACTTCTAGAATTAACCCTCTACCTGGTACAGTACTTGAACTTGAGTACTTTCACTCATTAAGCTTCCTTCTCGGTGTGAAATCTCCAATTCAACTTAGCTAATAATGCCGAATTTCTTCCTTTTGCAGCTTGGAGACCTAACCCACCAGTTTCCTTGGGTTAGTCACTTCACCCTAGTTAACCCAATGCATTTTCCTCTTATGCTCTAAGGAACCCCATAGAAATTTTCTATTAACTCTATCAATGCCTTCCAATACCTTGTTGGGCAGCAAGTTACTTTGCATCACATAGCTAGGGATGGCCGAGGATGAAGCTTGGATGAGGACCACTCTGCCAACCATGGAGAGTAAGTTGGCCTTCCACGAAGTTGAAATCGTGTCTTTGCCTCCCTGGGTGTTTTAAAGGGAAACCTAGATACTTGGAAAGGTTGGTGGTGTAGTTAAACCCTAGGATATCAGTGAGCGCTTTTCTTTGGTTCGGGTCAACATCAGGAGAGAAGAAGACACGGGAGTTGGCTTCACTCACTTTTTTCCCTGATCTTGCACAAAAATCTTGGAGCACAAAATTAATGGCAGCACAATTTTCCAGATCTGCCTTAGCAAAGAATACTAGATCATCCACAAAAAAGAGATGGTACAAGGCCAGGTCACTTCTAGACACTTTGATAGGGATCCAAAATTTGGCAGCACATTTTTTCTCAATTAAATAACCCAAAAACTCCATGCAAAGAATGGAGAGATAAGGGGAGAGGGAATCGCCTTGTCTAATACCTCTTGAGGGCTTAAAAGATTCAAGGTAACCCCCGTTGAATAGAAGGGAGGTGGACACCGAGGTCACACAACTCATGATAATATCAATGAGATCATCTGGGAAGTTGAAATTAATGAGCATATTTCTCTGATGAAGCTCCACTCAATCCTGTCATAATCCTCTTCAAGGTCAATCTTGATGGCAATGAATCCTTTTTTCCCCCTAGCTCTTCCAATTGTATAAATTAACTCCCGGACTATGATGGCATTGTCAACCCTCTTCTTCCTAGAATAAAGGCCGTTTGGTAGGGCAAAACAAGAGTGTCTAAATGCAGTTTGATTCTGGCAACTATGATCTTGGTAATGATCTTATAAACTGAGTTGCAAAGACTAATAAGTCTATAGTTCCCGATAGTTTCCGGTCCTTGGATCTTCGGGATGAGAACAATATGCATTTTGTTGAGGTACTCTGGAATTTTCCTCTCAATGAAAACTCTTTCAACTTCCTCCCTCACCAAATCCCCTACAATGAGCCAAAATCTTTGGAAAAAGCCTGCATGAAGCCCATCCGGACCTAGAGCCTTATAAGGTTTCATAGACCAAAGTGCCTCTTTAATTTCTTCTGTTGAGATCATAGCATCTAAGGACTGCTTTGCTTCATCCGAGAGATGCACATGCCATTAGTCAAAGCGAGGTGGTTTCCAAGAGACTTCCTCTTGTGTGGTGGTGTAGTAGTCTTTAAAACCTTACCTAAAGTACTCCATAACTTCCCTTTCCTTTGTTATCCACATCTCCCTGTCATCTTTAACTGAGGCAATGTGGTCCTTTTCCTACGGGCAAGAATAGACATGTGGTAAAACGAGGTATTCAGATCCCCTTGGATCATCCAGTTCAGTCTAGATTTCAACATCCCCAGGTCACGTTCCTGGTCCAAGATGATCTCTAGATCTTGTTGAAGATGATTTTCTAGGTTGATCAAAAAGCTGCTCAAATTGTTAATAATGGCTTCTGGACACCATAAATTCTAGTCATAATTCTTCTTTTTTATCTAGTGTATGTTGCCAAAATGGTTTCTATTCCATGTTGTTGCTTCCCTTGAGAAGCTTTCAACAGCCTCAGCTAAATTCTTATTTCTGCTCTAGACCTTAGAGACAATGGAGGGGAAAGATATGTCAGATAACCAAAACTCTTGGAATCTGAATGGCCTAGTGAAGTTCATTGATCTGGCAGGAAGGGCTTCCATAAGAACCAGGCAGTGATCAGAATGGCATCTAGGGAGGTGAGTAACTCTGGCATCAGGGTAAAGGACACACCAACTCGGGTTCATGAAGAATCTGTATATTCTTTCCAAAATTAAATTGTTAATGTCTTTCTTATTAGTCCAAGTGAACCTCAGACTCGAAAACCCCATATCCACCATGTTGCATCTATCTAGACAATCCTTAAAAGCCAGAGACCTATTAACACTAATACCTCTACCCACAAATTTATCTTCCTCAACTAAAGGCTTAGTAAAATTTCTATCCATTATCCACGGCACGCTGTGTAAGTCCACAACTTTGGCTAGATTCTCCCACAGAATGCATCTCTCCTCACTCTTAGGGCTAGCATATATAGCAGAGAAAATCCAAGAGAGGCTAGAGGATCGTACCTTGACTTCAACGTGAATTTCTTGCTCTGTTTTGGCCAACGATTCCACGCCCACTTTACTTGAATTCCATAGCAACCATAATCCGCCAGAGTAACCGATGGTCTCTGTATGAATGGCCCCATCCATCGGTAACTTGTCAGTAATCGCCTTGGCTCTGTGACCACCTAGGTTGGTCTCCATACCACAAAAATGGTTGGGTCGTGCTCTTGCACTAAATCATGGATATTGTAACGTCCCAAACCCAAACCAAGGATTTAGATGCATAACCTGTCTTATAAATAATCAACAATGATATAATGAAACAGAGTGAAATTAAAATGTCCACAAATAAACTTCTAACCATCAAAATCTTTCCTATGAAATCCATAAAAACAAAAACTTTAACAATAAAGTCTCCAAAATCTTCAATCTGAAAGAGTTCCACAAATGCCAAACTCACTATCCTAAGAAAATATGCTAAAATAGTCCATCAACTAACATGGCTCCAAAAGTAGTCTCCAATCTATGACTCCAATGATCTACCTCCAAATATGTTGCATTCCTCTAATCTGAAAGGGTGGAGAAAAGGGGGTGAGCTAGAAGCCCAATAAGAGACTACATAACACGAGGATGTCTTTCAAAACAAAACATTAGTATCATTGACAAAATATAGTCTTTACAAAGTATTTACAAATAGTTTTAATAGTAATATAATTTATTCTATAAAACTGTCAAGAATAAAATATTTAATTATAACGCTGTAATCATTAAACAAAATAATAACCACTTAGTTAGCCAAAATACACTAAATAGGTAGAAACAAGATAATATAGAAATAAACAATTTTTCCACTTATAAAGGTCAATAACAATAAAACAGTAGTTCAATATGGAAAACATTAAACATTAGCCAAACAAAGACATAAGCTGCTAAACACTTGGTGGGTGATTCCCATAGGGAACAATAACACTAACCTCAAAGAGGCAACACTGGCTCCAAAGAGCAAACGATAACACTGCACCACACCCCACTAACACTACATCGGCCGAAGACCAACACTTAACCCTGTGTTGGCAAAGGTTGCAGACTGTCTAGCTGACCGTTTAAAAATATTCTTACTTTATTACAATATTGTCAATTATATTTCATATGACAAATACTTTCTCAACAACATAGTTTTCAATCATTCTTAACTTATACAGTTTCAAAGCAATATACAAGAAATAATAAAATTCAAGAATGTTTATAAAACATTGACAATGGTATTAGTTTTTGGAAACTTTACTTTTGCAATTATATATATATATATATATATATATATATATATATATATACACACGTCTTGAGAGACGTCATGTTCTGGAGTCCACTTACCTCTAGTTGTTAAATCAAGCTTCACCTCAATTGTCTGAATCAATATCAACTAGAACCTAAATAAGGACAAGACGACTCAATAAGAATGGATACACTAAGGCAGCAATGAAAATATACATTTCACTCTTAAAATTCGTATCTCACTACTTATTAAGAGACCATAGCTAATTTGGCACTCAATTGCTTTATCAAGTACTAAAAAAAAATCAATACCTATTAAACAATTCTAATGAGCCAAATATGTAGATCTCTATATTATTTAATTCTCCTAGTACGAGTTGGCTTCCAAATAATTTTACGCTTACAGATCATATTATCCCAAATTACATATCTATGGCATCCAATAATATTCCTACCCGTAATACATAGAAAGATGTTGTAATTTTACAAAGTTATTTCAACCCGTAGGACCTAGTAACCTATATCATGCATTGACAAATATCTAGGAACTTGAAACTATGCCATGGATTCCAGGTTCAATAAGTCAGCACCTCAGGTTGAAACCATGCGTAAATCCCAAAAAAAACAAATCCCCTAAAAAGCTTAAGTCATGAGTAAAAGTTCATGCAAGACTAATATGCTTCATACCTTTCCTAGATTTCATATAGTTGCAATATATTCCCCAAAAGTAAAAGCTGTTACACCTATATATAAATTACACGTAAACCATCTGAACAGCACCTTAGGACATCAACAAATGCTTAAACTATATAGGATGTGATGCTACTCACGTGCATGTATATGGATCTGATTCAAAATCAAATAAACTTCCATGATAACTTCTATCAATTGTTATTATAATTCTAATATTTCTAATAAGCCTAGAGACGAAGTTTCCTCATTCAATATGTGTCCAACGAAAATCAATAAGGTTTGCAAAGATAGATGTTTACCTCAAAACAACAAACTTGCTGGCTGCCCCTAGTAGTGCCGCAGTCTTCTATCCTTTCAATTTTGAGAAACCCTAATTCTTTACTCTTAATCTTTTATAGGCTAACCAGTTTTTTTTTTTTTTTCTCAGTTTCTCTGTCTGCCTTTCACGCAAGAAGCCCTAACTTACTTTTCAGCTTTACACGTTAAAACTGTTTTCACTTTGGCTGAAGTTTAAATCCCACTAAAACTCATATTAAGGTTGTTTAGATTGGCTAGGACTCTAAAGAATTCCAATAACACTTAAACTCCTAATCCAGATAGATTTTAACCTCTTATCCTTTTCCTTAAACAATAAGGAGACTAAAAGTTAAAAAAAATAAATAAACCACGTAAAAAAAACTATTCACATTACCCTCTTTATTTTTATTTTATTTTATTTTTCTTCATAGAATATCGAAATATAAAATAATATTACCTTCAAAATAAATTAAATAATTCATCAACTCTACTCTAAAGGCAATTAAATTAAATTTAAGTGAAACGGGTGTTATAGATATGCCCCTGCAAATTGGGCTTCAGGGCACCCCTGTTGTTCCAAATTAGCATATTCATGATGAATTGGAGAAGTGAGGCACGGAGCACACTTTAGGAGGATGGAAGGGCTCCACTTCCCTCTTCCAATACCATCTGGTCAACTTCAATGCTTTCCCTTTTATTGTCCGAATGTAGTGAAAGGAATAAAGCTTCCATTTTTTCTTTGGCATCACCTTCGGTGGTACCACCTTCGTTCTTCCCTTTTAACGTAAGAAGGATAAGCTTATCACACCTTCCATCAGTGGCGACGCCACTCAGTAGCCAGGGTGTTCCTAGGAACACCCTGGCTTGAATTTTTTTTTTTTTATATATAATAATTTAATTTTTTTTATTTGTTTATCCTTAAAAAAAAAAAATAGGAACACCCTCAAACAATATCAGGAATACCTTAAAAAATTTTATGCTAAACAAATTTTGAACTAAAAGGCATGCAGAGGCAGGGATGTGTGTACACATGAGGTGTGTGCTAACGCACGATGGGGTGTATGCTAGACTCCTAATAGTTAGTAAAAAAAATGAATGAAGCAACTAAACACCAATAATTAATAATATAATTAACTAATACATTATAAAAGACAAATAAATTAAATTATGTTAGGCTAAACAGCAATTAATAATTTAATAATTAATGAAACAACAATACAACAAATTATAGTTTATAAAAGACAAACAAATTTATGAAACAACTAAACAACAATAATTAATAATTTTATTAATATTTCAAATAAACTTATAGTTTATTTTACCGGTACCTTTATTCATTAATTTCTTTTCGTTTTATTTATTTTTTTTCCTTTTGAGGTTTTTTGGTGTACAGAATGCAAATTTGTTTTTGTTTTAAGATTTTTTTTTTTTTTTTTTAAGTATAAACTTCATGCTTGCTAAATTTTGAATTTCAGCCAGTATTTACCGAAATGTGCCGAAACATCCGAAATAGACTGGAATGACCCAAAATTTTTTCAATGTGAAATAAGAACACCCTGGACAAAATTCCTAGAGTCGCCACTGCCTTCCATCCTGAGCTTGAATTGGTACCTCACTTGCCTGAAGCAATTCCTTGTTGCCGAGATTGAGACCTTCGAAGCTCCGCTCTTCAATCCTTACATTCTTACTGATTTTCTCAACTTTAGACGATGCTGAGAATTCAAAAGAGGGGTTGTTTGTTTGGTTGGAATCATGGACAGAAGAAAAAGGTGGAAAGGATGATAGGGAGGTGAGTTTTTCAGCTAGACTTGAAAACCGAGAAGAAGCGGCGTGACTATGGAAAGTACCAGCTAATTTGCCTCTAGCAAAGGCCTTTTTGCCCTTCACTGAGGAAGGGTAGGTTAGGTGCTTTCGAGCTTGTAGGCCTGTGCTTGTGTCGTGCTCTTGATCAGCTTCAGTGTACTCAGAACTTCCACAAACCATAAGGTTCTCAAACGGGCCTAAACTTAAAGTGTCTTGGAGTTTTGCAGGGTTAGGGGTTAATGGGCTTGGGAATTTGGAGGCCTATTTCATCTTCCCCTTGTTGGAGTATGCCTTATCCTTAAAATTCCTATCTCTTCATGGCAAAACTTTACAGGGACCACCAGAGGACGTCTTTTCTCTATCTGAAATTTTTAGATCAAAATGGGGAGGTGAATTCTAGGTTGGGCTGCTAGTACCTCCAGTACTATGTCCTGACCTTGTCCCCTTTTGTCCTTGCCGTTTCCTGCTCACAATCATCCAAGGCTCGTACTGCCTATATGTGTCCATTTCCTCGCATGCGTTATGCATGTCATTCACGTGGCCAACATTGTCATCGTTAGCCCGAGCACCTTGCACATCCTCCATCGAGACTATTGGTTCCTTCTCCTTCTGGATAGTGTACGGGCATCATTCGACTTTGTGTCCTACTCTACCATAGGAAAAGCATAGCCTTTGGATGCCCTCGTAGGTAACCACTTGTTCAAATCAGACAATGAGAATTGTATTGATTAGAGATCTGTTGATATCTATTTGAACACATAGCCTGGTGTACCTTCCACGCGCCTTCATGGCTGTATGTGAGTTAATCCTCAATACCTTCCCAATAGCTTCACCAATTTCCTTCAACACCTCTGTTTCGTAGAGTTCATTGGGAAGCTCATTGAGCCTAATCCAGACAGCTGTTGACGACACCTTTGTGAACGATGGTTTAATGAATGGTTCCCATGGTCTCAAGGAGAAAAAATGGTCTCCAATGAACTATGGAAACCTCTTAATCACCCTCTCAAGGTCTTCCTTGGAATAGAATCTAACTAGGAAGAATCCATAGCTAAGGTCGACGCAGTCCAAGCTCCCTTCAGGTCTCCATATCTGATTTAGCTTGCTCTGCATGAAGCTCAAACCCACTGTTCTCCCAACAAGCTTGAAAATAATGGCCTTTGCCCATGGCCCTCGTATGCGTCTTTTTTTTTCCTTGGATCAATTGACTTTCACCACTCCCTCACGGTTGGAGCTGGTGATTTCACCATTATCGTCATTCGAGTCGACATCCTTATCCACTTGGTCAGTCAAGTCAAATGTTTGCGCGTAATTTTTAAATGTGTGAATAGTGCTGAGGGACCTATTTTTAAATGTGTGAATAGTGCTGAGGGACCTATTTTTAATATTTTTTCTAATAAACAGTACACAAACAGTAATAAACAGTGCACTGCCTGCCAAAAGCTGTTGCGCGTGAATAAAAAAAAAAAGAGGAAAAATGCAAACGTGAAACACAGCTCAGAAAGTGGATCCAAACAGGCAATAAGTTTATCCTTGAAGGATGATTTGGTAGTGGTTTTGGAATACTAGTATTCAGGTGGCGGAGAACCTGACCGAGTCCCACCATTGAACTCAGCATGGCTGATGTCTTTTAACATTTTTACTGCTACGGGCTAGTTTGGCCTCCTCCTCTATTTTCGCTAATAGAAAATTTGATGACGCTACCTTTGTTATATATATATATATATATTTATATTTATAAATGTATGTATGTATGTATATTTTATGCGCCACTAATCATGCGTTGTAATGCTACACTGCTTTCTGAGAATTAGAATACCTTATGCATGCATTATATCCTCACCTCTATTCTTTCTGTGTAGGATCGGTCAGTAACAAGTCAAAGCATTACACTCTCTCTCTGGTGTGGTTAAAGTGGAAGAAAGGGAGCAAAAATGTACACAGCTGTATTGGAACTTTTAATTAGAAGTATCGCATTAACCCTTTCAACCCTTTCAACTGAAGCTTCGTTGTTTTGGAAGGTTAGTAATGCTATTGAAGATGTCAAGAACGAGTTGATAATCATGCAATCTGTCTTAATAGATTCTGATAAAAAGGGGGCAGGCAGTGAAGGAGAGAAAGCTTGGTTGGCAACTGTGACAAACATAGCTTATGATGTTGAAGACGTTATTGATAAGTTCATGTATCAAGTCAGTAGAGAACGAATTGGTGATCGATCTGCGAGGTTCCTATGCCACACCATTTACTTTCCAAAAAATCTATGGGAGAGGCATAAAACCGCCAGCAAGTTACAAATAATCAAGAACAAAATCCAGGCCATTCCGGATATAAAGCGATATGTTATTGACCATAATATGGCGGGCTCAAGTTCCAACTATAATCACAGACCGAACTTGCATCATGCTGAAAAACATCTTTTTCTTAAAGAAGATGAACTTGTAGGGATAAAGGATAAAAGAATTTTGTTAATGGGTCCATTGATGGATGGCAAGCCAGAACGAACTGTCATTTCAGTTGTCGGGATGGGAGGATCAGGCAAAACCACACTAGTTGCCAACATCTACAACAATGATGATGTAAAGAGACATTTTGACTGCTATGCATGGATCACTGTTTCCCAAGTATATGACACAGAAGACTTGTTGAGGAGCATGATTAAAGAATTCGACACATCATGGAGGAATTCTAATCAAGTCTATCCAGAGGACTTGAGTTCCATTGAGTACAGAGCATTATCAGGAAGGTTGATAAACTACTTAGAGAAGAAAAAGTATCTACTTGTGATAGATGATGTTTGGGACACAAACCTCTTAGATTTATTAAAGGCGCCACTTCCAGATGGTTGTCCTGGGAGCAGAATCATCCTTACGACTCGAAATGAAGATGTAGCTACCTATCATTTTTGGGGTAAAATCCATATTCATCGTATTGAGCTGCTGGAAAAGGAAGAGGCGTGGATACTCTTTTGCAAGAAAGCATTCTCAAGTAGTCCAGATGGATGCTGTCCACAAGGGCTTGAATCGTTGGCTAAAGAACTTGTGGAGAAATGCGAAGGCCTACCTCTTGCAATAGTGGCTTTTGGAAGTCTTCTGTACTCCAAGAACATTTCTCAATGGAATGAAATTCGCAACAGCTTGAATTGGAATCTTAGTAACAATCCTAAGCTACAAGGAGTGAATAGTATATTGTCACTTAGTTTCAAAGATTTGTCACATCATTTGAAGCATTGTTTCTTATATTGTTCCTTTTTCCCAGAAGATTATATGATTAGAAGAAAGAGGCTAATGAAGCTATGGTTTGCAGAAGGATTTATTGAACAAGTTGAAGGGTGTACTCCAGAAGAAGTAGCAGAGAGATATCTTGAAGAACTTGTTTTCCGAAACATGCTTCAAGTTGCAAGGAGGAATGAATTTGGAAGGCCAAAAGCATTTAAGATGCACGATGTTATGCGGGATCTTGCTTTATTAATATCAAAAAGAGAAAACTTAGGTGTTGTACATAACGGAGGAGAAGAAATGGCAGAATGCAAAGCACGCCGCATTTCATTTCACACCAATAAAGAACTCAGATCATTTTCTGGTGTGTCAAAGCTTCGTTCTTTTCTTTTTTTTAACAAGTTGAAAACATTACCTTCTGGAATTAAAATGCTAAGGGTCCTCGATTTGGCAGGTGCTGAAATTGATGAATTGCCTAATAAAGTAGTCAATTTATTCAACTTGAGGTACTTGAATTTAAAGGGAACTTCAGTTAAAGAGCTTCCAAAATCTATATCCAGGCTCCTTAACCTTCAATCCTTGGACATCAGTGACACAAGGATAAAGGCCCTTCCTCGCCAAATAGGAAAGTTAAAGAACTTGCAATATCTAATTATGCATAGCCACAATAGAAATTCAAATGATTTCAGAATTGTTAATGGGGTGCAAGTACCATCAAAAATTTGTAGGCTAACGAATTTGCAATCTGTCTCTGTTATTGAAGCAAGAGATGGCTTGGTAAGACAGATTCGAAGCATGAACCAACTTACCAGCCTTGGTATTTCAAATGTGAAAGCAGAAGATGAGATGGTTTTGTGTGACTCAATTCAAGGCATGACTCTACTTCGCCGCTTGTTAATCATGGTAACGAATGAGGAGGAAACTCTTCGGATAGATGCACTCTCATCTCCTCCTCGCAACCTTCAATCTCTTGTTTTGGTTGGAAAATTAGAGAAGGTGCCACAATGGTTTTCTTCACTTGAAAAACTTACATTTTTGTATCTACATTGGTCGAGGTTGGAAGAAGATGTACTCTCTCAGATTGCTGCTTTGCCAAATTTGGTACGTCTTTCACTTAACAATGCCTATAGTGGAAAACAAATGGTTTTCCATACAGGCTTTCCTAAGCTTACAAGTTTGACGATTCGTAATTTCTCTGAGTTGAATGAGATAATAATAAGAGAGAGTGTGATGCCAAAAGTGCAATCCCTATATATTGCCGACTGCATGGAGTTAGAGACAGTGCCTAAGGGCATTGAATACCTTGAAAATCTCCAAGAACTGATTTTGGAGTCAGTCTCAATGCAACTTAAAGATAGCATCAACTTGGGAGAAGGTAGTGTGGATTTTGCAAAGGTGCAGCACATCCCAAAGATCTATATGAGGTAGTAACTCGAGATGTTTCATGAAGGCTTGTCCTGAATCTCCTAATTCATTTAGAAAGGTAAAGCCTCTTAATTCTATTTGTTATACCACTTTGTAATGGCTTATTTTTTTGGAACTAACGTTAATCTTTTCTAACTCAAACCTTCTCGAAATTTACCATATCTTTTTTTTTTTTTCCTTGTTTACCCATGGCAGAATCATGCTGAGGAAATTATGAGTTTGCCTTGTTTGCTTCAAAAGGGTTCCAGTTTCTATTTGGAGTTCTAATTCAACGTATTATTTAGGGCATTTGCTTATTGTTCAAATTAATACTCTAAGACTTTGGTTGTTAATTGCTTGTAACAAAATGTAAAAGATTGAACTCAATGATGCCTAGTGGCAGATTGTTGGGAGATTGCTACTGGTTCATTCACGGATTTGCTCGTCCTCTTTGTGTTAGTATGCATTTTAGCAGCTTATGTAAACAATGAACAATACATATTCCATCCCAATTAATTGTTTTCTATTGTTTCAGTTAGTTCTATACATACCAGCTGTTCAATTTACTTGCTATTTTTTCTTCTTCTTGCATAAACTTGTGTGAGTTATAAATTTTAACTGACCGAATGACCCTTATCTTAGAGAAATTATTAGGTTATTTATGAGGATTGTTGAAGTAGTCCTCTCAACTAATAAAGGTTGTCACCTATACAATGCCATTGCATAAGTATTATTGAGCTTATGGGGGTACACACATTCATGTTGCTGAACTCAAAATTGGGAACAGGGCAAAATTTTGGTATATTTCACCATATTAGGAGGTGGGGAAAATGGAATGGTTTCACTTGCTAATGATTTTAAATTCTGAAGCTGGCTAATTTTTATACATAATTTTTATTATTCTTCCACAATGCTGACTTATTTCCATTCCGAGGCTTATGATACAGGATGTTTTAAAGGATTTTGAGTAGAACAAGATAAAGGATTTGGCTTTGCCCAATCAGTGGATAACGATTGAACTTGTAGCATTAACAATTGCATGAGCATCCGCTTGTAAACTGTAATATGTTAATTAAATAAAAAAAATAGTAACTTTTGATTTTTTTTTTTTTTTTTAATGTATCATCTATAAAATAGTACTACATGATAAAATAAAGAAGCATAGGTGAGTAGAAAAGTGATATTAATAATGGACTCAAATGAGAACAAATACAAATTTACTAATTGAACTGTTTTGAAAAATATTGTGTTTGTAGTATTACTCTTTTCATTTTCCCTCTTGAGGCATTTTGATGGGTCGATTGGTGTTAGGCTTTTGCTGTCATACAAATTTGGCAGTTATTCATTCTTTTCCAGTTTTGGCGCTTGAGTTCATATATTTCATTTTGACTTAAGGAATGGAAGGGATGACTAGCTGCAATGAAACGCAGGCTTCTCAATATAAATTAAATTCTAAGGCACTTTGTTTCTTTTAGATCACGATCTTCCATTAATGAGGATGGTTTGTTATCAAATTCAATCTGATTGTCTGCCTATTAATTTTCCCTCCCTTCTGGTGATGTTTCAGCAACAAGAATCTGATATTGGTTTTCCTGGAGGAAATGGTCCTGCCTAGGCACTAACCTATTATGTTTATGGTTCCTGCCCTAATTGCTCAATGCCAATAGGGTTAGTTTCATTATATTAATTAATAAATAAAAAACTAACCAACTTTGTCACCAAGCCTATTAGCAAATTATATGCTTGTCCAACTACTAAATTTTAACTGCCCAAGCCACCATGCTAATGACCCTTATCTCATGGCTAAAATTCTTAGTCTCACCCTATCAGTTAATTAAGCAGTTTCTATTTCCATTTTAGATGCAATTTCTTTAAATAAATTCATCAGATGCTAATCCATTTTCTCTATTTTTTTAATAAAAATAACAAATGAGACTTTTTAATTGATTTATAGCAACATTGATATACATGTCTTTTTATTGTAAATTTATACTAATGAAGTTTATAAATAATATGTCATACCAAATGCCAAATGGTATGAATCATTATTTGTTTCTTCCTTTTTTTTTTCCTTTTCTTCCTATATATGATTAGTCTAAAATAATTTAAAACGTGTAAATAAATAACGGTAGATATGTAAGGAATTTAAGAATACTTAAATGGCATGGACCCTTATTTGTTTCTTCTTCTACTTTTTTCCCTTCTATATCTAATTAGTCTCTTTTCTTTTCTTTTCTCTTTTTTTTTTTTTAAGAAACTATATCTAGTTAGTCTAAAATAAATAAAAAAATAATGTAGAATTTCGTTGGTCCTGATTGGAACACACCATGCATATCGGTTTTTTGATATTTTTCAAGATATTAGATTATGAAATGGGTTTTTAAGATTGTAAATTTCTTATCTGTTTTTTTCTTTTTGGGTCAAATTAGCTATTCAATAGGTATTTGTAATTTTGTTCTCTAGTTTGGGATGTTAATAGCGTGTGGAAGTGAAACTTATGTGTTTGTTTTAATTATAATTTCAAAGTACAGACAAGACTCATTTGTGTTTGTGCTGCGGGGATAAAAAAGTCGAGTAGGAGTATTGGGCCATGGGTCGTTCTCAAGGATGCTAAGGAGCTCGAGAATGATCGAACAGTAAGGTAAGCATGTGGGTTAATGGGCCAAGGACAAGGGTCAATAACAATGAACAAGTGATGTCTCCCAAGGAGCCAAACTTCCTCGGGAGGCGCTGTGGGAAGCTGGAGCCTGGCGACATAGAGAATACCGTGTAAGAGGCAACCATACTTTAGAAGATAAGTTTCAGATAAATGAGTCAACAGTAAACTAAGAAATATCTAAGAAGAAGGCTGCTACCACCACATTAAATGTTCCGCACCTAACCAATTGGCCACATTTATGTAGAAATGACGTCTAAACAGTGATATTCAGCCTTACAACTACACACAAAGTTCCTAAGAAGCTTCTGATGAAACAAGTATCGAAGAAGAATAGGATTATATAAGAAAAAGGCCTCCGTGAGAAATGGGGGCACGGAATGATAAAGAAACAATGGTGGCGCCACCTTATGGTCGGGGTGGTCCTAGGACCACCCTGACTGGTCCCAAGACCACCCTGACCTAAAAAAATAATTATATATAATAATTTAAATTTTTTTTATTTATTTATTTACTTTTAAAAAAAATTTTGGGACCTCCTTGAATTTTTTTATGTCAATAAAATTAAATTTTAATCCAATATTTGAGCAACTTAACAATATATTGGGGTCTTTCAAGCAAAAAGGAAAAACTCAAAAAAAAAAAAAATTGAACTAAAATATGAAAAAAAAAATTATAATAAAACTACTACAAGCTGAGCAGTGGCTTGATTCCTTCGACTAAGCACACTGCCCAATACAACACAATTTTCAACCTCTTATTATGTTTTATACAGTATTATTTTTCCTCAGCAGACATATATTACTTACTTCTCATTTTTAATTATTTTTTCTTATTTATTCTTAATTACACACGTTTTATATCTCCTCGATTTTTATACTTCATAGTTTTAAATTTTATCACATCTTCATCTACACTTTTACATCTACATTTTGTCTTCCTCCTTATTCGTAACTTCTATGTCTTCTATAGAACCAGTGCAGCAATGTCTCTTCTCAAGTTTTTAGTCTTAAATTTCTCCGTACCATTTTTTTTTAGCTGTACAGGTACCTTTATTCATTTCTTTTCTTTTCATTTTTTTACCTTTTTAGGTTTTTTTGGTTTACAGAATGCAAATTTGTTTTGGTTTTAAGAATAATTTTTTTTTTTTAAACACAAACTTCATGCTGGCGTAATCTTCAATTTCGGCTTATATTTACTAAATATCCCGAAACACCCGAAATAGACCGGAATAACCTGAAATTTTTTCCAAAGTGGAATAAGGTGGGTTACCATTCCGGTTTGTTTACCGACATGATATTTTCCGGTCGAAACGGAATGGAATTAATAACATTGAATCAAACCTAATTACCTAAAGGCTAAAAATAAATAAAATTATGTAATTTATGCTTCCTAAGGAACACCCTGAAGAATATTCCTAGAGCCGCCACTGTAGAGAAAAAGAGAGAACTTTTCTTAAAAGAAAAGGCTTGAGTTGATATAAGAACACTCCCTTCTCAGACTTGACCAAGGAGCATAATTCCATTCAAATTGTATTTTCTTATCTTTCTAATATGACTCCAATCTATCATGACCCGTGTTTGACTTACTGAGTTTCTTCCCTATAAATTCCACTTTCTAACAAATAGAGAGATAATATCACCCAGGACCCATTTGCCATGTCTACTTATCATAAACTAATTGAATAGAGAGATAATGCCACCTAAACACTATTCAATGGCTAATACACTGACACAATGAGAACTTATAAATATATAATTAGTAGGCTAAATTGCAAATTACACTCCTAAAGTTTGAAGGTATTTGGATTTTACACCTTGAAATTTTAAAATTTGGATTTGACACCTTGACATTTCATAATTTGAATTTTACCCCTTAAAGTTTGGGGGTGTTTGGATTATATTTCCTAAAGTTTTGGGGTGTTTGGATTTTACACCCTAAAGTTTCAGAATTTTTTGGTGTAAAATCTAAACACCCTCACACTTTAGGGACTAAAATCCAAATTCTGAAATTTCAGGGTATAAAATCCAAACATTCCTAAACTTCAAGGGTAAAATTCAAATTCTGAAAATTTAGGGTGTAAAATCCAAATACTACCAAACTTTAAGAGTGTAATTTGCAATTTAACCTAATTAGTTATTATTGGTGGGTGGTTTGAAATTGTTTTCTTTTTTTTTATTCATAGCTTAAAACTTTATTTTTATTTTATCTATTTCATTTAGTGGTCAAAGTCTCAGTGTATGGAGCACTATGTCATTGACTCATTGTTAGGCTTACTAAAAAAATATTCCTCCCTTATTTTTTGTTTTTAGTTTTTTGACTTTGACTTTGGTTTTTTTTTTTCTTGTTTTCTTTTTTAATTAGCAATAATAATTAGTTTTTTTTTTTTTGGTTAAAATATTTTCGTTTTTGAACCGATCGAGCACCCGAGCTGTTTGTCGATCTCCTTATCATAAACCAATCAAATAGAGAGATAATATCGCCTAGACATTGTTCAATGGCTAATACACATAGTCATAGACACAATGAGAACTTATAAATATATAATTAGTGATTATTGGTGGGTGGGTTGGAATCAGTATTTTAAAATACATAGCTTAAAACTTTATTTTATTTTATCTATTTCATTTAGTGGTCCACTAAAAAAATTTTTTGTTCAAGTTTGTGATCTGTCTCAGTGCATTGAGCACTTGGCATAAATCAAGATTATAAAATTTTTTTTTCATTTAAAGGGCATTTTGATTTGATAGGGAAATTATTGTGAAATTTTATTCAGAATCAATCTTAGATGATTCTTGAAATTCAAAAGGGCGTTAATTAAGTTTCGTTTTAATAGATAATTACATTACAATGCATTAGGAGACTATTTTGTTAATGCTAAATGGATGTTTATTTTAATTTTCATGACTTTATTGGTTCATACTTTACAACCCCCTCCCCCCAATTGGAATCTTGGCTTCATCCCTGCGTATATGCCTACTAAAATAACACTATGGTTGTAAAGCAACATGGATGATCGTCCATGTTTCATGACCATATTCTAGAAACCCTATTTTGCAACTATAATTTAATCTTGGAAGAAGGCAAGATGAATACATGAGGCAATTCAGTTTTGTATCTTGCAGCTTTTTCTTATTTGTTGTACAAATAAAAATAAGTAGCGACTCCACAAATCAATAAACCCAAATAATATTCCACAAATCCTCTTTTGACTTTTGAGAGATCCAGACCGGGCCTCTCACACATGCATTAGCAAAAGATACACTCCAACTGTAGGTTAACGTCTTCCACACAATTTACTCTCGATTTCTTTGTACGGTTAACATAAATAAGCAATAGTAGGACAATTAAGTCAATGTTGTTTCTATATTTTATGCCATGACTTCCACATTCTTCAAATCTGACATGATGCCTCTCTCTAATGCACGGCCAGTAAGGTTTTATTTTTATTATACAAAATAAAAATTTTACCCTAGTCTAATTTAAGTATAAATGTGTATAAAACTCCTTCTTAGAGACTTGAATTACAACTATTACTTCCATCCCACAAGAACTTTGTACTTGTGGATTGACTATCACGGTAAAAGTGCTAGAGACTTGAATTACAACTATTACCTCAATTCCACAAGAACTTTATACTTGTAGAGTGACTATCACGGTAAAAGTGCATGATGATCACGGCCAATTAGTTAACAAAGCAATTGAACGGCCACTAAGATCATGACCTATTACTCTATTAGTGACAAGTAAGACTCAACAACAATCACCTTAGCCAAAAAATAATGATAAAATAGACTATCATTTAATGAGTTGAAAAAGATTCCTTTAAACTAATTTCTAGGATTATATTTTTCTACAGCCCGATATGTTAGAAAATTAAATTCTTCCACTCAATTATATGGCAATTGAAATAACCATCCATATAGAGCTAATCATCGGTTTGATATGATCATGTTACATATAAACCCATCACCTGAATTGATTAAGTCGGGTTGGGAAGTCAACACCCAACATGTATCGAAGTAGATCAAGTGACCGACCTTAGCTCATTTGTAAACGGCAATCAAATCCAGTAGGTTTGGTCGTTTTGGGCTTTCACACCAAACCCTTCACAGACATAGAGCTATGAAAGCCTGCCTCTACCTTCAAATTTTGCCTTGTAAATTGCAGGTTCGCATGTACTTATAGATCTAGTGCCACTATGCTAATTCAGTAGACAGTAGCAATAATAAATGAGAAGGGTTATATCTCTCAAGTCTCGAGACTCCCAACCCAATGACTAACTCGGGCTGTATAAAATTTTTATCGACCTTAAATCCAATCCAAACAGATCAGGCTTAAGATTTTGAAAACCAATCCGAATGAACCATGAGACAATATTGATGGAACTAATTTAGGTCCCAGGTTGCCGTAGTGGTCACCCGAATTGTAAACCCAAACAGCCTAGGTTCGACCTTTAGTTGGGGATTTATCCGGTCTCAAATGATGCACGGGTCAGTGCGACTAGCTCATGCATATGGGGATGAGGTTGGATCCAAAGCCCCTTCAGTCGGTAATTGAATATTCACATGACTAATTTAGTTGATTTAATGGTCATGTGATCAAAACCACACACTAAAAGTCATAAAATCACCAGATCTCTCCAACCAAATATTCCATTCCTTCTATAAATACCTCTCAATCAGTTTGAAGTAATTCATCCACAACTCCAAGCAATCTTCATCCTTTTGGAGTAAAAGTCATCCCTCACCCACCAACATAATAATGTCCCTTTCAAAAAAACTGCTCTTCAGCCAATTCATTTCATCTCTCGTCTTCTTCCTCCTTGTTACCATCATCCTTGAATTGATTTGCTCATCCACTACTTTTGTCTCTTCCGTAACTTCTCCCTCTGTTTACACTAATAATAAGGCTAAGGTAGCAGAAGAAAGAAAGGAAGCGAAGGCTCTTCTAAAATGGAAAGCCAGCCTTCACAGCAAAAGCCAGTATCTCTTGTCCTCTTGGGTTGGAAGCACTCCTTGCAATTGGGTTGGATTAAATTGCGACCAATCTAGGAGTGTCACCCATCTAAACCTTTCAAGATACGGTTTGAAAGGTACGCTTCACAGTCTCAGCTTTCAATCCTTCCCTAATCTACTTAGTCTTGACCTCTCTTACAACTCACTATTTGGAACCATCCCCTCAAGTATTGGTCACCTCCCTCAACTCTCTGTCCTTGACCTTTCTGATAATCAACTCACAGGTGTCATCCCTGCTTCTCTTGGAAAGTTAAGCAATCTAACCATTCTATATCTTCATGGTAACCAACTTTTTGGTTCCATCCCTCAAGAATTAGGAATGCTAAGTTCTTTGAATGACCTTGAGTTATCGACAAACAATCTCATTGGTGTCATCCCTGCGTTTCTTTGAAACTTAAGCAAACTAACCACTCTATATCTTGATGAGAACCAATTTTCTGGTCCCATCTCTCAAGAATTAGGAATGCTAAGTTCTCTAAGTGACCTTACTTTATCATCAAACAATCTCACAGGTGTCATCCCTGCATTTCTTGGAAACTTAAGCAAACTAACCACTCTATATCTTGATGAGAACCAATTTTCTGGTCCCATCTCTCAAGAATTAGGAATGCTAAGTTCTCTGAGTGACCTTGCTTTATCATCAAACAATCTCACAGGTGTCATCCCTGCATTTCTTGGAAACTTAAGCAAACTAACCACTCTATATCTTTATGAGAACCAACTATCTGGTCCCATCCCAAAAAAATTAGGAATGCTAAGTTCTCTAAGTGACCTTAAGTTATCATCAAATAATCTAATTGGTCCCATCCCTACTTTTATTGGAAACTTAAGCAACCTAACTAATCTATATCTTGATAAGAACCAACTTTCAGGTCTCATCCCTCAAGAATTAGGAAAGCTAAGTGTGAGGGTACAATTCAATCTAACCCAAGGTTCGTCCGTTGGACCAGCCCAATGAGCCCTGAACATAAATTTATAGAGAGTGGATGCTTAATCTAGGTTCTTGATACGATAGATAACGCAAAGGTAGGTTTGAACCATATAATACATGCGAAAGATCTTGTATAAAGATGTAATGTTAAGTTGGATACACTAATGCCGAGGACAGTTCCTCATGCTTCTTTTACAAATTCTCTCTTTCTCTTTTTCCCTGTCCTATTTTTCACCACCCCCTTCTCTCTCGTCTTCCCTTTCCTTTTATAGGCTTAACTTTCTCCTTCCACGTGTAATCCAGGTGTTTCCTTTTTAGATACTTGTCCCATCATTCCTTTTTGCTAAGGTCTCTGGTGGTGAAGATAAGGTTGAAACCCAACGTTCAGGCGTCACTTCTTCATTAATGCGGCCAGAGAAGCACGTGTCATAGCTTATTCCTTCCTTTTATTCTTTACTCTCGTTTCCTTAATTCCAGCATCAAAAGCCTTCATCATGGGCGTTGTCGAACTGCTAGATCATTCACATAGTCCTCGGCAAGGCGTTGCCGAGGACTGGGTTGTCCTCGGACGTCATATTTCTTGGTGTTTCGGACATGCATGATACCCCTTTTTATCACCTGATTTTGTAGGTTGGACTAATTATGTCCTTGGATCATTTCAAGATGTAGAGTTGGGCTTCTTTCATTGTGAGAGCCTTTGGGTCGGCCCACTGTGTGTACTTCTGGCCCATTGGTACTACACTAAGTTTTCTGAGTGATCTTCAGTTATCATCAAACTTTCTCATAGATGGCATCCCTCCTTTTCTTGGGAACTTAAGCAATCTAACCATTCTACATCTTGATGAGAACCAGCTTTTGGGACCAATTCCTCAAGAATTAGGAATGCTAAGTTCCCTGAGTCGCCTTAAGTTATCATTAAACAATCTCATTGGTGTCATCCCTACTTCTCTTAGAAACTTAAGCAGTCTAACCATTCTACATCTTGACCAGAACCAACTTTCTGGTTCCATCCCTCAAGAATTAGGAATGATTGCTTCTTTGAGTATCCTTGACTTATCATCAAACAATCTTACAAGTACCATCCCAACTCAACTTCTTTTGAAAACTTAGCCAAACTAACTACTTTAAAATTGTTCATGAATAAGTTAAGTGGTCCTATTCTTTTTGAAATGAACAACCTCACACAATTGAAGAATTTAGCTTTATCAAACAATCAATTGACGGGTCATTTGCCAGAAAATGTGTGCGCTAGTGGATTGCTTGAGAATTTCACCGCAAATGATAATCATTTTCATGGTCCAATACCAAAATCCTTGAGAACTGCTCTACCCTTGTCAGAGTCCGACTTCAAGCAAATCAACTTACTGGAAATATAGGAGAAAGCTTTGGTGTATACCCCCGCTTAGTATACATGGAGTTGAGTTATAACAAATTTTTTGGTGAGCTTTCAACTAATTGGGGGCAATGTCAAAACTTGACAAGTTTGAAAATCTCTAACAATGATATTTCAGGTAGAATATCTCCAAATCTTGGAGAAGCAACTCAATTACATGTGCTCAACCTCTCCTCAAATAAACTAGATGGAGAGATCCTGAAGGAATTGGGTAAGCTAATGCTTTTGGTAGACCTTTATCTAGACAATAACAAACTTTCTGGGCACATCCCTTACAATTTTGGGATGCTATCAAATCTAGAGCGACTTAATCTTGCTAAAAATAGTCTAAGTGGCTTAATTCCTGAACTAGGGAATTGTAAAAAATTGTGAGTCTTGAATTTGAGCGACAATCACTTAAGCAAATGTATCCCACTTCAAATTGGCAATTTGCAATTTCTCCAATATCTTGACCTTAGCCAAAATTTTCTAATGGGAGAGATACCACAACAACTTGGAAATTTGAAAACATTAGAAATTTTGAATCTTTCCCACAATGTGCTTTCTGGCTTTATTCCATCCAGTTTTGATCAAATGTTAAGTTTGACTTCCATTGATTTGTCCTACAATCAACTAGGGGGTCCTATTCCAAATACTAAAGCATTTCGTGAGGCTCCTGTAGAAGCATTTAGAAATAACAAGGACTTGTGTGGCAATGCCATTGGTTTGAAGGCTTGCCCCTCTACATTCAACCACAATCCTTATGTTAAAAAAGGGACTAAAGTTATGGAACTAATTTTAGTTCTTTCAGGTGTTGTCTATCTTATATTTATCATTGTTGGAATTACATCATCTTTTCACTCAAGAAAGGCAAAGATAGAAAACAAGCCAAAGGAAGCAAAACAGCAAAATATGTTTGCAGTATGGAGTTATGATGGGAAAATGGTTTATCAAAGCATTATTGAAGCAACAGAGGATTTTGATGACAAACATTGTATTGGTGTAGGTGGGTATGGAATTGTTTATAAGGCTGAATTGCCTACAGGTCAAGTTGTTGCTGTGAAGAAATTTCAACCACTATCAAAAGATAGTGGAGCCAATCTAAAAGCATTCACCAGTGAGATACATAGTCTAACTGAAATGTGACACCGCAACATTGTGAAGCTTCATGGTTTTTGCTCACATCCACGGCACTTGCTTTTAGTGTATGAGTTCTTGGAAGGTGGGAGCTTGGAAAAGATACTAAACAATGATGAATTAGCAGTGGACTTCAATCGGGTTAAAAGGGTAAATGTTATTAAAGGTATGGCAAGTGCTCTATCTTATATGCATCATGACTGTTCAAGTCCAATAATTCATCGTGACATATCAAGTAAGAATGTTCTACTAGATTCAGAATATGAAGCTCATGTCTCTGACTTTGGCACAACTAGAATACTGAGTTTTAACACATCTTATTGGACTTCATTCGCCGGCAGTTTTGGATACACCGCTCCAGGTATATATGTTATTTAAGTAATGCTATGGATATTAAATTTTTAACAACCTTTTCCCACAATTGCCAACATGGCAAGTTGTGATTAATATCACTCTTACATGGATCTATTGACGCCACTTTTACTAGCACCAATCACAATATTTTACTTCAACAATTGTGAAAAATGTTGTTTCTTTAATCTTATTGATGCTATTTTAGTTTGCATCGTTTGCCTTCAAAGAGCTTTTATTAAAATTTGCCTTTTAGAGTTATTTCTATATGAATATATATGTTAGCCTATATTACAAATGTGCATCATAAAGTTAAGAAGTAGTACATGGACCACACTCAAAAGATTACGTGGAAAGTTGAATCATTTATTTAAAAATATCCTTTACTTTCAGAGCATGCATATACAATGAAAGTAAGTGAAAAGTGCGACGTTTATAGCTTTGGAGTAGTCACGTTAGAAGTGATTATGGGAAAGCATCCAAGTGATTTGATCTCATCTTTTCTATCATCACCATTTGCATCATTGTCCCATGATGTCCTACTAGAAGATGTATTGGATCAACGCCTTGCTCATCCTACAAATCGAGTCGCAGAGAAGGTGGTTTTACTTGCAAAGATAGCACTGGCATGTTTGAACACCATTCCAAAATCTCGTCCGACCATGGAACAAGTTTATCATAAGCTTTCAAATTGGAAATTCCCTTTGCCAAAGCCTTTGCACATGATCACATTAAGAGAGCTTGTTGATCTCGGCAATATGAATTAAGCTTCATAAACGTATATGTATTCTCTTTTTTTTTTTTTTTTTTTTTTTTTTTGAGTAATGCTAAAGTGAAAAATGAAAGATAGTTTTAATAAATAAAATAAAATAAAATAAAAAGATAGTATTGTATTGCACTTTGTCTTTGGGGACGACTTCGTGACTTTTACGGCGGAATAATATCGCTTCCAAAACTAAGTGGCAATTCCGTAAATAAAAAAAACATAGCGATTCGTATTTATAACAACCATTTGAATTCACAGACCGAACATGCTCAAATATTCCCGCTTCTCTTAACACTTTCTCTCTCTATAATTTTCACAAAAATGGCGAATCTGGAAGCACGTAACAGAGATCAAACGGCTCAAAATCCATCCAAGGCCACAACCTCGGGTTCTTTTCCCTCAAATAGTCAAATTTCACTATCTCTCCATTCGGTTCCAGCTGCGCATTGTTTGGTTCCCAAGAAATTTGGCGTAATGAGAAGGAAAAACTTAGTAGGTTTTTGACAAATTTTCCAAGTAACTTAGTAGGTTTTTCGATTTCTTAGGTAGCAAATGGAGATTAGCATCTTTTTTATTCTGTAACAAATTTTATATTTTATATATATATATATATATATATATATATTATAGCCAACAAATAAAGAAAATTATAAATTTAAGCGTTACAATTTTGAGGTAAGTCAAAATCTAAACAGGCTTCTTTAATATTAGTAAATTTTCTCACACTATTTTTTTATTAAAAAATAAAAATCTTTCATTTTTAGCCAGTGCCAGTGGTTGACCTTTATGGAAATTTCAATGGCTTTGAGGCTTTCATAGCTAAAGCAAATCTATTTGATGGAAAGAAAATCTGTCTTTATTTATTTACCTTCATGTGTGTCCGAGATTGTAATGTACTTCTTATTTGCTGACTTCTTAAGCTCAATTTACATGTTTAGAAACTTCACTTCAATCCATGGACGAATGAATTACTAGTGGAATTTTCATCTTTTATTGTATGATGTATGAAATTTTGTGGATTTGAAACTGATCAATGTGAACTGCTTTAAAGTTTAAACATTTAAGGTAGCGGTCACTTACATGTGTTTTTGAAATGGAGGGAACTCTAAGAGGTTGTTCTAATAGTTCTTAAGGTATATCCAAGAAATCTTAGGTTTGAAATCTTTTTCCAGCATCTTCTTTCTGTAATAATCTAGTGTGTGTAAGATGAAGGAATTGCATATATCCGAGAAAATAGTCAGATATTCAAGTAAGTCTGAACACCCTCAACTGTCAAAAAAACGAATAAATGGAGGGAGTGTGTGGCAATGATTTTTGTTTTATTACTGTAGGTGATAGTGAGGTTTGTGTGATGAGCAACACATATATGGAAAGATGAACAACAACCATCTTTCCGTGACTCCGTCTCAACTTTATCCTAATTGCTTTGCCCCAATCTGTTCATTTTACGTAATTGCTTGTCTTCTATGTTAAACTAGGTCATCACTCAAAAAAATAAAAATTGAGTAAACAATAATTATTATTAGAACACCAAAAAAAAAAAAAAAAATAGTAATACTAGTGTTTTAAACCGGGTTTATAATATATTATATAGTCATAATACAACTACAAAAGGGTCTAACATTTATAATTATAAACTGAGATTATAAACAATAGATACTGAATACACTCAATTGGGTGGTTTTGTTTGTATGGCTTTATTTTCAACTTTGGGGGCTTATCGGTGGCATTCATATTTGTGACAATTTTTTATTTCAAAAAAATGCATCTTAGCAATGTTAAGCTGGTAACTAGCTAGACTATCGTGCTTTTTGAGTGACTCTTACTTGGTGTAATGTTTAATTAATCTGATTCATTTTATGACAGTCTGGAAATTGAAGGCACAATTTGCACATCTATATTATGTTGTCATCCTCCCAACCATGGAACAAAATGGACCGTACTGGACTGAAATAGATCAAATAGAACGAAATGGACCTCTTCAGGCTGAAATGAACCGAATTAAACCGAACTGGACCAACGTGGACCAAACTGACTGAAGTGGTGGACCGAATGTAATTAGATATAATAGAAGGGGAAAAAAAGAAGCAAATGAATACTGATTCATGCCATTTGAGTATTCTTAAATTTCTTACATATTTACCACTATATGCTTACAAGTTTTAAATATTTTTTTAAAATCTTCTTTAATTATTTTAGACTAATCATATATAGAAGGAAAAGAAAAATGAAGAAACAAATAATGTTCCATACCATTTGGCATTTTGTATGACATATTACTTTTTGTCATCTCCGTCAGTAAAATTTTACAAATAAATACATGCATATCAATATTGCTATAGATCAATAAAAAGACCTCATTCATCATTTTAAAAATTATAGAGAAAATAGTTTGCATTTGCTATGAATTTATCTACAAAAATTGTATCTAAAGTAGAAATATAACTTTTATTTCATGAGTAACGTATAATTCATAAAAAGAAACAATTTGATGAAAATGTTGAGGATGAGGCAACATGATTTGTTGAAGAATTTTTTAGAATTGATTATCATTTTACAAGGATTACATATTGTTCTTCAGTCACTAGCAATGTAAATAGAAAAAAAAAAAGCATTCAAAAATAATATAATGTCAAAAAAAAAAAAGAGAGAGAGAGAGAGTGAGAGAGAAAAAGGAAAAATTGTATTGCAATTAGCCTTTGGAGACGACTTCGTCACTTTTAGTCTGTTCCAAAAGTAGTGGCAATTCCGTAAATAAAATGAAAGCATAGGATTCGTATTTTTAAGTTATAAAAGCAACCATTTGAATTCAAACAATAAAAGTTCCTTTTCCCGCTTCTCTCAACTCTCTCTCTCTCTCTCTCTCTCTCTCGCTTGAGCTTCACAAAAATGGCGAATATGGAAGCAAGATACAGAGATCCAACGGCTCAAAATCCATCCAAGGCGACAACCTCAGGTTCTCTTGCCCTCACATTTCACTATTTCTCCCTTCTCTCTTTTCATTTGTTTGAATGTTATCGCATTTGTTCTGGTTTTTCTCCTCACAAAACCTAGAACCAGAAGAAAAAAAAAAAACTATATATATTAGCTATATATAGGTTTTCGAATTCAAAAGTCAGAGCATTACCTTCCGTTTGGTTTCTGAGAAAATTGGCATAATGAGAAGAAAATGAAATTTTATTTGAATTGTAGTAATTGTGCTTGATAAATTTACCAAGTAACTTATTAGTTTGTTGAATTTCTTAGGAACCAAACGGAGATTTGTTTCTTTTTGATTCTGTAACTAATTTTTCACAGAATATTCGCACTTTAATAGGTTTAAATATCTGTAAATTGATCATAATTTTCTTCATGATTGCCTAGAAATAAAGTGACTCTTAATGTGTGTGTGTGTGTGTGTGTGTGTGTGTGTGTGTGTGTGTTCTGGCTAAGTAATAAAGAAAATTATAAATTTGAGTATTACAATTTTGGTGGAAGTCAAAATCTAAAGAGGCTTCTGTAACAATAGTAAATTTCTCACACATTTTTTATACAATTGTTTCACTTTAGCTAATGGTTAACCTTCCTGGAAATTTCAATGCCTTTCATAGCTAAAGCATTCTAGGAAAATGATTTATTTCATGTAAGAAATCTGTATTTATTTATTTAATTACCTTCATCTGTGTTTGAGATGGTGATATACTTCTTAAGCTCAATTTTGTATATATATAATCAATTGATTTTAGAAGCTTCGTTTCAATTCATGGAGGATCAATAATTTTTGTAAATATCATCTTTAGATGTATGAATGCATGGAAATTCTGGCGATTTGAAGCTAATCACTTGGATATGCTTTAAACATTTCAATGTCATTGTATGAATGTTTGAGATCGTGATACTTCTTATTTGCTGACTTCTTAAGCTCAATGTCATTACTGTATGTGTGTGTGTGTATATATATATATATATATATATATATATATTAGAAACTTTGATTCAATTCATTGAGGATCAATTATTGTTGTAAACATCATCTTTAGTTGTATGAATGTATAGAGATTCTAGGGATTTGAAGCTGATCACTGTGAAGTGTGAACTGCTTTAAACATTTAAGGTGGCATTTACTTGTGTGTTTTTTAAATGGGGGAGTGTGAGGCAATGATTTTTGCTTTATTACTACAGCTTGTAGTGGGGTTTGTATGATGAGCACCACTTGGAGAGATGAACAACACCCGTCTTTCATCAATTTTATCTCCTCCTTCCTCAGTGCAAATTCTTTCCGTCTCAACTTTGTCCCAATTGCTCCAGTATGTGCATTCTACTTAATTGCTTATCCTCTATGTTAAGTTGGGTCTTCACTCAATTGGATGGTTTTGTTTGAAGGACTTTATTTTCAACTGTGGGGGTTTGTCAGTGGCATTCATATTTGTGACAAACTTGGATTGCAAATGCATCTCACCAATGTTCAGCAGGTAACCAAACATTTGTCGTTTTTGAGTGACTCTCTTACTTGGTGCAATTTTTAATCTGATTCATTTTTTGCAGAGTCCAGAAACTGAAGGGGCAATTTGCACATCTCTATATTGTTGTCATCCTCCCAACCAAGGAACAAAATGAATTGTTTGTTCACTCCTATTTCAAGTGAGTCATATGAAACTTATGTCCAAATTTACTTTATGGATGTTTGAGTGATATGAAAGAGCTTGTTGCCTAACTTTGTGATAGATACGGAATGGAGCTTGGTAAGCCAACATTTGTGCCAGTAGAAGACTTAGAGATGGGCTTTGAGAAGATTGTCAAGATAGCTCTCTCTCGTGGGGGTAAGAGTTTATTCTCTAATGATCACTTCAAAGGATGCTTCTAAGTAGTTTCCCTAAGTAACCATATGAATTGCAGTATGCAAACGACAGGATGTCATAACAAAATTAAAGGCTGAGGTCAGTTGATTAGAATTATTTACATGCTTTAATTTTGAGCTTCAGTACAAATATTAACAATATTATTTCTTATTTTCTTCAAAATGCACCTGTGTATATGTGCTTATCTTTTCTTGTTTGTAAAGAGGAAACAATCAGTGCAGGCAATGGACGTTTTCCTCAGAGTGCTTACATCCATACCAGGCATAGAAAATCATGATGCAAATGCGGTAATTCTGTTCCCTATACAAAACAATCAGTTCAATTCTGTTGCTTTTCCCCTTCTTTCTTGCATCCATGCATCGTTCTGTGAGAACTTCAAAGTTATAATCTTATTGGATCATGTAAGGTGTTTTACAATTCTTATCAATTAATATGTTAATTTGTTCACATTTTCAGCTTTTACCAAAAAAAAAAGAAATACAGTTACGTACATGATACATCTGTCCTGTCATACACTACACTATGCTAATTGTCTCAAATACTGGAAATGTTTTGAACTCTAATAATTTTTTATTATATTGTGGACTAATCTGAATAGTTTGAAATTTATAATGGAATTGTTCACCATAAATCTATTAATTGTCTAGTGGGTGGGGACATGGCCCTTACCCCATATTCTTACAAACTGCTTTGCATAAGCACTGGCAACCAAATCTGATCAAATCGTGTTTAAGAAACTTGAAAATACATTGGTTCTAGAAACTAAACGTAGTCTCTTGACAACTAAGCCTACCTTTCTGTTTAATTGATTCACATGGCATCTCCACTATGAGACCTTGATTTCACATCAAGTGGTCAGTAAAAGAAATTATGGTTAATGACCCATAAAAGTCCATACAGCTTATTAACGGATTTTGTCAGGCTAATTACTGCAATATAGCCTGGCATATGATGGGCCTGACATTATCTAAGAATATCTTGCATTGATTTAGTCATATGATTTGATCATTGAGGTTTTTAAGACATTGTCATTCTTACAATTCTCTTCAGCTTAATCAAGCTATTGGTTCAATTGAGGCAATTGCAAAGGCATCAAAGGAGTACATTTTGCAAAACACAGATCTTTCAGCTGACAAGGCAGAAATCATTTCTAGGTTTTTCAGAGATCCAAACTTTTACATGAACCCCAAGATCAATAGATCAGAGAAACAGGTGATTTAAATGAAAGTTGTAAAGCAGACTTGAGTTGATAATTTTTTACCTTGCATGGATCACTGAGATTTCTATCATAAGAATTTTTCCAAACTAAAACCATTGCAAGTTGAGAAGCATCAAAGATTGCTGTTTGAGTCACAATGATTGGTTATATCAGTAGCTTTGTTAGCTCTCTCTCTCTCTCTCTCTCAATGCTAAAAATTTAAGCAAGGTCTTTTTATTTCAACAATGTGATTAATTTGATTAATGTGATTAATTTGATCGTGCTGAAGTTTCTCTTGATTTTAGGGTTTCTGACTTGTGGTGCACTACTCATTATTTGGTAAGCATAGTTGTGTCTGTGATGAAACTTAAGAACATGCACTTAACCAGTAGCAATTTCTAATAGAATTCTATGGCAATGACACATTTTATAGATTTACCAATTGTGTTTTGCCTTTTCCCTTTATATTTCATAAGCTTATGAAAATTATCATTTGGATGAGCATCCAGTTTGCGCCGGTTCAAATTGTTCAGGCTGGTCAAATTTTATTAGTATACTAGTCATAAACCCCTATGCGTGGGGAAGTATAATATAATAATTTTATAAAAAAATAATATAAAAATTTGTAGGTTATTAGGGTGTTTTATTCAAAAGTATTTTCTATTTTTATGAGTTTTATATAATGGAATATAGAATGTATTTTGCATTTAACAATAATAGATAGTGATATATATAAATATATATATATATATATATATGAAAAACGTAATTTAATATAAAAAAATTACATAATTATAATTTTATTATAAATGGAGAAGATATTAAAAGATTTTTTTACATATACCATAATTGGTTGACTAATTTGAAAATATCTAAGAATATTAAAAAATATGTACACCCTTATTTCATGAAACACTAAATTATTATATAAGTTAAGAATTGTAGTTTTTTTTTTTCTTTCTAAAAATAAGTGTATAACGCATATATTATTGAAACTTGAATTTTTTATTGCCTTTTAAGGTCATATCTCTAATTTCTAATGCTTAGTTTGTTTGTATTTTTTAGTCCAAAATTCAAATAAAATAAAATTTCATTCTTTTTTACCCAAAAATTAAGAAAATAAAATAAAATAAAATAAAATTTTAATCAAAAAACTAAAAGGCAACCTACAAAACAAATCAAGGTCTAATTAGTTCAAAATGGACCGAATAGACTGTATTAGACTAAAATAAACTAAAATGCCATACTAATATAGCTTAATAAAAGTGTAATTTTCATTTAAAAAAAAAAACGTTATATTTCATACATATATATACACTTATATTATAGTAGAGTAATATTTCTATTTTTTATTAAAATAATAATAATAAAAAACTATAACAATTATGAAAATACACTTTAGAATTATGACTTTTCATCATTGGCTTTTTTTCCTCTTCCTTGTCTCTTTATAAATAATTGAAAATTTTTTGGCTTCGTCATCTTTTTGGCAGTGTCGGTAGCTCGTGTCCCACCTCTGCCATGGGCTCTACGTACGTTCTTCTCATAGCCACACGTTGTGCCAACAACTAATTAAGTTAGCCCCTACCATAATATGTGTCATCTAGTAGGCTTGCCCAAAGTAAAAAGTTAAGACGACACAAATTGCACTATAGCAATGACATGGACATGGAGCAAGAAAGCAATAATGTGTTCAGATAACTATAAAAGGTAAAAACCACTCAAACCACAAGCAGTGTCAATAGGCCTTCCTTCACTTGCATCATAGTAGATGGACTCATTAGCATTTTTACCAGCGATATTGCCTATGACTCTCATCTATTATTTTCATTTTTCAATTAATAAACAAATAAACTATCAAATTTTTCCACAGGCAATGGGCGAATTTACAACTAGTCATTATTAAAGTTTGTAGCGTGTGAGAATGCCCATCACTTCAGCTAAATTATTAATTCACATTTCACAGTTGTTTACGAAGCAAGGATGGTTTTCCTAGTCAAAAGAGTAAAAATTGGACAAAATATTTTGTCACAAAGTGCCAATACTTAAAACTTAAAAGTATAACATAAGATGTTGAGTAAAACTCTTGTAGACCCTTCAAATGCCCCAAACCAAATAAGTCCAAAACTCTTGCAATAAGGTGTCACTGAGATTGGAAAACAAATGATTCTAGTTTAGAAATATGACTAACCAAGCTGTCCAAGTTTTGGAGTGAAGAACCACCTTGTTGCAGGCAAAATTTTGCCTTGTCCTTCAACTTTGAAATTCTGTCTCTAATCTCCTCCCCTTCTTTCTCCGCCATCAATCTTCTAATGCACCTCTCTATCATTAATCTATTCGATCCATTCTCTAGCTGCAGACCAACCTTCCAAACTTGGCTAACATACTTGGCATTTACCGTTTGATCAGTGAAACAAGGCATACAAATCATAGGGACCCCTTCACATATACTCTCCAATGTTGAATTCCAACCATTGTGAGTCCAAAATGCACCTACAGCTGGGTGGGCTAACACTTCTAGCTGTGGAGCCCATTTTATAATATGAGCTTTTCCATTCAATGTCTCAAGGAACCCACTTGGCAATGGTTCGAGCCATTCCGAGCCACGGACTAATCCAAGTCGAACCACCCACAAGAAAGGCTGATTGCTATTGGCTAGCCCCCAAGCAATCTCCAAAAATTGGGCTTCACTTAAGGCTGCTAAGCTCCCAAAGCTTGCATAGATTACAGATTTAGGATCTTGTTTGTCTAGCCAGGAAATGGAATTTTGGTCTTGGGCTAATAAGCTACTTGAAGAAGAGGTTAGATGGTATTTGTGAAATGGGCCTATTGGGAAGATTGGATTGGGAAATTCCTGGCGTAATGTGTCAAGTTCAGACTGCTCAAGCTCTTCAAAGGAGTTCCAAATGATTCCTGAAGAGGCCTTGCTTTCATCGACCATGCCAGCTACAATTTCATAATATGAATCAGGGTCCACATTATCTATCACTGGGAGATCTTTGACTTTGAGAGGTGGAAGCTCTGCCACTGGCTCTTCTAATTGAGAATCTGATAACAAAAAAAGTGGCATATGCAGTACAGATTTAGAGCAATGCCAATACAACATTTTTTACAACTTATTTGACAAGTTATTGATCCTCAAATCAACCTATTAATGAAACTACTTTATTGTTTACTATTCTTAACTTGCCAGATGCGATGGTTGAATGGTGATTAGTTGAAAAAATTATCGTATGAGACTATCTCATAGAGCATCCTCTCACAATATGTGAGTTTTATAACTGTGTGGAGTGAGTCCACCAAATGTATAAAGGAGGCGCTCCGTGATACG
Source organism: Castanopsis chinensis (assembly GCA_032878915.1). Classification (NCBI taxonomy): domain Eukaryota; kingdom Viridiplantae; phylum Streptophyta; class Magnoliopsida; order Fagales; family Fagaceae; genus Castanopsis; species Castanopsis chinensis. Next base: position 2,798,671 of record JAVQMG010000079.1, read on the forward strand.
TCTCATGAGATACTTTCTTAATCTATTGAACTCACTTATTAAGTGATACTTACCTAGCAGCTCTCTTTTATAATTGAACCATGTCCTTTTCAATCTTGAGCTAGGAAAAAACCGTAAAAATTTTTGCTATAACCTCTCGATCAATTTCATTTAGAAAAAAAAAATACTGTTTTCAATGTGAATGAACAATTTGCACTCAATAACATTTTGTCAATACCTTAAATTATTTAAATTTTCAAACATCCATCAGTCTTAACAATTGAAATCTAAGCTAATTTGAATTTGACGTCATTCTCTTATGTTAACGGACAATATCACTGCCACCAAAATTTTGGTTGCCTCACAATTTGTGTGCTAATGATGAAAGATATGCTTCGAGTCAGCAGTGAGGTTATTACTTTTGGGTTAAAATATACTTTTTATTCGTTATAAAAAATATATATATACTTTTTAATTTTATACCTAATATTTATTCTAATTTCTCTTTTAGTCGTTAAAATTTTCAGTGTTCTGTTTCTATCCTGGAATTTTAAAAATGTTTTAACTTTCATCCATCCATCGGCTTCTATTAAGCTTAGAGACAAAAAATAAAACTAGGATTATATTCCCGAGACAAAAATAGAACCACAATAATATCGTTTTTGTTCCTAAAATATATATTTTTAGTGCTTTTTTTTTTATTTAGAGTATTTATTATGTGAGACACAGCAACAAAAAGTTTAATTAAAGTACAAAATGATAAGTGGGGGACATTTTAAGTTTTTATAGAGAAAAATATAATTTTTTAATTTCTAAAAACAAGAATGAATCATCCATTATATTTCAAGGATTTATATTATATTGTTTCTCCTCTTTTACCTTTTTTTTATTAGTAATAACAATATAAGCACACTCTCTTTGAGAAATGAAAGCATTATTTGGATCCGGTTAACAGATATCCCAAAAACATTTCTTAATAAACTATATTATGAAAATTTTGATACTATTCTTATGAAAAAAAAGAAAAAATTATTAGAAAATTTGTCCTTTTTTTTTTGGTACTAATCCCATAATAACTTTCATAAAACTAACAAATCATCCGGTAACAAAAAAACAACTGAGCAACCAAAAGCGATTCCTCTAAGACGGTGCTATTGATCACACTAGCCAATGGATCATGTTCAGACTAGCATTGGATTGGATCCATCTAGACCTCATTCCTAGTTTTCCTCTGTATCCTACACATATATAAATGAGAAGGAACAACATACCTTGTATAGGGAGGTAACCCCTTTCCCTTAGCAGTGGAAATGCAGCAAAAACAACAAAAGAGGAAAGACCACCAGTCCTCAAAACAACCCTCGGGAGCTTAAGACTGTCAGCAACAGCTTGCGAGAAGTAAAAGAAGGCATCTGAGATTAAACAAGAAATAGGTTCCTCTGAGACATCAGACAAGAGCTTAACCATGCAATCCCGGAAAGGCTCTACACATTTGGTGTTGAGGAGTTTAGCAAGAAATACAACATCTTTTGAAGAGGCTTCAGATTCCAAGATGCCATCTGGGATGGAGTGGAATGTAAAGTTGGGAAAGTTTGAAGGGTTGAGAGAGTTGAAGTTTGTGTGTATTATGGTGATGGAGAAGCCTTTGGAGTGAAGAATAGTTGCAAGTAGTAGCATTGGGTTTATATGGCCTTGGAATGGCAATGGAAAGAGTACCAATCTGCGGCCCTTCCTTTGCTCCATTTGGGTGTCTATTTGGTTCTCCATATGATTGTTGCTTCTATGTTGTTGAAGACTTATCAAGATATATATAAATATATATATATATATATATATATATTTTTTTTTTTTTTTTTTTTTTTTTTGAGATAGAGACTTGTCAAGATAGACTGCCTTCGTTACTCAAAAAAGAAAGATAGACTGCCTTCAATGCCCACTTGCCTAGTGGACCCGAAATTTAATTCTATTTAAAAGGAGCAAAGGTAATGCAACACTAAGAGGTTCTCTCAGGATCGGGACTTGTACATATTTGTCCATATTGGACATGTGATTTAAGACTAGAATATGTCGAAAGTACAGGGCACTATAAATTTATTGTCTTAGTTCATGATTCCTTTGACATATTTTGTCGCCATTTGATTGGGTTTAATGTCCTAGATACAATGGATCTAAACCAAATCCTAATAAAATATCTTAATTTATTAAAAAACAGTTATGTTAATGAATGCTGATAAAATAATTGTTAATATATCAAAATAAAAAAATTTTGACACCACTATTATGTTAAATATAGGATGAACATCCCGTTTGTGCTGGTTCAAATTGTTCAGGCTGGTCAAATTCTATTGGTATACTAGTCATAAACCCCTATGCTTGGGAAAGTGTAATATAATTATTTTATAAAAATATAATATAAAATTTGAAGTTATTAGGGTGTGTTATTCAAAGTTATGAGTTTTATATAATGGAATATATAATGTATTTTGCTTTAACAATAATACATAGTGATATATATATATATATATATGAAAAACGTAATTTAATAAATAAAAATTACATAATTATAATATTATTATAAATGGAGAAGATGTTAAAAAGATTTTTTTTTACATATACCATAATTGGTTGACTAATTTGAAAATATCTAAGAATATTAAAAAAATATGCACACCCTTATTTCATGGAACACTAAATTATTATATAAGTTTAGAATTGTAGTATTTTTTTTCTTTCTAAAAATAAGTGTATAATGCATATATTATTGAAACTTGAATTTTTTATTGCCTTTTAAGGTCATATCTCTAATTTCTAATGCTTAGTTTGTTTGTATTTTTTAGTCCAAAATTCAAATAAAATAAAATTTCATTCTTTTTTACCCAAAAATTAAGAAAATAAAATAAAATAAAATTTTAATCAAAAAACTAAAAGGCAACCAACAAAACAAATCAAGGTCTAATTAGTCCAAAATGGACCGAATAAACCGTATTAGACTAAAATAAACCAAAATGCCATACTAATATAGCTCAATAAAAGTGTAATTTTTATTTTAAAAAAAAGTAATATTTCACACATATATACACTTATATTAGAGTAAATTAATATTTCTATTTTTTATTAAAATAATAATAATAATAAAATACTATAACAATTATGAAAATACACTTTAGAATTATGACTTTTCATCTTTGGCTTTTTCTCCACTTCCATGTCTCTTCATAAATAATTGAAAATTTTTTGGCTTCATCATCTCTTTGGCAGTGTCGGTAGCTCGTGTCCCACCTCTGCCATGGGCTCTACGTACGTTCTTCTCATAGCCACTCGTTGTGCCAACAACTAATTAAGTTAGCACCTGCCATAATATGTGTCATCTAGTAGGCTTGCCCAAAGTAAAACGTTAAGACGACACAAATTGCACAACTTTGGCAATGACATGGACATGGAGCAAGGAAGCAATAATGTGTGCAATAATGTGTTCAGATTATTATAAAAAGTAACAAGCAGTGTCAATAGGCCTTCCTTGACTTGCATCATAGTAGATGGACTCATTAGCATTTTTACCAACGATATTGCCAATGACTCTTATCTATTATTTTCATTTTTCAATTAATAAAAAAATAAACCATCAAATTTTTCCACAGACAATGGGCGAATTCGCAACTAGTCATTATTAAAGTTTGTAGCATGTGCGAATTAATGCCCATCACTGCAGCTAAATTATTAATTCACATTTTACAGTTGTTTAGGAGACAAAGATGGTTTTTCTAGTCAAAAGTTTACAATAATGAGTAAAAATTGGACAAAATATTTTGTCACAAAGTGCCAATACTTAAAACTTAAAAAGTACAACATAAGATATTGAGTGAAACTCTTGTAGACCCTTCAAATGCCCCAAACCAAATAAGTCCAAAACTCTTGCAATAAGGTGTCACTGAGATTGGAAAACAAATGATTCTAGTTTAGAAATATGACTAACCAAGCTGTCCAAGTTTTGGAGTGAAGAACCACCTTGTTGCAGGCAAAATTTTGCCTTGTCCTTCAACTTTGAAATTCTGTCTCTAATCTCCTCCCCTTCTTTCTCCACCATCAATCTTCTAATGCACCTCTCTATCATTAATCTATTCGATCCATTCTCTAGCTGCAGACCAACCTTCCAAACTTGGCTAACATACTTGGCATTTACCGTTTGGTCGGTGAAACAAGGCATACAAATCATAGGGACCCCTTCACATATACTCTCCAATGTTGAATTCCAACCATTGTGAGTCCAAAATGCACCTACAGCTGGGTGGGCTAACACTTCTAGCTGCGGAGCCCATTTTATAATATGAGCTTTTCCATTCAATGACTCAAGGAACCCACTTGGCAATGGTTCGAGCCATTCCGAGCCACGGACTAATCCAGGTCGAACCACCCACAAGAAAGGCTGATTGCTATTGGCTAGCCCCCAAGCAATCTCCAAAAATTGGGCTTCACTTAAGGCTGCTAAGCTCCCAAAGCTTGCATAGATTACAGATTTAGGATCTTGTTTGTCTAGCCAAGAAATGGAATTTTGGTCTTGGGCTAATAAGCTATTTGAAGAAGAGGTTAGATGGTATTTGTGAAATGGGCCTATTGGGAAGATTGGATTGGGAAATTCCCGGCGTAATGTGTCAAGTTCAGACTGCTCAAGCTCTTCAAAGGAGTTCCAAATGATTCCTAAAGAGGCCTTGCTTTCATCGACCATGCCAGCTACAATTTCATAATATGAATCAGGGTCCACATTATCTATCACTGGGAGATCTTTGACTTTGAGAGGTGGAAGCTCTGCCACTGGCTCTTCTAATTGAGAATCTGATAACAAAAAAAGTGGCATATGCAGTACAGATTTAGAGTAATGCCAATACAACATTTTTTACAACTTATTTGACAAGTTATTGATCCTCAAATCAACCGATTAATGAAACTACTTTATTGTTTACTATTCTTAACTTGCCGGAAGCGATGGTTGAAAGGTGATTAGTTGAAAAAATTATCGTATGAGACTATCTCATAGAGCATCCTCTCACAATATGTGAGTTTTATAACTGTGTCGAGTGAGTCCACCAAATGTATAAAAGAGGCGCTCCGTGATACGTCTCATGAGATACTTTCTTAATCCATTGAACTCACTTATTAAGTGATACTTACCTAGCAGCTCTCTTTTATAATTGAACCATGTCCTTTTCAATCTTGAGCTAAGAAAAAACCGTAAAAATTTGCGCTATAACCTCTCGATCAATTTCATTTAGAAAAAAAAAATACCGTTTTCAATGTGAATGAACAATTTGCACTCAATAACATTTTGTCAATACCTCAAATTATTTAAATTTTCAAACATCCATCAGTCTTAACAATTGAAATCTAAGCTAATTTGAATTTGACGTCATTCTCTTATGTTAAAGGATAATATCACTGCCACCAAAATTTTGGTTGCCTCACAATTTGTGTGCTAATGATGAAAGATATGCTTCGAGTCAGCAGTGAGGTTATTACTTTTGGGTTAAAATATACTTTTTATTCGTTCTAAAAAATATATATATACTTTTTAATTTTATACCTAATATTTATTCTAATTTCTCTTTTAGTCGTTAAAATTTTCAGTGTTCTGTTTCTATCCTGGAATTTTAAAAATGTTTTAACTTTCATCCATCCATCGGCTGGCCAAAATGGCCAAATAACACAAATTTCAAAACTTAGTAGCAAAAAAACACTGTTTCGGAAATAAATAGGGAAGTACCACTTTTCTGGTACTCGAGTTTCTTAAACTCGAGTTCTAAATGGTACTTGAGCTTAAGAAACTTCTTGGTACTCGAGTTTCTTAAGCTCGAGTACCATTTAGAACTCGAGTTTAAGAAACTCGAGTACCAGAAAAGTGGTACTTCTCTATTTATTTCCGAAACAGTGTTTTTTTGCTACTAAGTTTTGAAATTTGTGGTATTTGGCCATTTTGGCCTCCATCGGCTTCTATTAAGCTTAGAGACAAAAAATAAAACTAGGATTATATTCCCGAGACAAAAATAGAACCACAATAATATCGGTTTTGTTCCTAAAATATATATTTTTAGTGTTTTTTTTTTTAGAGTATTTATTATGTGAGACACAGCAACAAAAAGTTTAATTAAAGTACAAAATGATAAGTGGGGGACATTTTAAGTTTTTATAGAGAAAAATATAATTTTTTAATTTCTGAAAACAAGAATGAATCATCCATTATATTTCAAGGATTTATATTATATTGTTTCTCCTCTTTTACCTTTTTTTTGTTAGTAATAACAATATAAGCACACTCCCTTTGAGAAATGAAAGTATTATTTGGATCCGGTTAACAGATATCCCAAAAACATTTCTTAATAAACTATATTATGAAAATTTTGATACTATTCTTATGAAAAAAAAGAAAAAATTATTAGAAAATTTGTCCTTTTTTTTTTGGGACTTATCCCATAATAACTTTCATAAAACTAACAAATCATCCGGTAACAAAAAAACAACTGAGCAACCAAAAGCGATTCCTCTAAGACGGTGCTATTGATCACACTAACCAATGGATCATGTTCAGACTAGCATTGGATTGGATCCATCTAGACCTCATTCCTAGTTTTCCTCTGTACCCTACACATATATAAATGAGAAGGAACAACATACCTTGTATGGGGAGGTAACCCCTTTCCCTTGGCAGTGGAAATGCAGCAAAAACAACAAAAGAGGAAAGACCACCAGTCCTCAAAACAACCCTCGGGAGCTTAAGACTGTCAGCAACAGCTTGCGTGAAGTAAAAGAAGGCATCTGAGATTAAACAAGAAATAGGTTCCTCTGAGACATCAGACAAGAGCTTAACCATGCAATCCCGGAAAGGCTCTACACACTTGGTGTTGAGGAGTTTAGCAAGAGCTACAACATCTTTTGAAGAGGCTTCAGATTCCAAGATGCCATCTGGGATGGAGTGGAATGTAAAGTTGGGAAAGTTTGAAGGGTTGAGAGAGTTGAAGTTTGTGTATATTATGGTGATGGAGAAGCCTTTGGAGTGAAGAATAGTTGCAAGTAGTAGCATAGGGTTTATATGGCCTTGGAATGGCAATGGAAAGAGTACCAATCTGCGACCCTTCCTTTGCTCCATTTGGGTGTCTATTTGGTTCTCCATATGATTGTTGCTTCTATGTTGTTGAAGACTCACCAGGAATTTTTTTTTTTTTTTTTTTTTTTTTTTTTTTGAGATAAAGACTTATCAAGATAGACTGCCTTCAATGCCCACTTGCCTAGTGGACCCGAAATTTCATTCTAATTTAAAAGGAGCAAAGGTAATGCAACAGTAAGTTCTATCAGGATCCGAACTTGTACATATTTGTCCATATTGGACACGTGATTTAAGAATAGAATGTGGAAAGTACAGGGCCCTATAAATTTATTGTCTTAGTTCATGATTCCTTTTGACATATTTTGTTGCCATTTGATTGGATTTAAAGTACTAGATGCAACGGATCTAAACCAAATCCTAATAAAATGTCTTGATTTATTAAAAAAATGGTCATGTTAATAAATGTCGTTAAAATAATTGTTAATAAATCATAATAAAAAAATTTTGACACCGCTTTTATGTTAAATATAAAAAACTATCAACATCATTTATTGTTTTATTATTCCCTCGATAAAATGTTTTTAAAGATAACGCCTAAATCAATGTGGATTGGTTAACGTTTCTCACTAAAAAATATTGACAATTTAATACTAGAAATACTAACCCAAATTTCTTTTTTAACTACTTGCCTTCAAAATATATGTCCTGGATGGGCCTTACTAATTTGCTTATTTTAGACTTGCCAAAGCACTCTTGGTTTCTTAAAAAAATTAATGATAATAATAAAAATGATAGTTTTATTGAGACATTTCAGAAGTTACATAAGAAATCATAATATTGGGGCATTCCATCATTCATAAAAAATAAATAAATAACCCCAACAGAAGAATAGCATAAAATACCAACACTAGTGCCCTTGCCTCTTTTTTAGAAACCAAAGTAGCAAACTCACTTATGAGGGAGAAAAGAACATTATGTTTAGTATTAGGTTAAGTTAGCGAATCTTGGATTTAGATTTAGACTATGAATAAATTATGCTAATGTTCTTTATTGATCAAAGTCACAAAGTGTTAGCCTGTCCCTTTCTTCTTGAATGTGTTGATTTCAATAATAAAACTTTACTCTTGTTATACAAGTTAAAAATCACTAGAAGTTGTATGCCAAGCCATTTTACACATTTTGGCTAGCTATGAAAGAGGAAGTGGGCAGAAAATAAACAAGGAAAAAACCAATCTCTTCTTTAGCACAAACACTCCCCCAGACGTGCAAGAAAGTATTCAATAACTACTTGGTGTGCCTTCCATAAGAAATTTTGAAAAGTATTTAGGCCTTCCGGCCCTTGTGGGTAGAGGGAAAAAAACAAAGCTTTACCTACATCAAGGAGCGGGTGTGGAAAAAGCTTCAAGGCTGGAAAGAAAAGTTGCTATCTCAAGCCGGTAAAGAGGTGCTGATTAAGTCGGTGATACAAGCCATTCCAACCTATGCAATGAGTTGTTTTAAGCTTCCAAAGGGGCTGATCCAAGAGCTGGAGACCATGATTCGAAAATTTTGGTGGGGATATGGCAATGATAGAAGGAAAATTCATTAGGTAAAATGGGAACGCTTGTGTGAGGCAAAAGAAAAAGGTGGTATGGGGTTCAAAGAGATTGAAAAATTTATTGATGCTTTGTTAGCAAAGCAAGTATGGCGTATGATGCACAACCCAAAATCCCTTTGCCATAAGGTATTTAAAGCAAGATTTTTTCCTAATTGCTCTATTCTAGATGCCAAGGAAAGCACGGTGGGGTCGTATGCTTGGAAGAGCATCTTGAGTGCTAGAGAGGTGGTAAAAAAAGGCACGGTTTGGCGGGTTGGGAATGGCCAATCAGTTTGCATAAGGGAAGACAAGTGGCTGCCTGATCAAGTCTGCAAAACAATGTTAATTCCTCCTCCCTCTCTGCCACTTGATGCTAAAGTTTGCACTCTTATTGATCCTGAGTCAGCCACATGAAGGGTGGATCATGTCCAGCAATTGTTCACGCCACTTGATGCAAAACTGATTCTCAGCATCCCCCTTAGTCCTAGACTCCCACCGGACGTCTAATATGGTCCCATACGCCAACGGGTGTCTTTACAACCCGAAGTGCTTATAAAATGTTGGCTAATTCATCCATGGCCAATAATGCTAGTAGCTCAAATCCAAACCCCCAAAAGCAATTTTGGAGAGGCCTTTGGAAGCTACAAGTCCCAAATAAGGTGAAGGTTTTTGCGTGGAGAGCTTGCAACAGAGCTCTGCCTACAATGGATAATCTCTCTAGACGGCACATTGTTGATGTGAATATTTGCCCAGTTTGCAAGTCAGATGCTGAAGATCCTTTGCATGCGGTGCTGGACTGCACTGAGACGAAACAGGTGTGGAGTGAGCATGATTGGTTCAGCCAAGTCATCTCCTCCCCACCAGCTGATTTTACTGACCTTCTATCTAGATTTTTGCAGGTAACAGAGGATAACAAAGCTGAACTATTCATATGCATGGCTTGGAATCTTTGGCAGCGGCGAAACAAGCTGAGAATTGGTCTCTCAACTCCACCGCTGAACCTGGTTGGTCCACAAGCTGCCAAGTTGCTGCAGGATTTCCTAGAAGCACAAGAAGATCAGCCCACTTCAAACCTTATGGCTACTACCTCACAATCCTGGTGTCCACCGAGCACCCACCCTTTCAAAGCAAACTTCAATGGCGCTATATTCAACAACTCCCATTCAGCAGGTGTAGGCGTGATTATCCGTGACAGAACTGGAGCAGTAATAGCAGCCATGTCCGAGCGCATCCCTCTCCCTAATTCAGTCGTGGAGGTTGAAGCAATGGCTTGCAGAAGAGCGGTGAAATTTGCACTTGAAGTTGGCATTCAAGAAATCACTTTTGAAGGTGATTCGTTGACAGTGATCAAAGCTATAAATAATGCTAACGCAAGTGAGGCCCCATACAGCAATCTAATTAATGATATTATAGTGTTTGCTTCTGGTTTCTCCAAAGCAGAATTTAAGCATGTCAGAAGGTCTAGCAATAGAGTAGCAGACGCACTAGCAAAAAAAGCAAAAATCGGAGATGTCTTTCAAGCATGGATGGAAGACTTGCCTCCTGATGTTGCCCCCTTGGCTATCTTTGATGTTTACTAATTACTTTGTATTTGTTTACTTGTTTTATTCAATAAATGCCCAGACTTTAAGTCTGGTTTCTCAAAAAAAAAAAAAAAATCACTAGAAGTTAACATTACAAGTCAGACAATGACAAAAAAGAAAAAGCTAGACAAGTTTGTTTTTGCTAGCTAGAAATGGACGTAGTACGTTTTAACTTACAAAGGATAAGGGTGTTATTACGTCCATTTCTGGCAAATTATTTATTTGATGTAAGAAATCTGTATTTATTTATTTAATTACCTTCATCTGTGTTTGAGATTGTGATATACTTTTTATTTGTTGACTGCTTAAGCTCAATTTCGTTGCTCTATATATATATATATATATATATATATATATATATATATTAGAAGCTTCATTTCAATTCATGGAGGATCAATTATTGTTGCAAATATCATCTTTAGATTTATGAATGCGTGGAGATTATGGGGATTTGATGCTGATCACTATGATATGCTACCTATTTGCTGACTTCTTAAGCACAATGTCGTTACTATATATATATATATTAGAAACTTCACTTCATTTCATGGAGGATCAATTATTGTTGTAGATATCTTCTTTGAATGTATGAATGTATGGAGATTCTGGGGATTTGAAGCTGATCACTGTGATATGCTTTAAACATTTCAATGTCATTGTATGAATGTTTGAGATCATGATAAACCTCTTATTTGCTGACTTCTTAAGCTCAATGTAGTTACTGTATATACATATATATATATATATATATATATAATAGAAACTTCGATTCAAGTCATGGAGGATCAATTATTGTAGTAAATATCATCTTTAGTTGTATGAATGTATGGAGATTCTGGATATTTGAAGCTGATCACTGTGAAGTGTGAACTGCTTTAAACATTTAAGGTGGCATTTAATTATGCGTTTTTGAAATGGGGAAGTGTGAGGCAATGGTTTTTGCATTATTACTGCAGGTGGTAGTGGGGTTTGTATGATGAGCACCACTTGGAGAGATGAACAACGCCCGTCTTTCATCAAATTTATCTCCTCCTTCCTTAGTGCAAATTCTTTCCGTCTCAACTTTGTCCCAATTGCCCCAGTATGTGCATTCTACTTAATTGCTTGTTTTCTATGTTAAATTGGGTCTTCACTCAATATGGTGGTTTTGCTTGAAGGACTTTAATCTGATTCATTTTTTGCATAGTCCAGAAACTGAAGGGGCAATTTGCACATCTCTATGTTGTTGTCATCCTCCCAACCAAGGAACAAAATGAATTGTTTGTTCACTCCTATTTCAAGTGAGTCATGAAACTTATGTCCAAATTTACTTTTTGGATGTTTGAGTGATATGAAAGAGCTTGCTGCCTCACTTTGTGATAGTTACGGAATGGAGCTTGGTAAGCAAACATTTGTGCCAGTAGAAGACTTAGAGATGGGCTTTGAGAAGATTGTCAAGATAGCTCTCTTTCATGGGGGTAAGAGCTTATTCTCTAATGATCACTTCAAAGGATTCTTCTAAGTAGTTTCCCTAAGTAACCATATTGTTAGGACATATGTGTTTCATTTTATTTTGAACAGTTGTCATTTTTTTATGTAATTGGCTTATCCTTTGACAAAACGCACTCAGCTTGTATTTAGGTAGCTCTAGGATGATTTTAATACTTCAAGAAATAAGGTTTCAAGATCAAGTGTTAAAGTCATGCAAGTTGTCCAAGATTCAAGTTGAGAAGTGTCAGTTTTTAAAGCTTGACACTTAGCTCGACACTTGGCTCAACAGCTGCTCGATAGCACCTCGACACCTCTTGTTGTCGAGATTTAAGAAAAACAGATTCTGATTCTGTTTTTTATTCTAATCCGTACATGTGTCTTTAGGATTTTTTTTCTTCTAACCCTAAACATATAAAAGAATTATTTTAAGGGCCGTCAAAGTATACACAAGTTGCACAAGCATTGAGAAACCTTTGTTCAAGCAATTTGTGACCTGAGACAAAATTTATGCTCTAGTTCATCTTTATTGTGAAGAAGTTGCTGTGTAATGTGCACCATAGGATTTTATAACCAAGCATCTTCTTGATCTTCATCGTGTGGATGAATTGAAGAACTTTGCGGCCAACAACTTTCTCTAGTTGGTGATTGAAGTCGCGTACTGGGATCCGCGCAATTGATTAGTTACGTACTTGGGAGCCGTGCATCAAAAGGAGAAATTGTCACTACAAAACAAGTCCAATCGGATATTGGGGTAAGGGTTTAACTGTAAGTTGGTAAGATACTTGGGATTCCTTTACTTGTAACCGCTTGTTGTGATAATAGTGAAATTTCGGGAGTGGTGACCTTAAAATCACCCGGTAGGGTTTTTGCCGTGTAGGTTTTCCCCATTCGTAAACAAATCACCGTGTCAATTTATTTTTCGCTACACACTTTAGTTTATTGGTGATTTGTTTGTACTACCACGATATTTGCATGTTAATTTGATTAATTAATAACTTTGCTAATTAATCAACTTAATTCATCACAAGGGGTCAACGCATTTATGGCCTATTACATATGAATTGCAGTATGCAAACGACAAGATGTCATAACAAAATTAAAGGCTGAGGTCAGTTGATTAGAATTATTTACATGCTTCAATTTCGTGTTTATAAATTCAGTATGAATATTAACAATATTAATTACTATTTTATTCAAAATGCACCTGTGTATATGTGCTTATCTTTTCTTGTTTGTAAAGAGGAAACAATCAGTGCAGGCAATGGACGTTTTCCTCAGAGTGCTTACATCCATACCAGGCATAGAAAATCATGATGCAAATGCGGTATTTCTGTACCCCATACAAAACTAGTTCAATTCTGTTGTTTTCCCCCCTCTTACTTGCATCCATGCATCATTCTGTGAGAACTTCAAAGTTGTAATCTTATTGGATCATATAAGGTGTTTTACAATTCTTAACAATTAATATGTTAATTTGTTCACATTTCCAGTTTTGACCCAAAAAAAAAAAAAAAGATATAGTTACATGCATGATACATCTGTCCTGTCATACACTACACTATGCTAATTGCCTCAAATACTGGAAATGTTTTGAACTCTAAATCATTTTTTATTATATTGTGGACTAATCTGAATTGTTTGAAATTTATAATGGAATTGTTCGCCATAAATCTATTAATTGTCTAATGGGTGGGGACATGGCCCTTACCCCATATTCTTGCAAACTGCTTTGCATAAGCACTGGCAACCAAATCTAATCAAATCATGTTTAAGAAACTTGAAAATACATTGGTTCTAGAAACTAAACGTATTCTCTTGACAACTAAGTCTACCTTTCTGTTTAATTGATTCACATAGCATCTCCACTATGAGACCCTGATTTCACATCAAGTGGTCAGTAAAAGAAATTATGGTTAATGACCCATAAAAGTCCATACAGCTTATTAAAGGATTTTGTCAGGCTAATTCCTGCAATATGATGGGCCTGACATTATCTAAGAATATCTTGCATTGATTTAGTCAATTGATTTGATCATTGAGGTTTTTAAGACATTGACATTTTGACATTTCTCTTCAGCTTAATCAAGCTATTGGTCCAATTGAGGCAATTGCGAAGGCATCAAAGGAGTACATTCTGCAAAACACAGATCTTTCAGCTGACAAGGCAGAAATCATTTCTAGGTTTTTCAGGAATCCAAACTTTTACATGAGCCCCAAGATCAATAGATCAGAGAAACAGGTGATTTAAATGAAGTTTTAAAATGTTTTGTGAAGCAGACTTGAGTCGATAATTTTTTAACCTTGAATGGATCACTAAGATTTCTATCATAAGAATCTTTCCAAACTAAAACCATTGCAAGTAGAGGAGCATCAAAGATTGCTGTTTTTGAGTCACAATGATTGGTTATATCAGTAGCTTTGTTATCTCTCTCTCTCTCTCTCTCTCTCTCTCTCTCTCTCTCATGTGTATTTGGAGCTCTAGCACTGTCGAATATCGTAATTTAAGGCAACACTTATTTCAACACATGTAACATATCACTTTAAGTTTAAATTATTATATAATTATTATATAAATCACAATTTAAATTATGACTTATGTGTACGAATGTGTCTACTAGTAAGTAGTAATTATCCTTTTTGTTAACATAGCTGAAATTTAAGACACTTCCTTAGGAATGAGAAAGCTCTATAAAGAATTTGATAGCTCTTCTTAGGTCAATATTCCATGAGCAATGGAGACACAAATTTTCACAATTTTTAAAAATTATGATGCAAGCAATAACACTTCGTATGGACTCATCACAAATGACATTTTTCTTAAGCACTCATTACAATAGGCCATATGTCAATATTTATGAAAAGTTTTGTGTCACTAAATTTATTGTTTTTTCATGTGTTCATAAGCAACCAAAATAAAAATAAAAAATAAAAAGTCCCAAGCGTATAGGAAAATGCTAAAACTATAACCAATTTTACTGCAAAATTCTTATAAATGATGTGGCAAAAAATGTTATTGATGTGGCTGCAACAACATAATAATATTAATAAATGTGTGAATGGCTTTTTTATAATTAATGTTACATCAATTTGTAAAATTTATATAGTGCTTTACATAGTAAAATTTTTAGGGGGTGTTTTGAGATGAAATTTTTGTAGTTTTCTGAAATACATGTGGGTGAAAATGTGTATGTAATATTGTTTAAAATGTAAAAATGTGAGTTTGGGATAGGCTATCAAACAAGCCCTTAGTGTTTTTGATCACTCAAGTTGATATCATACTAATGTGTGGGTGTATACGTGCTAAAAAAAACTCTAGGTAATGAGGACATGGACCACTTGATAACAACTGTGCCAAGCATGGAAAGTTTTCTCCATTACCGAGACCTCCCAAGTTTTTGTCGAGGCATAGACCTTAACCACTTCAATCTCCCTATCTTTGTAACCGAGACTCAACGAAGCCCTCAAGCGCATGCCCTCATACTTAACACGTTTGAAGACCTAGAAGGACTTGCACTCTCGCACATACGAACTCATTGTTCTAAAGTTTACACCATTGGACCCCTCCATTCACCTCTAAAGTTTCAACTTGAAGTCAAAAGATCATTGTCCCAATCTCAATCTTCGAACAGCCTCATTAAAGTGGATAGGAGCTGCATGACATGGCTTTGAAGTCTGTAATTTATGTGAGCTTTGGAAGCATTAGTACCATGACAAAGCATGAGCATCATGGTTTTTGAACCCGGACCGGACCGTACGGTCCGACCGGATTAACCGTGAACCTCTCACAAATACGGTTCTTTTAGCCTTCAAAACCGGCTATGCCAAAAAATCAGAAATCCGTTAGAACCTCGGTCCAACCGCACGGTTCTAAGAACCGTGATCAGACCGCTGATCACGGTTCCTTACTTCCCTTTAATCTGAACCTTAAAAAAAAAAAAAAAAAAAAAAAAAAAAAAAAAAAAAAAAAAAAAAAAAAACAGAGAAAAACTGTACATCACGCTTACAGCCATTGTTGAAGGCTGAAGCTTCAACCACCATGAGATGCTATCAGACTTGAGATCGCCATCTTCCTATTATTCTTTCTCTATTTTGCTCGCACCCCTGTCTGTGTTTTTGACATGCGCTGTTTCTTCAATTTTTTCCTCCGGAGTCTTCTTCAGTTTTGGGTAAACGAAGTTCCCTTTTTTTTGCTTTTGCTTTATCTTTGTTGCTTTCCTTTATTGACGTTGCTTTCCTGTCAACCACAAATATATGCTTTCCTGGCAACCACTTCTTTTTGTTTGAAACAAGTCAAATAGTTGTCAAGTCAACCACTGTTAGTCTAGGCTCTACCTTCGTATTTATCCTAGAATTTTTTTTTTTTAATTCATAAACGGTGGACTATTCAAATGGGCTTGAGCATAAAAAAAGATTGTTTAGATTGTCAAATGGGCTTAGCTATTTAGACATTAATTTATCTCTTTACTATTTTATTGAGTCTCATAAAATAAAAATAAAAAATATTGAGTACTCAAATGAGCTTTATCATGACTTAAGAGTTTTAACAAAATTTTTAAATATATATATATATGTATGTATATAATTATTTAACTTTATTTTTAGATAAAGTTTCAATTTTTTACTAATTTAATATATTTATTTATATTTTAAATAATTATTAAATTAATTATGACGTCATCACGGTTCGACCTCGGTCCAACCTTAAAAACCTTGAACCTCTCTCTTTTACGATTCATTGAACGGTCCGGGTTTCAAAACCATGATGAGCATATGGAGTTTTGGTTTGGTTTGCTTTGGTGAATAGCAAAAAATAATTCTTGTGGGTCTTACGATCCGACTCGGTTGCTGGAGAGCATGATAGGAATGAGGTTCCAATAGAGTTGGTGGAGGGGACAAAAGAGAAAGGGTACATAGTGACTTGGACCCCACAAGAGGAGGTTCTAGCCCACCATGCGATAGGCGGGTTTTTGACTCATAGTGGCCACCATGCGATAGGTTCTAGCCCACCATGGTTGGAATTCAACCTTAGAAAGTATAGTAGCTGGGCTGCCCATGATTTGTTGGCCTTACTTTGGTGATCAACAATTGAATAGTAGGTTTGTGAGTGAGGTTTGGAAGTTAGGGCGATAGATTCATTGTAGAAATGATGGTGAATGATTTGATGGGGGAAAGGAGGGAGGAGTTCATGAAATCAACAACTAAGATCGCTAGGTTGGCAAGAAAAAGTGTAAGTGAAGGTGGGTCCTCTTATTGTAATTTGGACCTCTTGGTTAAGGATATAAGGTTGACGAGCATGGGAGCAGATTAATTGGTTTTTGTGTATCAAATAATAGCATGCCTATAATAAGGGATTTTAAACTTCCTCGTGAACATGAAGGAAGCCACTTGAATTATCTGGTTTGAAAATAAGAGGCCATTGGCAACACGAAAAATAAATCTGCAATTAGATAGATTGGTTTTTTGTTGCTTTACTAATTTGGTGAAAATGTAAAAGTAGGTAAGAGCAGAAGAAATGAGATTGTAATAAATTGCACATAAACAAATACTTTTATAAACTAAATGAAAACTAAAGGTAAAAACACTAATCCAAAGCATACTAAATCAACTTATCTTGAAAAATAGGAGCGAACGTTATAGACTGAAACTCTCTCTAAAATAAAAATTAATAATAATAAATAAATAAAAACTTATCTGGAACAATAAAACATCCCACACATAGCTGGTACAAAAACATTTTCATTATAAATAAAAAAGGAAAGGGACAATCAATTTGTAAAAAACCTTCTTAGTAATTAAACGATCATGTTCAGAATATTTCCCCTAAACATAATTCTAGCCAGTTGCTAAAATCTCAAACACTAAACTCAAATGATCCCTTGGATTGAATTGGAAACCAAGTAAACTAAAATAAACAATCAAGCATTTATTATTGAGGATATAAAAATAAAAAACAGAAAATTCAAGATTGAAGGACTAAAATGATAATATATAACTAGTTAAGTTCTCTAGGGATTGGTACGAAGAACCCCCTTGTCTTAGACAACCATCAATCTTTTCCTTCAAATGCTCAATTCTCTCTCTCATCTCCTTCCCATCTGCCTCCAGCATTAGTCTTCTAATTGCTCTGGTTATCTCCATTCTTTCTATCTTATTCTCCAAATGCACCCCAACTTTCCAAACATGGCTCACATATCTAGCATTCACCATTTGATCACCGAAAAAAGGTTGGCAAATCATTGGAACTCCTTCGCATATACTCTCTAACGTGGAATTCCATCCATTGTGTGTCCAAAATCCCCCAGTGGCTTGATGGGCCAGCACTTTTTCTTGTGGAGCCCATTTCAAAATATGACCCCTTCCATTCAAATTTTCTAGGAACCCATTTGGCAATGATTCTAGCCATTCTGAGCCACGGACTAATCCAGGTCGAACCACCCACAAAAAGGGTTGGTTGCTGTTGGCTAAGCCCCAAGCTATCTCCAAAAATTGGGCTTCATTTAATGCAGCAATGCTTCCAAAGCTCACATAGATTACGGATTTAGGTGCTTGAGTGTTTAACCATGAAATTGAGCTTTGGTCTTGTGTTAGTAAGCTACTTGAAGAGGCTGGAAAGTACTTGTGAAATGGGCCTATTAGAAAGGTTGGGATTGTAAACTCCTGTTTACAAGCGGTCAATGCCAATGGTTCAAGGTCTTCAAATGAGTTCCAAATGAGTCCAGAGGAGGCCCTGACTTCTTTTATAGCGAGAGACAATAGTTGATAAAAGTCCTCTGAATTGCGTGTGGCAATCATTGGAAGATCTTTTACTTTCAGTGGCGGAAGCTCTTGCACTAGTTCCTCTAATCGAAATTATGGGAAATGAAGGGAAAAAAAGTTACTATTACTCATAAGACAGTACAAAAAACAATTGGATTAATTAAGCAAATAAGTAGATGGACGACATTATGATAGGAAACATTAACCTTCACCTATTTTCAAATATATTGGTTTAATTTTGTAATAATCTAAAATGTTCAATGGATTAATGATTCTTATACAAGAGATAACAATGTGAAAAATAATAATAGTTTTTTTTTTTTTTTTTCTAAGTACAAACAAGTGCTCCCATTTTTCCTATAT
The DNA here is from genome assembly GCA_032878915.1 of Castanopsis chinensis. Lineage (NCBI taxonomy): Eukaryota > Viridiplantae > Streptophyta > Magnoliopsida > Fagales > Fagaceae > Castanopsis > Castanopsis chinensis. Next base: position 2,817,491 of record JAVQMG010000079.1, read on the forward strand.
ACACATTTCAGTCCAAAAATTCAGATTCAAGTAAAAAATAGTAAGTCATTGGGACATACTAATTCAAATCAAGACAAAAGTGACTATCGATATTTATTATTTATTATAGATTTATTTGAGTGGTTGTTAAGTTATGATTTTTCTCATAACATTTGTATTGGCTTATTCCATTACAAAAAGGTGTTGTAATTTAATTAATATATCTCCTTGTATTTTTGCGGGATTTATTTGTATTAGGTTTAGTATTAATTGGTGGAGATTTGATCAAGACAGTTAAAAGTCACATGAGGAGCACATGTCGGAAGTTTAAGAGTCAAGTGCCAGCTGTGGAAGTTAAAGAGTCATGTGCTAGTTGTGCCAGCTATATCTCGTGACTCAAGTGACCCGTGAAGTTGCCTGCAAATTTTCCCTGTTAGCAGAAATGTGACTTTTCGTATTCCCTCTCCACTCATACTATATATACCTTCATTACCCATAGGAATGGTGAGGAGCCTATTGAGTAAAAAACCCTAAGAGAGATTTCTACAACACACCCACCTTATAAAAGAGAGAGTTACTCACTCTTAGAGGGAAATCTTTGCAGTCTCTTTTCCTTCCTCTCCCATTGTTATACCCATTGAGGGGAGATTTATACCCAAACACAACTCACACTCATTTAGAGTGTTGAGAGTGGTTTTGGAACTTAGGAAGCATTGGAAGATGCCAAGGATGGTGGATGCAATATGGAGTTTATTGCAGGAGCCGGAAAGCTAGAAAAAACACGGTTAGGCTCAACCTTATTGGAGCAAGAAGCTTGGAGGGCTTAGGTACATTGCGTAGATTAGGCTTGGAAGATCTATTGCTATTCATTTATTCTAACTTTATTCTCTAGTGGATCATTTTACTGCTTGGAAGACAGCGAAGAGGTTTTTCGCCAAGTTCTTCGGTTTCCTTTTCGATAACACGTGCCGGTGTTATCTTTGTATTTGCATCTCACTTCTCTTACTCTTTAACCTTTAATTGCTACTGTGTTTATGATTATTTATGTGTTAAAGTAGTTTTCCAAATTTGGTATAATTTATATTTATCATTCCGTACATATATTATTTGAATATAAGCTTGTGTTGGTTAATTTGATATTGGGGATCTAAACATTCACTAGTGTTTACACACTAAGTGAGCTTTCAATGGTATGTACCTAATAATCTCATCAATGCATACAAAAAAGTTTGAAGCCCTATTAATGTTGGTAGGTAGACTATATCTCTCATTCTTATTCACATTAAGCGGTCATAACTTAAAATTAAAAATTTTAAAAAAAAAAAATCTAGGTAGAAAGATAGAAAGAGAAAACAGAAAAAAGCAAAGAATTAACATAGTTTAACCTGACAACTTATATCCACAATAAAAAAATCTAAGTAGATACAATTTATTGTAAGCTTGTGCTACAAAGAATTTAATATAGAATATATATATATATATATATATATATATATATATATATATGAAAGAATACATTAAGCTGATGATATTAGGTATATACATGTGAATTGAAGTCCCACATAGAGAAGAAAAAAATGATTAATTAATATAACATAACTAGACTAAAAAATATGGGAATGACTTTTTAGGTTAAGTGGCATCAATTTCATAAAATCATGATCTATTTTTTATGTGAATTTTTTAATATATAATATGACACTATATTCTAACATAAAAGGACATTGTGCCCATCAGTATGTACATTTGTACTAACCAAACTTCATGCTCAATGCTTAGCAGGAACTATCAGCAGAATGTGGGGAAGATGTCGAGCTATTGATGAAAACAAAGATGGTACAGACATCCCATATTCACATGGGAAACCATGTGATAATAAATACCTAAGCCAGTTTTCCAATGTGGTCGTAAAGAACTAGACAGAAAGTTCCAATGTATGTCAGAGATTTTTTTCCCCTTAACATCTAAGAAATACCGAGAATATTAACACTATTATAAATTTTACTACAAAATAAATGTGGTTAGAACCACTTCGTCAAATATTATAAATAAATTTTAAATTATTTTTTGTAATTAATGACACATTAATTTGTAAAATCTTATAAATTTATATTATTATTGACATCACTCCTAAAGACAAAATTTTTCATATTATGCCAACTTATTGTCATTAGTGTATAAAAGAAGGGAAATGCTAAATATCAATGGTATAGATAAGCGAAAGTAATTTTTTTTTTTTTAAACAGTTGTGATAATTAACTTTATTCAAAAATGAAAATGGATGAAGGTGATTGAATAGAACGGTAGAACAGACGCATTAATAGCTAGCTAACATAATTTGACACAATTTTTTTTTTTTTTATGAGATAATTTGACACAATTTGACAACTCATAAACTGTCACTTTAATGGGGTCCAAATTTCGATTGATAAATGTAATTGAATTAATGAATTTTTTTAACTTTTTAAATGGTAGGTAAATTGAGAATAGAATTAGAGCAAAAACCATCTGTTCTAATAGCTGATACCGTGATAAACAATCACTTATATGACAAGAGATTAAGCTGTTAAAAATTTATGAATGTTAAACTCTAACTGAGAAATGCACCTTGAATGGAGAGGTTCTTATTCTTTTCACGCAGATGTGGTAAGGCAACAAAAGCAAGAAATGAGTAGACACTGGATGTCCTTAACACAATTCTTGGGGTCTTGAGGATTTCAGCCACAGATTGAGTGAAGTGCCACATAGCATCTGTGATTAAACAAGCAACAGGGTCCTTAGAGACATCAGCTAATAACTTAGCTAAGCAATCACGAAAGGGTGTGATACAATTGTTATTCATCAACGTGAGGAGCCTTATACAATCTGAAGTGTTTGATTCACTTTCCAAAAGGCCATCAGGAATGGAATGAAATGTGAAATGAGGATAGTTAAAATGATTGGGAGGGTTGAACTGTGTGTGGATGATGGTGATAGAAAAGCCTTTGGTATAAAGGATGCTTGCTAGCTGAAGCATAGGGGTTATGTGGCCTTGCAAGGGCAATGGGAAAAGTATCAGCCTGCGGACTCTTTTTTGTTGCATATGGATCTCTCTTGTGATCTCCATGGAATTGAATAATGAAACTCTCTTTCCTTCCTCCCTCAATTTAAAGTCACAAGTTTATGAATGAAACTAAGTTGTACAAAAGGTGAAATAATAATTTTGATTGTTATAAGTGTTTGTCGGGTGTGGAGGGTAAGAGTTGAGGTTCAAGTTTCTAGAAGAGAGCTTCACACACATATACACTTAGATTAGGTTAAAGTAAAATTTTTATCTTGTATAAATAAAAAAAGAATTATTGTTGTACTTTTCATATATATAAAATTTATATCAATTTATAGATTAATTATGGTTGTCCTTTACTATGAGGTTAAGATACCAATGAATTTCATTTATGGTATACGCAAGATTCAAACCATAATATTTTATTTTAAGATGTGAGACTTTATTGATTGAACTAACTAAAATCCATGCCACATAAGATTATTAATTTTTGGTAAATAATTGCCACATAAGATGAAAAGGCACACCTCACAAGTGCAACTGTATTAGTATAGTGCACCATGTAAATAAACTAAGATTGAGCTTAGGAAATCAATTGTCACTTAACAAAGGATTTGGATTTCAATTCTGCCTACATAAAAAAATAAATTAAAAAAAAATCAACCAATCATCATAGAGCAAATGACATAAATTTAAATTAAATCATACCCAAAATATATAAATAAATAAAATCAACTTAAGGAAAACAACTTTTTTTTTAGGACTACACCCGTTGCCACCTACCATTATAGTGTAATGGGGTGAAAGCGAACCACAGACGCATGCAACAATGGTGCCAAGCACAAGGAGCTATTAAATTTTTGTATTAAATTTTGTAGTTGTGTCCAGTGTAGACTGGGGGACCACAATTCCCTATCTGCAGCATGGGGACTATTGTTTAGTTTACTAGTTTCAATTATCTAGTGAACCCAGGGTGATTTTATTAATTCACAGTTATTCATATACAGTGAACAAAGATACTTATTTCCAAAGAGGTACAGTCAATATGAAGTGAAGTGATAACAAGAGAAAAACACTTTATTTTTTATGATTCAGCAACCAAAAAAAAAAAAAAACTTTATTTTTTTATGAAGGGTTTGGTTAATATATGCTCTTAGCACATACATTAATCATTCATTTTTAAAACATTTAATGAAAAATTGAAAAAATTGTAAGAAAAAGTTAGTAATTTTTTGGTTTTTTTATAAAAAAAAAATTTCTGAAATAGTTTATTAATATATACTCTAAGTATATAATATAGCAAAACTTTTGAATAAGAATTTCATTAAACAATAAAAAAAAAAAAACTGCACAAAAAACAAGAAGAACCACCTTCTCTAGGTCATGGGCAAAAGTGAAACTCCGAGACGTAAGAGATAGGGATCACTCCGACCTAATTTGATAGAATGCACATTTAGCAAGATTGTGACCAACAAAGTAAATAGAAAGTTAGTGAAGATATAAAATACAAACCAATTATCAAAAGAATCCAAAAAAGATCTTTCATAAAATAAAAAAAGATCTTGTCTTAAAGAATAATATTCTCAATAGACAAGTGAATAAATAAGGTGGGGTTCTACAAATTTTGTATGACATTGAGGCTGTCCTGTCCCCTTTGCACATCAAATAATACCACATTTAGCAAGATTGTGACCGACAAAGTAAATAGAAAGTTAGTGAAGATATAAAATACAAACCAACTATCAAAAGAATCCAAAAAAGATCTTTCATAAAATAAAAAAAAAGATCTTGTCTTAAAGAATAACATTCTCAATAGACAAGTGAGTAAATAAGGTGGGGTTCTACAAAGGTTGTATGACATTGAGGTTGTCCTGTTCCCTTCGCACATCAAATGATACCACATTTAGCAAGATTGTGACCAACAAAGTAAATAGAAAGTTAGTGAAGATATAAAATACAAACCAACTATCAAAAGAATCCAAAAAAGATCTTTCATAAAATAAAAAAAGATCTTGTCTTAAAGAATAATATTCTCAATAGACAAGTGAGTAAATAAGGTGGGGTTCTACAAATTTTGTATGACATTGAGGCTGTCATGTCCCCTTCGCATATCAAATGATACCACATTTAGCAAGATTGTGACCGACAAAGTAAATAGAAAGTTAGTGAAGATATAAAATACAAACCAATTATCAAAAGAATCCAAAAAAGATCTTTCATAAAATAATAAAAAGATCTTGTCTTAAAGAATAATATTCTCAATAGACAAGTGAGTAAATAAGGTGGGGTTCTACAAAGGTTGTATGACATTGAGGCTGTCCTGTCCCCTTCGCACATCAAATGAGATTAAACAAGAAATAGGTTCCTCTGAGACATCAGACAAGAGCTTAACCATGCAATCCCGGAAAGGCTCTACACATTTGGTGTTGAGGAGTTTAGCAAGAGCTACAACATCTTTTGAAGAGGCTTCAGATTCCAAGATGCCATCTGGGATGGAGTGGAATGTAAAGTTGGGAAAGTTTGAAGGGTTGGGAGAGTTGAAGTTTGTGTGTATTATGGTGATGGAGAAGCCTTAGGAGTGAAGAATAGTAGCAAGTAGTAGCATAGGGTTTATATGGCCTTGGAATGGCAATGGAAAGAGCTCCAATCTGCGGCCCTTCCTTTGCTCCATTTGGATGTCTATTTGGTTCTCCATATGATTGTTGCTTATATGTTGTTGAATACTTACCAAGATTTTTTTTTTTTTTTTTTTTTTTGAGATAAAGACCTATCAAGATAGACTGCCTCCAATGCCCACTTGCCTAGTGGACAAAGTCACTAAGTGTTAGCCTGTCCCTTTCTTCTTGAATGTGTTGATTTCAATAATAAAACTTTACTCTTGTTATAAAAGTTAAAAATCACTAGAAGTTAACATTACAAGTCAAACAATGACAAAAAAAAAAAAGCTAGACATGTTTGTTTTTGCTAGCTAGAAATGGACGTATTACGTTTTAACTTACCAAGGATAAGGGTGGTATTACGTCCATTTCTGGAAACATCAATGCCTTTCATAGCTAAAGCATTCAAAGCAAATTATTTATTTGATGTAAGAAATCTATATTTATTTATTTAATTACCTTCATTTGTGTTTGAGATCGTGATATACTTCTTATTTGCTGACTTCTTAAGCTTAATTTCGTTGCTTTATATTGCAAATATCATCTTAGATGTATGAATGCATGGAGATTCTGGGGATTTGATGCTGATCACTGTGATATGCTTCCTATTTGCTGACTTCTTAAGCTCAATGTCGTTACTCTATATATATATATATATATATATATATATATATATATTAGAAACTTCGCTTCATTTCATGGAGGATCAATTATTGTTGTAAATATCTTTTGTGGCTGCCCAAATATGGCAATTGGGCCTGAAAAGTATTTGGGCTCACAATCTATTTGTATTGTGGGCTTTCGAATTTCCTACAATGGGTGACTCTACGTTCGGCAGTCTAAGTACCCCAATCCCCTTTGTACATATAATCACTCTCTCCCTATTTCTTAATGGATTCCCCTTCTCTCCCTAGTTTCTCCCCCCCCCCCCCCCAGCATTGCCAGCCCCTCCACTGAATCTCCCTTACCTATTTATAGTCAGAGTTAGTGGGATCGCCATGATTACTTCACTGGTCAGTGGAAGGAGAGGTCCAATATTGTTTCTCCTAAGTGGGTATTTAATTACGAGTGAAAGAAGGTGATAGTGGCATTGGAACTAACTCCACCGTTAGATCTACTGCCCAGCAAAGGTTATCCCTAGGCAACGGAATGGAGGTCTAATACCGTTACTTGTAATTGGAGGTTTAGTGGTGAGGAGAAGATAATAGTGGCATTAGAACTAGTTCCATCAGTAGATTTGGTGCTCGGCAGAGACATTCCCTAGGCTATGTCGTGCACCGCAAGTTCAACCTACCTCGGGAGACATAATCATCGGGGGTGGTAAGGCTTCACCTTTGCCAGTCGCGCCGTGAATGATTCCGTCCCCAAGTTTCGGGTTTTTGACGAGCATAAAAACTTGTCTGGAATGAGCCAGTCGGTTTGATCAGTGTTATGTCCTCACACGGGTTATTACCTCTATGGGCCCCTGAGTAGATGGGCTTGGAGGAGGGTAATGCCCATACAATAGCCCCCCCTTGATTCATGCTCGGCTCTCGGCAATGAATCAAGGATTATGAGGACTAAGCATTATTCGACAATCCTAGTGGGTGGGTTACCGGAAACGAACCAATAATAATTCGAGTCGCGGTGACAATTTCCCGAAATCGCCGATCACCCCTTTTATGCGCGGTCAGGGTAATTATCGTAGACTATTTAAAAGTAGCACTGTGCCAGATTGTCACGTCTGTAATTATAACCTGTTGGTTTGTAAACCGTCTGACGATTCATGAACTGTCTGACGATTCATGAACCGTCTGACGGTTCGTAAACTGTGCTCACGCGTGTGGGGAGGTTACCCAAGAAAAGCTGGGAGGGTTTTTTCCCGCTTCTAACCTCATTAAATGCCTTCATACCTATACATACCCCCTTTTAGGTCCTCATTTCATTTTTTGCATTTTCTCACTCTCAATATCTTCTCTGCCGAGCATTCTACTCTTATGAATAAACACATCTTCAGTTCTCCACTCTTTAGAGCCCCAAGTAAGTTCTCTCTACCTCTTTCTTCTTCTTCTTCTTTTTTATTCCTCTTTGCTTCATACTTTAGGAATGGGTTTTTCTCATCTTCTCACCCCTGGGGCTGCCTTGGCTAGTTTTAGAGAAACCTTTGGTATCCCCAAGGACGTTGATATCGCGTATTGCAATGAGGGCGACATTGCTCTCGAGAGGGACGTTGGCCAAAACGTAGCATTTTTTCCGTTAATGTCCGTACTTAAGGGAGGGGTTAGGTTTCCTGTAGACCCCCTCATCATAAGCACCCTAGGGTTCTATGGCCTATGCCCCAACCAGCTTTCCCCCAATTTTTATAGGGTTGTTAGTTGTGTCAGTCGGCTAGATCAAATGTTTGGGCTGCAGCTAAACCACCATAACATCAATTTTATGTATATAAACTGTGTAGAAATTTTACTAGCGACTATTATTTAAAGACTAGAGATATGCGGGTCTAGCTTATATCTTGTCTGCTTGACTCTAATAGGAACTCTGCCGAGGAATTTGTTCGGGTGCGTGGCAACTAGCTCGCCGGTGAGCTACTTTGCCTGCTTTCGCCACGCGACGTTGGTTAGTACCAAGATTTTTCACTTGTTTCAGCTTTGCGTTTTATTCGTGTATTTAACTGACTAGTATTTTCTTAGGCTTGTTGTAGAGTCGAAAAGGTTTTTGCCGGACTCCAGATTTATACACGCGCGAGATCTCAATTTCATTCTTAGGTCGGAGATTTTTGTACACAACGACGGGCAACTTAGGGCGTCTCCTTTGATTCTCGGCATTAACCCGATGTACACCCCTTGGCAAAACTTCAGCCAAGCACTTTTGGTAGACAATCCGCTCCTGTCATACATTGACGTTCGGTATAAAAAATTCCTTCCTCCCGCGCTCACTACTGGCAAAGCTCGAGACCTTGGCCCCCATTATACCACCGTGGATGACATCGCGCCTGTTAGGGATTAGTTTGCAGAGCGTGTGTCTCAAAATCGAAGAAGACACGAAGCCATCAAACAGCCAAAAAACGCTGCCCCCATTGCCGAGGAGGAAGCCGCCGAACCCATAGGTACTTCGGCCACTGAAACCGACCACGCAGCAAAGATGGTAAAACATAGAACTATGACCTTTGCTTGATTTTTGCCCGGCGCCAGTCCTATTACTCAGCCTCAGCTCCTTCAAGGGAAAAGTCAGGCTGTTCCCACTGGTGAAGTTAGAAAAAGGAAACGTACTGCTGAAAGGACTCCTCCTGTCCCAGGTGAAAATCTGCAACAGACTCCTCCCCGCAAAAAAGGCGGGCCCAAGATCCGAAAGGCCATAGTTGTTGTTGAGCCAACAGCCCAAGCCAGGACGAATATGGCATCTTCCTTCCAATAAGAGGCTATTTGGCGGCCCAACTTCAGATTGGACGGCAAACCTCTCTCTGCGACCACCAGCATTCGGATGTAGGCGCAAGGCCTCCTTTTGCCCGAGGATGCACTTTTCTTCTCCGATGGTGATGATGAGTGGCTAGCTAGGCGACTTCAATGGCATACTATTGCAGTAATTTCCCAACTCTTTTTCATGCCTTGTGATATGTAGGAATTTCTCTAGCCTTGTCACTCTACCGTCATTATATTTTCAGGTTGCACAATTAACTTGTATCATGGACGGGAGATTGAAAGAGGCGGCTGAGGCTATTAATCGAGCGAAGGAACTAAGGGCTGCTACCGAGACCATAGCCAAAGGGAAAGAAGAAGCTGCCAATGCTTCAGAAAGAAAGGCAATAGACGCTGAGAAGGCTCAGCAAGCGGCAGAAAGTAAATTGGGGGGCATGACGACCAAAATGGAGGAGACCGAGCTTGAGCTGGCGAAGGCAAACAGCTTGACCCTTGCTCAGGCTGACCAAATCACCGGCTTGAAGGACGCTCTTAAAGCCTGTGAGGACAAATGGTACAATGCAGGTTTTCACGGAGGCAAAAAATTTGGTGGAGCCCATTATCCACCAAGCTTAGTAACATGGGTTTGGCGAAGGGTGGTTGGCTGCCTTACAAGCTATGGGGGTAACCGAGGATTCCCCGCTGTGGGATCCCAAGCAGACCCCTTATCTGGCCCCACCTCCCCCGGTGCAGAGTTAGGTTGAAGCTAAAGATGAGGAAGATACGCCAAGCATGAGGGACCTCATGCAAGCGATTGACTCCCATGTAGAGATGGTGGACTTGGAGGTTACAAGTAACGTTCTTGCCGAAGATGAAGGTGCCCAAAATCAAACCCCCCTGCCTTTCGGTCCGCCGAAGATGTGTCCGGATAACCTCCAACTTAGACTCCTCCTTCCAACCCCAACATGTGAAGACCCCCCTCTTTTTTTCCCCCTTTTTTTTAGTAAACCGAGATCGACGGGATGTGGCAATAAGACAATTACATTACCCCTCGGACGGTTTTAATTTATATTGTTTGGTTTTAATTAATATTATTGTGATATAAATTCATGCGTTTTATTTTTCCTTCCTTCTTACTCCTTTTTCATGCATACAAGTTTTTTCGACGACTGCCGAGTTTGCATATGATTATGGTTAACCCGCTCATCATACCTTACTTTCTCACTCTCGGTGGCTGAGAACCCATATCGAACCCAAGATGGGTTCCTCCTTGCATTTTATAATGTAAGGTTTTCACCTGCTCGGCGATGAGAATACAAACTAGAACAAGTTTTTGTCCTTAGGAAAATGGTCTTAAGGTTTCTACCTTCTCGGTGATATGAATTGAACCGAGGATTGGCTTCTGACTTTGGAAAACGATGTCTTGAGGTTTTCACCTGCTCGGTGATAAGAATTGAAACGCGGGCAGGCTTCTATCCTTAGAAAATAATGCTTTCAGGTTTCCACCTGCTCGATGATAGGAATCAAACCGAGGGCAGGCTTCTGTCCTTAGAAAATCATGTCCTAAGGTTTCCATCTGCTCGGTGATAGGAATCGAACCGAGGACAGGCTTCTATCCTTAGAAAATCATGTCTTAAGGTTTCCACCTGCTCGGCGATAGAAATCGAACCGAGAACAGGCTCCTATCCTTTGAAAATAATGCCTTAAGTTTTCCACCTGTTCAGTGATAGTAATCGAACCAAGGACAAGCTTCTGTCCTTAGAAAATCATGTCTTAAGGTTTCCACCTTCTTAGTGATAGGAATCAAACTGAGGACAAGCTTCTATCCTTAGAAAATCATGTCTTAAGGTTTCCACCTGCTCGGTGATAGGAATTGAACCGAGGATAGGCTTCTGTCCTTAGAGTGAATGAGTTGCCTAGGCCCTCACGATTCTCTCCATATTTGTTGACTGGCAGTAATAACTTAACAATAAAAAAGTAGTTAAATGCATCGGCGTTAATAAATGTCGCCTTATTAATACATAATACTGCAAAATTACATCAAGTTCACATCCCGAAGTGTAACCGGTCAGTGATAATACTTTTGTAGGTTACAAACATTCCATGGCCGGCGAAGCGGTTTCTCCTCCAAATCCTCTAGGTAGTATGCTCCTGCACTAGCAATGGCAGTTATTTTGTAAGGCCCTTCCCAGAACGGAGCTAGTTTCCCTGCATTAACGTCTCGTGTATTTCCTACATACAATCACTCTCTCCCTATTTCTTAATGGACTCCCCTTCTCTCCCTAGTTTCTCCCCCCCCCCCCCCCATTGCCAGCCTCTCCTCTGAATCTCCCTTACCTATTTATAGTCAAAGTTAGTGGGATCACCATGATCACTTTACTGGTCAGTAGAAGGAGAGGTCCAATACTATTTCTCCTAAGTGGGTATCTAATTACGAGTGGGAGAATGTGATAGTGGCATTGGAACTAGCTCCACCGTTAGATCTGCTGCCCGGTGAAGGTTTTTCCTAGGCAACGGAATAGAGGTCCAATATCGTTACTTGTAATTGGAGGTTTGGTGGTGAAGAGAAGATAACAGTGGCATTGGAACTAGTTCCATTAATAGATTTAGTGCCCGGTGGAGACATTTCCTAGGCTATGTCATGCACCGCAAGTTCAACCTACCCCAGGGGACATAATCATCTGGGGTGGTGAGGTTTCACCTTTGCCGATCGCACCATGAATGATTCCATCCCCAAGTTTCAGGCTTTTGACAAGCAAAAAACTTGTCTGGAATGTGTCAGTCGATTTGATTAGTGTCAAGTCCTCACATGAGTAATTACCTCTATGGGCCCCTGAGTAGGGTAATGCCCATACATCCTCTTTGAATGTATGAATGTATGGAGATTCTAGGGATTTGAAGCTGATCGCTGTGATATGCTTTAAACATTTCAATGTAATTGTATGAATGTTTGAGATCATGATATACTTCTTATTTGCTGACTTCTTAAGCTCAATGTAGTTACTGTGTGTATATATATATATATATATATATATATTAGAAACTTCAATACAATTCATATAGGATCAATTATTATTGTAAATATCATCTTTAGTTGTATGAATGTATAGAGATTCTGGATATTTGAAGCTGATCACTGTGAAGTGTGAACTGCTTTAAACATTTACAGTGGCATTTAATTATGTGTTTTTGAAATGGGGGAGTGTGTGGCAATGGTTTTTTCATTATTACTACAGGTGGTTGTGGGGTTTGAATGATGAGCACCACTTGGAGAGATGAACAATGCCCATCTTTCATCAAATTTATCTCTTCCTTCCTCAGTGCAAATTCTTCCCGTCTCAACTTTGTCCCAATTGCCCCAATATGTGCATTCTACTTAATTGCTTGTTTTCTATGTTAAATTGGGTCTTCACTCAATATGGTGGTTTTGCTTGAAGGACTTTATTTTCAACTGTGGGGGTTTGTTCGTGGCATTCATATTTGTGACAAACTTGGATTGCAAATGCATCTCACCAATGTTCAGCAGGTAACCAAACTGTTGTCATTTTTGAGTGACCCTCTTACTTGGTGTAATTTTTAATCTGATTCATTTTTTGCAGAGTCCAGAAATTGAAGGGGCAATTTACACATCTCTATGTTGTTGTCGTCCTCCCAACCAAGGAACAAAATGAATTGTTTGTTCACTGCTATTTCAAGTGAGTCATGAAACTTATGTCCAAATTTACTTTTTGGATGTTTGAGTGATATGAAAGTGCTTGTTGCCTCACTTTGTGATAGATATGGAATGGAGCTTGGTAAGCCAACATTTGTGCCAGTAGAAGACTAAGAGATGGGCTTTGAGAAGACTGTCAAGATAGCTCCCTCTCGTGGGGGTAAGAGCTTATTCTTTAATGATCGCTTCAATGGATTCTTCTAAGTAGTTTCCCTAAGTAACCATATAAATTGCAGTATGCAAACGACAAGATGTCATAACAAAATTAAAGGCTAAGGTCAGTTGATTAGAATTATATACATGCTTTAATTTTGTGCTTAAAAATTCAGTATGAATATTAACAATATTAATTCTTATTTTCTTCAAAATGCACCCGTGTATATGTGCCTATTTTTCTTGTTTGTAAAGAGGAAACAATCAGTGCAGGCTGAATGGAATTCCCACGAATTCCTAAACCTGTGAGAACTAACAAATATAGAGAAAACACACGCCAAAGAAAAATAATCACACGCATAAGACAATATTTACGTGATTCGGCAATTTGTCTACGTCCACGGTATTACAGGGATTTCACTATTATCAGAAAAAAATACAGGAGTGCGGCTATAGTCTATTTCTCTCTTAAAGAACGACAACCATAAAACCCTAATCACAAAACAGCGTTTTCTACATCCTGCGCTCTGGCTTGGGCCTGTCAGCCCAAGCCTCCGCTCCATGGACTAAGCCTCAAAAAATCTCCCATTAAAAAAAACCACGCAACATTATTCGGATCGAGTCGGGTCAGGTCGGGTTATCAACCGGATCAAACATAACTAGGCTCCACAAAGCCCAACAAATCTCCCACTTGGAGACTACTTCAATCACCAACATCAACTGCTATCTTCCAAAAACAATCCCTCATCCGTGCAACTCATCCTCCTATCCTCAAGCTAGAAGGCCAACTGAAGCTACACACAGTTTCAACGTCTCAATAGTGACACCCTTAGTCAACATGTCTACTGAGTTCTTAGATCCATAAATCTTCTCAAGTATTACCAGCTTATCTTCAACGAGGTACCAGATAAAGTGGTATTTTGTCTATATATGCTTCGACTTTGAATGAAAAGCTGAATTTTTAGCAAGAATGATTGCACTCTGACTATCACCATGTAGAATGCCCATCTCTTACTTCTTACCCAATTCATCTAAGAAACCATGCAACCAAATCATCTCCTTTCCAGCTTCAGTTGTTGCAACATACTCAGCTTCTATAGTAGACAAAGTAACAATCTTTTGCAAATTTGAGGCCCAAGATATAGTTGTACCACCCAAAGTAAATACAAACCCAGTAGTACTCTTTTTACTATCAATATCACCAACAAAATCAACATCTACATAACTCTCTAGTTTCAAACTTACACTTATAAAGCAAAGACATGTATCTGATGAACCCCTCAGATATCTCAAAATCCACTTGACTACCTCCCAATGCTGCTTTCCTGGCCTACTTATGAATCTGCTCATAATTCCCATTGTGTGTGCAATGTCTAACCTTGTACACACCATAGCATACATCAAGCTGCCAATAGTTAAGGCATAGGGCACCTTGCTCATATAGACACTTTCTTCTTTTGTCTTCGGTGACTGTTTCTTGCTTAGTTTGAATGACTACTCAAGGATGTGCTCACTGGTTTAGCTTCATTCATGTTGAATCTGCTAAGAACTTTCTTCACATACTTTGACTGTGAAAGCTTCAATGTACCATTAGTCTTGTCTCTAATGATTCTCATCCCAAGGATTTGCTTTGCAACTCCCAAATCCTTCATTGCAAACTGTTTTGACAATTGCTTCTTCAGATTATTAATCTCCTCAATGCTAGAGCCTGCAATGAGCATATCATCCACATAAAACAGTAAAATGATGTAAGAATTGTCAAAAAACTTAACATAGCAACAGTGATCAGCTTCACATCTTTTGAACCCAATTCTATGCATAGAACTGTCAAACTTCTTGTAACACTGTCTAGGAGCTTGTTTTAGGCCATACAAACTCTTTCTCAGTTTGCAGACTAGATTCTCTTGTCCCTGAACAATGAACCCTACTGGCTTAATCATGTAAATGTCTTCCTCCAAGTCACCATGAAGGAAAGCTGTCTTCGCATCTAATTTCCAAGATGTAAATTTTCTACAGTCACTACACCCAGTACCAGTCTAATTGTTGACATCTTCACAACTGGAAAAAATATCTCTGTGTTATCAATGCCCTACTTTTGCTGGAACCCTTTAACTACTAATCTAGCCTTGTAACGTTTGCTACCATCATGCTCATTCTTTATTTTGTATACCCATTTTTTGTGCAAAGCATTCTCAATTCCCATGTCTGATTCCCCAACAAGGAATCCATCTCATCCTTCATGGCTAACTCCCACTTGCTTGAATTCTCATCTTGCAAGGCTTCATCATAATATTCTGGCTCACCACCTTCAGTCAACAAGAGGTAATTTAAAGCGGGTGAATAACGCTGTGGAGGTATAATGGTCTTGGAAGATTTGCGGACTTCAGCTACAAGTGTACTTTGATTTACCTGTGAATATGCATTCTCTTTATCTTCTTCACCCATTTTCTGGACAGTACTTTCAGTCAAATCATCTAAGTTGACAAACTCAGATTTGTTTTGATCTATCTCTGTAACATCTGGCACTACAGTTGACCTATCCTTGTACATAACCTGTTCATTAAATATCACATTTCTACTTCTGATGATTTTCCTATTTTGTTCATCCCAAAACCTATAGCCAAATTTCTCATCACCATAGCAAATGAAAAAACATATTTTATACTTTGTATCAAGTTTACTACGAGCATCAAAATCAACATGAACATAAGAAACACAACCAAAAACTTTTTAAATGATAAAACTTTACCTCTTTACCGCTCCAAACCTCCTCAGGAAGTCTGAACTCCATAGGAATTGATGGTTCTTGGTTTATCAGGTAAGCTGCAGTGCTAACAGCATCAGCCCAGCCCAGAAAGTTTTTAGTAGTCCAGCATGCAACCTCATAATTCTAGCACGCTCATTGAGAATTCTGTTCATGCGTTCAGCCACACCATTCTGCTGTGGTGTCCCAGGAATGGTCTTTTCCATCCTAATTGCTTATGCAGCATAATATTCACTGAACCCTCCATCTATGTACTCTCCTCCATTATCTGACCTCAAACATTTTACTTCCAAACCTATTTCTGTCTCAACCATAGCCTTCCACTTCTTAAAAGTTTCAAATACATCAGATTTATTTTTCAAAAAAATAAATTCATACCTTTTTGCTTGAGTCATCAATGAAAGTGATGTAGTACCTTGAACCTCCAAAGGATGCAACTGGAGAAGACCCCCACAAATCAGTGTGTAATAGCTCCAATTTTTCAGCCTTCGATGTCCTACCAGTTTTCAAGAAACTCACTTTTTTCTGCTTTCCTAAGATGCAGTTTTCACACATGTCAAAATCAACAAACTTCAATTCTGGTAGTTTCCCTTTTGACAGCAGCATCTTCATCCCTTTCTCACTCATGTGAGCAAGTCTACGGTGCCATAGGCTTGTATCAGTACTTGCTTCAGCAACTGCAACTGTGTCTCTTGAACTTGAGGTCATATAGAGAGTACCAGTCGTCTTTCCACGAGCCAATACTCTAGCTTCCTTTGTAACCTTCCAAGTTCCACCAACAAATAGTATTGCATGCCCTTCATCATCAAGTTGTCCAACAGAAATCAGATTCCTCCTTAAGTTAGGAATATGTCAAACCTTCTCCAGTAACCAAACAAACCCATTGGGCAACAATATCTAGATGTCTCTCATACCTACAACATCCAAGACTGAACCATCAGCCAAATACACCTTACCAATATCACCTGCAACATAATTTTGTATGATTTCTCAGTGTGGATTGGTATGAAACGAAGCTCCTGAGTCCAAAACCCAATCATCAAGTTGACTGTCTACTGCAAGAAGTAATGCATCCTGTACCTCTTCTATTACAGCATTAGCGGAATCATCTTCATTCTTCTTCTTAGGATTTTTGCATTGCCTTCTAAAGTGACCTATTTTCCCACAATTCCAGCATTGTACTTGTTGGCCTGATCTAGATTTACTCATGTTCCGGTTAGAATTTCTGGATTTTGATCTGCCCCAGTTTGAATTTCTATCATTACCTCTGCCTCTTATCTCAAGATTTAGGGCAAAACTAGATTCTGAGGTTTCACATGCATCTCTTCTGCGAACCTCCTCAGCCAGAATTAAATCTTGTATGTCGTTGTACTTCATCTTTTCTTCTGCCATCCTCATTGCCTCCCAACTGTTTGGCAAAGAAGCTAAAATGATCAGTGCACGAATCTCATCATCAAAATCAATTTCTATAAACAACAATTGATTTGTGATAGTGTTAAATTCATTCAGATGTAGTGCT
Source organism: Castanopsis chinensis (assembly GCA_032878915.1). Taxonomy (NCBI): domain Eukaryota; kingdom Viridiplantae; phylum Streptophyta; class Magnoliopsida; order Fagales; family Fagaceae; genus Castanopsis; species Castanopsis chinensis. Next base: position 2,834,692 of record JAVQMG010000079.1, read on the forward strand.
ACTAATGCATTCTCTAGCATCTTTAAATTGAACAGTTTCTTCATCAAATGCACCTTGTTGTTTGCTGACGGCTTTTCATACATACTAGACAAAGCTTTCATCAAATCTACAGTGGTCTTCTCCTTCACAACATTGTGTGCAACAGACCTAGACAGCATTAACCTGATAACTCCTAGTACCTTTCTGTCAAGAAGAGCCTATTTCTCATCCTTCATAGTCGCAGGTTTTGTCCCCAAAAGAAGCAGATGCAATTTCCTCCCATAGAGATAATCTTCAATCTGCATCCTCCAATACGCAAAGTTTATGTCATCGAACTTTTATATTCCAGACGCCTTTCCTGCTTCCTCTGCCATTACTCCCACTCAAACCTAACCCTAGGCTCTGATACCAGTTGAAGGGAATTTTCACGAATTCATAAACCTGTGAGAACAAAAAAATATAGAAAAAACACACGACAAAGAAAAATAATCATACGCACAAAACAGTACTTACGTGGTTCGGTAATTTGCCTACATCCACGGAGTTGCAGGAATTTTACTATTATCAGAAAAAATACAGGAGTGCCGCTACAGTCTATTTCTCTCTTAAAAACGACAACCATAAAACCCTAATCACAAAATAGTGTTTTCTACATCCTGCGCTCCAGCTGGGGCCGCTCCATGGACTAAGCCTCAGAAAATCTCCTATTAAAAAAACCACGCAACATTATTCGGGTCGGGTCGGGTTGTCAACTGGATCAAACATAACTAGGCTCCACAAAGCCCAACACAGGCAATGGACGTTTTCCTCGGAGTGCTTACATCCACACCAGGCATAGAAAATCATGATGCAGATGCTGTAATTCTGTACCCTATGCATCGTTCTGTGAGAACTTCTAAGTTATAATCTTATTGGATCATGTAAGGTGTCTTACAACTCTTAACAATTAATATGTTAATTTGTTCACATTTTCAGTTTTTACCCAAAAATAAAAATAAAAAATGATACAGTTATGTACATCTGTCCTGTCATACACTACACTATGCTAATTGTCTCAAATACTAGAAATGTTTTGAACTCTAATCATTTTTTATTATATTGTGGAATAATCTGAATAGTTTGAAATTTATAATGGAATTGTTCACCATAAATCTATTAATTGTCTAATGGGTGGGGACATGGCCCTTACCCCATATTCTTGCAAACTGCTTTGCATATAAGCACTGGCAACCAAATCTGATCAAATCATGTTTAAGAAACTTGAAAACACATTGGTTCTCGAAACTAAACGTAGTCTCTTGACAACTAAGCCTACCTTTCTGTTTAATTGATTCACATAGAATCTCCACTATGAGACCTTGATTTCACATCAAGTGGTCAGTAAAAGAAATTATGGTTAATGACCCATAAAAGTCCATACAGCTTATTAAAGGATTTTGTCAGGCTAATTCCTGCAATATGATGGGCCTGACATTATCTAAGAATATCTTGCATTGATTTAGTCAATTGATTTGATCATTGAGGTTTTTAAGACATTGTCATTTTGACAATTCTCTTCAGCTTAATCAAGCTATTGGTTCAATTGAGGCAATTGCGAAGGCATCAACGGAGTACATTCTGCAAAACACAGATCTTTCAGCTGACAAGGCAAAAATCATTTCTAGGTTTTTCAGGGATCCAAACTTTTACATGAGCCCTACGATCATTAGATCAGAGAAATAGGTGATTTAAATGAAATTTTAAAATGTTTTGTGAAGCAGACTTGAGTTGATAATTTTTTAACTTTGAATGAATCACTGAGATTTCTATCATAAGAATCTTTCCAAACTAAAACCATTGCAAGTAGAGGAGCTTCAAAGATTGCTGATTGAATCACAATGATTGGTTATATCAATAGCTTTGTTAGCTCTCTCTCTCTCTCTCTCTCTCTCTCTCTCTCTCTCTCTCTCTCTCTCTCTCTCTCTCTCGTGTGTATTTGGAGCTCTAGCATTGTTGAATATCGTAATTTAAGGCAACACTAAAAATTTAAGCAAAGTCTCCTTTTTATTTCAACAATGAACTCATGGCATGTGCTCCTGTAATGGTTTAATGTGATTAATTTTTTTTTTTTTTTTTCTGGAATACTAAGTATTTTTAACGTTCAAGGCGAGAAGAGAGAAGGTTTTTTAAAGAAACTTACAGTGGTGTATCTAAAAGGGCAACTCTTAGATACACAGTACAAGCTTTAAACCTCTTTAACTTACACTTATTTTTCAACGTGGGATTAACACACAATTTTTTCTTTTGAGAATATTAAGTATTTTTATCACACACACACGAGAAGAAGGGAGAAGGTTTTTTAAGGAAACTTACAGTTGTGTATATTTAAAAGGGTCTAACTCTTAGATACACAACACAAGCTTAATTTGATTGTGCTGAAGTTTCTCTTGATTTTAAAGCTTCCGACTTCTAGTGTACTACTCATTATTTGGTAAGCGTAGTTGTGTCTGTGATGAAACTTAAGAACATGCACTTAACCTGTAGCAATTTCTAAAGAATTCTATGGCAATGACACATTCTATAGATTTACCAATTGTGTTTTGCCTTTTCCCTTTATATTTCATAAGCTTATGAAAATTATCATTTGGATGAGCATCCACTTTGCGCCGGTTCAAATTGTTCAGGCTGGTCAAATTTTATTAGTATACTAGTCATAAACCCCTATGCGTGGGGAAGTATAATATAATAATTTTATAAAAATATAATATAAAAATTTGTAGGTTATTAGGGTGTTTTATTCAAAAGTATTTTCTATTTTTATGAGTTTTATATAATGGAATATATAATGTATTTTGCATTTAACAATAATAGATAGTGATATATATAAATATATATATATATGAAAAACGTAATTTAATATAAAAATATTACATAATTATAATATTATTATAAATGGAGAAGATATTAAAAAGATTTTTTTACATATACCATAATTGGTTGACTAATTTGAAAATATCTAAGAATATTAAAAAATATGTACACCCTTATTTCATGAAACACTAAATTATTATATAAGTTAAGAATTGTAGTATTTTTTTTTTCTTTCTAAAAATGTGTATAATGCTTATATTATTGAAACTTAAATTTTTTATTGCCTTTTAAGGTCATATCCCTAATTTCTAATGCTTAGTTTGTTTGCATTTTTTAGAAAACACACATGATGACCAAATCCATTTCGATTTATCATGTTGTCAAATTCTCATGGACAATGACAACAATAAAGCTTTATTCCCAACTTTTGGGCCGAGATATAAATTCTCAACAAACTAGTGAGGATCCCAATTATGAATACATAATACACTCTAGAACCCAAAAAGAGCAGTCACCGCATCTATTTCTTAAAACTACACTTACTTTCCAATAGCAATAATGCTTTCCTACAGTTTTATACCTCAGGTTTCAAAGCCGCTTCACTGATCAACCTAGATTGCTACCATAAAATAAAAAATAAAAAAGCTACAAACTACAATAACATGCCCGCGTAAAAGTACAGCCTGAAAGGGCTAAGAAACAGTACAAATGGATCAGAGCTTGTGAGTGGTGTTCCTATGAAGGTGCACCAAGGTATGAAGCAAGCCGCAATATGTCACTGAATATTCCACCGGCTGTGACTTGGGCCCCAGCACCTGGTCCTCGGACTATCAAAGGCTGCTTTTGATATCTTGTTGTCGTAAAAGCAATAATGTTATCTGAACCGGAGAGTTGTGCAAATGGGTGATCTTTCTTGTATCGTCGCAGTTCCACTACACCTGTCTGCTTAACCACATCCACAACCCCTACGTACCTCAAGACCTTCAAATATATCACAAGCTCATCAGGAACAGGGGAAAACACCGAAAGCAAGAAAGCAAAACTAGAAAAAATAAAATGAAGAATATTAGAAGTCCTATGAAGCAGACATCCCATGTATATAACTGTCTGCTAGAAAAAATGGCTTAAGTAACCCCTGCCCAAAGAACTCTCATGAACTTAACAGAAATATTCACATGTTAAAAGTAATCATGGTAAACCTAGAGTTCTATGGATTATTTTTATAAAATTCATTACGTCGCACTTTGCACAAATACAATTTCACCAACCCATCCATTGCATATGCCACCATTACATAAAAAGCACCATCAAATCATCAATATGAATGGCAAAATAAAAAAAATAAAAAAACATGTAAATTACAAAAACTAACAATTTTGATGGCTCTTTCTATTTTATTTATTTATTTTCTGTTCAGGATTTAGGCCACAACTAAATGCATTGTGCCCAAGTGAGGCTTCAACAAGCCCAATTCATTCAACATTATAGAGACTAATTACATCTATACATTATACTGCCTATCATTTCAAATAGCCGGTTAGTTTAGCAATAACATCAGGCTACCCTTTCAAATAGTTCGAACTAGTTGCAGTGTCTAGAGATACTCACTTCTCCTGCATCCTCCGCATCCTGTAGTTTCTTACTCATTTCCTGATCAAATTGTGGCAGTTTTTGCATAAATTCCTCAGCTGAAGCACTAGCCTGCAACAAAATTATTGACATTCGCATTATAAGGCTGTTTATGTTCTTAGCAAATCGCCCTCTGATTGACTAAATTAATTCTTACTCTTAATGGTTCTGGCACAAGACTTTTCTCAGGAATATCAGATAGTTCCAGCTTTAAGCCAGACTCCCTAGCAAGGATTATCACCTGCAACATGACATCAGCCTTATTCGTGTAATTTAATTTGAAAGCAATAATGTGAATAGAAATAAGACGGTTGAGGTCTAAGTACGGAAGTGTTGGCATTAATAAATATTATTATTATGCAGCAAAAAACAGTACTTGTAGTCAACAACCAGCCTATTCCAGCCAGCTGCCATAAATTTGTATTCAATACAATGGGTAAATACCAGCCACCTGGCTAGCTCAAGCTCACTCATGGAACCAAATAGAAACAGCAACAGCAGACAGGTCAACACAAGTTAAGCATTTATCTCACAAAAGACGCATTAAAATTACATTGTTAGGTAAACTAAGTGGCTTCATATTGCACACAATTGCTTTTCTTAGACACCTAACCTGTCAGGCTTCTCTCAGATGGATATTCAAGGAATATTGTACAGATAAAATGCACTTTTTAATAGTTACCAATAAGTGGTGGGTGACATACAAAATATGATGACATTCTATTCCCACTTAAATTGTAGATGACAACAAATTAAACACATAATACCTTTCTACGGACATCTGCTCCAGATAGGTCATCCCTTGGATCCGGCTCTGTAAAACCAGCTTGTTTTGCTTTAGTCACCACCTCACTGAAAGCTACTTTACCCGTAAAGTTGTTGAAGATGTAACTCAAAGTTCCACTGCAACAGCAAATAAAAGATAAGTATACGGTACGCAGTTTGTAAGACGTAACTCAAGTCCCACTGCAACAGCAAATAAAAGATGAGTATATGGTATACAGTTTTTTCCCCTTTTTTTCTTTTGTTAATCATATTTACAGGAGTAAACATAAATAATTTATCTGAAAAGGACCATTTGGCATCACTTTCTCTTCTTCTTTTTGCTTTGGCCAGGGGAAGGGTGGGTGGGAGTGCTCAATATTGTTCATACAAAGTCCCCACCCTCAAAAATCCAGAAGACAAAGAAAAGGAAAAAACATCAAGGTTTCTACATATTAAAACCTGAAGATGCCTTCAATCTGCAATATTTTGTCCCCAGTTTCGAGGAGACCTCTTAAAGTGCTAATAATTGGAAGACCAGCTCCAACAGTAGCTTCATAGAAGTAATGTGTATAGGACTGGCGTTGAAGAGCTCTCAACTTCAAGTACTGGAATTGGACAGTAAAGATATCACAAAATACCCAATATGAGTAACTATAAGGAAACATACAGAATGTATTACTCTAGTAATTGTCACTTTCTCTAATCTTGTATTAAAAATCTCAGTCACATTGGTTTACCCTTGTGAATCCATTTGAATTGGAATTTGGTTATTTACCAAGTATGAGGACATCTGCAGAGCATTTACTGCTAATTTGTTATAGCCCACAACTCACAATTTGCAAGTTCATAGCTTTATATTGTTGATGCACATATAAATCTATTGATCTTCAAAGTATATCACATCAAAGTAACAGTGGTACCTGATCAAGTGGTCCGGAATTTGCCTTTTTATTGGGGGTGATTACGTGAATTCCTTTCCGCAACCAATCATAATAATGGCTCGCAATAGCAGAGTCAGCTGTGCAGTCTACCAAGACAGTATTTGGAATAAAATGATTGCCACGCACATGTTGAACAAACTTCTGTAAATCAGCCGCTTCTCCTTTTTCCTTTTGAAGCTCTTTCCAACTAGATAAGTCAATACCCCTGCAACCAAAGACGATAAAGATTCAAGGTTCATGAGAAAAGACCACTTAAAAATAAGGGTAAAAATGTTTATCAGAAGACTGTGACAGCTGAGAAGCTAAATATGCCCTGAAAGACTAATTTGAAAGAACACGGTGCAAATTGCTAAAAAAACCCATAACTGTCTCGCAACAACAGATTCTGCGTCAACTAAGTTCAAGGAAACCAATAAAATGCTTTGGGCAACAAAAAACATGAGATACACATTCCCTTGTCTGCAATGATGCCCATAATGACAATCCAGGGTTTCAATATTTTATGGCAACATGTTTTCCAACGAAAGATTTGGATTTACCTTTTTGTTTTCTACGTCAAACATTTGGATGCACCACATCTATTTTCAGAACTTCAATAATGTAAAGCAGAAGCCTTAGAACAAAACTGTTTGTGATCTAAATGACAGCTAACTATATAGCAGAGGAAGCTTAATGATAGGTTTGTGTGTGTGTTTTGTTAATCAGCCTTTATGGGTTATGGCATACTTCAAAATCAAAATTGATGAAGCATACGTACCTAAATATCCTATTTTACCTCTCAGACCCAAGCCTTTGAAAACTTTAGGCATCTTTGATCATCATGCATAAATCCGTATGTATAGATGGGCTGACATACATGTATTGATGGACTAACACAATGTCCATGCAAAAAGAAAAAATAAATAAAATTTCAGAGAAACTAGAACATGTATAGGGTAAGGAAGTCCAAAGCAAAAGCATCTCAGTTAATCTCCACTAAAAATTCCTTCAAGTTATGGAAGTCACTTAATGAAAGTCGAAGAGAGGCCTAAAAAATTTTGGGCAAAAATTTTTAGTAGTAACATTAATGCTATTTACTCACCAGCATGCGCGCGTGTGTGTGTGTGTGTAGTTTAGCTTCAATGTCCATTCCTTTGGACATTGTAGTGAGCAATGCCATTGAACTGAGGTGACAGGACAAAGGCTTTTAAGAGGAAGCAAAGACCAAGGAAAACTTATGGGGTAAGAATGCTAACATATGAATCCAGAAATTAGAACTGATGCAATCAAGTTTGAGTCACCATAGTAATTCAGCTCACATTGACTAAAAACTAAAATGCTACAAAGAGAAGGGTTCTTTCATTTGACTATTTTTTATAGAACAGGGAGTCATTGCAAGCAGAATCATCAGGTGTTCAGATATTTCTTATGAGGTATCATTTATCATATCGTAAGCTGCTTCAGATGAGCTTCTCAAAAAAGGAATATGTTTTTGCAAAACAGTGGAAGCAGAGGGGCCATGCCACAGCCCACAATGCACTGTCTGATCAACCAATTCAGTTTTCTAATTACACAATACCAAGCTTTTGAAAATTACATGTTTACATTGAATGATTTAACTTACGATTCACTCAAAAGCATTGTCCTTGAACCCGTGATTCCCATGACACGCAGATCAATATTAAATTCTTCCTTAAGGACTGCTGCCTGCACAAACGTTATGGCAAATTCAGGTTCAACAATTCAACAGCATGAAAATTTATCTTTTAAAATCCAAAAACACTTGATAAACATCAGCAATATATAACTTGTCACTAACACAGAGGGAAAAAAGGGGCGCCCCGGGGGGCGGGGGGTGGGGGGGAGGTGGTGTTGGTTGTGAGGGGATAAAGCAAAACCATTATCATGCCAAGAATTGACACTTAGGGTTAGTCTGTTTGGGTGGAAAATAGGGAGGATAAAAAATAGGATGGAAAATACTATTTTCCACTGTTCATTTAGAGAAGGAAAATAGGAAGAAGAGAAAACTAGGGAGAAAGTTTTCTCTCCGGGTCTACATTTTTTTTCTTTCCAAATCGGAAGGAAAATCTGGAGAGAAAAGTATTATAGTAGCGCTTTTACAAAAATACTCTCTTCCCACCTATTTTTTTTTTTCAACATTCTCCTCTCTTTCTTTTTTTTTTCTTCAACGTTAATGAACGTTCTCTCTTTTTTTCTTTTTGTTTTTTCAAAGTTGTCGAACGTTCTCTCTTTTTTTTCTTTTCTTTTTTTCAACGTTACCTGAACGTTCTTTTTTTTTTTTTTTTTTAAATGTGATCTAATCTAATTTTTACATTATAATAATAAAAATAATAATATAAATTTATATATATGATGTATATAAATTTAATATTATGTAATGAGTACAAATAAATTTATTTCTTACATATTATGTAACAAGGTTATAATAGTTAATTTATATAAATTACATTTTCTATCCTTCCATTTTTCTCTCCAACCGAACAAAAGAGTTTTCCACTTTTCCACCCCTCTAACCGAACACACAAGAGGAAAAACTAAATATTTTTCATCCTTCCACTTTTTCATGCTCTCACAATTTTCCATCCTCCCACTTTTCCAACCGAACGGACCCTTAATTAATGTTGAAGCAATGAGGTTAAAAATGATATATGAATAATAAAAAATTATAGCTATATCTATGAGATCATACCATAAATGTGAGCTGATTTAATGTTTGTAGGATGTGATATTGAACAAATATATATATATATATATATAATGAATCACAGTGATTGTTCATGCCCAATATATGTCATTGAATGATGCATTGTAAATAAGTGAGAAATGGAATAACTAGAATCAAGATGATATATCCCCCCCTAAAAAAAAAAGCACCTGATCCTTCAGTTGGTCTAGTAATGTACTGCCAATCAAGCCAGGCCCAATTATGCCCACCGCTATTGTAGTTCTTGATAAGTAAAATCTAGAGTGGACAGCTTTTAGGGCCTTTATACAATCTTCTCGTTTAACAACCACGGTGATATTGAACTCAGAACATCCTTGAGCAATAGCACGAACATTAATATTTGCCTGCAATAATGAATTATACATATAGAGTTGAGCTGTCTCTTTTAATTGTAAGAAAATTGAAATGATGAACAAGTCTTTTCGCTAATGGAAATGAGAACACCAAACAAGAACACACATAGAGGACAGCCCAAAACCATTGTCCATTTTGTCAATAAGTTTTCAGAAATCCATTTAACGCATAGAATCAAATACTTTCCAAGTTTCCTCTCAAAAAAAAAAAAAAATCCCAAGTTAAAAGTATGACAAAGTTATTGAATAACAATTTTAAATCAAGACCATTGTCATATTGATTTATGCAAATACAGATATTTCCCTAACCTTTGCCAGTGCACTGAAAAGAGTGGCGCTAACACCAGGAGTACTTGCCATTTTCTGGCCAACAGCTGCCAAAATGCTACAGTTTGAAATGATCGCAACCTGCACAAGGTAATTGAAGAAAAAAAAAAATTAAACACAAAAATTAAGAAACAAATACAATCAATGATATAAGCATTCATATCATATCAAAGAGACCAAAAAAGCTTAACAACTATTATCATTTTAGCTGTACAAAATTTTTAATTATAATACAAAGACAGCACAAAATTGTACCAAATCTTACAGTAGGTCCAAGGTAGTATGAATTTGCTCAGCCAAAAAAAAGAACAGAAAGAAAAAGAAGGGTATGTTCAAGTTTAAATTGTCTTAGACACTGACCCAAGGTGGAAACTTCAGGAAACAACAGTCCAACTAGCATCATTAATAGCCAAACATATAATATGTCTTCAAACTACCACTCCCTAAAAGATCTATCCTTAACTCAATCAGAATGTCCGAAGCAACAGCAAGAGCAAAAGCATTAGTCCCTAATAAATCAGATTATTCGGAATATACTTATCCAATCAAAATGATAGGTACGAATAGTTTACAGTACCTTCCAAGCCTTGAAAATCCTTAACAATATACTAAAAATTACTTTCCACGGAAAAATCCAATGAACCATGATGCACCCAAACAAGCACAATAAAGTTGTTTCAAGTGAATTATAAATTTTTTTATACATGAAGTCTATTGTAAGGCCAAGAATACGAATATATGATGTTGACCATACCTGAGATAGACGTCCAGCGTCCAAAGCTTGACGAAATCTAGACTTTAATGCCTCTGCAACAGCTTTTACTTCCTTCTCAGGCACAGCAAAACACACAGAATGTTCACTACTAGCCTACACGCCCAATTAAAGACCATCATCAATGTTGTGTCATTTCAAAATACCATAAACTCAAGAAGGTTTTAGAAGAAGAAAAAAAAACTCAGGGCACCTGAGATATCATAATAACATTGGCTCCCACATCTTTTACAGCACCAAAAATAGCATGAGCTGTGCCTGGAACACCAGCCATTCCAGTTCTAGCAACAATAAATACAAGAATAGTTAGTTGGAATGTTATAAATGGAGGTAAAAAGTAAATACAAGACCTTGTCCCTTTTTTTTCAGAATGAGTAAATTCAAAGCACTTGTGCATAATGAGAACAGCAGTACCAATCACTGCAATCCATGGCTCACCCCTCAACATTTACAAGGGCCAAGTTGTCTATTGTTGCAAATCCTTTGACAAGAGACTCCACAGTTTGGTCTTCTTCTTTGTCACTTACTAAAGGGTGGCAAATCTTTGTTCCAGGAGCAGAGAGGTTAAAAATATTCCTTATTATAATTGGAATGTTATATCGCATCACTGGGATTATGGTGCGGGGGTGTAACACATTTGCCCCAAAGTATGACTGCAAATTTTTAAAGTTCATGTTAAAACAGTGCATTTAGCAATCCACGATAACAATTTTTTATAAATAGAAATCCTCAATAACATTGAGAGAGACGTGTGGTCAAGCTCACCATTTCCCAAGCCTCCTGATAAGAAAGTGTCTTGAGAATCACTGCCTCGTTAACTGTAGAAGATATAATCCTTAGTTGAATCAAACCCACATTAACGTTGTCTTAGAACATTCAAGAAAGGGATCTTCTGGTTATTAGAATGATTTTGCAGACAACATATGTAGAGGTAGATCCCTTATATATTGTTATGAAAATCAATAAATTTTTCAACTACAAATTCAAGTATATATGCAATTCGTAATATGACTTTTAGCAGAAAAGAATCAAGTAAGAACCAGTACAAACCTTTTCTGGGATCTGCACTGTAGACACCATCAACATCTGTCCAGATTGTGACTTGACCGGCTCTGCATAGCGCACCCATGATAGCTGCAGAGAAGTCACTTCCATCTCTCTTCAAGGTAGTAGGAATATTTTGCGGTGTGCTAGCAATAAAACCAGTTGCTATGATTATCTGAGATGGATTCTTGGAATACCAATTTTCAAGTCTTTTTTCCGATTCCAGGTAATCAGGATCAACTTGATTGGCACTAGTAGGATTTACAATAAGGACTTCCCTTGTATCCATCCATTTGCAATCGATCCCATTCTGCAAGAGATTTTTTTTTTTTTTTAAATGCACCATACTACAATTGTAAATAACATAATTGGGAAAGTTACATTTTGATTTAGTAGACACTTTAAATAATGACTTAACAATCACGGTACCTTTCTAACAACCGCCGATAACATTTGAGCAGACCATAGCTCTCCATGTCCAACAACAAAATCTGTAAAAGATTCTGTTGCATGACCAGCTGCAAGACACAAAGCATTTAATTCAATATCATATGTAAAATCCCTAATTTTGAAGCTTAATGAAAATGAACTGGAAATCAATAAAAGTATGGTACAAGTTTGCATGCAGATGAGTAAATGAAATCAGCAAAATGACATATAAGAAGGTATCGTTCACAAGCAGCTAAAATTTCAGCAAAAGAACATTATCAAGAAATTATTGCCATGGTAGTCTCCATCTAATGCCACGTCAATTGATGAGCATGACACACCAACCGATGAGTGTGCCATGTCATAGAAAACATGCCACCTGGGAAAATTATGTAACCTCAATTGCACTCCTGTCAAGAATAGGGCTAATTTGTAACAATTTTTGATGATTTGATAGTTGAGGGTAGGGGATTTGAAGCGTGGACATCTCCATTGGAAACACAAGGAGATGTCAGTTGAGCTAGTAGCCTACAAGGCTCTTGGCGACTATATTGCAACAATTTTAAAATAAATAAATAAATTATTTGATTAAAAAATCAACTAGAAACTACTAACATACTAGAGGGCTTTTTTTTTAACTGCTAGGTAACTCATGCACTAAACAAGATTTTTGAACCCGCAAAAGCCCAAAAAGATATTTTTGGTTTACCCTTTTGTGCACTTAATGATTCCAAATATATAACAGAGATAGAAATCAAACTTGATTGAAAAGAGAAACAATGAAAATAGAGAAAATATATTTTCCCTGGCTAACACACATCATGTTAAGCATATTAGACATTTATAAACATGAACTATCTGATTATTGCTTGTCACTTCTATGAAACTTTACAGTGAACAGAAAAAGGTTTGGACAGCCACAAAATCAAGATGTTAACATGCCAGATGCAGTTTTCTGATAGGTAAAAATAATTTTATTGAAATGAGACTACCTCATGAAAATAGACACAAAGTAACGTAAAGAATTACAACATGCCAGATGCAGTTGCATATAAGTGGTTAAGAAACCGGTTAGGGTTCTGATCTTTAAGCCAAAAGGAACAATATCAGGCTTTGGTTTGAAATATAGTGAGATATTAAAAGGACAAAGGTTAGTCCCCCACAATTACATTCACACACACACACACACACACACACACATATGTGTATATATATATATATATAGAGAGAGAGAGAGAGAGAGAAAAAAGTTCGATACCTATGTATATTGCCCGAAGCATTGCTTTAAGGTTATTGACATCATGATGCAACTGTGACAAGAAACTACCAAGATCATCCCCATCTAGTAGATCAAGTGCGGTCGATCTATGCTTCTCTAAAACAGCATCCAGTGCAGATATATACGATTCATCCCGTGATTGAGCTCTATTAATGAGGTCATACATCATATCTGTGACCTTCGACATTGCAGAGACAACCACCAACTTCCTTTCTGAATCATCACTCAGAATTATATTCCCAACACTCTTGATTCTTTCGGCACTTCCCACACATGTGCCTCCAAATTTATGAACTGACCATGTGTCACCTTTGGGAAACTGAACCTTTTCCGCAGATTCATCCAGTAATACATCTACCAGTGAATTGAGATGAATATATAAATAGACAGCACTTTTCAACTAAGTCCTACAAGATTTTAAGCATGAATTCAAACATATTGCAAGAATAGAGAGAAGAAGATAAACCTTTAACCGAAGTAAATACACGGGTATTTGATGCCTCTTTACTGCCCCCCTGGGATACAAAACCCAATCTGAAAATAAAAAATTTATTAAAAGTACATAAATAGATAAATAAATAACATAAAAATGAGAGCCATAACATTTCACAACAAATTCAAGTAAAGTAACCTTTCTTGATATTGTATGGTTCCCAAAAACACTAATCATTCTGAAAATTCATAATCCAACAAATAATTTCTCAAAGCCTTTGCACTCTTAATTTTATCAAACCATTTCTATGTCACAACAAATTCAAGTAAAGTAACCTTTCCTAGTTCCTGCTATTATATGGCTCCAAAACATATTAAGCATTCTGAAAATTCCTAATCCAGCTAATAATCTCTTCAATCCTTCACAACTTTAATATTATTAAGCCATTTCTATGATTAATAAAAATAAATAAATTTAAAACTAAAAAAGCTACAGCTACTTTGCATAGTATCAAAATGTGCCTCATGGAATCACAACGAACTAAAAACAATAATAAAAACCTAAAACAACTTCAATGCCATTTGGTTAGTGAGAAAATGCAGGAAAATGAAACCAACACAGAAACAAAAGCTCTTAGCTCAGCTCATCACTAGCAAGGGCAGAAACTCAATTAATGCCAAAGTGAACTGAGAAACCAAAAACAGATTAACATGCCGGTTCCAATTATTCCAACTTTCTCAAGAAGAAAAATAATGAAGGACAAGTTAAGTGAAATGAAGCCTCATGGAATCACAACTAACTAACAACAAACTACAACAACTTCAATACTGTTTGGTTGGTGAGAAAATGCAGGTAAATGAAATTAAAACAGAAACCTAAGATCTTAACTCAGCTGTTAGCACTAAGAAAGCCAGAAATTCAACCAATGCCGAAAGGAAAACAAACACGAATTTATATGTTGATAATTTCTCAAAGCCCTTACAATTTTAATTTTATTAATATAATTTTTACGATTAATAAAAAAGCTACAACTACTTTCTATAGTTTGGAAATCTGTTTTATGGAATCACAACGAACACAATAACAACAGCCTCAAACAACTTGAATACTGTTTGATTAGTGAGAAAATGCTGGAAAATGAAACTCAAACAGAAACGCAAAAACTTAGCTCAGCAGTCAGCAATAAAATTTCTAGAAATTCAACTAATGCCAAAAGGTACTGAGAAAACGGATACAGATTCATATGTTGATTCCAATTTTTTCAAATTTCTCGCGAAACAAACAAACGAACAGAAAATAATAATGAAGGAAAATTGAAGCGAAATGAAGCTTCATGGAATCACAACGAACCCAACAACAACCTAAAACAACCTCAATACCGATTGGTTAGTGAGAAAATGCGAGAAAATGAAAGTAACACAGAAACATTAGATCTTAGCTCAGTTCAGCACTAAGAAAGCCAGAAATTCAACTAAATGCTAAAAGGAACTGAGAAGTGAGAAAAAACGAAGACTGATTTATATATTGATTCCTTCAACTTTCTCGAGAAACAAACGGAAAATAAATAGTGAAGGAAAAGCGAAGTGTACCGGCAAATAGGTGACCGGTGAGGAAGAGGAAGAGTGCGGCATTGCGATTGGTGGATCTTCTTCGGCTTCGTGTTGTGAGCCAATGCGACGTGCGAAGAAGAGTGTGAGATCGCTGCTGAGAGAGAAGCCATGGCTGCGCCGCCGATGCTAAGAGAGAGAGAGAGTTAAGTTTTGTTTGGCAGCCTTTGGTTATTTATAGTAGGCTAAGTTATAGTGCCTGTTTTGGTCATTGATTTGAATCATAGAATGGAATCAGTGTATTTAGCAAACAAAAATAGAATGGAATAGTGAATCACAGTGTAAATAAATACCCATTTAAGTGGTTGAGTTGTTGTGTGCAGTTTCGGACCTCGGTTTGAGACTGACCTTTTGAATCCTAGCCAACCGGATTCTAATTCTTAAAAATTATTATTAATAATAAGTTTGGCTCTCCCTTTTAGTAATTTCAAACCTATTATATGGTAAACTTTTGTTGCGATAATCACTTTACAAATATAAGTAATTGTGAGGTGTAGGAGGCAAGGATCGGAATTCAAGCCTTCAGAAGAGAATTTCACACACTTATACACTTAGATTAGAGTAGAGTAAAATCCTTTTTTGTATATATAAAAAATAAAAAACCTACTACTTAATAAATAAATAATTACTACAATTTACGGTCAATTGAATTTTTTTTTTCTAAGCCCATCGGTTGTATTCAATCAGGCTATGCTCTCGGATGCTTTTTTTTTAGAAACTATGTTCTTAGATGCTTTAGGTCCGTTTGGATATAGTTGAAAACTGAAAAATGAAAACACTGTAACAAATTAATTTTTAAATGTATAAATAGTGTCAGAAGATCCATTTTTTATGAAAAATTTGCTGAAAAGTGAGGTTTGTGGGTTTCATGAACAGTACACGGGACCTACTAGTGAGCAAAAAAGTCAAAAATCACAGCTAAAAAAAAGGCATGAAATGCCAGCTTGGCACTATTCATAAGCCTAAATGCACTGTTCATGTACAATGAACAGTGTAAGAGGCGCTCTCCAGAGAAAAAAAAAAAAAAAAGGCTAAAACGCGTTTTCAGCAAAACATGGACATAATAATCTAAATACAAACAGATACTTAATCTAATGAAAATTTTCTCTTTTATAAATAAATAATAATATAAAAATATATTTTGCATAATTAGTCTAATATTTCAATTCCACCCAAATATTTCAATGGCATTTTATTCATTTTTTTTAATTAACTTTTTTTTATTTTATGAACAATGGCTATTCTTAGAGTTTAGAGTTGTTTTCATTTTGATCATTTGTATTTTAAAATTTCATTTTGATAACTCATGCTTGATTTCGTTTTCATATTATACTTACTGTCCATTTCTTTTAATAATGTAATCGTTCAAATTATACTTTTCTATTTACAATAATGAAATTCTTATATTTCACAGCTTTTTAGAGTTGGTATTTTCAAGAAATAGTAAACATGAAAAGCACTTGGAAGTTAGATTACTAACGAAAAATGAATTACATAACAAATATGAAAACAATATCAAGCATAAAGGGTTAAGATGAAAATTTAAAAAGTAGAGGACCAAAATAAAAACAAACCCAAACATTACAATATGAGTGGCATCTTTGACATGACCCACAAACATGACATGTTTTTAACTTGTTTAATAAATCAAAATGTGTAATTCTTAGTGTATTTGAATCAAAAAATTATAGTAAAGACCTTGTAATTAAATTAGTACTTCCCCATGCACAAAGTGTTTAGAGGTCTAGGAAAAAAAGTTCGAGTTGCGGCGTACTTCAAGACAATACAATTTTTTGCCGATTAGTGTTTAATTTTCTTATCATAGCATAAATGTTACTGGCTAACACCAATTGTGATTTCTACTTTAAATGTCAAAAAGTAAAATTTAGTATATTTCAATTACTCATTTACTTAGGACTCAAAAAAAAAAAAACAATAGAAATAAATAAAGATGCTCAATTGTATAGTCACATGACTCACATCTTAATTGTGGTGGAACCCAAATCAGAAAACATTTTGTTTGGATTTGATGAATATTGGACCACCCAATTCAGGCTTTATAACAGACATGTGAAAAATGCGTGGCTTCCACTGATTCTTTTCTCTATTTTGGACCCCGCTGAAAGCCAGGCCTTGGCTAATTGCTTTGTCCAATCTTAGCCCATATTAGGTGGAACCAAATCCAGACAAGGCTGGCTTCGGCCTACTCAGCTTCAATATGGATTGATTATATTCTTAGCCTTAGTCCAAACACTTTTCAGGGCTTCAAAATAGGAGCACCTCTTTTCAATTCAACTTTTTCCTAAACAAAAAAATAGCCTCTTTTTTTTTTTCATCCTTCCAAATTTAACCCTAGATTTATTCAACTTTAAATCATGACTTTGAATCGAAGATGATCTAAATCTGTATCTTACGTATATACATATTATTTGTCCTCTACTTTTTGGTTTATTAGGCTAATATGTATTTATATTCCTGTCTTTATCCCAAAAAAAAAAAAAAAAAACCCTTTACCGTATCAAATTCTCTTATTACAATCAATTATAAAAAAAAAAAAGTCTTTGTTCACAGTCAGTCATGAAATATTCAAGCAAAGATACAAATTAGAAGTAACATTCAATGCAGAGGAAGCTTTTAGAAGCCACTGATTTAAGACCTGTCCTTTTTTGAGTTAATTATATAACCTAACTAGTAGGTAGTACATTGTTGCTAGTTCAACTGTGCATATCTACACCAACATTCTTGCAGGCCTAATCAACCACTTTGGCTATTATAATCAGATTAATTAATTAGTTGTATCTTTCGTTGTCTTCCATTGCGAACTGATAAAAAAGTGGTCTACAATGAATGGATTATTATTAATTATATTGACTGAATTAAGTGACGTGTTTTGCAAGAAATTCTATTCAGAGTATAAGGTTTAATTGTTTCTCTGCTAATGTAAAAATTCAGTGATAATGAACGCACAATTAGTTAACTTTAATTTTGCACACAGAATGATTCCTAACGTGTTCACAAACTTTTTCTTTGTGATTAAGATATGGGTCTTGCACAAGTTAAAACATACTAATATTCTTTTCCAAAGAATAAAAACACTAAAAACTGTTAATAATATTAATTAATTTTGTTTTTGGTAAACCATAATATTAATTAATTGTTACATATGCGTAAATCTATAAATTCAATGTGGTTGTCTGTATTTTTCTATATATATGGAGTATTTTATATTATTTTTTGAAAATCCTATAAAAAAATCACTTAATAGAATATTAAATAAAAAATTGATTTAATTATAAAAATTCTCAGTCAGTCAATTATAAAAAAAAAATGTCTTTGTTCACAGTCAGTCATGAAATATTCAAGCAAAGATACAAATTAGAAGTAACATTCAATGCAGAGGATGCTTTTAGAAGCCACTGATTTAAGACCTGTCGTTTTTTGTGTTAATTATATAACCTAATTAGTAGTTAGTAAGTTGTTGCTAGTTCAACTGTGCATCAGTTCATATATATCTACACCAACATTCTTGCAGGCCTTGTCAACCATTTTGGCTATAATAATCAGATTAATTAATTAGTTGTATCTTTCGTTGTCTCCCATTGCAAACTGATAAAAAAGTGATCGACAATGAATGGATTATTATTAATTATATTGATTGAATTAAGTGACGTGTTTTGGAAGAAATTCTATTCGGAGTAAAAAGTTTAATTGTTTCCCTGCTAATGTAAAAATTCAGTGATAATGAACGTACAATTAGTTAAGTTTTGCACACAGAATGAATATTCCTAACGTGTTCACAAACTTTTTCTTTGCGATTAAGATATGGGTCTTGCACAAGTTAAAACATACTAATATTCTTTTCCAAAGAATAAAAACACTAAAAACTGTTAATAATATTAATTAATTTTATTTTTGGTAAACCATAGTATTAATTAATTGTTACGTATGCGTAAATCTATAAATTCAATGTGGTTGTCTGTATTTTTCTATATATATGGAGTATTTTATTTTATTTTTTGAAAATCCTATAAAAAATCACTTAATATAATATTAAATAAAAAATTGATTTAATTATAAAAATCATGCAAACAGCTAGGCGTGATAATAAAAAAATGCAATTGATGTTGTAGTACTATTTTTTTTTTTAATGATGGACTATTCATCAATTTACATATTATATATTTATTTATTTTACATTTTTAGGTAAGTTTATAAGGGGACAAAATTGATAGCCAAGTCAACAATGTATTGCAGTCAAATTTAGTGAATTTAAAGCAAAACCAAATTACAATTAAAAAAATTTTGGACTTTTTCCAGAACAAAAACTAAAACTGGGTGTTACCAATGACCACTTCCTTGGCATTGAAAGTTTCAAAACCCCAAAATTGCTGCCTCAAAAAGACAGTGTCTTTGTCCCACCGTTTGGATAAAGTCTTTCCCTTTGACCCGTCAATCATATCATCATTATCTCTTTTGCCCACGTTTAAGGACCTCTTCACCTCAAATAATTGTGTGAAAACAAAAGTCTTTTCTTCGACAAATACATATATATATCATCATCCGACTCTTTTTAGGATCCACACAAACAAAAGTTATCACTTTTAGCACACAAAGTTTTACACATATGAAAGATCTACAAGAATTTCTTTGGGGTTCCTATATTATATTCCTTGTTCTATTCTTTCTTCAAGACCTCAAAAAATACTTTAATCTCATGTCTATAACCCTTACGCCGACTCTTTCATTAGTCGGCAATCTTTTTGTTGGTCCCAAAGGAGGGTCATCTTTAGTCTTTGAAAATTTGAATCCCGAGTGTTCAAAAGGCAATACCTTCCTTCATGATGAGGAAAGTCCTCTAGAGAAACATTCTTCATGTGTTACATGCAAGGAAAATAAGAGTACTATTAAACAGCAAGATTGTATAAGCGGTGAAGTAGTGGACGCAGCAAATTTTTACGTTGAAAAAGCACAAGGAACATGTGGTATTTTGATGGGTGATATAGCATGGCATGAAGAGGGAATCATGCAAGAAAAAATGCATCACAAAGTGCTTCAAAAGGGCATGCATGAATATGATGATCAAAATTGCACCATTATAGAGAATATAAAGGGTGGTGGTGGTGTTTTGGTGAACGATATTATTCAAGGCTCGGATTCGTTAGGAATGGTGAAGTTGGGAGGGGATAATCAGCAAGGCCTTCTCAAGTTGCGAAAGAGGCCGGCTAAGCTGGTTGTGCCAGAACATTGCGCGGTGTCGGAATTTGATGAAATGTGTAGGAAGTTGGAGCATAAGGAATTTGAGGTTGAAGGAAGAGATTTCGTTTTAGCAAGCAAGAAAGGTAGAAGAAAGGTTATGGAAGATGGGTATGGGGTTATGGTTGATATTCTTGGAGATCCCAAGCAGGTAGGCAACATGTTTATATGTTCTTATATTTTCTCTCTCTGATTTTGATAGTATTTGTACAGACTAGATCTTAAAAAAGGCCTGCGCAAAGTTCCAATTTAAAAACTATGAATGCTGATCTTTATAATGTCTCACAAATTAATCAAAAGAAAATATATAATTTGTGTTTACTTTTTTTTTTTTTGTGTAGCTAAAAAATATTCTAATTTTAATTCTTGTATATATATATATGCTCATATCAATAAATTCGAAATATGATATCATCAATTTCTTTCTGATGAATATATGAGTTTTTTTTTTTGGTTATATCCAACTTCATTTATTTTATAAGGCAGTTTGTTTTTTGGGCTTGTCCTAGCTATTTTGTAATGAAAGGAAAAAAGTTGAATGTCACTCATAGATATATATTTGTTATCACCAGGCATTTTTTTCCGTGATCGATGGCCATGGAGGTCAAGCTGCGACAGATTTTGTCGCAGAAAATTTAGGAAGGAACATTACAAAAGCTCTGGAATGTGTTGGAGGAGAAGAAGGTCAGTTAGAGCAGGCTATTCGTAGTGGCTACATGGTCACAGACAAGGATTTTCTTCGTCAGGTAGTTGCAACGGACCTTCACATATATTATAATCGCATGTACACTTGAATGCTTCCACCCTATATATGAATTATAAACTATTACAAAAATTTCTCTTAAAAAAAACTACTAAATAATTTGACTTCTTATAAATCATAGAATTCATGCATGGTTGTTGACATTAAACATTCCAAATTGGAATATATATTTGCTTACATCTTTGTTTTTTTAAAATGATTGAAGAGATTCACCCTTCCCTTTCAAAAAATAAAGAGTATTAGAGCATATATATGTGATAGTATTGAAGTGTACACTAGTTTGTGGCATGCCCTTAATTATATCAGGAATGATCAAACCTGTTGTATCAGTGTCGTATATGTGTCATAATAGTATTTGATCTACCGTATCATATTATAATTTTTTTAAAATTGCTATGCCCGCTTATCGTATCTATACTTGTATTTGTACCCATGTTTGTGTCCATGTATCTTAGTTTGAAAGTATAGATTAATCCATTCTCTTAATTTAGTTTATAAAATCTTAAACACCACACATTAACATAATAGAAGGCATATTGTTTACTAACAACAACAACCTAGCATTAATTAAGATTGTTAATGAATTCTCAATAAACAAATTAGCTTTCACAAGGTATATTGTATACTAAAATGAACTTTTACTTGCAGGGTGTAAGTAGTGGCGCTTGTACATCTAGTGTGCTATTGAAGGATGGAGAGTTGCATGTAGCAAATGTTGGTGATTGTAGAGTAGTTTTGAGTAGAAAAGGAGTAGCTAAAGCATTGACAAATGACCATCGTCTTACTAGGGAAGATGAGCGTCTACGAATTGAAAACACCGTAAGTCAAGTTGTTCCATTAATTTCTTTGCATGTAGAACTTAATCCTATTCTCTCTATCTCTCTTTAAGTCAAAGAGTATTGAAATAACTTATAACATGTTGCAGGGTGGTTTTGTGCATTGCCAAAATGGAATTTGGAGGGCTCAAGGGCTGCTTGCAGTTTCTCGAGCCATTGGAGACCTGCATTTGAAAGAATGGATTATATCCGAACCGGAGATTAAAAGGCTTCGTTTAACTTCAGATTGCCAGTTCTTGATAATGGCTTCGGATGGATTGTGGGATATGGTATAACACCTTTGTGTATAGTTGACCAAAAAAAAAATTTAATAGAAAAGAGTACACCAAAACAAGAACCTACAATAAGATCATAGAAAAAAAAATGTAGGGTCTATTTCATAATTCTTATATGAGACCCTAATTTGGGACACAAGACGAACATGTGACTATCTAGCATAACAACATGAACCAAACCAGGAATTGTGCCTCTTCTATTGAAGTCTAAACCAATAAAATAAATCAAAAATTTTAAAGAAAACTAAAACAGTTTTATATGAACATTAATTTGTTAATAAGTCCATCTATGCTTGTCAGTGAATTACATGCATTTTGGCCTTAAAAGAGTTTATTCTAATATATGCTTTTGAATTGTGTCAATCAGGTAAGTGACCAGGAGGCAGTTGATGTGGTTTTGAGAGAGAAGAATTTGCTGATGTCCTGCAAAAAGCTTGTAGATATGTCTTATAGCCGAGGCAGCATGGATGACATAACTGTTATGGTGATCGATCTTCTAAATTTTGTTGTAACCAATTAATTGTTAATCATGGCAAGTGGCCTCAAATGGTGTAGACACAAGCACACTATGCATAATGTCCATCTACATTTATCACAGAAGGAATGTAGGAATATAGGTTGCTAGACCTGGCTATATATATAGCAACAGAACAGTTGTATATGTATATCAGATGCATTAGAAAGAATGTAATGAAAAATAGGAATATCAGTCTTATTGGGTTGTAAATAAATACTTTTCACGAGAGAAAATGTGAAGCGTTCAAATTTGTACAATTCTCGTATTTATTTATTTGAAATCAGTTTATTTATTCTTTTACCTTCTCATCTCATATCTATTATAGGCTTATAGCACTCTCTCTCTCTCTCTCTCTCTCTCTCTCTCTCTCTCTCTCTCTCTCTCTCTCTCTCTCTCTCTCTCTCTCTCTCAAATTAAGCATTTGGTAATAATTTGCAATCCCCATGAGTTTTGACAAAGAATGAGTACATGATTTACCAAACCATGTGTATTCACTTTTTTTCAACATGGCCTACATTTTTCCAAAAGATGAAAAATATTTGAATATAACACGAATTTCTCAACATAGCAATAAAGTTATTTTGTGTTACACAACATTCGTTTTGGTTTAATTTCTATTATCTAGCAAAAAAAGAAATAAAAGAGATTTTATTTTTCTAAGCATGTATGTATAAAGTATAAACAAACATTAGCCCCCCAACCCACACCCAACAATCAAAAGGGCTTCATATCTTTCAACGGGCATCGATCTTGTGTGCACCCAAATATGTTTGTTGAGCCTAAGGGGTACTTGGACTCACAATCTATTTGTATTGTGGGCTTTCGAGTTTCCTATAATGTGTGATACTATACTTGGCCAACTCAACTCCCAAATTTCCATTTCTCTCTCTCTAACTCCTTCCTCCCTTTTCTTTTCAAGAAGACTGTCCTTTCCCTCTTTATCTTTTTTCTCCCAAATTGCCAACCCCCTTCCTTGAATCTCCCTTGCCTATTTATAGACCAAGTTAGTGTGACTGCCACAATAATTGTCTTGGTAAGTGGAGGGAGAGGTCCAATTTTTTCTTTTCTAAGTCGGCGCTTTAAATGCGAGTTGGGGAAAATGACAGTAGCCTTGAAACTAATTCCACCGCAGGGTCTGTTACTCGGCAGAGGCGTTCCCTAGGCAGTGGAGGGGGGGTCCAATATCATTGCTCCTGAGTGGGTGTTAGGTGGTGAATAGGTGGTAATAGTGGCATTGGGACCAGGTCCACCACTGGGTCTGTTGCTCGGCAGAAGCGTTCCCTAGACAATGGAGGGGAGGTCCAATACCATTACTCCTGAGTGGGCATTTGGTGTTGGGGAGAAGGTATTAATGGCATTGGGATCAAGTCCACCGCTAGGTCCTTTGCTCGGCAGAGGCTTTCCCTTGAGTGATGCCAAGCATACCGAGTACCGAAGATCACACAAAATGAGCCAACGCATCCAGGCAATGTAAGCTTCCATGTGTGGCGTCATAGCAATGGGCTTTTGTGGACGAATTACTTCTACGAGGGGCGACGCTCGTACAGATCTATAAAAACTAATAATCATTAAACAATCCTTGCCCAAGGTTGCAAAATGGCCAAGCGGGATCTGATTCATCTAAAACCATAATATATGAGATATCAAATTAGAGAATTAATAATAATAATAATAATTTTAAAAGATCTTAAATTGATTAAGAAACTACACTATTACATAATTTTTTTTTGTATAACTTCAATTTGTATTACAATTTGATGAAAAAGTCATTACTTGAATGTGCAATGGCTTACAAAAAATTTGTCAAACAATTTCAGATATTGCAAAAAATAATTTAAAAATTCAGATGTTAAAACTTCTGAAAGACCAAAAAATATTAAAGTCACATGATTCACGACTTATAAATTATTGAAACAAAACAAAATATATATGACTAAAAAAATAGAAAAATATAAGAAAAATATTGGGTTACATTCAAAAGAATAATCCATGGCTATAAGTTTGCATCCTATCATAAAATATCATGTTAGCGAAGTAGAGAGATAATAATAATAATAATAATAATAATAATAATAATAATAATAATAATAATAATATCAACGTTTGAGTTTGAGTTTAAGTTGGATTTATTAAAAAGATAAAGTCCTACTCCTGGTTAAGTTTGGATTAAAAAAATAATTTTGTTTTAAAAAAAAATGATAAATTTGAGTTTAAGTTGGATTTGTTAGAGAGATAGAGTTTTACTACTTATTAAATTTGGACTAAACAAAAATAATTTTATTTAAATATTGTGCTAACGTAAAAAATTGTGAAAACTTCAGAGACTTTAGTTATATAAAGAAAATTACCTAAAAAATGCCCACCTTTATACTATCTTTAGCAATAGCCCTAAGCTTTTAATTATTCTGTTAACAGAATTAAGCTTTTTATTTTTATTTTTTCACAGAAGATCTCATAAATCTGTGATTAGTGTGTATTGTTGTTGTTGTTGTTGGGAGAGGAGGGATATTAAACTTGGATATCTTAGATGAAATTTCCAAAAGTTATCGGTTGAGTTATAAAACTCTTCATAAGTAAAATTTCAAATTTATGAAAGGTTTTTTTTTTTTTCCTTTCGAAGCATTTGTTCATTCTTGTGTTCAAATTTTATTCTATTCAATAAAACCAAAAAAAAAAAAATCAATAAATTAGACCATTGATTAAACTTTATGTTAAGTTTATAAACAATCCATAATGTTTTTTTTTTTGTCAAGGAACATGCCAACTCGCCAACTTAATTAATACTTAAAGAGTTAGAAACATAATAGTTGTAAAGATTTGGTGGAACATACTCCATGCATCAAGCCAAACTTGTAATGAAAAAAAAAATCTCGATTTCTTGATTAAAGCATGTGCTAGAATATTGTCGTGCCCAGGAGTGTGTGCAAAATAGTAGTTTTGAAGAGTTACAAAGTTTAACTAATAAGATATATTCAGTCAAAAAAAAAACTTATAAGACATATCATACATAAGATACAATAAATAATACATATAAAGGGGCATAAATACTTTTTTTTTTCGCTGAGAGGGGGCATAAATACTTAAATAGTGAAGTTCATACTCTAAATATAAATATTATCAAGTATAAACTTCCATGATCTTGTGGTGTGCAATATTGAATACTTTCTTGGGTGGCTTCAATACACATTAATACATATATTACTTCAATTTTTTGTTAAAAAACCATTGTTATTAGATATAGAGACACAGAGATTAACAGCAAAAATAAAGTTATGTTATGGTTTTTGTTTACCGGTTAGGTTGGCGGCTTTTTCAAGTGTGACTGTGTGAGTGTGGGCATTGCTGTGAAGCATCTGTAGGTATATATACTTGTATTTGTAAATAACGAAAGCTCCGCCTTGTTCTTCTTCAATCCCATTTAACAAAGCTTTGTCTTCTTCTTCAATCTCACATAACCATTTTTTCCCCACTGTGCTTTACCTATGGTAGCCAAAATCAAACATGGTGTAAAAACGAAAATGTAGTAGAATGAATTCTAAGAATAAATAAGTAAATAAACAAAACAAAACAATTACTTTAAGAAATAAACTGTTGTTCTACACGAGACTAAAAGTGGGAGAAGACAAAGGGGGATGAAAATAACGTGGAATCTCTACATTGTGTTGCTGAAATTAATGTATAATGAAATTTCTGCCTTAACACTATCCTCCAATATGATAAAACAACCATTACAAAGCACCCAATGATTAAATCATTAAACCATTGAAGCCATTATGAGGCCAAAAGTTCTGTATCCAGAGCCTGTGGCGTCAAGAGTTTGCTATGGTTTTTGTATACTACACAATGGGGCTTTGTG
Source organism: Castanopsis chinensis (assembly GCA_032878915.1). NCBI lineage: Eukaryota > Viridiplantae > Streptophyta > Magnoliopsida > Fagales > Fagaceae > Castanopsis > Castanopsis chinensis. The sequence goes on from JAVQMG010000079.1 coordinate 2,861,325, forward strand.
CGTGGCTTTGTAGTAGAGTAAAGGACTTGATATTTGGTATCGGATGGACAGTGTAGAATAAGTATAATTCTTTTTTTATAGGGAATCGAGGAGTTTTCTTATTTGTGGACTCCACAAACCTTTTTACACTTTTCTTTCTCCTTCAAATTATTTGCGAATTGCTATCGGATTAATTCTTTAGATGAAGAATAACTCCTTTTTATAGAAAATCAAAGAGTTTTCTTATTTGTGGACTCAAAACTTAATTTACACCTTTTCTTTCTCCTCAAAAGATTAAGATTGAAAAAAAAATTAAGTAGCAAGTATTGGGTTCAATGCATAGCTCCTATGTATTGGACCAGTCTAGAAATATGAAATCACTACATTGAACAAAGCAAACCGGTTCCAAAATTAAGATAATCTAGAATTTACACCGTTAGAAAATTATTAAAAAAAAAAAAAAAAAAGACTCAAGCTTCTGTCTCCATCTAAAAAAAAAAAAAGCTTTATTCTACATCTGACTCTTCCAAAAAAAAAAAAAAAAAAAAGGAATTTTGTCTTTTTAGCCAATGATTTTTTTATAAGGACTTTATCCAATTCTATCCAAAGGATTTTTTTTTTTTTTTTTTTTTAGAATAATTCTAAGATGTCGGTAGCATTTATCAGTACGGCCAAGTTTGACGAGGAAATATATGATATTGATTTTTCTTAGCTACTACCAGAAACAATCTAAACCCCAAAATTATAAAGACAGTGTCTTTGTCCCACCGTTTGGATAAAGTCTTTCCCTTTGACCCGTCAATCATATCATCATTATCTCTGTTGCCCACATTTAAGGGCCTCTTCACCCCAAATAATTGTGTGAAAACAAAAGCCTTTTCTTCGAGAAATACATATATATCATCATCCGACTCTTTTTAGGATTCACACAAAGAAAGTTATCACTTTTAGCACATAAAGTTTTACACATATGAAAGGTTTACAAGAATTTCTTTGGGGTTCCTATATGATATTCCTTGTTCTATACTTTCTTCAAGACTTCAAAAAATACATTAATCTCATGTCTATAACCCTTACGCCGACTCTTTCACTAGTCGGCAATCTTTTTGTCGGTCCCAAAGGAGGGTCATCTTTAGTCTTTGAAAATTTGAATCCCGAGGGTTCAAAAGGCAATACTTTCCTTCATGATGAGGAAAGTCCTCGAGAGAAACATTCTTCATGTGTTACATGCAAGGAAAATAAGAGTACTATTACACCGTAAGATTGTATAAGCGGTGAAGTAGTGGACGCAGCAAATTTTTACGTTGAAAAAGCACAAGAAACTTGTGGTATTTTGATGGGTGATATAGCATGGCATGAAGAGGAAATCATGCAAGAAAAAATGCATCACAAAGTGCTTCAAAAGGGCATGCATGAATATGATGATCAAAATTGCACCATTATAGAGAATATAAAGGGTGGTGGTGGTGTTTTGGTGAACGATATTTTTCAAGGCTCGGATTCGTTAGGAATGGTGAAGTTGGGAGGGGATAATCAGCAAGGCCTTCTCAAGTTGCGAAAGAGGCCGGCTAAGCTGGTTGTGCCAGAACATTGCGCGGTGTCGGAATTTGATGAAATGTGTAGGAAGTTGGAGCATAAGGAGTTTGAGGTTGAAGGAAGAGATTTCGTTTTGGCAAGCAAGAAAGGTAGAAGAAAGGTTATGGAAGATGGGTATGGGGTTATGGTTGATATTCTTGGAGATCCCAAGCAGGTAGGCAACATATATATTATATGTTCTTATATTTTCTCTCTCTGATTTTGATAGTATTTGTACAGACTAGATGTTAATAAAGGCCTGCACAAAGCTCCCACTTAAAAACTATGAATGATGATCTTTATAATGTCTCACAAATTAATCAAAAGAAAATATATAATTTGTGTTTACTTTTTTTATTTTTTTGGGTAGCTAAAAAATATTCTAATTTTAATTCGTGTATATATATGCTCATATCAATAAATTCCAATTTTGCCATCATCAATTTCTTCCTGATGAATATATGAGTTTTTTTTTTTTTTTTTGGTAATATTCAATTTCATTTATTTTATAAGGCAGTTTATTTTTTGGACTTGTCCTAGCTATTTTGTAATGAAAGGAAAAAGTTGAATGACACTCATAGATATATATTTGTTATCACCAGGCATTTTTTGCCGTGATCGATGGCCATGGAGGTCAAGCTGCGACAAATTTTGTTGCAGAAAATTTAGGAAGGAACATTACAAAAGCTCTGGAATGTGTTGGAGGAGAAGAAGGTCAGTTAGAGCAGGCTATTCGTAGTGGCTACATGGTCACAGACAAGGATTTTCTTCGTCAGGTAGTTGTAACGGACCTTCACATATATTATAATCGCATGTACACTTGAATGCTTCCATCCTATATATGAATTATAAACTATTAAAAAAATTTCTCTTAAAAAAAACTACTAAATAATTTGACTTCTTATAAATCATAGAATTCATGCATGGTTGTTGACATTAAACATTCCAAATTAGAATATATATTTGCTTACATCTTTGTTTTTTTAAAATGATTGAAGAGATTCACCCTTCCCTTTCAAAAAATAAAGACTATTAGAGCATATATATGTGATAGTATTGAAGTGTACACTAGTTTGTGGTATGCCCTGAATTATGTCTGGAATGATCAAACCTGTTGTATCAGTGTCGTACACGTGTCATAATAGTATTTGATCTACCGTATCATATTATAATTTTCAAAAAATTGCTATGCCCGCTTATCATATTTATACTTGTATTTGTACCCATGTCTGTGTCCATGTATCTTAGTTTGAAAGTATAAATTAATCCATTCTCTTAATTTAGTTTATAAAGTCTTAAACACCACACATTAACATAATAGAAGGCATATTGTTTACTAACAACAACAACCTAGCATTAATTAAGATTGTTTATGAATTCTCAATAAACAAATTAGCTTTCACAAGGTATATTGTATACTAAAATGAACTTTTACTTGCAGGGTGTAAGTAGTGGCGCTTGTACATCTAGTGTGCTATTGAAGGATGGAGAGTTGCATGTAGCAAATGTTGGTGATTGTAGAGTAGTTTTGAGTAGAAAAGGAGTAGCTAAAGCATTGACAAATGACCATCGTCTTACTAGGGAAGATGAGCGTCTTCGAATTGAAAACACCGTAAGTTGTTCCATTTCTTTGTATGTAGAACTTAATGCTATTCTCTCTATCTCTCTTTAAGTCAAAGAGGATTGAAATAGCTTATAACATATTGCAGGGTGGTTTTGTGCATTGCCAAAATGGAATTTGGAGGGCTCAAGGGTTGCTTTCAATTTCTAGAGCCATTGGGGACCTGCATTTGAAAGAATGGATTATATCCGAACCGGAGATTGAAAAGCTTCGTTTAACTTCAGATTGCCAGTTCTTGATAATGGCTTCGGATGGATTGTGGGATAAGGTATAACACCTTTGTGTATAGTCGGCAAAAAAAATTAATAGAAAAGAGTACATCAAAACAAGAACCTACAATAAGATCAAAGGAAAAAAAAATGTAGGGTCTATTTCATAGTTCTTGTATGAGAACCTAATTTGGGACACAAGACAAACATGTGACTATCTAGCATAACAACGTGAACCAAACCAGGAATTGTGCCTCTTCTATTGAAGTCTAAACCAATAAAATAAATCAGAAATTTTAAAGAAAACTAAAACAGTTTTATATGAACATTAATTTGTTATTAAGTCCATCTGTGCTTGTCAGTGAATTACATGCATTTTGGCCTTAAAAAGAGTTTATTCTGATATATGCATTTGAATTGTGTCAATCAGGTAAGTGACCAGGAGGCAGTTGATGTGGTTTTGAAAGAGAAGAATTTGCTGATATCCTGCAAAAAGCTTGTAGATATGTCTTATTGCCGAGGCAGCATGGATGACATAACTGTTATGGTGATCGATCTTCTAAATTTTGTTGTAACCAGTTAATTGTTAATCATGGCAAGAGGCCTCAAATGGTGCAGACACAATAGCACAATATGCATAATGACCATCTACATTTATCACAGAAGGAATGTAGGAATATAGGTTGCTAGACCTGGCTATATATATAGCAATAGAACAGTTGTATATGTATATCAGATACATTAGAAAGAATGTAATGAAAAATAGGAATAGCAGTCTTGTTGGGTTGTAAATAAATACTTTTCGTGAGAGAAAATGTGAAGCGTTCAAATTTGTACAATTCTCGTATTTATGTATTCGAAATCAGTTTATTTATTCTTTTACCCTTCTCATCTCATATCTATTATAGGCTTATAGCTCTCTCTCTCTCTCTCCATCAAATTAAGCATTTGGTAATCATTTGCAATCCCCATGAGTTTTGACAAAGCATGAGTACATGTTTTACCAAACCGTGTGTATTCACTTTTTTTCAACATGGCCGACATTTTTTTCCGAAAGATGAAAAATATTTGAGTATAACACGAATTTCTCAACATAGCAATAAAGTCATTTTGTGTTACACAACATTCGTTTTGGTTTAATTTCTATTATCTAGCAAAAAAAGAAATAAAAGAGATTTTCTTTTTCCAAGCATGTAGGTATAAAGTATAAACCAACATTAGCCCCCCAACCCACACCCAACAATCAAAAGGACTTCATATCTTTCAACGGGCATCGATCTATAAAAACCAATAATCATTAAACGGTCCTCGCCCAAGGTTGCGAAATAGCCAAGCGGGATCTGATTCATCTAAAACCCAAGGTTTTGAAACCCGGACCATTAAAGGAACTGTAAAAAGAAGAGGTTCAAGGTTTTTAAGGTTAAACCGAGGTCGAACTATGATGACGTCATAATTAATTTAATAATTATTTAAAATATAAATAAATATATTAAATTAGTAAAAATTGAAAATTTATCTAAAAATAAAGATAAATAATTATATACATACATATATATATATATATATATATAAAATTTTTATTAGAACTCTTAAGTCATGACAAAGCTCATTTGAGTACCCAATATTTTTTTTCTTTATTTTATGAGATCCAATAAAATGGTAAAGAGATAAATTAATGTGTGCCCATGGCTAAGCCCATTTGACAATCCAAACAATTTTTTTTTTTTATGCCCAAGCCCATTTGAATAGTCCACCATTTATGAAATTAACCAAAAAAAAAACAAACAAACAAACAAACTATTGGATAAATACGAAAGCTAGCCTAGAACTAAAAGTGGTTGACAGTTGTTTGTTTGACTTGTTTCAAAAAAGAGAAGTGGTTGACAGCACATCTTGGTGGCTGACAGTAAAAGCACAGCAGTAAGAGCATTTTTATTAAGATGGGCAAATGTTAAAAATGCTAAAATTTAAGATACAAAATGCTATAATTATTAAAAAGCATTCTCCATCAAGCCTCTCATATCTCATTCATTTTGCAATCCTGCTACAACAGTGGACTGTTATGTCTAGCAGCCCACTGTAGCAAGATTGTAAAAAAAAAAAAATACTTGCTTAATAAAACCAGACTCCTCTTCGCACCTATCTTCTTCTTTTCCCTCATTCTTTTCTCGCTAATCTCCTCTACTTTTCCTTCTCTCTTTTTTCTCTGGTTCTCTCTTAATCTCACACATATGCCTCCTCTCTTCTTCTGTTTTTTTTTTTTTTTTCTTTCTTTGCTCTCCCTCAACCTATGCCGCCACAACCTCTGCTCTTCTTCCTCTCATCTTTTTTTTTTCCTTCGCTCTCCCTCAACCCACGCCGCCACAGCCTTTGCTCTTCTTCCTCTCTTCTTTTTTTTTTTCTTCGCTCTCCCTCAACCCACGCTGCTCTTCCCTTCCCTCAATCCACGCCACTCTTCCCTTCCCTCAACCCACGCCACCACAGCCTCTGCTCTTCTTCCTCTGAGTGAAGCTATACCGAACACACTTTTCTCTCCCTGACCAAACCCACTCTTCTCTTCCTGACCAAACCCAAAAACCTAGTCTTGAAACCCATATTTGATTTGCACTTCTTCCACTTGGGTCAAACTGAAGCTCCATGGGTCAGGCTTCCATTTAGGTTTTGTTTTGGGTTAGGGATCTTGTGGGTCTTGTATTGCTAATCAATTCTTCCCGATCTGATTAGGTACACCTTACTCTCTGGATGTGGGTTCCGATTCGCCTTCACCGATGGAGGTCTTTTTTTTTTTTTTTTTTGCTGCTATGGTTGTTGGTTGTGAGTGGATGTGGTGGTTGTGGGTGGATGTGGATGTGGATGTGGAGGTTCCTTGCTACTGTGATTTTCTTTTCTTTTTATGTTAGTGGTGGTTATGGTGGGTTTTTGGTGGTGTGGTGCGGCGGTGCTGTGAGAAAGAGGGAGACAAAGGAGAGAGGAAAAATAAAAAAATTAGTGAAAAATAATAAAGAAACAATATTTAAATAAAATTGTAAAAAAATAAAAGTTTTGATATAGGTTGTATTGTAAAGTGGTGTGTTATATGTTATAAATATAGGTTTTGAGAGGGTAAATGCTAAATTTTTTAGAATGTTTGATAAAAATGCTCTAAAGCAACAACAAAAACGGACTTCATTTACAAAAAACAGAAGAAGACTCTGAAGGGACTTCATTTACCCAAAAAAGAAGAAGATTCTAGAAAGAAAAATGAAGAAACAGCTAGCATGTCAAAAACACAGAGAGGGAGACTGGGAGCGCTAGCGAAACAGAGGAGAAGAATAGGAAGATGGCAGTGCGATCTCAATTTTGATAGCATCTCACGGTCGTTGAAGCTTCAGCCTTCAACAATGGCTGTAAGTACTTTGAAGGGAGCTGCGTGATGTACTCTAAAGGGAGCAGAATTTAAAACTTGTTTTTCTATGTTGTTGTTTTTTTTTTTTTTTTTTGGTTCAGATTCAAAGGAAAGTAGAGAACTGTGAGGAGCACTCTGATCATGGTTCTCAGAACCGTGCAGTTGCACCACAGTTCTAACAGTTTCCTGCTTTTTTGGCATTAGCCAATTCTTAATACTAAAAGAACCGTGTTTGTGAGAGGTTCACGGTTAATCTAGTCGGACCGTACCATCCAGTCGGGGTTTAAAAACCTTGCTAAAACCATAATATATGAGATATCAAATTAGAGAAATAATAATAATAATAATAATAATAATAACAACAGCTTCTAGTCGCTAACTCATGCTATGCACAGTAACCTACCTATTTGTGAGGTAGACTAAAATAATTTTAAAAAATTTTAAATTGATTAAAAAACTACACTATTACATGGTTTGTTCTTGTATGGCTTCAATTTGTGTTACAATTTGATGAAAAGGTCATTGTTTGAACGTGCAATTGCTTACAAAAGATTTGTCAAATAATTTCAAATACTGCAAAAAATAATTTAAAAATTTAGATATTAAAATTTTTGAAAGACCAAAAAATATTAAAGTATCAAATGATTCACGACTTATAAATTATTGAAACAAAACAAAATATATATAACTAAAAAATAGAAAAATAGAAAAATATAAAAAAAAATATTGGGTTATATTCAAAAGAATAATCTATGGTTATAAGTTTGCATCCTATCATAAAATATCATGTTAGTGAAGTAGAGAGATGATAATAATAATAATAATAATAATAATAATAATAATAATAATAATAATAATATCAACGTTTGAGTTTGAGTTTAAGTTGGATTTGTTAAAGAGATAAAGTCTCAATCCTGGTTAAGTTTAGATTAAAAAAATAATTTTGTTTAAAAAAATGATGAATTTGAGTTTAAATTAGACTTGTTAGAGAGATAGAATTTTATTATTTGTTAAATTTAGACTAAACAAAAATAATTTTATTTAAATATTGTGCTGACGTGAATAATTGTGAGAGTTTCAGAAGCTTCATTTATATATATATATATATATATATATATATATATATAAAAGGAAATTACCTAAAAAATGCCCACCTTTATACTATCTTTAGCAATAGGCCTAAGCTTTTAATTATTCTGTTAACAGAATTAAGCTTTTTATTTTTCTTTTTTGATAGTAGATCTCATAAATCTGGGATTAGTGTGTATTGTTGTTGTCATTGGGAGAGGAGGGATATTAAACTTGGATATCTTAGATGAAATTTTCAATAAGTATTGGTTGAGCTAGTTATAAGACTCTTAATAAGTAAAATTTCAAATTTCTGAAAGGTTTTTTTTTTCCCTTTCTTTTTGAAGCATTTGTTTGTTCTTGTATTCAAATGTTATTCTATTCAATAAAACAAACATTAAAAAAAATCAATAAATTAGACCATTGATTAAACTTTATGTTAAGTTTATAAACAATCCATCATGTTTAGAGTTTTGTTGTTGTTGTTGAGGAACATGCCAACTCAGCAACTTGATTAATACTTAAAGAGTTAGAAACATAATAATTGTAAAGATCTGGTGGAACAGACTCCATCAAGCCAGACTTGTAACGGAAAAGGAAATCTCGATTTCTTGATTAAAGCATGTGCTACAATATTGCCGTACCTAAGAGTGTGTGCAAAATAGTAGTTTTGAAGAGTTACAAAGTTTAACTTATAAGATATATTCAGTCAAAAAAAAAAAACTTGTAAGATATATCATACATAAGATTCAATAAATGATACATATAAAGGGGCATAAATACTTTCTTTTTTTTTTTTCGCTGAGACGGGGCATAAATACTTAAATAGTGAAGTTCATACTCTAAATATAAATATTATAAAGTATAAATTTCCATGATCTTGTGGTGTGCAATATTGAATACTTTGTTGGGTGGCTCCAATATACATTGTTATTAGATACAGAGACAGAGAGATGAATAGCAAAGATAAAGTTATGTTATGGTTTTTGTTTACCGGTTAGGTTGGCGGCTTTTTCAAGTGTGACTGTGTGAGTGTGGGCATTGCTTTGAAGCATCTGTAGGTATATATACTTCTATTTGAAAATAACGAAAGCTCCGCCTTGTTCTTCTTCAATCTCATTTAACAAAGCTCTGTCTTCTTCTTCAATCTCACTTAACCATCTTTTCCCCACTGTGCTTTACCTACGGTAGCCAAAATCAAACATGGTATAAAAACGAAAATGTAGTAGAATGAATCCTAAGAATAAAAAAGTAAATAAACAAATAAACAAAACAAAACAATTACTTTAAGAAATAACCTGTTGTTCTACACATGAGACTAAAAGTGGGAGAAGACAAAGGGGGATGAAAATAACGTGGAATCTCTACATTGTGTTGCTGAAATTAATGTATAATGAAATTTCTGCCTTAACACTATCCTCCAATATGATAAAACAACCATTACAAAGCACCCAATGATTAAATCATTAAACCATTGAAGCCATTATGAGGCCAAAAGTTCTGTATGCAGAGCCTGTGGCGTCAAGAGTTTGCTATGGTTTTTGTATACTATACAATATGGCTTTGTGCGTGGCTTTGTAGTAGAGTAAAGGACTTGATATTTGGTATCAGATGGACACTGTAGAATAAGTATAATTCTTTTTTTATAGGGAATCGAGGAGTTCTCTTATTTGTGGACTTCACAAACTTGTTTACACTTTTCTTTCTCCTTCAAATTATTTGCTAATTGCTATTGGATTAATTCTTTAGATGAAGAATAAGTCCTTTTTATAGAAAATCAAGGAGTTTTCTTATTTGTGGACTCAAAACTTAATTTACACCTTTTCTTTCTCCTCAAAAGATTAAGATTGAAAAAAAATTAAGCAGCAAGTATTGGGTTCAATGCATAGCTCCTATGTATTGGACCAGTCTAGAAATATGAAATTACTACATAGAAACAGTGAACCCAGCAAACCGGTTCCAAAATTAAGATAATCTAGAATAGGGCTGTCCAGACCCGACTGAAGCCCGACAACCCGGCCAAACCGCCCGACGCCGACCCGATTCCAGCCCGAACCGAAGGTCCTGTGGGTCGGCGACGGGTTTCCGTTCACAAGAACCGACACCGGCAGGTTGGGTGGCAGGTTTGCTTCTCCAAAACCCGAGCAACCCGAACCCGACCGGAGTTGTATAAAAAATCTGGCGAAATCCTGCAAAAATAGCTAGATCCGGCGAGATCTCGACCAGATTTGGCAAGATCTCGACCAGATCTGGCGAGATCTCAACTAGATCTGGTAGGATTTAGCCAGATCCGGCCAATTCTAGCAATTTTTAGCGAAAAAAAAAAAAAAAAAAAAAGATTCCGGCAGAAAAAAAATGCAGAAATCGGCGAATTTTTTCAGAATCCGGCGTGATTTTCCAGATTCCAGCCAGATTTTCCATATTCTGGCGATTTTTTCCAGATTCCGGTAACATTTTTTTTTTTAGAGATTTCGATATTTTTTTACTCCGGCAACCGATCAAACCGACCGACGCTCACCTCACCCGAAACCAACTCGACCGATTTTTCCGGCGGTCGGTTTCGGGTTCTTCAGCGTCTCCACCCGACGCCGACGGGTCAAGTCCGGGTTGGGTCCAAACCCAACCCGGCCCGACCTGTGGACACCCCTAATCTAGAATTTGCACCGTTAGAAAATTATGAAAAAAAAAAAAAAAACACTCAAGCTTCTGTCTCCATCTAAAAAAAATGCTTTATTCTACATCTGACTCTTCCAAAAAAAAAAAAAAATTTGTCTTTTTAGCCAATGATCTTTTTATAAGGACTCTATCCAATTCTATCCAAAGGAATTTTTTTTTTTCTTTTTTTGAGAATAATTCTATCCAAAGAATTGATAATGTAGTAGAGAAGATTTGATAGGTACAGAACAATTAATTTTTTTAATAAAGAAATTGATGTAATTTGGTGTAGCTATTTGGCGCAACTACGACGTTTAATATCAAATTTTATTATATAATATAGTATATGATATGATATAATATTTATCATCTATTTCACTTTTAAAATATAGAATAATTCTAAGGACACATTCAATTGCACCCAAACTCACAACATGCATCATTAACTCATAAAGTCTTTTATCGTCGAATAAAAGATATAAAGTTTGATTCTCACCTTGATTAAAAAAAAAAAAAAATCAATATGTGTCTTGGTCTAATGATCAAGAATATATGTCCATTTCAAAAAAAAAAAGAATACATGTCATATATATGTTGAAACTATATTATATCTATATAAAACTTAAAAACCCACAACATGCTTAATTGTAAGCTTGTGATTCAAGCACCTTTTTTTTTATTCTAATATGTACCCATGATTTGTAAGCTAATCCCAAGTATACTAAAAGTACATACTAAAAACCTTAACGTTATGACCCAGACATTGAGGCCCGCCAACACCACCAACCCCCCTCCACCTAGAAGAGATTTGGTATCAAATGATACTATATCAGAGATATTAAAATCTAATAAGTGTGAGATATGTCAACAAAAAATAACTACCTCAATACCTGACTAACAAATGAAATACATATATTAGTGAGTGGTTATTTACATATATATATATATATATATATATATAAATATTTCGTTTATTGAATTTTGATATGGATTGCGTAATATCATTTGATACAAAATACATTTTCCTCCCCCTTCACATTTCCACCCAAAGCCATCTCCTCTTGCATTAGACAAAACCTCGTAACTCTCAGTAATAACATTTTCAAATTTGCTGATAAACCAATTTGGTAACCATTGATTAGACATAGAGATTAATAAAATTTTGAATAGGTGATAAAGCGTTTTAAAACATATATATATATATATATATATAAATGAAATGTAACTTTTTTCCATACTTTCCCCTCTTTTCTGTATTCCCTTATTCTCAAAGCAACGAATATATAAATATAAAAAAATGCAATGACTTTAGAATATTCTTATATTTGCATCTCATGTAATGGTTGATTTATTTATAATTAATTAAATTCATGATGAAATTTGTAGCACTTCTCTTACAGTACTTATCTATTGAAGATGGGACATGACTTTAAAAATTGAAATGTGAAATTTGTAATTTTAATGAGTCATAAAGTATTATGTCTAAAAAAAACCCAAAAATCCCATGCATTTTTTAATGTTAAGTTCAAAAAATTAAATAAATAAATAAATAAAACCCTAACCTCCCAAGCCCAAACCCCTAAATTTTTCCACATGCATTAGACAAAACCTCGTAACTCTCAGTGATAACATTCTCAAACTTGCTTATAAATCAATTTGGTAACCATTGATTAGACATAGAGATTAATAAAATCTCACATAGGTGATAAAGTGTTTTCAAAAAATCAAAATTGAAATGCAACTTTTTTCAATAATTTTCCCTCTTTTCTCTATTCCTTTATTCTCCAAAACAACGAATATATAAATATAAAAAATGGGTGACTTTAGAATATTCTTATATTTGCATCTCACACTTAATGGTTGATTTATAATTAATTAAATTCATGGTAAAATTTATAACACAACTCTTATTCATTTGAATTATTCATTTGAAAGCAAGGAGTACTCATTTATTGAATGTGGGACTTGACCTTAAAATTTGAAATGTGAAGTTTGTAATTTTAATGAGTCATAAAGTATTATGTCTAAAAAAAAGAAAAAAAAAAACCAAAAATCCCATGCATTTTCTAATGCTAAGTTCAAAAAATAAAATAAATAAATAAAAAAACCCTAGCCTCCGAAGTCCAAACCCCTAAATTTTTCCACCATAAACCCTCTCCTCCTCAGGGCTGAAGCTCCCTCTCTCACTTTTTTTTCCAAATCCAAAAACAAAAAATGGCTTCAGACAAAGCCTCCGAACTCTATGTAATTACATTAGGAGGCAAAAGGGATGAACAATTTTTATCAAGTCCATGAAGTGGACAAATCTTCCTAAAATGATTAGTTTTATTCACTAAGTCCACAAAAGTGGACGGGCTCATCCAAAAGGGATGAACAATTTTTACCAAATTCATAAAGTGGACGAATTATTCTAAAAGGATGAGTTTTATTTACTAAGTCCACATAAGTGGACGGGTTCATCCAAAAGAAATGAGCAATTTTTACCAAATCCATAAAGTGGACGGACCATCCTAAAAAAATGAGTTTTATTTACTAAGTCCATAAAAGTAGACGGATTCATCCAAAATGGATAAGCAATTTTTACCAAATCGACAAAGTGGACGGATCATCCTAAAATGATGAGTTTTATCCACTAAATCCACAAAAGTGGACGGATTCATCTGAAAAGGATGAGCAATTTTTACCAAATACATAAAGTGGACAGATCATCCTAAAAGGATGAGTTTTATTCACTAAGTCTACAAAAGTGAACAAGTTCATCTAAAAGGGATGACCAATTTTACCAAATCCATAAACTGGACAAACCATCCTAAAAGGATGAGTTTTATTCACTAAGTCCACAAAGTTGGACTGGTTCATCCAAAAGGAATGAGCAATTTTTACCAAGTCCATAAAGTGGACGGATCATTCTAAAATGATGTGTTTTATTCACTAAGTCCACAAAAGTGGACGAGTTCATCCAAAAGGGATGAGCAATTTTTACCAAGTCCATAAAGTGGACGAAGCATCCTAAAAGGATGAGTTTTATTCACTAAATCCACAAAAGTGGACGGATTCATCTGAAAGGGATGAGCAATTTTTATTAAGTCCATAAAGTGGACGAACCATCCTAAAAGGATGAGTTTTATTTACTAAGTCCACAAAAGTGGGCGGGTTCATCCGAAGGGAATGACCAATTTTTACCAAGTCCATAAAGTGGACAGACCATCTTAAAAGGATGAGTTTTATTCACTAAGTCCACAAAAATGGACGAGTTCATGCAATAGGGATGAGCAATTTTTGCGGTCTCCAAGAAGTAACGGAAAAGGCTACGTTGAAATGGAAAGTAGATGGTGGCGCTTTGGCTTTAAAAATTTTCGAATAGTAAAAATGAGAAGGGCAAGCCACAAATATATATATATATATATATATATAGAAGAAACGGCATGGAAGACGAAAGGACACATCGGTACAAGCAATTAACCAATAGAAAAATGCCACGTGTCTCTACTATATTAAATGCATCAGTCTAGTCTGTCTAATCAAGACACATCTCCTAAAAAGTTATGTTGAATCGTCACTCTATGGGTCCGTCTAGGAAACATGGCAACGGACCCAGAGATTGAGAGGGCAGCTAAAGAGGATAAAATTAAGATAAATAGTCAGATTTTATAGAAACAATTTTGGACTGCTGCACTAGGGTGACGGACGAAGAGAGTAGGTAATGCGACGACATAATGAGTGGACTGAATAACCTTGTTGGACGAATAGGAATGTAGACGGGCATTAAGGTAAATGGTGACTAAAGCCATGTGACACCTACATGGTTTATTTGGTCCTCAAGGAACCTCAGATGGAAATGACTTGTGCTCCACGATTAACCTTAGTCAACAAAATCTCTATATGGGAAGGATCCCAACAAATACGCGCTTTTATGAGGATCTTTTCTACAAAGAAATATACCCTTCGCCAAGCAACCGACATCAGTTCTCCCCCTACTATAAAAACCCAAAACCCAAAACCTTCAGAAACCAAGGTACGCATAATTCACCCCAGCTCTGTCATTCTAGAGTTGTGATAGCTTTCTGACTTAACCTTCAAAACGTATTTGGTCGGTACCACGCCAGTACTCTCTTGATATCTTCTTTTTCGATATTGTGCAAGTATTGTTTTTGGACACGTGAGAACTGTGTAGTTTATTGACAATTTCGGGCATCATCAACCTGTAATTTTGTTACATGCTTTTGAGCAGCCTGTCGAGTTTATTTTTGATATAGGTGCTCTTTGGAGCTGTTTGTACTTTTGTACAGTATTTAGTTAATAAACTTCTAATTCATGGACCAAAAAAATGGCCTATTTCAAGGAGCTGTTTGCACTTTTATACTCTTTTTAATCAATCAAAATTTCATTACTCACAATTATTTTGTTTTAATTTATGAACATTCTATTGTGTTCACATTCTTATTTAAGAAATTCTTTTATTTCTACCCTTTGAATGCATATGCTGACTGTAACCATATTATGGTACAAATTAGGGAACTGGTGATTTTGCGAAAGAACAAATGACAATAAGAAAGAGAGCATTTTCAATTATTGAGGATGTTTTCGAGAGGCATGGTGCTACCGCGTTGGATACTCCAGCATTTCAACTGAGAAAAACTCTCATGGGAAAGTAAGGGGAAGATTCAAAGTTGGTATATGATCTTGCTGACCAGGTAATTATTTCATATTAGCTAATTTATTTGAGTCATTTCCTTTTTTGCTATTTTTAATTTTAGGAATTTTCGCCTGTTATATATTTATATATATATATATATATATATTTTTTTTTTTTTTCCATTCAAAGAAGACTTATGTAAGGACTGTTTTCTTTTTGTCACTCTTAATACTTGTGGGGTGTGGGGGGAGCCGGGTTCACTTAGATTATTTCTTATAAAAAAAAAAAAGACTGTTTTCTTTTTTTCCCCAACTAACCTGTAATTTATTATTGTTTGCTGCACTTATCAAAGGAATTTAGTTACACCATTTCATATTAATTTACTCCAAGTGATGTAATTTTATGTACAATCTGTTGGCAGGGTGGAGAACTTTGTTCTTTGAGATACAACTTAACTGTACCATTTGCTATGTATGTGGCTATGAATGGTCTCACATCATTTAAAAGGTACCAGATAGCTAAGGTTTACAGGAGGGACAACCCATCTAAGGGAAGATACCGTGAATTTTACCAGTACGATTTAGACATTGCAGGCCAATATGAAAAAATGGGGCCAGATTTTGAGATTGTTAAAATTTTGACAGAACTCCTTGATGAACTGCAAATTGGAGATTATGAGGTAACCTCATTTTTTTACCCACCTATCCTTGTTAGTAGAAAGTTTGACATTTAAATTTGTTATGGATTATATATTATACTGTATTTCGTCTTTGGTATTAGTATTGACTTGTTATGCATGTGTCACTTGCATTGGATGCATGCCTCCTATCCTCATAGATGCTATTTATTGCCATCTGATGGCAGCAATGTCACTGAGTTTGTCTTGGAAGTTGGAACCATTACCTGGTCAACGGTGCTAATTCAATATGTTTCATCACATATTGTGGTTTAAGACAATTGATAAATATGATTCGATGAAGAATGAGCAAATGAGCAAGGCCTAGTTGAAATGAATTGATTTATTGATTTTGTGATAAAGGCCTTCTTCAAAGTGTGTTCTATAATAATAATAAAAATTATTTTAATTAATTTCCTATTCTTCTACAGATAAAACTGAATCATCAGAAGTTACTTGATGGAATGTTGGACATATGTGGAGTGCCACCGGAAAAATTCAGAACCATATGTTCAACTATTGACAAGTTAGATAAGCAACCTTTTGAGCAGATAAAAAAGGAAATGGTAAGAACACTTGTATGCAAATACTGTTGTCTTACTTGGTTATTATTAATAGGAGCAATAGCCTATCTAGTTGTTAGCATTTCATTAATATAAGGAAAATTCTGTGATCATCTTTTTGTAAATATGTTGGATTAGTAAATAGTAATTTAGAGCCTAATTTTTACTCTCTTGTAATTTTATAGGGAAGCTTGCATATACATTCTTTTTACTTGAGCTTTTCTCTTTGCAATAATATTTATAAATGAAATGTTGGATTAATAATTTAACTGTGTATTCCATTTATATCATTGCATGAATTTTAGTATGTTTGGTTATATATTTCTTGTTAATTATTGTTAGGTGGAGGAGCAGGGCTTATCTGTTGAGACAGCCTATGAAATTGGCACTTTTGTGAAGGAAAGGGGACACCCTTGGGAACTATTATCTAAGCTTAAGCAACAGGGCAGCAAGTTCTTAGGACACAATGGATCTTTTGATGCACTGAATGACCTAGAGATTTTATTTAAAGCTCTTGAATTGTCAAGGTGTAGTATTGACAAAGTGGTTTTTGACTTGAGTCTTGCCAGAGGCCTTGATTATTATACTGGAGTCATATTTGAGGCTGTTTTTAAAGGTGGTGCACTGGTAATTTTTTAAGAAACATCCTTTTTTTTTCATTTCATTTATTTTTTCTTTCTTGTGAATCCACATTATTATTGGTGACACTTTAATAGTTGATCCTCCTATAATGATGCCCAAGGATCTTTTCACTTTTTGAACTGGGAGAATTTTTTTTAATGGTTTATTATCATATTAGTTGTGATCTGAACTGGTAAAATTGACTGGCCAAAACTCTAGAAGAACAATTGGACATTGAATTATTGTTATAATTCGACATGGCAGTGATATGTGCCTATGCTCTAATTTAAAGAGCACGCTTGAACAACGCATTCCATCCTATCAGATTACTGTTGATATATGTGTGGCTGGTTTTGTATTGGTGGCATTGTATGTTAGCTTTTCATGATAGTAGGTCATTGGTAATCCTCTCGAATAGCTGTCTTTTCTCATTTTTTTTTTCTTTATTATTGAAACTTGTGTGACGAAGTTTGGATGGCAGTAATGTTGTATGTCCATTTATATCTGATATGTTTAAAGATCCTAGTGCTGCTGTAGAAGCTTATGAATTATTCTTCTTAATTTGCTTTGTCTTTACTCCTCTGTATTTTATGATCCTGTGACAATCATATAGTTCTATGACATGGATCATTTTCAGTCTCTAGAGTTTTGATTATTTCAGCCATTTACTTGTGTTTTCTAATTTCTGGGGGGTAGGAAAGATGATTTCTCCATAAAAATTAAAAGCTTCATGTTACTGTTTTTGTTTACACGAGTGTTGTGGGGTGACAACTGTGATGAAGGAGGAGGTTGGAAAAGGATTGTGCAAAGAAAAGAGAGAAATTGAGTCATGAAATGAAAAAGTCTTAATGAACTTACTCAAAAAAATGTCACGGTTGTTATGAAGTGTGAAAAATAAAGTTAAGAAACTTGAAATTTTTAAGTCTTAGAGTTGGCATTAAAAGCGAATGTCAATAATTCTTTTTGGGTGGATTTAAGTCAATAATTCTTTTTGGGTGGATTTAAGTTTTCATCATGTAGTATAGAGGGACGAAAGATAGGGTGGTAACAATTGTGTAGAACAGCCAACACAGTAGCTAGTTGAGATTTTTCAGATCTAAAGCCAATTGAAGTTACTAAGTTCTGCCTTGGTAGTGGAGATGAGGAAACAAAAATCCATAGCTAACATCAGAACTGACGTAAAATTTAAATTTGAAATTTCATTTTTCAGTTCATTTTCAATAATGGGTGCATTTCATTTGCTTCTTGTGTGATCTAGTAATTGGTGCATTTCATTTGCTTTATGTGTTTCCAAGAAAACGTGTGTTATAAGTACTGATGATGTGATTTGCTTGTGCATGTCCTCAGGTTGGTTCAATTGCTGCTGTTGGACGTTATGACAACCTTATTGGTATGTTTGGTGCGAAGCAGGTTCCAGCAGTTGGTGTTAGTCTTGGAATCGAGCGGGTATTTGCTATAATGGAGCAGCTACAGAAAGACCCCAGCCAGGTGATAATAATACTTAATAATATACCTATATGATCCTCGACTTTCTAATATTTTTGGCTAGCAACTAAAAGTTTATTAATCTAGCACCCTGGTGGTGAGGCTGATGAGTTCTTTCATTCCTTTTGGGTGTTTTGGCCAGTGTTGTTAAAAGCGCGCTTAAGCTCAAAGCTCGAAGCCTCAAAGTTTCAGCGCTTTTTGCCTCAAAAGCTAAGCTCATTTAAAGAAACACGCTTTAGGCACTTTTTTGCGTTTTTTCAAAAAGCTCAAAGCGCACTTTTTGGAGCTTTTTTATATTAAAAAAAAAAACCAAAATTCAATTAAAGCTATAGGATCTTGACATTTTGTATATTTTTAGTGTAAATTACTTATCAAAAAAAAAAAAAATTTGAGTATAACTTATTCTAAAACCAAACCCACAACCTCCCAGATCTTCTCTATTTTTATTTTTTTCTCCTTGAAATAGTAACCCACCTAGCTCCTTGGTACCAATTACCATGTTGCAATGTCCTCTTATTCTTAGCTCATTCATGGAAAAAAAAAAAAAAAAAGTATGATATAATATATGTGGCAATTGTTTAGTTACTTTAGTGGTTGGTCTTGAACATAACAAACTAATTCTTCCAGAGTTATAGTCATTAAGTGATTAAATTATTAACTAATATTACTAATTAGTCATAGGGCATTATAGATATAAGAGATTTAAGAAAAGATATTACATGAAAATACTGATATCTAGCTTATCCAAAAAAACAAAATGACTTAACTTTTAATTTTTGTGTTAAAATTGCAAAAGTAGGACATATCTAAATGTTATATGAATTCTATAAAAAGTTTTATTTCAATTTATATGATAATTTGATAATTTAATTGTTGCATTTCTCATTAATAATAATTTTAAAATTTTTTAAAAATGCACGCTTCACTTCAATTAGGCGCGTGCTTGCGCTTTGCTCCTAGGCTCCAAAAGTCCTTTGTGCTTAAGTGCACCCCTCGCTTTTACCGACATTGGTTTTGGAAGGCACCGTGTGAAACAAAGACTGAAGTTCTAGTTAGCATACTGGGGGATGACTTGACTCAAGCTGCAGAGCTGGCAAGTGAGCTGTGGATTGTGGAATGCCAAAGTGAAAGCCGAATATTTTGTTAATAAAAGGGTGATGAAGCACATTGACCGTGCTAGAGAGTCGAGGGTCCCAAGGATGGTTATTGTCGGTGAACGTCAAATGAATGAAGGGATTGTTATATTAAAAGACATTGAGGCTGCTAAAGAAGATAAAATTCCTAGAAGTAGTCTTGTCGAAGAACTTAGAAGACGGTTGAACCCATTAAATTAATATTTGCCTGAAGAGAAATGATATGTTCATAATATTTTCATAATATTTTTATAACAAATTCTAAGTGGCAGGTTATTAGTAGTTATTATTGTTGAAGCAAAAAAGTAATTTTTGTGTTAGGTTCAAATTTAAATTTCTAATAACTAATCACTTATAATTTATTGTAAAAATATGATAAAAATATTGTGAACGTATCGTCTCTCTTTGACTGAAAGGCACAACTCCAATGAAATACCATGATGCCCATTCAGGAAATATTTGAATGTTTAATTAAAATTCTCCACTCTAATGCATTTTATGATGATGGTTTATTGGGAATCTAGGGGTGGGGTCTAGTTCTACAGTCTTTTTACGGCCTAACTTTCTTTGACGTTTCAAAATCATGTAAATTCGGTATTGATGATGAAAGTAATGAAACGCATTAAAATAAAGATGCAAAAAGGGCTGTGCTTAAAGTCAATCGCGTTGCTAAGCTGAGCTAATTTGGCGGCAAAAATTAAAGGCATCGGTTATATTTTATGGGGGATGAAGTACAACATTAATGAAAAGATCAACTGCTTCAACAATTATCACTTTTTTTTTTAAACTTTTCACATCTGCAAGGTCCATGCTGTATTGCCTTTTTATATATATATATATATATATATATATATATATATATATTATAAAAAATATTAATAAATATTTTTAGAATATTAGTTAATAATTTATTTTAAAAAAAATTTATTAAAAAAAATTAATATTTTAACAATTTTTTCATTTTTCATAAAAATGATGTTAAAACTTTTCTAATATGAATTCTTAACTAATTTTTTAAGGGCATTTATTAATCTGACCTTATATTTATGTACCCACATTAACTCTATATATCTATATACTTTTGCCTTTTCCTTTTAATAAATTTTTATAAAACTATATACTTTTGCTTTTTAAAAGACATTCTATAATTCATACAACCATACCAAAACGCTACAGTATATGGTTTCTCTATCACTCACATCCCTCAGAGCACAGTATAAATAATTTGTTTGTTGGATTCACTTACATGTAATTTTTAACGACATTAATTTAAGTTTATGTAATACCATTTGTTAGTTAAATTTTGTGCATAGTTTGGTAGTTAATATCAGGGGTGATGCCACCTTAAAGTTAGGGTGGTCCTGGTGATGCCACCTTAAGGTTAGGGTGGTCCTGGGACCACCCTAACCTGAATTTTATATATATATATATATATATATATAATTTTAAAAAAATTTGTTTGTCTACCCTTAAAAAAAATTTTGGGAACCCTCAATTTTTTATGCCAATAAAATAAAATTTTGCTCTATAATTTGTTCTACATTCAATGGATGAATAATTATTTGGTTGTGTATATTGAAAGAGATGTAGTTTATAATATTGATAATGAGACTATCATGCAACGATTTTAAAATATAAAAATTCGTAAAAAGCAATTGTAAACTTTTTATATTTGCGTGTTTTTTTATTGTTGTTGTTGCCAATATATGAATTTCTTTTTTATTAGATTGTATAATTTATACTTCTTAAAGAATGTCCTGAGCAAAATTCCTAGAGCCGCTACTTGTTAATATAATACAATTTGTTAGTTAAATTTTGTGCATAGTTTGGTCCCTTTTCAACTGATAGATGAAAATAGGTGAAAACAGAAAGGAAAAAAAAAAACTACTAATTGAAATATCATTCCTGGCAGGTCAAATTATAGAATTTTAGAAGTTAATTCCAACGAGGAAAGAGAAGTACCTAGACGCCAAAGCTGCCCATAAAATCCAACAAAACAACCTAATAATAGTACAAACCCAATTTTTACATGAGAATAATATTCCCTCTATAACATTTTTACAACGATTTCACAACAAATTATAGATGACAAATCATTACTATTTTTTGTCAACCATTGAAAAGTTTTTTTGCCTACATATGATAGTTAATACGACTTATCACTTAAAATTTGTTGCAAAATCGTAATAAAAATTCATTTCCCTTTCCGCAAGCCATCATCAAACAAATTTACAAAACAACCTAATTATTGTATGGAATCTATTAGCATTTTTGATTCTTTGGACATAAATTTTCAGTTTTGGTAGTTAACTTCTCTCTCCAAAACTTGATTCATAACCATTAGTTTCTTTTTTATATTGTTAATTTACCGATTAAACTAACTGGAATCCATAATTTTTGGTAATTGAATGCTATAAATCTCCAAAACATTGTTCATAAATCTTTCCAAAATTTGAGCAATACAGAAAATTGCCAACAATATTTTGTGAGCTTATCAAAAAACCCATTCTACTCATCCACATTAAACTATTGTGGGGTTGTCCATTTCCCCATCCCACCCCCTATCAAGAAAAGAATATCTTAGAAACTCAACCGGGGTAATGTTCCAATAGGACCACAACCTGTACTCTCTCACACACCCACATTACGTGTCCCTACCTCATTGGTTTATTTGCCAAATAAGTAAATTATAATCTTATTGTGAAACCAAAAATTGCCCATTAGATTGAGAAAATCTGAAACAGTATCCAATACCTGCTTTTTCTATTTGTACAGGTTTGGTTACCAAAAGAAACTACCAAAAAACCTAAAACAATAAACAAAAACAAAAAAAAAACAAAGAAACAACCTTTTTGGTTTCATTGTTTAGGGGTTAGGGATTTTGTTTGTGCTTTTGTTTAATTTTTGTGTTTGATATTTTTTCAAACACAAACTCTGAGAAAATTCGAAAAAGATGGAAGGAGAGCTTCAAGACTGGGAGGTGCTTCCCAACTCGGAGAGTGGCGTGGTTGACTCGGCCGAGTTAGATGAATCAAATCAGAGAGAATTCGAGGGAATCGAAGGTGACTCGGAGGGGATGATTAGGTCTGATTACTTCTCGCTGGAGAATCAGGAGAGGTATGCAAAGACTACTATTGTTGCCGCGAGCGAGGCTGGTGACTCGGTTGAGTCAGACAATCCGAGTTGGGTTGATCCCGGGTCGGAGACTCGGTTTGCAAACAAGAGCTCGGGCGAGTTCTGGTCCGATTCGAACAGCGATCGTTCTGACGATCGTAAATCCGGTGAATTTGATGCTAAACAGGAACTGGGTCTTTCGCAAACTGTGAAAAGCCTAGTGGGTTTTCAAGGGGTTGAAGAAATGAAAGCGGAGGATGGAAATTCGGCTAAATTCGATGACTTTGATGTGAAAAACGAATTGGGTTCTTCAGGAAATGCGAAAATCCAAGTGGGTTTTGGAGGGTTTGGTGAAATTCAGACCCGGGATAAGGATTCGATCGAGTTCTGGGCTGATTCTGGTGGTGATGCATTGGTTTCGATGAAATTTGGTGATGATTATGTTAAGCAAACAGAGGAGGGTGAGTTTTCGAGTGATGTGGATGGCGGAAATGGCTCAATGATTGAGAACAAAGCTGTTGAGGTTGCAGAAGTGAAATCGGATGCGAAATCGGGCGGAGAGGGAGAGAGGAAGAGTGTGGTTTGGTGGAGGGTTCCTTTTGAATTGTTGAAGTATTGTGTTTTTAGAGTTGGCCCGGTATGGTCGTTCTCTGCGGCCGCAATGGTTATGGGGTTTGTTATCTTGGGACGGAGATTGTATAAGATGAAGAGGAAGAGCCAGGGCTTGCAGCTGAAGGTTGCTGTTGATGATAAGGTCAGTTATTGCATTTGTTGGAACCCTTTTTTTATTGTGTCTGTTGTGGTTTTTAATGAGGCCTGGGAATTGAATATGAGAATGTGTATGAAATTATATAATACTGATATACATGTGCCTGACCCTGACTGAGTCTGTTGAGGATTCATAGCTGACCCTAAAATTTTGGTACTGAGGTTTGGTTGTTGTTGAGAATACATTTTATTACATCAGTGGTTTGCTTTCTGAGTTCCATGTTTTGAATAAGATTCATAATTTTTTGTTTAGTTGGAAAATCTAAAACCTTTGTTATACAAAGATTATAGCTTTATTCAAAGTCTTGGAGACTATTATAGGCAATGTCTGACTTGTAGTTTGGGGTGAGAAGTAGACAAAAGTTCAATCTGAAGTTGTGGATCAAATGAGCGGCTGATGTTGTTTAAAGGATACTTTCAAGTTTTGTTCTTGCACGCTTGTATTTTTGTTCAAGTTGTGTTCGAAAGATATTCCATCTATCTTTGTTCAGTTTGACAAGATTGATGCAATATTCCTTTCTTCCCTCCTCAACCTTTAATATTAAAGAATTGAGGCTTACAGCTGACTATTATCATTTGTTTGGTTGATGCCTAGCAGTTTAGGTGTTTTCTAGACAAAGTCTGCTCTTGAGGTAATGCTTGAAGTGCGGTTGTCTGTTACTGAATTGATTGAATTCCATTTTCTATTTTGTTATAAGCAGTTGCTTGTACTAGCAATGACATAAACCCGTTCAGAGTTGTGTATCAGGGTACATGATTTTCTTTGCATGAAGGGACATGGATTATATTTATGACTGCAAGAGAGTTTATTTAGAGATATGGATGTCTTTTATGATTTTAATAAGTAATCTTTCCTAGAAATTGTTTCGAAAGAGGGGGAGACTAGTCATTCCTAGAATATTTAATAAGTAATCTTGACTCCCAGTCATCCTTGAATAGGGAACTTGAACCTTTACAGCTGGCAAGAGAAGCACCTTTTGAGTTTCTTTGAGGAATTATGTGTATTGGAGTTCTTAGAATCCATGTCATGTTTTTGTAAATTGTTACTGTAATTTTCACTTAAGCATGATCATTCACCATATTCAAATACTTCAATTTTTTTCCCCTTTTCTATCTTGTAGCTCCTTTTTGTTCTTTTGAAAAGGGGTTAATTTGCAAGAAGTTTAGTTTGCATATCTTTTCTGATTGGTAATAAATGTTTACACAATAGTTCCACATCTATTTTATTGAAACTTGGATTGTACTTCTCTGGAACTCAGTGGATCTTAATATTACAGATAATGAGATAAGACTTTAATTTATAAGTTAGATAATAAGATAAGACAACACAGTTCTGATCCATTTTCTCTTTGATTTAGAGGAAACTTGAAATATTTTTTAATTATTTAGCTGCGAGTCATTTTCTGAGGTTTCATTTTAATTTCATCCGGGTATTGACATAATTGCAGAAAGCATTAAGATGATGAAATTTATCCTCATGTGCATTTGGGGAAATGTATTTGCTTTCGTATTTGTGTGTTGTGTGGGTTGGGTGGGGTTGTTGCAGCTTCTTCTTTTTGCATTATATAATAATTCAAGTAATGTTCCTTAGGAAATGTAACATATTTGATATTTTATTTCTATTTCAAGATAAATCTTATGAGATTTGATGAAAGGTGGATTGCCAAACTTGTATATCTTACTGAATTACTTTTGCAGAAGGTATCCCAATTCATGAGTCGCGCTGCACGCCTCAATGAAGCCTTTTCAGTTGTGAGGCGGGTTCCCGTTATTCGACCTGCACTTCCAGCCCCTGGTGTGGCTCCATGGCCTGTAATGAGTTTGAGATAAATTCTTATAAAATAGATAGGGGAAAGAGAAGAAGAAGCAGGGTCTACCAGTTAATATCTAAGATTTAAATGTTGCTTTGTATGAAACTGTGTGAACCACCTTTTCCTTTATGAATGAACTCTTAAGTTGTTAAGACAGCAATGCAGCAATTCATGTACAAATGCAGATTATTGTTTCCTTGTGTACAATACTACAAAGCTTTCCTTTTATTTTACAGTATCTGAAACCAAGAATGTTTGTCATATTATTTGGTAATAGATGCATAACAAAACACCTGCCAAAGTCTTTGAGTTTATTCAATAATATTGTTTCGGCAGGAAACATGATCATGTGTCTTTTGTACTTAACAAGGAGAAAAACACGATTTTTAAATATCTTTGTCCTTTATACCTAACTTCTTAGTCAAATATTTGAATTGGTTTATAGGATGACTCTCTCTCTCTCTCTCTCTCAAATTGTCAAATACTATTTCTAAACTGGGCCAGGAAGCTCATGTGGTGAAGGGACAAAGATCAAATAAAATAAAAAGAGAAACATAAGAAAACGATAGTGTGCCAGCTAAGATGGGAAGATAAATAAATAAATGAGAAAAATGTTTTCTAAACGTAAATCCTAAGCTCGCATCAAATGGTTTTATAGATACATTGATGCTCTAGTTTGTGTCTGTGTTTTTGGTTTTTTTAATTCAATATTTACAACCATTGGCGGAGCCAGGAATTTCGAGTTGGGGGGTCAAATTATTGTGTCAAGATAAACTCAAATCAGAAATAAACACTACCCTAAAAAAATCCACTTAATATATGTATGTGTATGAAAATATAAATTTTAATTTTTTATTCTAAAGTTATACACATATACACAAAATTATAAACTTTAATATGTATATATACACACCTAGACACAAGATCTTCTTTACAAGAGAAACTTCTTAAACTCCAATAAATTTACAAACATTGTATAATTGGTTATACAACATACAAAATATAGAACAAAAAAAAAAAAAGAATATTGTATCTTCCATCAAAGTCATGGTCAACAATAATACTTCATGTAATAAACTTCATCAATTATTATTTTTATAGCAAAATTATTTATAATTTCCTTTTTAATATATAAATTTTTTGCAAAACTTCATCCATGTTTGACAAATCAAAATCATAATATTATAATTGAAGTCTTATATGAGTTGTGTAAGGGCACAAATCAAACCAGCTCCAGGTCGTACTGATGAACTAGCCCAAGGAGCCCTAAACAATAAATTTATAGAGAATGGGCTTCTAATCTAAGGTATTGAGCGATAAATAACTTTCGAGTTCAATCCAAGTGCAGAATACAAGATTATATTTTATATATATGGATGGGATAATGTTTACACGTTGATGCCGAGGACAAATAGTGGTGTTCTCTTATAAGCCTTTTTTATCTATCTTTCTCTCTGGTTTTCTTGTTCTTTTTTCCCAAAAATCCCCCCTCTCTCTCTTTTTTCTCTCTTTTATAGGCCTTCCTTTCCCTTTCTTTCTGCTTCCACCTCCCATCCAGGTGTCCTCCTTTAGATACTTGTCCCATCATTCCTCTTACTTAAATATCTGGTGATGATGGTAAGGCTAAATTTCGATGTTCAGATGTCACTTCCCCATTAATGCGGCCAGAGGGGTAGGTATAATGTTTTCAATGCGGTGGCAGCAGCCTTTTGTCTGATATTTGCCCATCAGTTTACTTTGTCCCTTGTCCACGCTTTCTAGGTTACTCGTGCATAAGGCCCTCAGTACGGGAGTCTTCGGACGACCAGGCCACTAACATTGTTCTCGGCGACAACCAGCCGAGGACAATTTCATCCTCGGACGTCATGCCTATTGGTGCAACGTTCATGCATGGTGACTTCCTCTGTCACGTGATATCACAGGAAAGAGTTGTTATGTCCTCGGATAATTCCGCACTGTTGGATTGGGCTTTCTTCTTTATGGGGGCTTTTGGGCTGGCCCAGCACGCGATTTGGGCCCAAGGACCCTACAATAGCCCCTCGAAATCTTTATTTTTACTCTGCGGAGAGGAATGAGGATTTCGATGTGCGCATACGTAAGGCGACCTGCCCCTGACGCTTCGATCTACGGGACACGCTTCAATTAAGTGCTGGCGGCTTCTTGTTCCTTGTCTTAGCCGCTGGATGTCCATCTGACGGATGGGCGCGTTTTGAGGAAGTAAGCGGGAGGTCTCCCGCTTTACGCATTTCCATGAAATAAAAACTGCCATCTTAAAGGTTCTTCTTTCATTTCTGAACCTGTACTTCGAATTCAACCCTTCCTGCCATCCCTACGCGTCTTCAGTCCTTTCAATTCTAAGCCGAGGTGACCTAGTTACCTAAAAGTAAGTACTCCTATTTTCTACTTTCTTTATTATTGTTTGCTCCTTTTAGTTCCTCTTGTATTTCTGTCCTCGGCACTCCAAACTCCCCACCTTAACACATTGTTCTTCCCATAGTTTTTAGGAAATGGGTAGATTCGCATCCCTAGTGAACACCCCTGAAAAAATAGAGGAATTTAAGACTAAGTACGGGATCCCTCAGGGGGTATCCGTCAAGTATTGTGAGCAAGGAGGTTGGTTTACCGATAGGGATACCGGTGAGGTGGCGGTTCCTATGATAGCGTTCTTAGAGGGGGGAATGAGGATTCCCATGATGCCCATCACTAGAGATTACCTCAGAACGTCTAGGCTATCCCCCACCCAATGTGCCCCAAACATGTTTAGGATCTTAGGAGCCATTGATGTTCTAAACGAAAGGCTGGGGCTAGGACTTACTCACCACGAGGTGAATTGGGTATATAACCTTCATCACCTAAAAGGGCACACCTATTACTTAAAGTCTAGGCACCCAGAGGTTAGATTGATCCAGTGTCTTCCCCATTCCAACAAGGGTCTGGATAAAGATTTTCTCATATTATCCGGGGATTGGCACGATGGCCTCCATTGTCCAACGACGGAGGGGGAGCCTGGTGAGTCTTTATGCGGTGTCAGTTCTAGTTAATGATAGATTTTCTTCCTTCTTTTTTTTTTTGTTGATGGTGTTTTCCTTAACTTGTGTGTGTTAATCTGTTTTTTTTTTTTTTTTAAATATGTATGCAGATCGTCGTGCGCTTACCCGTCGCGCAAACCTCGTCAACTTTGACCGATTGAACAATATCCTGAAGGCCGAGGTGTTTGTGCACTCGGACGGTCAACTTCGCGCAGCCCACCTCATCCTCGGCTACAAGCCCATCTCCTCCGCATTCCAAGTTCCTAAGTGTGTCATCAAAGAGAAGGATCCGCGGCTGCCGAGAATCAGCGTAGCGGTTGAAGGGTTTTTGCTGCCTTCCGGTGTCCTGACCCCTAAAGGGATTTTAATTACTGAGCCTGTGAGAGTCGTTCCGGGAGCTTCCCATCTCGCCACGTCCTCAGCTCTACCCAGGTTGGGTGAAGGCTCATCTTCGCAACCAACCACAAAGGAAGAAGAAGAAGAAGAGGAAGAAGAAGAGGAAGAAGAGCAGGAAGAAGAAGGAATCGTTGAGCTCTCGGACTCAGACGAGGAATCAGAGACCTTCGACCAGCTCTTTCCCCCCAGACTTCCATCACCAAACGTTGGCTCCCCCTCCTTCACATCTTCGGACGAAGACGACCAACCCTTAACAAGAATGGGAGTCCACCGTCGCCCCAAGCCGAGCCTTAAGGACGTCCTTGAAGGGCCAGTTGGAGCACAAGACCCTCCCAGGGTGCCTCCGGCAAAATCCAAGGATAAGGGCACTGAGAAAGGCCCTTTAATAAAGGTTAACCTACCTCCTCCTCCTCAAGTCCAGCACCCCGATCCTGCCGACCATAAAAGGAAGAGGGATCAGTCCAAAGGGAAGGAGATATCCGAAGAGAACAGAGATCTTCCTATTAAGGAAGTTGACTTAGAGAGGGGAGGCAAATATGCCCGGCATGCCCACTCGAGATCGGAGAGGTGTGTTGACCCTCCAGCAGTGCACCGTGCGCCTATCTGGGCTCCTCAAATGCATGTAGATGATCAGGCCGTCACGGCTGATGCATCCATTAGGGGTTCCGATGAGGGCACAGCATCATGCATCGCTGATGCACTAGAGCAGGCACTTCTTTTGCCCGAGGATATGGGCGAGCTGAGAAGGATGAGGGATCACAACGTCTTCAAGGTTTTGAAGAAAGAGTTGGCCCTGGTAAGGTCTTTGGTTGATTATTTCTCTTCCTATGTATATCCCTTCTTATCCTTTATTGTTATATTCGTTGTTCTTTCTATATTTGATATTAATTGCCAATACTCGCACATAGGCTGTCCAGTCTGCACATAGGGCGGAGGAGATTGCTGCTAACTCCTACAAGGCCCTAAGAGATGAAGAGGTGAGGCTGGAGCAAAACAGAAAAATATTGGAGCTGAGGGAGAAGAGACTGCAGGAGGTGACTACTAGCCTCACTAGGGCGGAGAGTGAGAGGCGGGGTCTGGAGTCTCAACTGAAGACTACCACCAGGCAGACCGAGGATCAGAGGCTGCAGCTTAAGCGCACCGAAGAAGATCTAACCTCCGCCCGGAAGGTGGCAAAGGACCTCGCTGTACATCTCACGGAGTCTGAAGAGGCGAAAGAGGCGGCTCTTAAGGCCAAGGAGGAGGCTCTAGCCAAGGCAGAAGCAGCCGAGGCATTGGTTAATGAGGCTGAGCAGAGCGGCTACGATGTGGGCGTGGCAGAGACCACCGAAACATTCAAAGCCCAGGTGCCGGAGGTGTGTAGAGACTACTGCCTCCAAGTGTGGAAGGAAGCTCTCTCCCAAGCCGGGGTTGATGCTTCCTCCCCATTGTGGAAGGAGGAGAACGCCTACATCCCTCCGGCAATCCGCAAAGCTGCCTCTAGCTCAGCCGATGATGATTCCCACCCTTCCTTAATTGGTGTGCAAGTAGAGGAGGGTGCTGCCGACGACGTTGTGCCTATCGCTCAAACTGAAAATGCATCGCCTCTTCCTGCCCCTAAGGAGCTGCCTCCCAACCCCGAGGTCGGCGGGACTATGGAGCTAGTTCTCGCGACTTTGCCTATAAAGCCTAAAGAGAAAACTGGGGAGTCCTCAGCTTCGGTGGTGCTTCCTGCTGCTCCTGGAGACCAAACTCAGATTAAGCCCTGATGGCCATAATCACCTTGCTGTGACTTCTTTTTTGTCGTCTTTAGGCTTTCTTTGTTTAGTTCTCTTCTTTTCTCTTTCCTTTCTCCCTCTTTGGGTGTAATTGTACTTCAATTATATTTTGTTTAATGAGAAAATGTCTTCGGTTCAAGTTGTTATTTCTTACTATGTTAACTGCGAAGACATACTTTTGTTATTGCCGACTTAGTCTATTTGAATGCGAATTTGAACGTGATCCACATTTTAATAAA
Source organism: Castanopsis chinensis (assembly GCA_032878915.1). Taxonomy (NCBI): domain Eukaryota; kingdom Viridiplantae; phylum Streptophyta; class Magnoliopsida; order Fagales; family Fagaceae; genus Castanopsis; species Castanopsis chinensis. The sequence goes on from JAVQMG010000079.1 coordinate 2,892,045, forward strand.
CTTATAGTAACGACTTAATACACACAAAGTAAACTTGGTCGCATGACATATTTGCAAGCATTTAAGCGACCCTGAGCAATAATGAGTTAGTATAGGATCCATTTACCTCGGATTTGCTCAACAACCATTTTTATAACACCCCCTTTTTTTTTTAAAGAATAATGCGACAAAGTGTTTTCATACTTGAATTAACAGTACTTCAAATCTTGCGCTTGGCGCTTAGAAGTAGTTTAAGATCCGTTTATCTAGTATTTTCAACGTTGTCTTCGAACTGAGGGAAAAAATCCGAGTCACACTCAACCATCTTTGGAATAAGATAGAGGATCCGAGGACCCGACGCAACCTTATTTTCCTTACTTAAGTTAAAGTAGAGGACCTAATGATTCGACGTAATCTTAATTAAACTTGGAACAAGGCAGAGGCTCCGAGGAACCGGCGTAGCCTTTGTTTTTATTTGGAACAAGGCAGAGGCTCCGAGGAACCGGCGTAGCCTTTGTTTTTATTTGGAACAAGGCAGAGGCTCCGAGGAACCGGCGTAGCCTTTATTTATTTATTTGAAACAAGGCAGAGGCTCCGAGGAACCGGCGTAGCCTTTGTTTTTATTTGGAACAAGGCAGAGGCTCCGAGGAACCGGCGTAGCCTTTGTTTTTATTTGGAACAAGGCAGAGGCTCCGAGGAACCGGCGTAGCCTTTGTTTTTATTTGGAACAAGGCAGAGGCTCCGAGGAACCGGCGTAGCCTTTATTTATTTATTTGAAACAAGGCAGAGGCTCCGAGGAACCGACGTAGCCTTTGTTTTTATTTGGAACAAGGCAGAGGCTCCGAGGAACCGGCGTAGCCTTTGTTTTTATTTGGAACAAGGCAGAGGCTCCGAGGAACCGGCGTAGCCTTTATTTATTTATTTGAAACAAGGCAGAGGCTCCGAGGAACCGGCGTAGCCTTTGTTTTTATTTGGAACAAGGCAGAGGCTCCGAGGAACCGGCGTAGCCTTTATTTATTTATTTGAAACAAGGCAGAGGCTCCGAGGAACCGGCGTAGCCTTTGTTTTTATTTGGAACAAGGCAGAGGCTCCGAGGAACCGGCGTAGCCTTTGTTTTTATTTGGAACAAGGCAGAGGCTCCGAGGAACCGGCGTAGCCTTTGTTTTTATTTGGAACAAGGCAGAGGCTCCGAGGAACCGGCGTAGCCTTTGTTTTTATTTGGAACAAGGCAGAGGCTCCGAGGAACCGGCGTAGCCTTTATTTATTTATTTGAAACAAGGCAGAGGCTCCGAGGAACCGGCGTAGCCGTTGTTTTTATTTGGAACAAGGCAGAGGCTCCGAGGAACCGGCGTAGCCTTTACCACGACAGAATTAGTAATACTTAAATGATAAAGCCAGGAGAACAAAAGCATCTTTCATTAATAATAATATCGTCTTAAATTACTTACATTCCAGGGATGGGGCACTAGTTTTTCATCTAAGTCTGCAAGGTAATAAGCTCCTATTCCAGCTACTGCCGTGATGCGATACGGCCCCTCCCAGTTAGGTCCGAGCTTTCCCCATGCTGGATTTTTGGTATTACCCACCACTTTCCTCAGCACCAAGTCCCCGGGAACAAGCGGTCTTGAGTTTACATTCGAATCATACCCTTGTTTCAGCCTTTGTTGGTACTGGGCCAGGTGAATCATGGCAACTTCTCTTCTTTCCTCAATCAAATCTAGACCCCTTTCTAGCAGCCTGTCATTGCTTTCCGGAGTGAAGGAACTCGTTCTCATTGTTGGAAAGTCAATTTCCACAGGGATAATAGCCTCGGCGCCATATGTCATTGAAAATGGGGTCTCTCCCGTTGATCGGCGAGGTGTGGTCCGATAAGTCCATAGAACATGGGGCAATTCCTCCACCCATTTTCCTTTGGCGTCTTCCAACCTTTTCTTTAGCCCGTTCACTATAACTTTGTTGACAGCCTCGGCTTGCCCATTCCCCTGCGGATAAGCTGGAGTGGAGTACCTATTGGTTATGCCGAGGCCACTACAGTATCGCCTAAACGCCTTGCTATCAAACTGTAAACCGTTATCGGAAACGAGAGTATGAGGTACGCCAAAACGGGTGACAATATTCTTCCACACAAACTTCTTCACATCTACATCCCTGATGTTCGCCAGGGGCTCAGCCTCTACCCACTTAGTGAAATAATCGGTGCCCACTACCAAATACCTCCGGTTTCCAGGTGCCTTTGGGAAAGGACCCACAATGTCTAGACCCCACTGTGCAAAGGGCCAGGGGCTTGTTAGAGGATTGAGCACACCTCCAGGCTGATGAATGTTTGGGGCAAACCTCTGGCACTGGTCGCACTTCTTTACGTAGCTTTGAGCCTCTCGTTGCATATTGGGCCACCAATACCCTTGTGTCAGGGCCCTGTGAGCTAAGGACCTTCCCCCCGTATGGCTCCCACATACTCCTTCGTGTAATTCTTCCAAAAGTAGTTCTGTCGCTTCGGGATGCATACACAGCAGGTATGGACCAGCAAAGGATCGCTTGTAGAGTTTGTGATCCTCGGCCAACCAAAACCGAGGCGCTTTTCTGCGCACCTTATCTGCCTCGACTTTCTCCTCAGGCAGAACATCATCCTTGAGGAAGGATATAATGGGATCCATCCAACTAGGCCCCACCCTGATCTGGTGAACATGGGTGACCTTCCCAATCATTCTCGAAGGTTTGGGTAAGTCCTCAACCAGGATAATCCGAGGTAGTCCTTGTGCCGACGACGTGGCAAGAGTCGCTAGGGAATCGGCATGCGTGTTGCTGCTTCTGGGGACATGGGACAAGGTAAAAGACTCAAACTTGCGCTCCATAGCTTTAATTTGATTCAAATAATCCTGCATTCTTGGGTCTCTGGCCTCCACCTTTCCATCTACTTGGCCCACAACTAGTTGCGAGTCTGAGAATATCTGTACGGTCTTTCCCCCCAACTTGTGGACCATGTCCATCCCTTTCAGCAAAGCTTCATACTCAGCCTCATTATTAGTAGCCGAGAATCCTAATCTCAAGGACTTCTCCAGTGTGAGGCCTTCTGGGGTCGTGATTACTACGCCCACCCCGGATCCTCTTTGATTAGCAGCCCCATCAACATAAACAAGCCACATTGCGGGACCTTTGCATACCACCGTGCCAACTGATTTTTCATCAATATTCTTGTTGATCCCATCACTTTCCATTATGGGTTCAGCAAATTCTGCAACGAGGTCAGCCAACACCTGGCCTTTGATTGCTGTGCGTGGCATGTACTTGATATCAAATGAACCCAAAATGGTTCCCCATTTCGCAATCCTGCTGGTATAGTCCGCACTCCGGAGTATAGCCTTGAGGGGCAACTGAGTTAAAACAACCACCGTATGAGCCTGGAAATAGTGAGGGAGCTTACGTGTACCATGTACCACGGCCAGGATCGCCTTCTCCAAGGGCGGATAGCGTACTTCGGCTTCATGCAAGGATTTGCTCACGTAGTAAATTGGCCTTTGTATATCCCCGTCGACCCTTATCAACACCATACTAACGGCGTGGGCTGCCACTGCAATGTAGGCGAATAAGACCTCATCGACTTCGGGCCGAGACATGATAGGAGGATGAGCAAGATATTCTTTAAGCTGTTGAAAGGCAACGGCACATTCTTCTGTCCACTCAAACCCCTTCCACTTGTTCAACAACAGGAAGAATGGCCTGCATCGGTCAGCTGATCTTGAGATGAATCGATTGAGGGCAGCCGTCATCCCAGTCAGCTTCTGTACTTCCTTTGGATTCCGGGGTGGTTGCAAGTCGTTGATGGCTTTAACCTGAGCAGGGTTGACCTCAATTCCCCTATGCGTCACCATGTAACCCAAAAATTTACCAGAGCCTACGCCAAAGGAACACTTAGCTGCGTTGAGGCGTAGTTTATGCTTCCTCAGAGTTTGGAAGGTGTCATCGAGGTCTGGTATGTGAGCCGAGATAGTCCTGCTTTTAACCACCATGTCATCTACATACACCTCAATCGTCTTTCCCAATTGCGGCTCAAACATCCTCGTCATCATTCTCTGATACGTAGCCCCAGCATTCTTCAAGCCGAAGGGCATCACCTTATAATGGTAGTTCCCTATGGGTGTGACGAAGGCTGTCTTTTCCTGGTCCTCTGGAGCTAAGGGTATTTGATGATAACCTTGGAAGGCATCCAGGAAACTCATCCGAGGATGCCCAACAGTAGCATCCACCAACTGATCTATGCGGGGCATTGGGAATGAATCCTTTGGGCACGCCTTATTCAAGTCAGTAAAGTCCACACATACCCTCCATTTTCCATTCTTCTTTTTTACCACTACCGTATGGGCTAACCACTCGGGATAAAACACCTCCTTGATGGCCCCTGCTTTCTTGAGTTTTGACACCTCTTCTCTAACGGCGTCGGCGTGCTCTTTAGACGAACGCCGAGGTGGTTGCCTCCGTGGTACTACGGCCGGATTAACGTTGAGATGATGGCAAATAAACTCCGGATCGACTCCTGGTGCCTCATAAGCATCCCATGCAAATACATCGATGTTTCGCTTCAAAAATGTGACCAGCTCTTCCTTCTCTTGTGGGGGTAGCTGACTTCCTACCTGGAAGAATCTCTCCGCATCGTCTGCGATAACCACCCTTTCCAAATCCTCACAGCATGACCCTTCAGCCTCGGCCTCATTTGTCTTGGCCGAGGGTACTAACTGCTACAAATTCTTCTCGGTCAGGGGTTGAGACTTCTGGCTCGCCTGATGTGTAATGGCCGCTGTTATACACTGCCTTGCCATGGACTGGCTGCCTAATATTTCCTCAACCCCATCCTCATATGGGAACTTCACTTTAACATGCAGAGTTGACGACACAGCACCCAAGGCGTGCAACCATGGTCTCGCCATTATGGCTGTGTAGGGGGAGTAAGCGTCTACGACGACGAAATCCACATCCACTATCACTGGTCCTGATTGCACAGGAAGTCGGATTAGCCCCTTTGGAACAACTGCTTTCCCCTCAAAACTTATCAATGGGGAGTCGTAAGTTGCAAGATCCTCGACTCTCAAATTAAGACCCTTGAATAAGTCCGGGTACATAATGTCAGCCCCACTCCCTTGGTCAACCAATACCCTCTTCACATCGTAGCCAGCTATCCTCAAGGTGATGACCAACGCATCATCATGCGGCTGGATAGTGCCAACCTTGTCTTCCTCAGAAAATCCTAGTATTGGCAGAGGATTCCTCCTGATTCTCTTCGGCTCAGAGTTGAGGTCCTCAGCAGTGGGTCGTAACACCGACATTATTCTGGTAGGGCAAGAACCGGTTCGTCCCGGCGCCGCAAGGATGACATTAATTGTGCCCAAAGGAGGTCTTACATTGTTGCTGCCTTGATTTATAGAACCAGATTGGGCACCTCGTTCGTCTGGTCGATTCATAAATTGTCTTAACTTCCCTTCTTTTACAAGCTGATCTAGGTAATTCCACAAGTTTCTGCAATTCTCTGTGGCGTGGCCTTTGTCCTGATGGTAGTCGCAATAGAGGTTCTGGTTACGCTTTGTGGGGTCCCCTATCATCTTACTAGGCCATCTAAAATAAGGCTCCCGGCATATCTTTTCCAACACTTGCTGTACCGGCTCACGAAATATGGCATTCACTATTTGGGGCGGAGCCGACCTAGTCTGACTAGTGAAGTCTCTCCTCGGCCACTTGTTGCCGTATCTCTCCACCTTAAAATCCCTACTCTCCTGGGGAACACTTTTCATTTTCCCTTTACTCTGCTGCTGGTCCTCCTCAACCCTCTTGTACTCGTCAATACGATCCATGAGCCGACAGACCGTTTTTACCGGCTTTTTGGTCAGAGACTTTCTTAGATCGTGGTCAACTGGAAGACCAGCCTTGAAGGTGTTGACTGCTACTTCATCAAAATCACCATCTATCTCGTTAAACGCCTCCCAATATCTGTCTGAATAGGTCTTCAACGTCTCGCGCTCTTTCATAGCCATGGATAATAACGAGTCTAGAGGCCGAGGTACCCTACTGCACGTAACAAAGCGGGACCCGAATGCCATTGTAAGTTCCATGTATGAATCAATGGAGTTCGCCTTTAAACCATTGAACCATCTCATCGCAACGGGCCCTAAACTCGAGGGAAAGACTTTACACATCAAGGTCTCGTTCTGAGAATAAACCGCCATGCGTTGATTGAAATGGCTTACATGCTCCACCGGGTCTGTTTTACCATTATAAATGGTGAAGTTTGGCTGTGTGAACCGACGAGGTAGTTTTCCCTTTTCAATATGATGTGTGAAGGGTGATTTGGAGAGCTGGAGCAGCGCCTTTCCCATAGCATCGCTACCCGAGCCCCTGTGACTCGTCCCTCCACTTCGTCTGTCACGAATGCTTTCCTCTTGGTACGAGAAAGTTTCTGTGGGGGGAGTTCTTGACCTCGGCCTATAATCACTATCCTGAGAGTCATCTGATGAAGGGTCAGATATGGAGGGAGTCCTCTTCCGCTCTGCGCGACGCAACTTCCTCTTCAGTTGGTCAATTTCTCTCTGCATGGCCCTGGTATTATCTTCTCTAGAGCCCCTGCTTCGACCCCTCGAGTGATTATCAGCTGTTCGCCCCGAGTGTATACTGTCCTCCCTATCCTCCATCTGCTCTGTTTGTTGTAGTGGATCCTCGTGTTGAGATCCTAGAGACTCTGCATGAACTGGATTCAGGTCTGTCATCACGTTATCTCTCGCCAAAACGCAAGATTCCCACAGACGGCGCCAATTGTAAGGGCACAAATCAAACCAGCTCCAGGTCGTACTGATGAACTAGCCCAAGGAGCCCTAAACAATAAATTTATAGAGAATGGGCTTCTAATCTAAGGTATTGAGCGATAAATAACTTTCGAGTTCAATCCAAGTGCAGAATACAAGATTATATTTTATATATATGGATGGGATAATGTTTACACGTTGATGCCGAGGACAAATAGTGGTGTTCTCTTATAAGCCTTTTTTATCTATCTTTCTCTCTGGTTTTCTTGTTCTTTTTTCCCAAAAATCCCCCCTCTCTCTCTTTTTTCTCTCTTTTATAGGCCTTCCTTTCCCTTTCTTTCTGCTTCCACCTCCCATCCAGGTGTCCTCCTTTAGATACTTGTCCCATCATTCCTCTTACTTAAATATCTGGTGATGATGGTAAGGCTAAATTTCGATGTTCAGATGTCACTTCCCCATTAATGCGGCCAGAGGGGTAGGTATAATGTTTTCAATGCGGTGGCAGCAGCCTTTTGTCTGATATTTGCCCATCAGTTTACTTTGTCCCTTGTCCACGCTTTCTAGGTTACTCGTGCATAAGGCCCTCAGTACGGGAGTCTTCGGACGACCAGGCCACTAACATTGTTCTCGGCGACAACCAGCCGAGGACAATTTCATCCTCGGACGTCATGCCTATTGGTGCAACGTTCATGCATGGTGACTTCCTCTGTCACGTGATATCACAGGAAAGAGTTGTTATGTCCTCGGATAATTCCGCACTGTTGGATTGGGCTTTCTTCTTTATGGGGGCTTTTGGGCTGGCCCAGCACGCGATTTGGGCCCAAGGACCCTACAAGTTGTTTTTTTCTTGATAAAATCTTGAGAATAGAAAATTTCAACCAAATTGCATATATTATCAATGTTAAATTATTTGAACGCACTAATAGGATTTGAAATTGAGCTAGAAATTAGGGGCTCCATTATTTATTCACAAAACTTACTACCTAATTATTTCATTCTATTGCAACTGTATATAAAATCTAAACTCTCTTTTTTTGGGAAAGATTACTGGATTAGTTGATCAATGCTTTCTTTTGGAGGAGGGCAACTCTTTTTTTTTTTTTTTTTCATATAACCTTTAAATATTTATAAAATATACCTATATCTGTAAAAAAAAAATTAAATTTTTTTTCATGTGGCTCCGCCACTATTTACATTGGAAGATAAGGGATTTAAATTTTAAATTCTGAATGTCATGGACGCATTAACAGATATCAACCAATTGATAAAATTGAGTAATGTTCTAGTTTAAACATACATGAAACATACAATAAGTTAACATCTCTTTTTACTATGAGGTCATTCATAGCCTTAACCTTAAACTAGACTTAGTAATAAACTTTTTATAAAGAATTAACATCTTTATAAAAAGTTAGCATCTTTCCTTAATATGAGGATCATCGATATAGCCTAAAATGAAAGATAGTCTCTTGGCACAAAGTCATTTTCACTTCTAAAATGAATAGGCCTTTCATCTCAAAAGTCACTTTTTAAAACTATTTTATATAGTGCACAAAATGCCTAGTGTAGGCAAATAGTTTCCCTCTTCAATTCTTATAATTAGTCCTACCACGGGAAGTTCATCCCAGGCGATGCGTGTTAAAGAACTATGAATAAATAAATGCATGCTTTTTGTGAATATATTATAGGTTTATGTTAACGAGTGTCATTAGGGTAATTATAAATGAATCATTTTAGGAAAATTTTGGCACAATTTTTATGTGAATTAGAAAAAGTTGTCAAAATATTAATTTATTTTATTTTCTCATAAAAACTTTTCTAAAATGATTTCTTAACAAATGTCCTTAAACTTTAGAGCATCCGTTAACATTTCTCTATATTATATACTTTCAAATTAATGATAAAGAGGGGCATTGTCTTTTTAATTATTATTAGCCCAATAAACAAAACAAGGACCACCGGGGACGAAATGTTTGCTAGTCCCATGCGCATGAGAGTCAGGCTATGGCCATGCCTTAAGTAGTTATGATGCGCATCAAAAAAAAGAAGAAAAAAGTAGTTATGTTGCCTTTACCTAATGCTGAAAACATTATCCATTGATTCCAATCCCATACCACAATGAGAGAACATATGGCTTATAATTCATTAGAGCACTCACAGCAGTGGTGCTATATTGGTATTTTGGTATTTTTTTAGTTCCTCAAACATCAAAAAGCATGCTCCAGCAGTGGAGCTAAATCTATTTTTTTTAGCTCTATTGTTACAGTGCACATCTATAGATAGATGTGTACTATTCATGAGAGCTAAACAAAAAAAAATATTATTTTATTGTGGTTGATGATGTGAATGTTTTTTGAGTAGTGGGATATATTATTTTATTATAATATTTATATTATTTTATTACATTAAAAGTTAAAATAAATCCACTGCTACAACATGTGTGTAGGTAAAATAGATAAAATAACTTTTAATAGAACTAAAAAACTAAATTTTTAACTCCACTACTGTAAATGCTCTTATTAACATAAAGGATAAGCTTATATTTAACATGAGTTGTGTTTACGGGCCCGTTAACCACAACCTTTTGCAGCTTTTTATAGCATTAATCTACTTTTTGTAACTTTTTATTCTTTTTGACAATTTTTTAATAATTTTTTTATCCTTTTTGGAATCTTTTTAATAATTTTTTGTCTTTTTTATTAACACAACCTATTAAGGGAAATCTTAATAACATTTCCCATTTAACAAAAAGCATGATCCGAACTGTACATAGCCATGAGGGTGGGAAATATGTGTAGGCACAAACAAAATGAGGACCAAAAAAAAAAAAAAGAATTTTAAAAAGAAGAAGAAGAAGAGAGGTTACGATATTTGTAGGGGTTGTATTGATTATTGATAGTGAAGAAGTTAGAAGGCAAAGGAATTGGAAACATATTTCAAAGGTGTTTAAGAAGTATTGAGCTTTAACTAGTTGAGCCCAGGCTAAGTTCATGAGGAGAGATTTGTTATTATGACTAACCAAACAAAATAGAAAGCCGAACAATAAAAATTAGTAAGTTGCTTATCTAAAATCTCTGACAAAGACAATTAAGTGTGAGTAGTGGAATTGGGCCATGAGACAATAGGGAGTGAAGATAATTTTTATTTTTAATGATTTATTGTTGTATTGAATTCTTAATAGAGTAATGCAAAAAATACAACAAAAATTCTTTTGAATGAACTACAAAGACCAATAATTTGTCAAAGTTATTCTCAAAAAAAAAAATCAAAATTGAGTTTTTTTTTTTTTAGTAAGAGTCAAAATTGAGTTGAATAATTAAATAAAATAATTGAAAAGAGTAAAGATAAAAACTAATAAATAATAAATTAAAGTAATTTAAACAATAATTATTAAAGTTCACATAACAACAATAACTAATCTTAAGGACAATATAACTTTATTATATATATTTTAAGAGATAGTAGATGATTTCAAAGATTTAATCTCAGCAATAATAATTAATATCTTCTTTATATTAAGAATCTAATGAACTTATTGTTTATACAACACATCGTCCGAAATGCAATTGAAACACCGAAAATCATTATGATAAAAATGCTTCAAACCAACCAGATGTTGGACAATAGGCTATCACTATGGCGATCTGATAAGTACATACAACTAGTTGAGAGGCTATATATGGCAAAAAGGATTGAAGAAACGACAGAGAGAAATTATATAATTTTAGCCCAATGCAAGCTGGCAAGTGACAACATAAGTGGTCCTCTCTTGGTAGTTGAAACTTGAAACTTCAAATTTATGGCTCTGATCTGCTGCTTCTTATTTACTTTCTTTTTTTTTTTTGGTCTGCACGGGTTTGGCTTTTGTGTCCTTGTTTTTCTATACAGATGTACATATTGAATTTTCTTTTTTTCTTTTACCTCGTGTTGATTAGGAGTTGTGATTAGGAAGAAGGAATTGTGTAGACACAAATCAACTGAGAAAGAGAAAGATGACTCTCCTAGGCGAGACTTCTTGACAACTTGTTGAAGTGATCGACTGTAAGTAATGGACAATACTTTCACGCGGACCCATTACTCATAATCGATCATTGTAACAAATTGTGGCCAAAACTATGTTCCTAGACTTTCTCATTTTCAAATGCTACTTGTGTTTGTAGTCACTCTTAAATCAACTACCTTGCGTAATAATTAATATAAAGAACACAAATTGTCATCATAACTGTGATTCGGAGCTATGGCACCACTGAGAATCTCTAGAGGGGGAAAAAATCGCTATACATGCTTGTTAGTTTGAAAGCTTGTCATTGGAATTAACATATCGATAAATTATATGGAATGCATATTTGTTACAAATACATTACATTAATGGTAACATTGCATCAAAGGTGAGTCTTTCAAAACTACATTAGTGCTATGCTAAAACCTAGTTGCTAATATGGTTCTGCAAAAATAATTTGGCCCAGAACATTTGGGAAAAAACCATTCCCACTTCAAAGTCAAGTGAGAAAACCCAAGCTCTAAAGATTAGTTGAACTCATTTTACAATAGGTGGTTGGGCCAACTGTTGTAGCTGATGAACAACATGAGACATTCTCGGGCGCATAGACGGCACATGTTGTGTACAAGCATAAACGAGGTCCACAACCTTCTGAATGACACCAGCTTCTGGAATATCAGATGAAGAAGAAGATATATGAGGATCCAAGAGATCTGGGTATCGATGAGCCTGAACCAGAGGTGTAGCCCATTCAAATATACTCTGCCAACCTACTGAATCAACTGCCTGTGCAGGCCTACGACCTGTCACAATTTCAAGCAGCAGCACACCAAAGCTATAAACATCACTCTTTGTTGTAAGCTCATTTCTGTACACAAATTCTGGGGCAAGGTATCCATATGTGCCTCCAGCCATAACAGTACGCTCATGCATCACTTCATATGGTACAAACTTTGAAAGGCCAACCCCCATCAAATGTGCCCCAAACTCTTCATCAAGCAGTACATTACTGGCTCGTATATCTCGATGCACAACATGCGGTTTCACCTTGTCATGCAGGAATCTATTTTGAAATATAAGAAAGTCAGATTCTTAAAAATACATGAAGTCTGCATCAACTATACCACACCACAGTAAGAGAAAATTAAGAAGTTGGAATTGGATGTCAACAAATACAAGGGATAGATTTTCAAAACAAGGATTTCTAACATAATATAAAAGAGGGGGGGGGGGGGGGGGGGAGAGCATTGATGTTAGTGTTACTTCGATTGTCAGTATGCTTTTCACACTAAATTATTGCTATATGGCAGACGCTACTCCATTGGAAACAATTGATAAGATGTCGGTAGCATTTATCAGTATGGCCAAGTTTGATGAGGAAATATATGGTATTGATTTTTCTTAGGTACTACCAGAAACAATCATAGAGCATGCATCAAATACATAATACATCATTTTGAATTAGCAAATAAAAGTCAAGATGTGACATAATTCTGTCAGATTACCTAAAATATATGGTCAAAATTTGGTAGTTACCTAACATGTTTAATCTAACATGAAAAAGGTATCAAATGTAATTTTTCACAATAATATCATACCCATAGGATTAGAGCAACAATAGAGTATCATCACCCATCAAATTTTACCACTGAAAAAAAAAAAAAAAAAAAAGTGTCTTTACTAAATGTAATCTAGCACCCAGGGAATAGAAAGGGGGGGGGGGGGGGGGGGGGGGGGGGGGGGGGGGGGCGCCCAATAAAAAAAATTGAAGAATATACACGTACGCAATTCCTTGAGCAAGGGTTGTGGCGATTTTCATTCTCATAGCCCAATCTAAGCTCCGACCTCCCCTTGGTATGTGGTGTAGCCATCTATCTAGGGGCCCATTAACTATGAACTCATAAACTATGTACCTGTCACCATGATCATAGCAGCATCCTTTTACAGCCACCAAATTTGGATGGTGAAGCCTTGCAACCCTTCCAATTTCAGAATAGAACTCCTTTTTCCTCTGAAAGCTAGACCTCTTCAACCTTTTAACTGCCACCCTTGAACCTTCAGGTAGAAGGCCACTATACGTGCCACCTGTCTTGGCATCTCCAAGCAGACGATTTCCTTCACTGAAGTTCTTTGTAATTGACTTCAGTTCCTCTTTGGTGAAGACTTTCCATGAAGGAGGGACTAATGCAGATGCTGCTGGATTAGATAGTTTCCGAGACCGTCTACGCTTCTTGCTCCGCTTGCATGCAAGAAGCCAAACTACTACAGCTAATGTGGTGCAGAGGATCAACCCACTAACAACTGCAAGGATGATAAGATATTCCTTGTGGCAGTGCATGTGAGAGCATATGTCCCCTGGAAGATATGGATAAGAAGGTCATCTTAACATGGTTAACATATGTGCAAAAAGACTGAAAAAACATAATATCACCATGTTCCATTGACTTGAGAGAGAAAATTTAAAGATAGGACCCTCCTCCCAGGAGGAAAGAAGAAAAGAAGGGGGAGGGGAGAGAACTTAGGAAGATATGCATAGTAGAATGTGGGATTGAGGTGAATAGCAAATTGCCATGATATATAAGTACATACCTATATCAAGCATGCATATAAAAGCATGAGACTTGTTGCATCTCTCAATAGTGAATGGAGGTGATCCTTTAGTCACCAATGTACATAAATCAAATGAATTATTGGCGGGACAGGGTGAACTGGTGCAATTGAATTGAAAATTTGTACCAGAACGGATGGACTCATTCCAATATGAAGTATTATCTGACCACTTCCAACTGAAGCCAGTAGTTGAGTTGACAACTCTTCCTCCAACCCAACAGCTATTGACAACATCATTACATAGACTACGAGCAAAGTCAAATTCTTGAAATGATGTTAATGCTGCTAAATGCCCACCATTACGCTTGCATTCGTTCTCAGAATCCTCCCATGACTGGGGATTTCCCATATAACTAAAGCATTTACTCTCATTTGGTCTAATTCTCCAACCAGTAGGACAGGGTGCTGTCCACAGGAAAAAATGAAGCACTTCAATATAATACTAGAGCAAAATTAAGAGAAACCAAGAAATCAACCCTAACACATGACATCAAAACAAATAACCATATGTGACATTAATATGAAAACCATTTATTAGGGAATATAATATATACTGTTTGCCAAAAAATAAAATAAGGATTGCATGTTGTCACTGTTGAAGATGTATGTTGAAGAAAACGGATAAGCACAGCACATGAGGATACGACAACATCTACAACACCTTTTCCTCTCTCAGTCCAGCTAACTTTCTGTCAAGTGACCTCGATAATGAATCTTTCAGAGTTATACAAAAATATGGTAGTTTTTCCATAAAAGACGTAATCACAATTGCTCTTTTCATGCACTGCTTACCTCTGCTCCTTTTACATAAGTGTTCTATTCTCTCAAAACAGCATTGCTTTATGCCATCTAAAAATTTGCTTGCATGAAGTAGTACTCAGTGATCCATATTCAAGGTGAGATAAAATTCAATGTCTCTTACCATATAATAAGTAATTTTCAGACACAGCTCAAAGCCTCATACAGAAACAACTCTATCAAAGACAAGATGTTTCTCATCAGTTAAAGCAACAAAACATCATCTGCTAGTCTCGTAAAAGTCTGGTGGACAGTTTAGTTAGAAAGGAATGTGGAAAATCATTAAAAGCGCCTAAAAATGGAAGGGACCACGTGGGCTACTATAAATAATTTGGCGACATTCAGAGATTTCGTTTCTTAGTTACTTGCATTCAAAGTTCCTACGATTGAGTCCTTACACCAATGAGCTCTAGCTCAACTAGCACTTCCTCCCCTTATAAGTACTAGGTGGAGGTGAGGTCGTGGGGTTCAAGACTTATCAAGTGTGTGCATAACTTACCAATAAAAGAGAAAAAGAAAAGAAAAGAAAAACACCCTAGTCTTAATCCCATAAGAGTTTGTGGATCAATGCACATTCTTAAATCCTCACATGTAAATGTATTCTACGTTCTAGTCCTCTGTTGAGCTATTCCATTTAAAAGCTTAACTGATTTGAATGCAGGAAAGATATATATAATGCGTTTCTTTATTCTTTATATTTCAAAAAATTGCTCATATGTGAGCAAGAAGATCAAAGAGATGTGCAAAATACATACTCTACTTCGACTTATTTTGTAATTACGGCGGTGTTTGGCAAACAACAGAGCTGGTTCAGTTCTGATATAAAGTTATTACCAATTAAAGTGTTTGGCAAACTAAAGTTATAACCAATTTTGGTGGTAATAAGCATGTGAAAACGCTAAAATTTATTAGGGACTAAAAACGATAACTTTAAGTTTATTATGTACTCAAAACAATCACACTTAAGTTTGTTAACCAAAAGTGATCACCTTAAATTTTTTGGACTAAAGGGTTCATTTGGTTAGGTGTTTTGGGAGAATAAAAGAACGTTTTTAAAACCCAAAACTCCTCATTTTTTTTTTTTTTACAAACGCTCATTTTAAACTCAAAACACATTTTTCCAATAGTTTATACAAATGCACCCAAAATCACTTATGGACTAAAGCTTAAGGACCAATAGTGTATCTTTTTTCTTTTTTGCTAAGCATCATTCCATTTTTAAAACTATTCACTAAACATTTTCATCGAAACTAAACAAAAATAAAAGCAATAACAAACATATTCTTAAAAAAAAAAGAGTACAAGCTTCAAAGTCACACATACACACACTTTTACCAGCTTCACTCCCTGGATCAACCGAATTCCCACTACCCGACCCGTTAAATGCCTGAAAATTTAAGCAATCGAAGCTTTTAGCTCAGCTCAATTAAATTTAACACAATGTAAAAATATATAAATAAATAAATAAAAACCAATTTATTTCTTATACCGTAACTGAAGCTTGTACGTGAAGCACAGCACAACAAATCAGAGCCAAAACGACTAACAAATTTGGAGCCATTTCGCATAACCCTAAAAAATAGGGAAATCGTTGTAACTATTTTTACTGTTAGTTACCCAAACAAGAACTGAAATGAAAGGTTAAAAAAAATTTTGAAAGTACAATTTACAATTTACTTACCAGAGTTTAAAAAAAGCTCAGCACATTATGAGTAAGATTTTGCTCTCATTTTTTTGGGAAGCTATAAAGAAAAAGAGAGATGGAATTAACAGAGAGAGAGAGTACTGTGTTCTTAGTTTGGAGACTTGAATATTTGTCAGTAAACGCAGTTTGTGAAACCATTGGTGGACGACGTGGACTTGATTGCGTCGGTGGGGGTAGGTTAGCCAATGGGCCTGACTTTCTGAGACCTGGTTTAGGTTGGAAAACTGGGCTGGGCCTGCTTTTATTTTCAAGAAATACTTTTTTTTTTCCTATCAAAAAAGAAAAAGAAAAAAGGAAATACTCTTTTTTTTCATGAAGTTCTGAATATTTTCAGACTTTCATGGCTTAACTTAAACCTTAAACAGTGAAGGTATTAGACTATTAGTTTATATATGTTTTTTTTTTTTTGGAAAAATAGTAAACTTTTACTAAATTTAAGATTGGAAGATATATTTAAATTATTTTGATTATGCTGGTTAATTGTACGAAAAATGTTATGTCCACAATATTTTCACAATAAATTTAAAGTGGTAGGTTTTTATTGCCTATTATGGATGATCGAAAAAGTAATTTAAGTTTTGTATTCAAATTAGAATCAATAACACTTACCACCTAGAATATTCCATTCTTAATTTTTTTTTTTTTGAATAAAAAAGGGGGCCTCCAATGTGAGCTCATCGACCTTACGCTACGTGACGGTAATGGATAATACTACGTGTACCACACGGACTTTGTTAGGGCTATTGCTCGAACTGCTCCTCTCTGGGAACAGAACGAGAACTCCTACCATTAAGTCACATCCTGTATGGTGCTTAAAAGATAAATTGCATTTGATTTTTAATCATCACATGTTTAGCATTTGCATACACATAGGTGGTAAATTGATGCGTACCTACAATTTAACCACGCTAGAGGTGCAAATTGCTTAATTGATCCAAATTAAAGACAACCACAGCCCCTAAATTTTTGTTTCCTGGTCTACCAAGTTATAGAATTAATCTTGCTATATAGTTTATGCAGTCCTTTAGCGGACCTATAGGAGGTTATATAATAAAGTCAAATTGAAGAATAGAGTGGCTGAAATAAAGTCATGATAAAATGGTACAAGGAAAAAAGAAAAAGGCTGAAATTTAATTGATTGGCAAATTCCAAAACAATGTACTTAATGAACAAGATCAAAGATTCAAACAATGTACTTAATGCAGCAAGATCAAAGATTCAAATGAATGAATGATACCCTTGAAATTAAAAACATGTACAATAATAACTTTCATGGATTAAAAAATAAATAAATAAATAAAAATTTCATACTTCACTAATACATTACAATTAGCAAACCTTCAAATATGTCATGATTAAAACTAAAATACAAAGAAAAAATTGTTTTGCAATGAAAATGAAATCAACCTAATACTTCGACAACATTGACTAAAAACAGAGCTATGCAATCCTATCTTCTAGGTGCGGAGTATTCACTTGGCAACTGAAACCTACATAGAGGGCAGACATGGCTTTTGTTGAGCCAACTAAGAATGCATGTTCTGTGAAACGTGTGAGAGCAAGGCATGCGTGTAACGTGAGACCCCACTGTGAAATTCTCCAAACAAACAGGACATGGGCCTCTCTCTCTATCGCCAGCAATCACATCCTCAAGCGTCTTGATTGAAGACTCAGTAGCTCTCACCACAGGCTTGAACAACCTCTCTGCTTGTTCCCTTGACGCCATTAATGCCCGCTCTAAAAACGGCTCTTCCACCTCCTCCTCCCAACAACAACGTGGAAGAGTTTGGCCGCTCATAGCCTCCATGCTTAGCATGTTTTCAATAGCATCCAAATTCCTTTGTTCTCGTTCTCTCTCTTTTCTGGCTTTCTCCAACTTTTCAAATTCACTGTGAGGCAGAGTTATTTCCTTCTTAATCGACAGCCTTATTCCCTTCATTATTTTGGAGTCGGTATTGTTCATAACATCACTCACTATAGAGCGAGCAAAATCCACTATGTGCTTGATCAAATCATTTACATCCTCCAACACCGTCCAAGGTTGTTGTTGTTGTTGTTGCATTCCTTGTCTCCAGTGATACCTTTGCGACTCGATGTTCATGTCAGAAATCAGCTTTGATACCATATTCAACGACAATGAGGAGATTAAGAACTCGCATGGGAAACTGAATACAGTATCTGCTTTAGGATCATCCCTGATTTGCCTAGATGACAGTGTTGCATTGGATGAATAGTTTGTGATGACTCTGTACACGATGTAGATGTTGGGTTCATTGAATTTGTCCTTTGAGAGAGGTGCATCGGATGCATTGATATAGACATCGTAATCTTGATTGGAAGAAGAAGAAGAAGGTATGGTTATGGTAGCCATGTTGAAACCAAGAAATCAGAAAGCGATCGATGGCTAAAGACTAATGCAGTGGTAAAGTAACAAAGCAAGTCGTCTTTATATACACATACAATGATTTCAATTCCTTCCCGGAATAGGTTTCCCATATAGTATAGTAATAGTATGATATAATAGAATATATTATACTATTTATTAGAATAATATAATATAATAGAATATATGTATTGCAAAAAGGTTAAAGACTTTGGTACAGTATTATTTAAGTGCAGTTCTTTACTTTCTTTCTTAAACTTTTGTTACGTAGATTTTTTTTCATGGATAAAAGTATATTTTTTAATTTAAATAGCTACGTGTTGAAATTTTAAATTTTTCTCACCTACCCAAAAAAAAAACAAATTTTATTCTGGGCCTTCTGGCTTTTGGGCTGGTGCAAATTGGCCCTGAACATGAATCAAAATTTTTAACATAGGTCTTATTTCATAACATCAAAAGACCTTAACCCAACAAACACTTTTTTTTTTTTTAGAAATTAATCCAACAAACTTAGTCCAAAATATTTATACAAGTCAAATTTAAAGTCCAAACATGATACACATGGGCAAGGTCTTAGTTATTGATTCACTGAGGAGTTAGTCGATTAAAAGAGCCCTTGCTCTAATTCCTAATTGAAAGGGCCGCCAAGTAATGCAACCATTATTAAGGTCTTTTATCCAAAATATCCACCAAGAAATTTTGCACAAAATACCTTCCTTCTTTCTTTCTTTCTTCTCTTTTTTATTTCTTATTGTATTTTATTTATTTATAATTCAATAGTTACAACATGGTTGCAATCTTTAAACTTTAGATGTGTCTATTAAAAATATCAAGAAGTGCCAACAAATCAAGCTAAAAATTTATTGAATCGCATGGAGTACCTTATTATAAATAGAAATTGATGGTGAACCAAAACTTGAACTATCTCCAGTTCGTCCATAGTATCATCCAAGTTCAGAAAGGTTGTCCCAATATAAGAAGGTCGTCCAAGTGTAAGAAGGTCGTCTAGCACGAAAGAACCTGCACCATCTCCTAACACTTAGAAATTTTCAGAATAAATTTATATTCAAAAGCTTATAATCTGGACCACATTCTACTATTATGAAGTATGAGCAAAATCCTTATTCATGCTTTAATTTCCCACTAAATTCTTACATTCTAATAGCAGTTGCAGAAGATAAGTCTAAACATTCTGACTACTAATAAGAGTTATAGAAAATAAGTCTGAACTTTCTAACTTCTATAGTAGTTGTGGAAATTAAGTCTGAACCTTCTAACTTCCATCCACGTCAGTGGCGACTCCACTCAGGAGCCAGGGTGTTCCTAGGAACACCCTGTCTTGAATTTTTTTTTTATATATAATAATTTAATTTTTTTTATTTGTTTACCCTTAAAAAAAAAAATAGGAACACCCTCAAGCAATATCAGGAACACCCTCAAAAATTTTATGCCAAACAAATTTTGAACTAAAAGGTATGCAGAGGCAGAGGTGTGTGCATATATGAGATGTGTGCTAACGCACAGTGGAGTATGTGTTAGACTCTTAATAGTTAATAAAAAAAATGAATGAAACAACTAAACACCAATAATTAATAATTTAATTAACTAATACATTATAAAAGACAAACAAATTAAATTATGTTAGGCTAAATAACAATTAATAATTTAATAATTAATGAAACAACAATACAACAAATTATAGTTTATAAAAGACAAACAAATTTACGAAATAACTAAACAACAATAATTAATAATTTTATTAATATTTCAAATGAACTTATAGTTTATTGTACCAGTACTTGCATTCATTAATTTATTTTCTTTTTATATTTTTTTAATTTTTTTTTCCTTTTGAGGTTTTTCAGTGTACATAATGCAAATTTGTTTTGGTTTTTTTTTTTTTTTTTTTTTTTAAGCATAAACTTCATGCTTGCCAAATTTTGAATTTCGGCCAGTATTTACGAAATGTCCTGAAACACCCGAAATAGACCAAAATGACCCAAAATTTTTTCAAAGTGAAGTAGGAACACCCTGAACAAAATTTCTAGAGTCGCCACTGATCTACGTTGAGAAAGTTACTAAATAAGTAACCACTCCAAAGCTCGCTATAAGAAGGACTCATCCATATCAAGTGAAGGTAAGTTTCTACCACTCCAAAAGTTTTCATCTCGGTCACCTTTAATCTTGTTTTTCTTTCTTTTCAAGCCTTCCAAGTAATCGCTAGCCCATTGAAGTCCGTAGCATTCAGCCTACTGATTTTCGGTGCATCATAAAAATTTACTAGGATTCAGTATTCACACATAGAAAACTTATATCCAACATCCTCCATGGTAAAAACAAGTTCACCATCATTTTGAGTTCAAAAATTTCCAAAGACTAGTGTTAACATAGATCAAATAAAAAAGGGAAGAACGAAAATTACATCAAACTGCCATTACATAATTCCAACTTCCACATTTTTTTCTCCCTATAGAAAAAACTTATTCGATTTTCCAAGTCTAGTGGCATTTCCATAAACATCTCAACTATGCAACACTTTTGCATGCTGCTAATGGGTAACCACATAAACAATCATTCCCCAGAAAAGCACTAGCTGAGAAATTAGTCACAGGAAGCTTCCCACACAAATGGTTATAACTTACATTCAATCTTTCAAGCTTTGCAACCCCATTAGGCACTTTCCCAAACACCTCATTCCTAGACAAATCCAAGTACTTCAACCTCTCCACAATCCTCAAACTTTCCAAATTAAACTTTAACTTATTCCTCGAGGCCCAAAAGCCCACCAAGTAATCAGTCTTATTCAAAAGCCCAATAGCACTGCCTGAAATTTCATTCTCTGAAAGATCAATAAAATCATAGAAATAAGTCTGTGAAGGCTTCCAATCATCTAACCTCAATTTAATTCCACACCTGGCTAGCTTCAAAGAGTAAATTATTGGTGATGACGTGGCCCATTTTGGAATTTCACCTAGGTGAAACTTGTTGTACGATAAATCAAGGGACTCTATGCCTTTCACGCTCATATTGGGGAAAGGGTCAATTAGGTAATTTCGCGAAAGGTCGAGGTTAAATATCTTCGTGAGATTCGCGAAACTTCTCGGCACGACTCCCGAGAAATTGTTCCGCGAGAGATCTAGCGTATCGAGGGTCTTGAAATTCCCGAGAAATTGGGGAATTTGACCGTTGAGACCGGTTTGGGCGAGCTCGAGGTAGAGCAGGTTTGGCGCCAGAGAGGAGATCGATGCCGGGAATTTCCCGGTAAATTTGTTGTGCGAGAGCCTGAGAATTCGGAGCTCCGAGAAGGATCCGAAAAAATCGGGTATGGATCCGGATAGTTGGTTTCGGTCGAGCGAGAATAAGGTCAGATTCTTGAGCTTTTGAATCCCGTTCGGTATTGGACCGGTGAGGCGGTTCCCGCCGAGATTGAGCTGAGTCAACCCGGTTAACTGGGATATCGAGCTCGGAATCGGACCCGAAAACTGGTTGCCTGATAAACTCAGTGAATAAAGTCGGGTCAGGTTGCCGATGGATCCGGGTATTCGACCCGAGAGCTTGTTGTTGTCGATGTAGATGAATTTGAATTCGGGTAACCCGAAAAGGAAATCCGGAAAAGGACCCGAAATGTTTCGGAGATTTTGGAGGTAAAGTCCGTCTAGAAATTTGAGTTTAGAGAGAGAGGGTGAGATTGGGCCGGAGAGGTATGAATTGGGCTTATTGGACTGGCCCGTAAGAGCGAGACTTGTGACCCGGTTGCTGGTCAGGCAGGTTATGCCCGACCATGTGCAGCAGTCGGATCCGGGTTTCCATGAGCTGAGCATGCCGGATGGGTCTGCTGTGATGGAAGATTTGAAGCCTAACAGACCCGTTTCATCGTCCACGTGGCAGGTGGCTGATGTGACTGTGAAGGAGTGTTGGGTGAGGATAGTGAAGAAGAAGAAGAACAGGAGGAGGAAAGTAGAGTGAGGGTGAGAAAGAGAGAGGTTCATGTTGGTCTTTTTTTTGTTGTTGGTGTGAGTGGAAATGAAATGGGAATGGATTTGCTGAGAAAGTAGCTTATGGGTTTTTATAGGGATAGGGATGTGCACTAGTTTGACTTCAAAGTTCAAGTGGATCTTAGTTTGATCTATCTATCTAGGGATCCATATCTTTCTAGGGAAATCTCAACAAATGTTATTTAGGCATTGATTTCAAGCTTTTTTTAATATGATTTATTAATTATTATTTTTTAATAAAATATTTTGTATTAATTGATATTATGACGTCCATATCAAAACTCAATATAAAAAAAGTATGCGTGTAAAAATAATTATCCGTTGGCACATGTCTTATAAATTGTTAGTATGTTAGTTATTTTTTGTTTAAATATTTGTTGATTATTAAATTTTAATACCGTTAATGTGGTATCATTAATTTTATACCATAAATATTATAATACCAATTTTTTTTTATTAAATTTTCACACAATTTTAACGCAAAATTTTACAAAATGTTTGGTGTTAAAATAAGAAATAATAAAAACTTGTCGGCCAAATTTGTTTGGATAATGCGTGAAAAATCCTATTTCCATCAACAGCTAGCATTCTTGTGCTAGACAACAAGCATTCAAGGTTTCAAAAAAGTTGCCACTTTAAAGTCTAAAACAGTGGATAAAGGACCATGTGGTGAGGAATGACGAAGATGGCAATAACTGCGCTCACTGGTCAAAGTCAAGCAAGTCGGCACAGTCTCATCCAAACTCATAAATCAATCGGAATTAGTTCCACCATGCTATTAGAATAATGCTTTGTGATTGGACTCTGCACGTGTTGTTTACATGAAATGACACGTTTCTTATGAACAGAGTCTCAGTCCTCACTTTCTCTCTCTCAAAGCAATGCTTGAGCTTGATTCAAGATCAATGGTTATATATATAAACAGGCTTAAATTGACAAAGGTATGATCTTTTTTTGATAATCACAAAGGTATGATCTTTCTACTTCATTAGAGGGAGACATGAACAATATTTACTCTGAAATATTCTGGATTAACCCAAATGTAAAACCATTTGTGTTGGAAATTTGCTGGTGCTGCCTGGATGTTGCCTTCGGAAATTTAGTTAAATGTGTCAGTGTCTCAAAGAATCTGTTAAACCAGAGACTAATAAATACATAATGTATGTATGCATGTGTGTATAAGTATGGTTGAGTATGTATATATTAGTGTTCTTACTATAAGAACTAAGAAGATTGAATTGGTGGTAATAGTATATGATGTGACATTGTGACTGGATTTTTAGAAGATATCCCTTACTTGAAAGGAGCAAACTTTGTTGACTTTGATTTGATGATACTTAGTTATTTTGAAATTTTTTAAGCAATCAAGAGTGATTATACTAATGCTTCCTGTTATCTATGCAGTTTCTCTTTAATTGAAGAATCAAATTTTCATGTGAAGTCAAGAGTGATTAGAATGAATGCAAATTACTTGCGAGTGCAAGTCAAATTCATTATTTTATTTTGTTATTGCATCAATTTCTATCATTGTTCTTTTATCTCTGGTTTCTTGTTATTGTGATGGTAAATTTGAGAGAACTTTAAAATGATAACATTTTTGTGTTTAAAGCAAAGCCGACAAGGGTTTAGATTATCCAAGAAAGATAGTGAGAACTGAGGAGCGAGCGACTTTACATTTTGCATCCCATATATGGATATGGTATTCTTATTTAATGGACTGTTATCTTATTGAAGTAATGCTAAAGGAAGTGCAAAAGGGGAGGAAGGTTGACTACACTATCAACAATTAAGCAGGGATAGATATGTTGATCTTGTTCGAGGAGACAACAGCATTACAATATGACAAAATTTTCTTGAACAGAGACAGTTTTCATGGGAAAAAAATCAAGGCAAATTGTCACAGCTTATGGTGATGGTGATGTTTTGGTTGCTTGTGGAAGGTGATTTGTCAACTTATTTTTTGTCTCATGTATCAGTTTCACTTAATGAGCGTTTGGAAGAAAGTTACGTTCTGAAATCCAGAGGATTGCGCGTTTCCCTGACCCTGGCCAGCCCTAGCTTTTGCAAAAGCCACAGCTGCGTTTTAACATTACCGTTGGAAAGCCAACTCCTATTTCCCAAATTAGCCATTATGTTTTCTTAAAAACTCAATTTTACCCTTTGATAAATCAAGATAGATTGCCATTTGCAGCCCCAAAACCCTTTGATAAATAAATTGCTACAAAGACCACAAAAAATAGCTTCTAGCCCAGGTTCAATTCAATAACAAATTTCCAAATCCAAACAAAAAAAAAATCTATAACAAATTCTCAAATCAACTAAGGGAAAAAAAAAAATCAATCCCTTGCAAATCAAGATTCCTCAAAATGCAAAACAAAAAAAAATCAGAATATACCGAAATCTTCCCTTATGCAGTATCTCCCTTTCGTTTGCTCTGCTCTGATCCAATCTTCAGTCAATGACCGGAGATAGGCATGCGTGAACCCCGATTTAAAAGGTTGTCTCTCTTGCCTTTGTCATTCCTCGGCAATCTGTGTGTGTGTGTGTGTGACTATGAGAGAGAGACACACAGAGAAAGAAAGAAAGAGTGAGAGCTTTTGGCTTTTGGTATATTCTGGAAGATAGAGAAGAAATGGTAGTCTGGTAGAGAAAAAAAGCAAAAAGAAAAGTCAAAAGTGAAGATAGAGAGAAGGTAAAGAATATGTGTGTGGAGGAGAAAAAAAGAGGGAAAAAAATATAAATAAATGTGTGGACGAAAGAAAAAGAGATAAAGGGAAAAATAAAATAAAGAATAAGAAATTAAAATTAAGAAATGCTACTATAATATTTTTCATAATACTTTTACAATAAATTTTAAGTGGTGAGTTGTTACAGGCTAATACTAGTGAAAAAAAATAATTTAAGTGGTGTGTTCAAATTAAAATAAAAAAACCAACTTACCAAGTATGATTTGTTGTGAATATATTGTAAAAATATTAGAAACGTAGCACTTTTTATTAAAATTTGATGATTCTAGGAGTCATTATAGAGTGCTCCACTAGATTGTTAAAAACAAACCATTGGAAAATTTAAAAATATTACCGTTGGGTTTTGTTACTTTTATTTCCTAAATTTAATCCATGAAAACTAAACTCACATTATTTTTTAAAAAAATTTATATATATGTTTAACTTGAATATTTTTAGTTGAAAAACTTAAAATAATTTTTTTTAATTTTTATTATTTTAAAATTATTAATTAAATTATTTATGACGTCACTAGCTTGACCACCGGTCCGACCAGAAAATTGGTAACTAGTCATTTTTCTAATTTTTTCACTGTACCGGTTTTTAAAACCATGGTTGTGTTGGTTATGCGTGTGGTATGGGGCAAGGGCATGAACAAATTTTTTTTGGCAAAAATGCAAAACCGACCCCCTAACTTTCAGCTTTTTTTATTTCAGTCCTCTAATTTTTAGTTTTGTCATTTCAGTCCTCTAACTTTCAATTTTTGTCAATGTAATCTTCCGTTAGAACTCAGTTATCTTTTTCTGTTAAGTGATCAAAACTACATCGTTTTGACTTTTTTTTTTTTTATAATAATTTTCATAGTTAAAAGAAAAAAAAAAAAAAAAAGCTGTAAAAAAAATGTCGAACCATAACTCAAAAGCACCAAATCCTCAAACCATAACTCTGTGTTGTTAGCTGTAGGTATAGCATTTTTTCTTCTTCCACAACCACCAACACCGCCGTCATCGATCCCATTTCAATGCTCTGTTCTCTATTTTGTTCTATTTCTGAGTTCTAAACTGACTAAATACTACAGCTGCTGAACCTTAAAAAAAGAATCACAATATTTACGGAAAATGCCACGTCCTTATTTCCACAAGCTGATTCTCTCCACCACAATCCAATCCAAGCAACCGGTACCCTAATCTCTCTCTCTCTCTCTTTCTCTCTAGGGTTTTTGTTTATATTGACTTTTTTTTTGGTGAGGTTTTGTGTTTCATGGATTTGGTTTTTAATTATCAGTTTTTGAAGTAGAGTTGTGGGTTTCTGTTTGGTTTCTAAGAAAATTTGAGAGAGAAATAGCAATATGGGAATTGGGTTTTTCTCTGTTTTTTTTTTCACAGGGTCTATTTTGAATCTTTTGATTTCCTTTTGTTTGCTTCATGGCCTATTATATAGGATTTAGTTTTCTTTTAGGGGGGAATATGATTTTTTTAAGGTCCTTAAAACTTAAAAAAATACAAATGTTTTTTTTATTACAAAAAAAGAAGAGTTATTTGTTGTAAGAATTTTTTTTCCTTGCAACAAAAAAGTTTTTTTTTTTTTTGGGCACAATTTTTTGTAAAGAACAAGAACTCTGTTTGAAGGTGCTAAAACCCAAAAATCTATTTGGTTATTGGGATTAAATAGAGCAAGATATCTTGAATGGTTAATTGGAATTCCCTTTATTCTGCTTTGATATGGCTTGTTTTATGAGAATCTGATGAAACCCATGAGGGGGTCGGAGTTCGTATTCAAAGCAGCAGATCTAGTGGAATGGGATCGATGGTGGCGGTGTTGGTGGTGGTGGAAGAAGAAATAATGTTGTATCTAGGGCTAGCAATGCGGAGTTGTGGTTTGAGGATTGGGTGCTTTTGAGTTGTGGTTCGCCATTTCCGACATTTTTTTTTACAGCTTTTTTTTAGTTTTCTTTTAACTAAGAAAATTATTATATATAAAAAAAAAAAAAAAAAAGTCAAAACGGTGTAGTTTTGATCACTTAACAAAAAAAGATAACTGAATTCTAACGAAAGACTATATTGACAAAAATTGAAAGTTAGAGGACTGAAATGACAAAGCTGAAAGTTAGAGGACTGAAATGACAAAAGCTGAAAGTTAGAGGGTCAGTTTTGTCTTTTTGCCATTTTTTTTTTTTAAGTAAGCTTATGAAAAAAGATTATATTAGAGTAATGCTACCTTTAAAATATTTTTACAACAAATTTTAGTTAACAATATATTATTATTGTTGTTGTTATTATTATTATTATTAAGTAGTTTTTTTAATAAGTATTATTAAGTAGTTGATTTAAGTATAAAATAAACTCCGTTATATATACATTTTCTATTTTGGTAATTTACAACTCAAACCGTCATTTTTATAAGTGCTAGCCAAACATTCAGTTTTTTTAAAAAGCACTTTTTAACAGCTTTTATCAAACACTTAGCTTTTTAAAAAAACCCAGTTTCATACTGCATTTTTTGAAACCCCCACATTTTCAAAAAGCCTAGTTTCAAAAATCTGAACCAAACTCATCCTTACATGTTGTTATTGGCTAAAAGTTTGTGATACAGAATCATGCCAAAGTTAAATTATAAAGATTTGTGTTTGATTTATGGAAATCCAGTGTCTGATGGACAATGTACGCGTAGCCAAGTGTGTCAAGATATAGGCTGTAAAGGTGTTGGTGAAACTTTGTTTAGGCATGCTTAAATATAAGCAACTTGCAGCATTTTTTTTCCTTCTTCAAGTAAATGGTCTGTCAGTGAGCAATTAGATCAATGTGGCGTCCAAATTTATATATGCTAATAGCAAACTACTCGATACATGACAATATATAATTATTTTGAGAAGGGATATAATATATAATATATTTTCTAATTTTATTATTAATTTATTGTGGACTGAAACGGACCGAGATGGACTGAACTAGATTGAATTGAATCAAATGAGGTCGAAATGGACTTAACTGAACCGAATTTGATTAAAATGGATTGAATGGACGAAAGGGGACCGAATTGGACATAGATGAACCGAACTGGACTTAATGGAATTAAATGAGACCGAAATGGACTTAACTGGACTGAATTTAATTAAATTGGATCGAATGGACGAAAGTGGACCGAATTGGACCAATGAGGCTGAAGTGGACCAAAATAGACCGAAGTGGGTGTTTATTATCTCTATTTCTTGAAATTGATGAAAATAAGATATGGTGCTCTAGGTAGGAGAATAACTGAACCCTTTAACCTGACCTTGAATACTATATTTGCATACGGGTATGAATACAGTAGTAGAATAAGATTTTTTAGGGTGAATATAAACTAAAATTAAATAAATGGTATCTATGCCCAAGTTGTTTGTATTACATGTATTTCCTATTATATTTAGGTTCAAGAATGTGTAAAGTCATAGTAATAAAAAGTGATGGTCCTATCATGATTGGTAAATTACGATTAGTTTTAAAAATGTGTAAAAACAATGCATAATTGACATACATATGATAATTATGTTCATATTGATGTCATGTTATAGCCTTATAGGTGTTGCCGATATTTTGGTCTCTAGTCAGTAAGCAAGTAGATTTATTTGATCAATGTATGCGTGTGCACGCACTACTCATATTTCATATTGAATCAATCACAGATTCACAACAGTATATTGTCTGGAAAAAGATGTGTGTTTTTTATTTTTTATTTTTATGAATGTAAAGATGCGTTTTGATGCTTTCTTTAAACAAGGAAAAAAAACAAAGAAAACGTTTCCCTCCACCCTTATGAATATAAATCATATTGATCATGCCTAGAACTTGAAGCAAGTCATAATAAGATATGTTTTTTTGTTTTGGTGCATACCATCAGTTTTTAATGTAGGCAGAGATTGAACTCCAGATTTCTTATTCAACCATCAGAGACTTTACCAGTTAAGCTAACTGAAACCCAGCTGATTCTTTTATGTTGTAAGTTGTAACTAAACTGCTTTGAAAGTTTGTCATACAATGGCCACATATGCATTAATTTGTGCTCGACATTTTTTCCCTTCTTTTTATTTTCTGTTTTTTAGTTTTTACGTTCGCTTTTCTTCTCCTTTGAAGTCCAACATGCAATCTTTTCGGCTTTTAGTTGTCTTTTATTTATTTATTATTTCATCAAGACAAGGTTAATATTCGAATTTTTGCTTAATTTTTATATTATTTCATTAAGAAAATTGGAATTTCTTCCCTTTTTGTTTTCTTGTTGTGGTACCAAATTAAATCATTCAAGGTTTTTGCGTCTCAATGCGGTGACTGGTTCCACCGACCGATAATAGAGAATCCCGTCAACATATTTGGCTTAGAAAATCAATACTTATTAACTCTCCTCCTTGAGATAGGAAAGCTTCAAAAACAATTAAAAATTAAGAAAAACAACCCCTTAACCAATCAAAATAAGGAATATATATATATATATATATATATATTCTTTTTTATTGTTTACAAAACCTAGACAAAACCCTTCCATATATATTTGTTTTCCTCTCTTAATTTGACCGTACATCTAAGTACTGACAGACATATATGAGAAAGAGAGTGTAAGTTTTACTCTTGCGTCGTCATGGTAGCCACCATTGGTAAGTTTTTTCTTTTACAGGGCCAGTTTGAATGGATGGTAAAATATTAGTATATTACCTTTGCCTATAATTTTCATAAGTAAATAGTACTTTCAATTCCCATAACAACATATAATTCTCATAGTGACAATATAGAGAATAACCTAGTAGAATAATCGGTTAGCTAGTAATGAATTTTTTTTACCTTAAACTTGTTTGTGCTCCTTACAATGAGTATCAGTTTGTGCTCTTTACAATTAGTTATACAAGATTTGCACAATTATTTCTATTTTTTTTTTTAGCTTTGGTTTGTAATACTCTTTAGCATGGACAACTCTCTCATCAAGGTTGGTACGTAATTTTTTGGTTTTGTGTAATACTCAAGTCGTAAACATGACTAAATTAAGTCTTGAGTTCTAATTATCAATATTGATGATTTCTCTCGGCCATGTAAGGTATAAGTAAATAACAATATGAACTAGGCTTATATTATAGTTAATCCCATATTTTTTTCATAGTGGACAGTAAATTTATAATTAATAAATGTTATTGAATAAGTAGTGGCTTTGTCTTCCAACACAAAACCACATGAAAGTGAGATTCCATCTTTTTCTTAATTATACTTTAAAGACAAAGAAACATGTAATTCCTTTTTGGGATAGTATACGGAGGATAGCTTAGGAAAACTATCGATTTGTTATGAATTAAAAAAAAAAAATTGTCTGTGCTCCTTACAAGTAGTTTTATGGTTTTAATTGGTTTGTAATATTTACAAGAAGTTATACACGATGTTGATGATCGATGACCATTGTTATTATTATTTTGTTTTGTAATACTATTAATTTAGCATGTTCGTACTCTCATGATTTGAATTGATTTATGTTTGTAGGAGATGTACTATGGCTAATTCCAGTAATCTTGCTAGTACTTGTTTGGGCTAGTTTTGTTATTTGCATGCCAATCGATGGTGATCACTGTACCGATTGTCTTGACTCAATTTTCAATGGAGATGGAGACCTAGTAATTGAGTCGGATCAAGACGATAATATCTCTGATTTGTCTTCAATTTCTTCGAGCACTCAAAATTCAGGATCAGCAATTGATGTTATCTTCAGTTCATCTTCAACCAATTCATTAGCCACATCATCTATCTATTCTGCTGATTATGATCACAAAGAGATTAGTGTTATCGATCATTTCCCAACGATTGTGCTTGGAGAGAGTCGTCGGCTACCTAGGCTTAATCAGGACACTTGTGCAATATGTTTGGGTGAGTATGAGCCCGAAGATACATTGCGGATTGTTCCAGTGTGCAACCACTACTTCCATGTACAATGCATAGATCCTTGGTTTAAATTAAATTTCACATGCCCACTGTGTCGAAAAATCTAATGTCAATGATGAACAAAATTCGTTTTTTATTAGAAGTTTTTCCAAGGATTAGCCAACATTTAAAATCTAACAATGTCTTTGTTTATAGTAATGTCTGAATATGCTTATTAAATGCACTATCGTGCATTGTAAGGACCAGGGACATACTATTTCCCCCCATAATTTCATTGAGAATTATTTAATAATTGAAGTAAATGGAATTATGGAAAAAGTTGCATTGGTTTTGCGTTTATTTTTGTTCCTTTCCTTAATGTAGTTGGTAGTCTAAATTTGCTCTTTAGATTTGCTTTCACATATATATGTGTTGTTGGGGTTTAATCGAATCTAAGCTAAATAGCAAATTCTATCGTGAACTATTTTTTTTTTTTTTGATAGTAAGACTGAGCATACTTTTATTAATTAAGAAATAGCAACAAGAACATTCTGGAGAAGAGCTTGTTCAAGGAAACAAGGATCATCTTCAATCCAAACAAGAAGTTCGTCAAGTAACTGAAAATAAGATAAATAATCAAAGTTAAGTCTTGATAGTTATTCAACTTACTCTGTCTAGTGATATGGTGTTAGCAGCAACGTGTTCATATTTAGTTTTCATTACAAGAAAAAATACCTATTACAACAACAAAAATAATTGGAGTAATGTATATACCATTGCATCTATGGGTTTTTTTTTTTTAATTTTTTTATTTTATTGTAATAGTAACTTAAATTTATTACATCAATTAAAATTGTTGCAAGAATTACCTTGTTACAACTTGATTTGATTCTTTTATGAAACTGCTTATTCATCCGTCCATCCAACCAAAAAAGGGGTAGGAGAAGGAATTGAAATTTAATGGATGTGATAATAGAAGAGAAAGAGATATTTATATTCGATTTTAATGAGTCTAAAGACACAATATTTTTCAAAATTATTGTGTTTATTCCAATTGATGCATTATTAAATATTGTGTAGGTGATTAACTCAACCGCATTAGCGTAGCATTTCTACTTCAGTCCATTTTATCTACTACAGTCCACACTGTTCAGTTTGGTCCATTTCAATCCACTTGATCCAATTTACTGAATAAAAAAAAAAAAAAAAGTCATGTGTGAATATATATATTCCTCCCCTTGCGTTTCTCCTTGGATTTAATATTTTTATAAGGCTTTCTATAGTGTAGCTCTCTACCTGCTGCCACCTTCAATTCACATTGTAAAATTGAAATCATTGCTAAGTCTGACACCACTCCCTCTAATACCTTCCAACATCTTCATTACCAATTTTTTATTGGATAAACAATAGGAACTATATTATTATTTTGGGGATAATTATACTTTGCCCACCTATGGTTTGTCTTTAATTCGATGTGCCTACCTGTGGTTTAAATTTTGATATTTTGCCCACCTGTGGTTCCCACTGTTACTCTGTTGTAATTCACCTCTCCCTCAGCTGTTGCTCTAACACTAAATGTGTAAAAAATCATATCCTAAATAGATCAAAAAGGTTTGCATTCCTAAAACTCACTCACTGTCGGAGGAGTTTTAGTTCAAGTGCTAACTGTTAAGACAGAAATGAGATAGTCATAAATGAGTGGAGATGGATTCAAATTTGTACAAGAAGACAAACATACTGAGCTCTATTACACTCCTCTCTGTTACCACAAGCAAGCAAAGGTTTTGGAGACTTTTTTTAGGTGATGAACAAGCAAGTAATAGTTTGATGTACAAAGAGACCCTTCTCTCTGTTGTTCTAGGATTTGGAAAAGGAATTGGACTAAAATAAGTTTGGACATTCTGTTAAAGCATTAAAATCTATCTTGAAATTCTCTGATTTTTTTTTAAATCTATTTTTTATTTTATTTTTTAAGTTCAGCTTGTAATTCATTTGAAATTGAACAGGATAACCATTCTATCTTGCACATGAAAGATCGAGTTGGAGGCTAAAATTTTGAGGCAAGAAGACAAAGTACCGAATACTGCACTTTGTTTTCCGTTCGGCACTCATAACAGAGGAGCAAAACCCAGTTATCTCAAGCTCCCATAGTTGTCTCCTTCTTCCTTGGCTCGATTTGCATTCTCAATCAAAACCTAGTTATCTCAAGCGAAGCGAAGCACATGTCTTAGGTGATTCTGATCTACGCCATAGCTGAATAGAGGAGCAACTGTGTCTCCTTCTTCCCTGGCTCGGTTTGCAAGCAAGATCAAAACCCAGTGATCTCAAGCGAAGCCCATTGTAGGATCTTAGTTTGGTGAGCAAGTCGTATGGGAGTGAGTGAGTTTTGGGAGTGCAAACCTTTTTGATTTGTTTGGGATTTGATTTTTTTACATATTTAGTGTTAGAGTAACGGCTGAGGGAGAGGTGGGTTATGATAGAGTAACGGTGGGAACCACAGGTGAGCAAAGTGTCAAAATTTAAACCATGAGTAGACACATCGAGTTAGAGGCAAACCACAGGTGGGCAAAGGGTAATTATCCCATTATTTTGAAAATTCAACTCAATGTTCTAATTTAATATTTTCACTCAGTGTAAGCTTATTTGTCAATTCAATTTTTTAGTTGTTTGGCGTATCAATTGATAAATGATATAACTTGTGGTTTTAATTGTTTAAATTTTGGTTAAATTTTTTGTTATGAAAACTAGTTCAAAATGGGATTGCTTACATTCTCTAAATTATAAATTAGTTCCAAAATTGTTTCTTTCATCTGTTATGTCAGTAATAATTTTCAAATATTATTATTATTATTATCATTTAAACATGATGGGATAAATCTTTAGAATTTAATTAAAAACAATTACATTAATATTACCAAACATGCCCTTAATTTGTCAAAAACCTAGTTTATAAAAAAGTTTATTATTCAAATTGAAACCATAAAAACTAAATTGAGATTCGTATCAAAGTTCAAAGATAGTATAGGTATCAATAATCAAATAAGAAACCTAAATTCAAATCATTCTTACAAAAAAAAAAAAAAAACAGAAATTCATTTATTTCTTGCAACGATAATTGTAAAACAAAATAATAATGAGATTGGTAAAAAGTATATAGATAAATACTAATCAATTTACCATTTGCAAAGCATAAATATTTCAAATTCTATTATATTGATAATATTAGTAAAAGAATAAATTTTAACTCTGAACTACAAAACTAATAAAATTATTCATTTATATTATTTAAACAAGTTCCACAACCATTACAAAATTAACGTGATTAAAACTAGGGGTGTCAATTCAGGTTAGCGTGTCGGGTTCGTGTCGTGTCGAGGTAGGGGTATTCGACTAAATGGCTTAACCCTAACCCGACCCATTTAATAATCGTGTCATGATCCTTCAACCCTAACCCGACCTGTTAATAAGGCGGGTTGACCTGACCCAACCCATTTGACACGCTTAATAAACGAGTCGTGTTGGGTTGACACGAATGTAACACAACCCATTTCAACTTGCATAATATTAAATATAACATCTATCTAGAAATAATTTTTTTTACATCCCAAAAAGCAGTGCATACACTTCACATTCAAAATAATATAGTTCAACAAAAATATAATATTCATCTATAAATAAGTTCTTTCCACTCCAAAAGAAGTGTAAGTGTGCAACACTTCAACCCAAATTCAAAATAACTTAGTTTAACAAAAATAAAATAACATAATTCAACAAAAATATAATATCTTAGACCTCGGCTAAAATAAAATAATAATAATAAAAAAAAAAGATATTTATAAGAAGGTTTAGGGTTTGTAGGGTTTAAAGATTTAGGGTTTGTAAAGTTTCAATTTTCAATTATATCCCTTGTCAATTTTTGTAATTACTCACTTTTCTTTTTAAATTTAAAGTACATGTTTGGATATAAAAGGTATTTGATAAATTTAAAATAAAATAAATATTTATTTGTTATACGAGTTAAATGGGTTGTATTAAGTGGGTTATTTCAAGTTGGCACAAATAAATTGACGAGTCAAACGTGTCTATTGCGGGTTATGCGGGTTGACCCACTTATGACACGTTTCTTATCGTGTCGCTTTCGGGTCGACCCGTTTATGACCCAAACCCATTAAGACCAAACCCTAACCCGAAAAAACCCGTGTCGGGTTCGTGTCGTGTTCGCGGGTTGGGTCGAACATTGACACCCCTAATTAAAACCTTTTCATAAGTAAAAAACTAAAAATCCAAATATATTTTCATCCTTGAAAAATTGTCTTAAATTGAGGCCTTGGCCCAAATCCAGCCAGCCCAGCAGTAGTAAAGTACAGGTGGCTCCCACGTGTGATCGTGCCATCCCACCTAAACTAAAAAACAGGATTTTAAAAAATCCCAAGCCAACGGAAAACAGCAATTACAAGTAATGAATCCACACAGACAATTATTTCTATTAATTTAATTTTTTTTAAACCAAAAACAGAAAAACCTGCCTAAAACTTGATTAAGAAAAATCAAATTAAATTAAGAAAAAAAAAACCAGTCTCGCTATCGTACCCACCCAGACCCAGTCTCCACAGAAAGAGAGAGAGAGAGAGAGAGAGAGAGAGAGAAAGGAAACACTACATCCCTCTGATCTACGAAGGAAACCTCAATTCCCTCTTCTCCTTCTTATTATATAGCTATTTTTCCACAAATTCACAAAATTTTCAAATATTTGTCCATTTTTTTTTGTATGAAAATATTTTGAGTTAATTGAAAAAAAAAAAAGCAATCAGAGAAAACCAAAGCCAAAAAAATGTCGTTGAATATGAAAACCCTAACGCAAGCTCTAGCGAAGACCGCAGCGGTGATCGAAAAGACTGTACAGACCACCGTGCAGGACGTCACCGGGCCGAAACCTCTCCAGGACTACGATCTTCTCGACCCGATCGGGTCGGCGGGTCCGGGCTTGGCCTGGAGGCTGTACTCCGCTAAGGCGCGTGACTCCACGCGCCCACAGCAGTACCCGGTGGTGTGCGTGTGGGTGCTCGACAAGAAGGCGCTGTCGGAGGCACGCGCGCGTGTGGGGCTCTCGAAGGCGGCGGAGGATGGGTTTTTCGATTTGGTTCGCGCCGATGCGGCGAGGCTCGTGAGGCTGAGGCACCCTGGGGTGGTACACGTGGTGCAGGCTTTTGACGAGAGCAAGAATGCCATGGCGATGGTGACGGAGCCGCTTTTCGCGTCGGTGGCGAATGCGCTTGGGGATGTGGAGAATGTGCCTAAAGTGCCTAAGGAGCTCAAGGGAATGGTAATTCACTAATTTGTGTTTTTTTTTTTTTGTTTTTTTTTTATTGTAGTTTGTAATTTGAGAGGTTTGTGAATTATTGAAGAATGTGTGTCTATGTGATTTAGTTAGTGCTTGATTGGAATTGGGAACCTATGTGTGATTAAGTGAGTGTGGGAGTGAATGCCCAATTGAAGTGAATTAGGGGCCATTTGGTAATGTGTTGATTGTAATTTTTGGAAATATGTGTGGGTGTAAAAGTGTGTGAAAAAGTGTGTAATGTTGTTTAAAAACTAAAAACATGTATTTAAACACACGTACTAAACGACCCCATAAATTTTAGAGCTTGTATGGGATTTAGTGAATGCTCATTTGATGAGTTTTGATTTTTGTTTAAATGTGATTTAGTGAGTGCCCAATGTGAAGGGCTTTTATGGTTTTAAGTGATTTAGTGAATGCCCACTTGAATTGAATTAATTTTGAGAGCTTTATATGTTATTTAGTGAGTGCCATTTGAAGAATTTTGAGTTATTTATTTATTTATTGTGATTTAGTGAATGCTTGTTTGAAAGAATTTGAGTTGTGCTAGTGAATGTCCGCCTGAAGAGTTCTGATGTTTCTATGTGATTTAGTGAATGCTCCATTTTGAAGATTTGAAGAGATATGTTGTTTTTTGTGTATGCTGGTCTGAATTTGAGGAGTTAAGTGCATGTCTCTGTGATTTAGTTAATGCGTAATTGGAATTGAGAGCTTATAGTTATATAGATTTAGTCCATTGGAATGGTTCTAATGGTTTTATGTGATTTAGTGCATGCCCACTTGAAGTGAATTAAATTTGAGAGCGTACATGCGATTTATGAGTTCCCCCATTTGAAGGATTTTGATGGTTCTTTTTAATGTGATTTAGTGAATGCTTGTTTGAAAAGAACTTATCAAAAAAAGAAAAAGAAAAAAGAATGCTTGTTTGACAAGATTTGAGTAGCGCTATTGAATGCTCACTTGAAGAATTTTAATGTTTCTTTGTGATTTAGTGAATGTCCATATGAAGGTTTGAAATGAAATGTGATTCTCATTGCCATTCTGAAAAAAGTGTGTATTCTTCAGGCTATAAGTTGTGCACTATGTTCTATCTAGTTTGCTGACATAGGGACATTTAAAAAAAAAAAATCGCAGGAAATGGGTTTGTTGGAGGTGAAGCATGGTTTGCTCCAGATGGCGGAAACCTTGGACTTTCTCCATAACAATGCACGTCTTATTCATCGGGCTATATCACCTGAGGTTAAATCTTATTTACTCTCTCTCTCTCTCTCTCTCTCTCTCTCTCTCTTTAATTTCTAGCCATGTGGCTGTGATAATTTGTGTAAGTTGGAGTTCCATATTTTTCTGTGTTCCCTTTTATTTTCCCCAAGTTGTTATGAAGAAAAACATAGTGGCTTTTTAGGATTTATCTTGAGACTAGATCACCAAGAAAGAAAAACTTTATTGGATATCAAAATAATTTTTTACTTTAGATGCTTTTATAACCTGGTGTTCAGTGGCTCGCTACTTCTAACAAATGCTCTGGAATTTTTAGGATGCCTTTGTATTTTGCATAAGCATAATTATTTTATGAGTGCGAATGATATAAAATGCTTATGAGATTATAACTTTGACAAGTTCAGTCCTCATATATTATGCATATTTAAAGATGTATGATATAAAATATTCCTTAAATGCATTCGTTTGCTTGATCTCTTGCATTAGGTTTTTACATGTATGGAATCTTTTAATCATAATGCTTGTGAAAAGCTTCTGGTGTTGGTTCTTTTAGCTTGGGTTCATGAGATGTTGGATATGAATGTGTAATTATGAAGTTCATACTCTGCAGAATGTCCTTATTACCTCAAGTGGAGCTTGGAAGCTTGGCGGATTTGGTTTTGCAATTTCAACAGATCAAGCCTCAGGCGATATGGCAAATTTTCCAGCTTTCCATTATGCTGTGAGTGAATTTTTTGACTGGATTAGGAAGTAAAGAACCTTCAATTTGATTTTACCTCGCTTCTTTTATTATTTAAAAGACCTGAGTTCTGGTTTCTCTAGTAGATTTTTATTTTGGGTAAGTAATTGTTAGTGGATACTTTATATGAATTCATGTGAATTTGTTAATCTTTTAGAGAAGTGATACGATCATATATGTTTTCTATGGTATTTTATGGGCAAATATATACTTATACATTGTGATTCTTGCTTACACTGTTCATGAATCCGTAAATGTTCTCTTCTACCTATGTTTACATGTTTGCTTCTTTCCCTGTTGACATGTTTGCCACAAAGCAGCTTTATTGGCTACAACTTTGAAGTGGTTTGTTTTGCGCTCTGGACTATTCTATGTTTTTTTAGAGCTCATTTACAATTTTAAGAGTTATGTAATGCTTGTTGTGTGCAAGTGTTGATACATATTATGGATTGTACAGGAATATGATGTTGAAGATTCTGTACTACCCCTTCAGCCATCACTGAATTACACTGCTCCTGAATATGTTCGGAGCAAAGCTTCTTCAGGTGGATGTTCGTCTGATATTTTCAGTTTTGGTTGCCTTGCATACCACTTAATAGCTCGAAAGCCTTTGTTCAACTGCAACAACAATGTCAAGATGGTATGTGTAATTTAGAAGTCTAGATTCTTTCAGGCCGTCATTATTACTTATACCTTAAATCGAGCTTTGATTTTCTAATATCAAGAGTTTTATGGTCGTGTGCTAATCTATCTGTGGATAGAGGTTTTCTCTTAC
Organism: Castanopsis chinensis; assembly: GCA_032878915.1. Classification (NCBI taxonomy): domain Eukaryota; kingdom Viridiplantae; phylum Streptophyta; class Magnoliopsida; order Fagales; family Fagaceae; genus Castanopsis; species Castanopsis chinensis. The sequence goes on from JAVQMG010000079.1 coordinate 2,930,966, forward strand.
CTTTTAGTGGCTACTTCCCTCTTTATGTGCACTTATACAGATTTATGCAATTGGTCTCTAATTGTGTAAACTGGCAACCTTTCTCTTATATGGTCTAGCTTGTGACTCATTGAACCCCTTGGACTTTTGCAACTTGAGCAGATTTGGAAAGATACGTGTGAGTCTGAGTGTAGAATTTTAGAAATTGGACGAGCTCAGGATATATGGTCCGAATGTTGTGCTATTAAGACATAATATGCTCATGAAATGAAGAAATTCATTTAAACATGGGAACGAATTTTATTGATAATATATTAAAAATCTGAAGGAGGTCACTTCAGATGGTCAAGTCATGTTCAAAAGAGAGTTTTTAGTACACCAGTGAAAGAGTGATTTAATTCAAGTTGAGGGAATGGAGAGATGTAGAAAATGGACTTAAATAAGATTGGTATAAGTACTAAAAAAGGACATGTTAATTAAGTAGGTGATAAATTGTATTTTGGATAAGACAGAATGACAAATAAGAAATCCCCAAATTTTTGGGACCGGGGGGGGGGGGGGGGGTGGGGGGTCATGTTGTTGATGAGCTCAAGATATGCTAGACAAACTTAAAAATTGAAGACTTGAATAGAATGTAGGAGTTAAAGCTCTGTTAATCTCATAATACCCCTCATAAACTGAAAACAAATAACCCCAGTTGTGATGGAAATACCTTTTAGTTGACCTGTGTTTGTTTGAACAGCCTCAAGTACATGAGAAGAAATGATCAAAAGGGCTGTATTTGCCAGAGAATTGACAGTTCTTATTGTAATGCGTGACTGCTTAAGCGCCGGATTCGCTTCAAATATTTGGGACCTTATTCATCTCTTTGGGCTTCTATTGAATCGAGAAATAGGTTTGATTGTCTATCTTTTAGATAGGATATATATATAAGGCATCCTCAAGATAATTCAAATTGAAGTAGTTGAGCTGAGTCTCATAGTTAGAGGTTCCTCGCTTAAATTTCAATTGAAGAGTTGAGAAGCCTTGGACTCCAATGATATATGTAGGACTCTGCCTTCACAACACCACCCCCCCCCCCCCCCCCCCCCTTTCCCTTTCTTTTTATGCCATCTTGTTTTGGGAGATCGGGTGGCCCAAAATGGTTTCAGTTGTCAGAAATTTGATCTTTTGACTTTATCAAGGGGAGATATGAACCATGTACCTTGTACTCTGGATGTACCCAGATGCAAAAGTATTTGTGCTGGGAATTTGCTGGTGCAGCCTGCGTGTTGCCTTCTACAGTTCGGCTAGATTTGTAAGATGTGTCCCTGTCTCAAAGAATCTATTAAACAACAGACTCAACATGGTTTATAGGCATGCAAAAAGCACCATCCATTGAAGTTTTTCTTAGTATAAGTTAGTCAGCATAGAATGAGAACATTATCAAATCACTTTACCCTTTTTTTATTTTTTATTTTTGTTGTATTCTTAGAAATAAAACCAAGAGAATCATAAACATAATATACCAGCTGTAAAATGTTTGGCACTATGAACTTATCCAAAAATAGCATTGAACAAAATTTGAATGAGAAGAATCAGCTTGATGAAAATTTTATAATTCTGTCTTAGCTAATGATGGGTAATTCTTGTGTTTAACTTATATATAAAAAAAAAGATGTTTAATTCTTGTGTTCCTTTTCTGCAGTACATGAATACCTTGACTTACTTATCCAATGAAGCTTTCTCCTCCATTCCACCAGAGTTAGTTCCTGACCTGCAAAGAATGCTTTCTGCAAATGAGTCTTTTAGGCCAACAGCAATGGATTTTACAGGTACAACATGAGCCTTATGGGCCCTACGATGTTAAACTTTTGATAACCTCTCAAAATTGTTTTTAATTAATGTTGGTGTTAATGAGTTGTAAATTTAACAGTACACAATATTGCTATATGGAAAAATAGAGGACTATATTGTGAGAGACGAAAAAGAAAATCATGATGGAAAGGGGCAAGGAGTCCCTTATCACTAGCAATTTAATGGGGGGGACCTTTTAAAAAGTTTTAGATTATTTAGATATTCTCTTTTCAGTTTTCACTTTGCAATCCATCTATAAGGTTTAGATAGCATCGTGAACGCGATGTTTGTTTCATTTAATAAAAGTCTTATTACCTATCCAAAAAAAAAAATCTATAAGATTTAGATAGGAAGTTTTTAGTTAAATATGAGATACCCCTGAAAAGCCTAAGGATCTGTTTTTCCCTTTTTGATTATGTTAAAGGACTGAAAATAATGCATTTACATTCAATTATGATTCAGAATTCCATAGTTATTCAAGGAAGACATGGACCATTTGTAGATCATCCATCAATTAGATTTAGATATGGCAGTGAGTTATGAAATTGTTCCTGTCTTGACATATGGTCTTGTTACTCTCTATGGAGACAATACTTTTCATGGACAACTAGCAATGGTCTTGTTCCATTACAGCTAGCAATGGGTTGTCCTGGTCATACTTAAGCTTAGTTGAATGAAATGTGCTGGTCTTGGGTTATTAGTGTGACTTGTCATTAAATGAACTGTTGACACTTAGCTCATTGTTTGTCTCTCTTTTGCAGGTTCTCCATTTTTCCGGAATGACACTAGGTTGCGTGCTCTTCGCTTCCTCGACCACATGCTTGTACGCATTTGCATAAAACTTGCTTCTGGGATGTGTGCTGTGCTGAATAAGAAAAGTATGGTTTAAATAGAACCTCTTTGGTGATAATCTTCTTTTCTTGCAGGAAAGAGATAACATGCAAAAGTCTGAATTCTTGAAAGCATTATCCGATATGTGGAAAGATTTTGACTCCCGTGTATTGCGGTATAAGGTTTGAGTTTTTTAGTTCTTTTTTTTTCCCCCGTCTTATAGAAGTCTTTGTTGAGTATTTATACGTGAAATTATCTTTCTTGATTTTTGAGAATCTGGAAAACAAGATATGTTGAGAAACAGAAACCCGCCATGTTTTATGGACTATTTTATACTTCCCTGGAAGTTTGCTAAGACTCTGTACTAAAGTTGAGTGACCTAGTTCAGTTACAGTATGGAGTCTGAAAATCTGGTTATAAATGTGATTTCAGGTGTGATACTAAATATACTACAATTTTTGATTTAATGCAGATTCTAGGATGTTGAGGTTAGTGGGCAGCATAGTAATGGGAATGCATCAAAAAGCTTTATGAACTAATTCTTTATTATCTTTTGTGCAGGTATTACCTCCTCTTTGTGCAGAGCTTCGAAATTTGGTAATGCAACCAATGATTCTGCCCATGGTTCTCACAATAGCAGAGTCTCAGGTACTATTTATTTGTATTCATGCTTTTGAATTTAACAATTTGCAAATTTACATGATATAAGGTTTTAATTATTTTTAATTTGATATGAGGCCTTGAAATTTACCACAACCATAAAATGGTTGAGGTTAATTTATCAATTTTTCTTGTTCTGCATTGTTTTCTTCAGTATGTCATCTATTCATCTTGTCTGAATAGACTAAATATTTATCAATAATCTGCAAAAATCAAATGCGCCAAAATATTTAAAAGGTCGTGCTAGGACATGAGTTCTTTACATGCTTGCTGATCTCATCCTGGTTTAAATCCTTAAAGCTTATTTTCCTGTGATTTCATATTTGTCTTCCATGCATGGGCTCTTGTTCTGAGAAAAATTCATGCCCTTATTTCCAGGAAAGTAACTATTGATAATTTGATATTAACTCATGGGATAGATGTTTTGGTAACACCTATAAATTTATTAAACCACTGATGGCAAGCATGCTATCTTGATTGTTTTTTAAGTTTGGGAGAAGATGTCAAACTGATATTCAATGATGGTGACGACTATCTATTTACATTTTATTCTGTTGATTTCATTATCTTTGTTGATATCGTGGTATGGAGAGTCATGTATGCTGTGCATTTGTGTTGTGAAAAATAAAAGTTAGGCATTTAGTATGGTTTTGATTAGAGATTGGCATGGAACTCATAATCTCTTGTGTACTAAGCAGTTTTGCATAGGGAGTGTGGGATCACTTGTCTAGTTTTCTTTTAATGGAGGATTTCTGGTAGATAAAATGTGTTTTCAAATTACAATTTTGAAGTGCAATTAATGTGGCTTCATTGTCAATTACTTTGCCATTTGTACATCTTTACCATTATCATGATTTGTTTATAGAATCTCACAGCATTGCTAAGTTTTCTTCTCTCTCTTTTATTTGGCCCTGTGCCCGTGGGTGGTGGTTGCCCCGGGGGGGGGGGACTTGCTGTTTTATGCTTGTACCAGCAAGAACCGTTTGTTATTTTTCAAGTGTGATGATGATGCACGGAAAGGATAAGGACTAATATTATTGATTTCCTGCTCAATCATGTTTTTGTCGTATGAATAGAAAGATTAAAGAATATGTATATGTACTGTTGTATGTTTTATCTATGTTGATCAGGAATTGATGTTTTACTTGAAAATTTGATTTATGTCAAAAAAATTGTAGGATAAAAATGATTTTGAACTATCAACGCTACCGTCCCTTGTTCCTGTATTAAGTACTGCTGCAGGCGAGACACTATTGCTGCTTGTGAAGCGTGCTGACCTTATAATCAACAAGGTAACTATCTTATCCAAAAAAGTAATAAAAATCTACTACAACACTGTAATTAAAGCTCTTTGAGTGCATGGAAATGGATGCAAGTGATTGAGATGAGTTGCTCTATACAAAATAGTACTTGGTGAACTAAGGGCCATGAGTTTAGCGCACCAAATTTCTTTGAGGGTGTTTCTTGATAACATGTAGGTGACATTGAACGTATTAAATCATCTAGGAGATGCATGCAGTTATATGTGTATAAAAGTTAAAATGTAGTTCTTTAATTACTTTGGCATGTCTGTTCTGGTTGTTGCAGTTAATTACAAGATATATATATATATATATATTTTACTTTAAAAAATGATCTGTTGTTTTTTTATGTTTGAAGTGGGTTTATGATGCAGGGATGCTAAGGGGCTTCTGTTTAGGCTTAGAATTGAATGGGAAATGAGAGGTGCTTAGAACAAGGAGCAAGGTGTGACAAAACTTCTTAAGAGAAATCCATCTCTTGAAAATAGCACTAGGCTAACCTATGTAATTGCATTCAAAACTGATCACAAAGTAACAACAAACTACAATGTGGTGCTTTTACTAGTTGTTTGGCATTGGCAGCCTTCTAGATGCTAGTGTTCAAATCCTATTGGCCAATGCTTAAGAAATCATCAACTAATTAGCTACAAGAGGATTAGGATGCAACTACGTGAAATGCCCTGCATCAGTTTACCTCATTTGATTATACTGTTACTGCTGAAGCTATCTACAACCTGCTCTTTACACAGCACGATGGCTTTAGCCTTCCTATCTGTTTAAGTTTCCATGACTAGTGGTAATTTATCATGGCATGAAAGAAGGTTGTCCTAGGTTTGAACCTTGTCTGCTCTCTACCTCTCATTTAAAAATTAAAATTTCATGTCATGGCAAGTCTATGCCCACACATTAGGGGGAGTATTAGAACAATAGTTAAATGATTAAATTCACCCTTCCTATCTTTTGGGGGGACAAAAGTAATTTATCAGGCTTTCCCAAGTTGCAGTTGGTGGCTGGGATTGAGTTTGATTAAGATTTCATGTTCAAATCATAATTTATCTTAGTAATCATATGATAATGGGATGCCCCTTATTTATATATGTTTAATTGCCAATGATTCTAGCTCAAATTGCACCTCCTCTTCTTGTAAGTACAAGTTGGAGGGTGAGGTGGTATGTTCTAGCTCAATACAATAAAATGTTAATCCTTTGAAAGATTTTGTAACAATTCTATATTAATTTTCCTGAAACTTTAGTGAATTTATATAACTCTTTCTTGGTGTTTATCATTGAATTTAGAAGTTATTGGCACTCGTAAAATTTGGTAGTAAGATGTTTGTACCTTTCAAACTATTAACCTGTGAAAAGGTTCACTCATTATGAAATTTCCTCTTTTATGTAGTTTAGGCAACATGATATATAATTTTTTTTCAGATGTATAAGCAAAGTTAGGTGTTTGTGCTGGATTTCACTTTTCATCTTGTACAGGTATAGCCAGCGAACTTATTGAATTAAGATACACTTTTTTTGTAACTGTTGTAGACTAGTCAGGAGCACTTAATAGCACATGTCCTGCCTTTGATTATTCGGGCTTATGATGAAAATGATGCTCGGATACAAGAGGAAGTTTTGAGGAAATCTGCGTCCCTTGCGAAGCAACTTGATCCTCAGGTGACTGTCACTTATATAGAAGGACGTATAATTTGTTGATGAAATTTAAGGGTGGATTTGAAGTGGTTAGGTGCATTATGTTATTTAAATCTGTAACATCACAATTGTTTTTGTTAGATCGAATTCCTCAATGCATGTGTTTGTAAACTTATAAAAAGCGATTTATACTAGTAATTGTTTTTCAAATCCATTTGTTTTAAATCCTCAATACAAATGCAATAATGAGACCCTAGAGATGAACCCAAAGATTCTTAGGTAAGTAACTGAATTCACCACCATTATTTTACTTTTTTCCTAATTTCTCCCTCAATCTGGTTACATCTTAACATGTGAAACCTTCTAATGTGATTGATTCATATTAATATTTTTTTCCTGATAAATAAGTTTTGGCCACAAGGAGAGGGGAAAGGGGAGATTTGAACTAGTGAACTCTGCTTCTTGAGGTGTGGTCCTTAGCCGGTTGTTTCCCTTGTGGTTAACTCTTATGTGACCCACTAGCTCTGTCAAAAATGATAGTACTTACAGCATCTTTAAATGATGAACATATTCATCTTACTTCTATCCCCTGCCAACACTTGGAAAGCTAATAGTCTCCCACCCATAACTGCTTTATCAATCATCTTGCTTAGCACTTCTATAACGAGGATAAACCTAAGTGTTGGTACCAGGTCACTTTTTCTTAATTCTCTAGAGCTAGGAAAGATCCTGAAGGACAAATATAACCACCAAAAGTCTGGAGTATTAAAGTATAATTTTGAAGCTTTTCTTGAAGCAATTTGGACAAAGATTAAAACTTTAAGGGGTATGGTGCCTTTTCCTGATGGCCCTTGCATTTACTGAATTTTTTCTATTGAATTCTTTTGTTATATGTAGTTCTACAATTTATGGCTTGTTTGGATGTTTTAAAATGGAGGGGGAGTAGAGTAGCGGGAAGGAGAGTAATTTAATACCCTTGTTTGAAAGTTTTTTAAGGAAGGAGGGGGAGGGATTTGGAGGGGTTTCAACTCCCTCTAACCCCTCATTTTTAATTTCCCCAAATTGAAGAGATTTGGAAGGAGAGTAGAGGATAAAAATATTTAACCAAATGAATTACCAAATTTGTCCTTATTATTTTAACAAAATTACAAATGAAAAGACTAATTACTCCCCTCTTCCTTACTTAATTTTAAAAACATCCAAATAAGGTGGAGGATAATTATTTCCCTCTACTCTCCTTCCTACTACTCTCCTCCCCTCTACTCCCCTCTACTCTCCTCCCTCTCTAAACTTCCAAACAGGCCATTAGTAATCAATTGTCAAAGCTTAGCCCCAAATAAACACCACCCCACTCCCCCCAAAAAAGTGTATAGCATCTAGAATATTATATATAAAAAAGAAGAATATTATATTTCTGATTTTTCCAGAAAATAGTATATAATATTACTAAACATTATATCCCTGCTTACTAACTTGCTTTATGAGGGAGGCACGGATTTTAATGGAAATGTATACATTTCATTCTTGCCAGCTAGTGAAACAAGCAATGTTGCCTCGCATTCATGGCTTAGCTCTTAAAACAACAGTTGCTGCGGTGAGTATATTACTTATTTAATTTTTTACATTATTTGGCCATCGTTGTGCATATTAGATTGTAATAGACATGTTTTTCCATTATATCATATCTTGTCAAAGTGGTGGTATATCTGACCACCGTGGTTCAAAGTTTTGTTCTCTTCTTGTACGGAGTTGCTGTGAATATGGGCTGAATTGAAAGTTGATTACTGAATATTAACGACAGTACCTCTTATCCCCAGTTTCCACCTTGGCTAAGAACATTGCATGTTGGCAGAAACTCTACTGTAATGGTGATTTTGATTGTTGTACTGAGATAACTACAGAACTGGTGCATATGTTCGTGCATTACACCAACAATCATTTAGCTTATGTTTGGGAATCACTCTGCAGCATACTTTTAGAAGTATAACTCACTCAGCACTTCTCATTGGTGTGTGTGTGCGCGCGCGTGTGCGCATTTGGACAAAGTTTGGCGAGTCAAGATAGAAATTCTATCTAGCCTAGTCTAAGTGTATATGTGTGTGAAGTTTTTTCTTGGAGACTTGAACCTCGGCCCTTGCCTCTCACACCTCACAAGTACTTATACTTGTAGAGTGATTATCGCATTAAGAGTGTGTGGTGGTTTATTTTATTGCCATTAGAAACAAATTCAAGAGGAAGTAAACATTTAGACAGGAAGAACTTAAATATATGAAAAAACATGAAATTAATTTTATCAGAAATTATTCCAAAAGCTGTCACCATTTGTATCAAATTATTTTTTAAATGTGGATATGGATGCTGAAACTAATTGGTTGAAGAGCTATAAGTTAAGATTTAACTAAGTTACTAGTATTGCCTTTAGAGTGTAGGCCATAGCAATCCTTTTTTGTCTGATACATTAATCCAGTGTAGGATCAATCAGTGGGTGATTGTTTAATTGCTATAATAAACTAAAACAAAACATTTGTTTATTTCATCATCTATGAAACTCCTTAGCAGGTCTGGAAATAGAAAAAGAGAAAGGAAGACTTGTGCCAATGATCTCTGGCTCAAACACCTCCTCCCCCTATAAGAAAGGGTAGTGGGTAAGGTCTCGGGTTTCAAGTCTTTCATGTCTCTAAATGGACATCTAAATTCTAACTTCTAATACCTGTAATTTAAGAAGTTCCATGGCATATGGGGAAAGAATAAAGTAAAATTTTCTATATATGCAATGTTCACGAGTTCCTTTTTTGAGATAGGTAAGTAGTGTTGAGACGCGTTTGGGGGGGAAGGGGGGGGGGGGGGAGAGTGGTGGAGGTGGGGTTCAAACCATAGACATGGGACACCACAAATGATGCCAGTACTATTAGGCTATCACTTCACTTAAAACCCCCTCCCCACAATTTTTTTATTATTAATTTAATGCTTTTGTAGATTCATTAGTGATGTGAACTCATCGTAATGCACTTAAATCTTTTGATAGCTCAAATGCCATTTGAACAAAGTAATTGTGTTGTTACATAATTATCTTGGTTTTTTTTTTTTTTTTTTGGCCAAAGTATGTACTTTGTTCTCAACCTTTGGGTTTACTTCCATGGACAGGTTAGAGTCAATGCATTGTTATGCTTAGGAGAGTTGGTTAACACACTTGATAAACATGCTGTTTTGGAAATCTTGCAAACAATTCAACGTTGTACAGCTGTTGACCGTTCTCCTCCTACCCTTATGTGTACCCTTGGTGTTGCAAATTCAATACTTAAGCAGGTAATGGTCTCCAATGCGAGACTTATACTTTGTATTGCTTTGGAATGTCCATGAGTAGTACATGGTTTTATTTTTTTTTAAGTAGAATCATTGCTCATTTCATGGTGCTAAATTCATCTTGTTCAGTATGGAGTAGAATTTGTTGCGGAGCATGTCCTTCCGCTACTCGCGCCTCTTCTTACAGCTCAACAGCTAAATGTTCAGCAGTTTGCTAAATATATGCTCTTTGTCAAAGATATTCTCAGGTACTGCTATATTCCACGCCCATGCATTTGCTTGTGTTGTGTGGGCAAATTTGGCTGTGATGAAATCACTTATGGCATCTTGATATTATGACAGGAGGATAGAAGAAAAACGGGGAGTTACTGTGACTGATTCTGGAATCCCGGAAGTAAAACCTTCTCCTTCTGTTAATGGGCTTCTGTCCCAAGAATCATTAAGCAAAGTAAGTGGAACTGTCAGCTCTACAATGAAGAGCAGTCCTGCATGGGATGAAGATTGGGGTCCAACCACAAAGGGACGTGCAACTTCCCTCCAAAACTCTACAAACAACAATCCCTCCACTAACCCTGTTCTGGGTTTTCAACCAATTCTAGTAACTTCACTGCAGTCACAATCTTCGATGATACCCACAATATCCAGTCAGCAAACAGCTGTGTCGTGTCCTCCAGTTGATATTGAGTGGCCTCCTCGGGTATCTTCTGCAGTTACCCCCCAATTAGATGATGGTGAGAAGCAATTGAATGCTGGAGCGTCATCCACTTCAAGTTTTGATGATGTAGATCCTTTTGCTGATTGGCCTCCACGACCTACTGGCTCAGTAAGCGGGGCTGGAATGTATAACAATGGCACAATGGGACAGCCCTCCAACAAATATGGGTCTAGTTCAGTCTCAAGTACATCAAACAGTATGAACTTCCAAATGAACAATTGGGGCCTCAATTCTCACAGTTCTTTTGAGCCAATAAGAGAGAATCAAGGGAACCCAACTTTGACTACTGGTAGTCTGGGAGGTGGGGGTATTAACCCTTTAAGTTCTATTGCATATTTGAAACAAAGCCAGGGTATACCAGCTTCAGGTACTTATACTGACAAGAAATCGACAGATATTGGATCCATATTTGCTTCAAGTAAGAATGAACAGTCTGCACCTAGACTTGCTCCACCCCCATCAACCGCGGTGGGTAGGGGAAGAGGAAGAGGGAGGGGGGCCTCTTTAGCCTCTCGGACTAGTCATGCCAAATCACAATCTGAACAACCACCACTTCTGGATTTGCTATAAAAGGTGGTGTTGTAACTTTATTATTAGTTCAAGAGTAGTGAAAGAAGAGTTTGTGGATTGGCCCTTGTAGATCAGCCATCCAATGCTGCCAGAGGAATTTTGTAAAATTTGTTGGGTTCCAGTTCCCATAAATATGCCAGTCAAGTGCAGCAGCTATCGGGCAGGTCAGAAGGTTTGTTATGTAATGGTTTGTTGTGCCTTGCTTGTATGTTTTTGTGATCTAGCCACGATACTTCTTCATAATATATACTTTAAATCTTTTTCTTGTTTAATTTTGTACCATTTTGATATATATATCTGCATAGTGTATTCTTCAAAACAGTCCCAGCTCCAAATGACTGGGTTTGGCAATAATAAAGTTGTAAGTTTGATAGGTTACTATTTCAACATCATTTTGAAAGTCTAAGGTGTTGGTTGTGATTACTTATTTTCTAGGAAGCTCGGACATGGGACTCGGCTAGGACACATCTGCGCGCTTGTCCCTGCTGTTTCCTTTTTTATTTTTTTGAAAAATTATGGGACACAAGAGGGCACTTATCTTTTATTTCTTTTAGTTTCAACCTTGGACACTTATCTAGTTTCTTTACTCTTTCGGATCCTATTGTTAGTTTGGATTCTAATCTCTGAACATCATTTATTAGTCATGAATTTACACTATTATTCATTATTGATCTTAAATTAATATATGTTTCAGATTATGTGAAGCTTAACAATATATAAAAATATATTCAATTATTAATTAATATGCATATCCCTGCTTTTTCTAATTTTTCAAAAATTGTCATGTTGCTGTGTCGTACTTGTACCCTTACCTGTGTTGTGCTTCCTAGCTTAGTTTTGGCTTTGTCAAAAGGGTCGTTGGTTGTGATCACCAATTCTTGATTCTCTCCCATATTAATTAGTAGTATTAGACCATTAGTAGTATTTTGGACTTGGATATCTACCCATCAGTTAAGGAAGATCAAAAGGAAAATTTTTATTAAAGTTTTCCTTTTAGGGTCCGTTTAGAAGTGAAAAAGTAAGAGGATGAAAAATTAGTGAGAGGATGGAGAAGTGGGAGGATAGAAAATATTTTGTTTTCCCTTATGTGTGTTTGGTTGGAAGGGTGGAAAAATAGAAGGGTGAAAAACTTTTTTGTTTGGTTGGAGAGAAAAAGGGGAGGATGGAAAATGTAGTTTATATAAATTAACTATTATATCTTTGTTATATAATATATAAGAAATAGTGGGAAAGTGAGAGGGGTAAGTAAGTACAATAAAGTGAGGGTATTTGTGTAAATTATATCATTCAACATTTTTTTTTCTCCTCATTTTTCTCTTAAATTGGGAGGATAAAAAAATGTGGGTTTGGAGGGATTATTTTTTCTCCCATTTTCTGTCTCTCTTGTTTTCTCTCCTGAACCAAATGGTGAAAAATGTCATTTTTCATCCTAATTTTCATCATTCTTATTTTCACCCCAACCGAACGTATCCTAGTTTTCTTTGACCAATTAGATTCGTTTTACTTTTGCCAAATTAAATATTGGCATAAGCCAAATTAAAGAGATGAAAGTCCTGCGCCTGCCATTAGATGCTCGATATCTCTCTCCCCATGGAGTTGCCCTTTGCAAGGTTTTGTATCTTTGTTGGTTATGGTTTTTTAGCCTGCTTTTGAGAAAATTACAACTTTTATTTTTGGCAAAGCTCCACTTTTCTAGATCAATCCCCTCCAATTCTACAAAACCAGTTCAACCAATTTCCCCGGTTGAACCTTCAGTCATTGGTTTTGTTCATTTAAAGAAAAAAAAAGATTTTTTGGTTTTTCAGTATAATTGAACCGAATTGGTGCCCGGTTCTCCGTCAACCCCGCCGATCTAGTCTGATTTTTAAAACTATGGTAAACCACAATATGCAATTCTTTAAAAAAGTGGTCTGGATGAATGTTAAAATAACTAGTCTGAGTTCCTGCTAAACCAAAGTGCCTTTGCTTGTATTTGATATTTGTTGTAGCTAATTCAAAGACTCATAATACTCATGGTTGTCATCTGCCCAGGAAAATTGGGGAAAAAAAGCATTTGTATTGTCATTGCATCTTTTTTAAATTCAATCATCTTGTAAAAACCTTAATTCCTATGACATTCATATACTTAATGATGGCTAATCATGTGCTTCGTCGTTTCGCCTGCTCAAATATATCACCATGTGGGTGATTCAATGAATGTTCAAGTTTTTTCATTTTATTAGATTGTTGAGCAATGATACTAGTTGTAGATGGGTTTTGGGATAGAACAATCTCGTATCCATCATAGTACGATTCCATCCCTTCGGTGAAGATTTGCCAAACTAAACCGCCACCCATTGTTCCTCCATTTTTGGCTAAGTTGTAGATGTTTGTATAAACAATGTTCAAGAAGTAGTCCATAGCGCTTATATTAAACCCTGGACATGTCTTTGATTTTCCAAATTCAGCAAAAATCAGTGGCTTCTTTAGAATAGTCCTTGAGTCTGTCCAATGACTTGTCAACCACGTTTGAATGAATGCTACTTGCAAGCGATCGTCCTGTCCGGGAAGCCTATTGAGAATTACACACATCTTTAGCCAAACATGTCCTTAGTAGTTGTATTTAATGCATAAAACTTCTACTTTTTACGGACTTTGGACAGGTTTTAAGCATTATGGATTCTGAAAAATGTAGGGCCCGTTTGATACATGTGTTTAAACACTTATTTTCAGTTTTTGAACATCATTACACGTATTTTTACACTTTTTCATTCACAAGTATTTTCAAAAAATACAAACAACATTACTAGAACAACATTACCAAACGGGCCCGTAATGACCTTTCCTAGTGAACTTGCATGAAAATTCTGAACTTACCAAGCATCGGGATATGCATGTATGGTGGCAAAGTCAATCTCTTTAATGAGATTATTGCTAATAAAATCTGTGCCAACTTGGTAATTAGGAATAGGATTGTATTGCTTTCTATCTTGAATTGAGTCTCCATAGAAACCTTCCATGCCAATCCCCAACAAGTGTTTGTTGTCAATGGATTTAACATAGGAACCCATCTCTTGAACCCATACCTGTTTGAACATAATGTTATAAGTCTATGGTGAGGTAATCTATAAAATTAACTATTTAAAGTGAGTCCAACGACAACATTTTTCATAACTACTAACACGATTTGATATGATTGGTACACAATAGAAATTGTGTCAGACCTAAGTGAAAGTAAATCACAATCTTTTAACAATTATAAAAAATGTTGTATCCTTAACATTGCTCTAAAATCTAAATAATTAATTAAGAGTGCAATGGCTCACGTTTATGGTCTTGCCAGAGTCAACTTGGCAGCGTGGTTCATTTATTAGTTCCCAAGCCATAATTGTTGGATCATCTTTATATGCAATTCCAGTGATTGTGTTGAGCCTTGTTAGCACTTTCTGTGACAAAAGCATATACATATGACCCAAAAGAGAGAGAAACACAAACAAAAGAGGCAATCTGTTAGCACATACATCGTTTTTATTTCTACAAAATACTAGTGCAAATAAAACGTTCTCTGTAACTGTAATTCAATTATATATTTGGTTCTCTTACAATGTACCTTAACATAGTTCTTGTAGTACCCTTTGATGACTGCATTCGTATAAAAATCATCGTCACTATTAACGGGCTCACTAGCACTTCTAGCCCATTGCAAATATTGATGTCTTCCTCCGTAGTCTTGGAGATTGTTCGTCAAAGTCAAAACTAACCGAACCCCATACTTTCTTGCCTCAGAGACCACAAAGTCAAGTGCCTGATAATTACTGACAGTAATCAGCATTTCAAAGAAGCTATCTAATTAGTGGTTTTTAACTTTTTAACTGAATAATGAAAGGTAGAGTGGGGGCAGGATTAAAATTCAAGACAACCGAATAAAATCTTGTCTTAACGTGAAAGTTCTACTAATTACAATCAGTCGCATGTATATTTTTTCCTTTAATAAAACTGAAGTATCAAAAGAAAAAAAAAATTAGACATATAACATAGGCTAATTGGTGTAATATAAAGTAAAATACTCCTTTAATACAAAAAAAAAAAAAAAAAAACCCTAGTAGAATAGAGGTTTTTTGTTCCATTACCATTTGTTCTAAGGCCATGAAAAATTTCACTACTCAAAAAAGCTCAAGTGAGTGGTTGGGAAATGGTGAAATTTTTAAGTACTTAACCATTATTCTAATTAGCTTGTAACTTCAAGCATATACATGAATATACTTAAAGATATACAATAAGATGTATAATATAATTTTTATATGTATAATCTAAATATTATTGATAGTTATTTTTATATTTTGTTAACTCTTTAAAAAAATTTGTAAGGATAATATTAGGTATAAAATGAAAATTGTCCTCTTTTTTTTTTGTTTTTTAATTATTCTAAATCACTTTTTTTTTTTCGATTTATTTATTCTAGACTTTTTGATTTTTGTACTTGATAACTCACTTGGATGAATATTTATGATGTGGTCCTACATTTGATTTTAAAATTAAGAAATAAAATTCTTTAAGAATAAATAATTTAGAACACATGGCGTAAAATTGAAATTTTAATTTGAAATTCTCTCAGTTTCACCTATATATATATATATATATATATATGATAAATGATATGTCTACAATATTTTCACAACAAATCATAGGTGGCAAGTTGTTATTGGTTGTTATTGTTGAGACAAAAAAGTAATTTTAATGTTAGGTTCAAATTTGAACCAATAACAACTAACCACTTATGATTTGTTGTAAAAATGTTGTGAAAATGTTGTTGATGTATCATCTCTCATATATATATATATATATATATGGAATGCATATGCATGTACCCAAAAAAGTCTTGTAACTTATTTTTAAAAAAAATGCATGTATACAAGCATAAACATGTTTTAATAAGACAGTATAACCTGAAAGACAAGCTCATCATAAACACCAGGAGATATTTGCAGAGGTTGGTACCCTCCATCACTAAATGCCCAAGTCCGGCAAACTTTGAGCCCAACAGCTGAAGCCTCACGAAACACATTCGATATTTTGTACCTTTCACTTGGCTCCACTGCAACCTGCATCATCCAATATGAGTTAAAGCCATTGAAGAGGAATGGGGATCCATTTAGTACAAAGTGGGTGTCCCTAGTTTGAATGAATCCTGAAGCTATAGGGTTATTGCTACTAGCTTTACAAACTAGGGCGACAAGAAGGTTGCGTGCTCGATTCACATTCAGTAGGGATATAAGAAGGAATGAACCCCAAATAAAGATGATTTTCCCAGTGCGTGCCATTTTGTTTTTGATGAAGTTTGGAGGACTAGGTATGGGGAACTTGTGTTGGTCTTAGTGGTTACTTATAATTATAGGACAGAGAGAGAGAATTTTGTTTTTGATGAATCTTGGACTAGGTCTGGGGAACCTGTGTTGGTCTTGGTGGTTATTTTTAATTATAGGAGAGAGAGAGAGAGAGAGAGAGAGAGATTTGTGCATATTAGACTATTGTTACTTGTTATTAAGTATAAGAATGATTTCATTATGTGATCCAAATGTGGAGTCGGATCATTTTCTTCACTTTAGTCCATAAAAATTATTTTTATTGTGTATCAATTATAAGTTATAACAAAAGAATATGTTAATGGTTCAAAAATAATAATGAAAAATTGTGTCCCTAGATTTATTATTTTAGCAAGTCACTCTTTAATGATGAGGGAGAGAAGAATTTTTTCTTTTTTTTCTTTTTTGGGAGAGAGTTTCAACCTATGGTGTCCGCTTCTGATAATAGCTCTTTATCATCAGACAAGACTCCAATAAGTTTTTGGTGTAGGCGGGATTTGAACTCCAAATCTCTTATACAACCATCAGAGACTTTACAAGTTGATCTAATTGAAACCCACAAGGAGAGACGAAATTGGTTGAAGCTGTAAGTTCTAAAGTACTTGATTATCATTATTAATTAATTAATTAATTTTTTAGAGATGCTTTTGCTAAATTTAGTTGAAGAGAACTTGGAAATGGTGAAGATTTTATGAGATATAACAGAAATTTCTGAGCATAACCACTTAAAAATGGTTGCTAAACATTAGCTATATCATAAGCAATACATATCGTTTTTTATTGACTGGACCCACGCATGTTAGGTATTAACGCATTATTGGATGTGGACCGTGGTCCACTAGAAAAACATGGTAGTCATGTAATTCACTCGCACGATTAGGATATTGCCATTTGGTTGGTAACTTGGTATTTTTGGTGTTTATAACGTAACAGATTCAAATCTTCCTTCTTTTTTTTTTTTTTTTTAATTGTAATTATCAAATTGTCAAAAAAATAGAAAAATTGCTATCTTCATAGATTTTATGTAAGTTCCATCGCCATTATCTCCACTTTTTAAAAATTATTTCTTTATATTTATACAAATTAATTAATAGCTTTATAACCGAATATATTATAAAACATTCTATTCAATTTTAATGATTGCTTGGTAAGTGAAAATTTGAATACAAGTAACCCTTTAAAGAAGCTTAGCTGAAAAACTTTCATTCATTATAACCTTCACTTTCTTACATTACTCCTAATAAAAGATTGATCCACTTCAAATACAAACGTCATTGCCTCGTTGTTTAGCAAAAAAAAAAAGGTCATTGCCTCATTAAATATTTCACAATTGAAATTTTGAATTCATTATTTGGGGGCAAGGGCGGCGGCACCTTAAGGGTAGGGTGGTCCCAGAACCACCCTGACCTGAAAAAAAAATTATATATAATAATTTAAAATTTTTTATTTGTTTACCCTTCAAAAAAAAAAATTGGGAACACTCTTAGTTTTTTTATGCCAATAAAATTAAATTTTGCTCCATAATTTATTTTACATTCAATGGGTGAATGATTGCTTGGTTGTATATATTGAAAGAGATATAACTTGTAGCATTGATAATAAGACTATCATGCAACGATTTCAAAATATGAAAACTCGTAGAAGACAATTGTAAATTTTATGTATTTACGTGTTTTTTATATTGTTATTGTTGCCAATATATGAATTTCTCTTTTACTAAATTGTATAATTTATGCTTCCTAAAGAACACACTGAGAAAAATTCCTAAAACCGCCACTGTTGGGGGAAGAAAGAAGCGTCACTATACCAATGTTAATGAAAAAAAAATATCATTGTAATTGTAATTTAAAAGTGGTAAATTATTGCATCAACAATAATTAGTTCTTGGCTATTAACCCAATCTTCCTAGAAGGCGACCTTCCCCTAGTGATTGGATGAAGATCAATTTTAATGGTGCCATTTTTTCTGTTGAAAATAAATTTGGGATTAGGATTGTGATTTGAGATAGTTCTGGCTTGGTGATTGTTTCATGCTCCCAGCTGTTGTTCTAAGCCTATCTTGCTAGTAAGGTTGAAGCCTAGTCTACTGCAAAGGCCCTTATTTTTGCCCAGGAGGTCAATGTTCCGAGAGCCATTTTGGAGGGTGATTCAGCGGTGCTTATGAAGGCCTTGACTTGTAATGCTGTCTCTTGGGCCTCGCATGGATATTTGATTGAAGATGTTAAGTTCAATTCTAGATTTTTTTTTTTTTTCAATTACATTACTCTCTTTTTGAGAGAAAAGGTAAAAAGGTTACTCATTGTCTAGCTAGACATGTTATTATTGTTTCAGATTTGACTATACATGTGATGTGGATATAGGATGTTCCACCACAATTTATTTTTGTATTTCAGGTTGATTTAGCCAGCTTTTCTAATCAAAGGTCTTTGATTTTCCCCTAAAAAAAAAAAAATTAGTTACAATAACTTATAATTTTATCTTGTAATAAAGACCTTAATATGTCATTGCATTGTACTAATTAATTTAGTAATTTGTTATAATGAAAATCTTGAAGTGATAGCTTGTTTCAACAAAGGGTTTAATCACATAACCAGATAGCAATTACTTTGCAATCTATTATGATGGCAAACATGAAGTAATAAACAATTGGAAAAAAAATCATTATAATAACTTCACTTGAAATATTTTTGTCAATATTTGCAATTTATTGCAATAAAGCTAGTGAAACAAAGATTTCATTACAATAACCCGATAACAATTACTTTGCTATCTATTATAATGAAAAACATGAAACAATAAACAATTTGACAAAAATATCAATTTTATTTTTCCGCCACCATGGGATGAAGCTGCCTAGATGGTGGTTTATAATCCGAGAAAAGAAGAATGGGAAGCCAAAGGAAGTCCTAAAACATTGGATCCTAAACTACATATTATAACTTTCAGCACTTCTTAGAGAACGGATTATTATGATTGCACAGGTCGAGATTGATAATGTCAGATTCTGTAAATATGAATTGTCGACTAATAGTTGGAAAAAGCTTAGTTCTTGCATGACCAATGGTTTTCTAGATGCTACCAAAGTAGTATAGGTGGTCTTGGTAACACTATTTATTGGATAAATCTTAATCCGGATTTTAAAAATTGTTGTGAATGTTGTGTTGGTATACATTGCAAGCATGTCATTTAATTAGTGACTACTATATGTGGCTAAATGGTTTTGTCGATACCCAATGATTTCCCAAATTCTAACATAGTAGTATAGGTGATGTTGATAATACTTTCTATTGGACAAATCCTAAACCAGATTTAAAAAATTACTGTAATTATTGTTTTGGTATAAAAGCATGTCATTTAATCAATAACCATGATTATATGTGGCTAAATGGTTTTGCCGACACTCACAAATATTTTGGGGCTTGTTAGGATTTTATAATTTAAGTTTTCAAGGCCTACTTTATTTACTTTATCATAACTTTGTAATCCTTTACTGGAGACAAGAAATCATATATTCAATATCTTTTCATTTTTAAGATATCTCCAATATTAATAGAAAAAGGACAAGGAGTCAACTGAGCTTAGTATTTCTATTTCGTCCATCCAACAATATGTCATAGATTGCCAAATATACTTGTTGTATAGTTTTTTTTTTGTCAGTTTCTTGCATGCACTCTGTATATCTATGTTCAAAAGTATCTTGTGTTTAAGCTAGTATAGGTGGTGTTGATAATAATTTCTATTGGATAAGTCCTAATCCAAATTTAAAAAATCACGGTGAATGCTGTTTTGGTATATAAGCATGCATGTCATTTAATCAATGACCATGATTATATGTGGCTAAACAGTTTTGTCAACACTCAAAAATATTTTGGGGCTTGTCGGGATTTCCATAATGTAAGTTTTCAAGGTCTACTCCATTTACTTGATCATAACTTCTCTTGTAGTCCTCAACTGGAGACAAGAAATCATATATTCAATGCCTTTTCATTCTTAAGATATCTCCAATATTAATGGAAAATGTCAAGTAGTCTATTGAGCTTAGTATTTCTATTGGATAAGTCTTAATCCAGATTTAAAAAATTACTGTGAATGCTGTTTTGGTATATAAACATGTTATTTAATCAATGACCATGACTACATGTGGCTAAAAAATTTTGTCAACACTCAAAAATATTTTGGGGCTTGTCGGAATTTCTAAAATATAAGTTTTCAAGGTCTACTCCATTTACTTGATCATAGCTTCTCTTGTAGTCCTCCACTGGAGACAAGAAATCATATACGCAATATATTTTCATTTTTGAAATATCTCAAATATTAATTGAAAATGTCAAGGAGTCTACTGAGCTTAGTATTTCTATTTTGTCCATCCACCAATATGTCATAGATTGCCAAATATACTTGTTGTATAGTTGCCCAAATATACTTGCCGCATGGTTTCTTTTTGTAAGTTTTTTGCTTGAACTCTGTATATTTATGTTCAAAAGTATCTTGTGTTTAAGCTAGTATTGGTGGTGATGATAATACTTTCTATCGGATAGTTCCTAATGGTAAAGACTATGTCACTTGTGTGCAGCATTGGTGTAATTGGTTAGACAATTAGCAGAGCTAAATGAGAATTTTATTGGAAGGGTATGAAAACTGATGTTAAGAGGTATATTCGAGAATGTGATATTTATCAAAGGATTAAGTTTGAAACTTTTGCTCCAACGAGGTTACTGCAGCCATTGGCTATTCCATCTAAGCCATGATCTGATGTGAGTCTTGACTTTGTGGAATGATTGCCTACATCTCAAGGTTTTGAGGTTATTTTGGTTGTTGTGGATAGATTGACAAAGTATGTTCACTTTATTCCTTTAAGCCACCCTCATTCAGCTGCTAAGGTTGTGGGGGTGTATATCCAGCTACTATAGTCAGTGATAGAGTTGCTACCTTCACTTCCAAATTCTATTTTGAGTTGTTTAGACTGCAGGGTGTGGAGTTGGCTATGTCAACAGCCTACCATCCTCAATCTAATGGTCAGACTGAGATTGTAAATTAAAGCCTAGAGCAGAATTTGAGGGCTTTTGTTGGGGACAAACCTCATAGGTGGGTTGAGTGGCTTCCGTTGGTTGAATATTGGTTCAACACCAACTTTCACACAGCCATTAAGCTCACTCCTTTTGAGGTATTGTATGGCTACTCACCCCTAAAGTTACAAGACTACATTTCTTTCACTAAAGTTAATGCAGCCAGCGAAAACATCTTTTGGCTTCCCTTAAGGCCAATTTAACTCTTGCACTAGAAAGAATGAAGCTCCAGACAAATAAGCACAGGTCTGAGAGGTCCTTTCAGGTGGAAGATTGAGTGTATTTGAGGCTATAGCCCTATAAACAGAAAACCTTAGCTTTTAAAGGGAAGTGGAAGTTGTTTCCAAGATTTTATGGGCCTTTCCAAGTTCTCCAAAGGGTGGGGGAGGTGGCTTAGAAGTTGGATTTTCCTTCTAATAATAAGACCCACCCTATTTTTCACGTGTCTTGTTTAAAGCTGAAGTTGGGTCAGCAGGTATCCCCCATTCCTACTTTGCCACCCCTTGATGAAACTAGATATAGATGATACCTGAACCAGTAGCTGTGTTGCATATTAGAACTAAGAACTTGAAGTCAAGAACCATAACCTGAGGGAAATATCAAAGTGTACTGAATTTTTTTTTTTTTTTTTAATTTTAATTTTTGGATAAGTTTGTTTTAAAAACATGAATTAGTAGGAGGATGTCTTATATATTGTAGGCATTTACTGTGAAGTTGGATTTATATTTTTACAGAGTTATCCTCAAATTTTGTCATTATTAAATATAGGGTCTGAAAATATTACTGAAATACATAGAAGTACAATCTAAAGACAAGAATTCTCTTATAGATATTACAGATAAACCAATAGCCGGGAAGCAAGATTGGTGGCCCGTAGTCGGGGCCTTACTTCAAAATCTAGACAGATTAGACTCTGATTGATATTGGGCTTTTAAGTTAAACACTATTGCTGGGCCAGGAATCAGATGAAGCTAAGATATCATCACATTTGAATCTGAAAAGTAGGCCTTAAAATGGCACTGCGGCATTGCCCAAAGTGAAAGAACATTTGGGAGTAGTTGGATTGTGTTTTCAAACAACAATTTTTAGTTTTAAACAATATTATATGTATTTTTTCACACTTTTTTATCCACAAGTATTTTCACAAATATTTTCAAATAATAATTTTCAGTTTTTAAACACATGTACGGCTCCTTGACATCGGCCTTGTTGCTCTAGGCTCCTTCTATTTTGGACATACTATACAATCTCTTCCAAATGAAATGATGCTACAGTCTAGGTATTGGTGTTTACAATTCTTAGATTTTAAAGTTGTTTTTTTTTTTGGGTATATTTTTTGTCATTTTTAATTTTTGTAGATACGACATAATTTGAATTTATGATATTTTTTCCATAATAAGAATTATTTGTCTTTCAACCAAAATATTAATTAATTTTTGATGTAGACGAGATTTGTATCTAATTCTCTTATTTGATGATAAGATATACTATCAATTAAATTAACTAGAATACACTTGGTCTGAAAGATTGGCATATAGTCCTGTTAATCATGCATATAGACAGACTTATAATGTATAAATCTATGTCTGTTTAAATAAAATACTTCAATTCAAATCTTATAACCTTGTATACATAATTAAAAAAAGAAAAACTCATTATTGTCTTAATATTACAGGGAACTTGAATTCAAATCTAGTATACATAAAAAGCTTAGTATTATAACAAAGACCAATCCTATAAATTTCAAATAGCCACACATTTTGTGATATGGCAGAGTAAGAAAATGCTTCAAACAGCATGCAAGGCCGCCGCCAACATGTCTACGTACGCTACTTTCTGCTTCTGCAAGGAAGGTGGCTACCAATTGCTTGAATCTACTAGCTAGTTTCATGCATTGTAAAATCGAATATCATATTCATATTGAGTAACATTCAAGCTTAGCAATAATTGCTAGGCTGCTTTGCTTTGTTAATATACTAAGAACTATATGCAATGTACGTGCATTAAAAGACGTAAACCATTTAATTCCAATCTTGTGACTAGGAATCCATAGATTGAATACTTCAATCAATGACTTCAAATAGAAACGAAGCACTAAAAAAGTCCTCATCATGTTGTTATAATAATGAGGAGGATCTTCAATGATATTGCTGAAGAATAATAACAAGCTTTTCCTTTGATCAAGCTACCTCAAAGCCTGTATGCATGCGTTTGACCAGAAAGTATTGTTGCTACACGATATTGATTTTCCCTAGAAGTACAAATGTACAATACCTATAGTGTATTCTCTTACGTGTTTGTTTTTTGTTTTTTTTCCCTCACAGTAAGCAAGAATTGTTTTTAAGTTAATGATTAATTATGTTTGTATATATGGTGAAAACTTGAAACTAAAAACATGTCTATATTATATTATATTATATTATTATCCATACGTGTATTATTAGCAGAGTACTGCATGGTATATAGATGACTTTAAACAAAAGCCAAGCACAATTTCGAACGCAATTGATTCTTCCACTACAAAAAAAGGGGGCTTTAGCCACGTTTCAAAAACGCAGCTATAGACCCTAAAAACGCAGCTATAGGACAATAGCTGCGTTTTTATGGCCGCGTTTTTAAACGCGTCTTAAGCCGCGTGACAATAGCCCCTTGCGGGGACCTATAGCTGCGTTTTTAAAAACGCGGCTATAGGCCCCTCTATAGCTGCGTTTCTTAGCTCCTATAGCTGCGTTTTTTAGCCCCCCTAAAGGCTGGGACCTATAGCTGGGTTTTGTAAAAAACGCGGCTATAGACCCCCTTTGGGCTGCGTTTAAAACGCAGCTATAGGTACACTTTTGGCTGCGTTTTAAAAACGCAGCTAAAGCCTCCTATAGCTGCGTTTTTAAAACGCAGCTATAGTTTTTTTAAAACAAAAAAAAAATTTATGGGTTTTTTTTTTCCCCCAAAAATTCAAAATTCAAACAAAAAAAATTCAATAGTAAACACAAACCCAAAAAATTCAAAATTAAACACAAACCTAAAAAATTCAAAATAAAACACAACATACTCACAATACAAACACACCCAAAAAATTCAAAATTAAACACAAACCTAGAAAATTCAAAATCAAACACAACATACTCACAATACAAACACACCCAAAAAATTCAAAATCAAACACAAACCCAGAAAATTCAAAATAAAACACAACATACTCACAATTCAAACACACCCAGAAAATTCAAAATCAAAACTCAACGTGCTTCAAAATATAAAAACACAATCTCATGAATCTCCTCTCATTCAAGTATTTTGCTCAGAAACACAAAAGAACAAGTTCAAGAACACAAACCCATTTAAACATAAGCACAATATTAGCAACACAATAGCACAAATTCAAGCACAAATCCAAAAAATTCAAAATCAAAACTCAAATCAAAATCAAGACAAACACAAATATTGCTAGAATATCCACTTCATTCAAAATTTTCAGCATTTCCTCCATTTTCTTACTAACTAAATGTAAAATAACAAAAAAAAAAAAAAACTAGATCTATAGACAAATCAGTGTGCTTAAGATGAAGAAAAAAAGAAAGAAAGAAAGAAAAAAGTAGCTGCAAAGAAACAAAAAAAAAAAAAAGAAGAGTTGTGCCAGAGTGAAGAAGGAAGAAAGAAAAATGAAAAAAAAAAAAAAAAAAAAAAACTTGGTGGCGTGACTTGCAGAAGAATGAGCAAAAAAAAGAAGAAAAAAAGAAAGAAAGAAAAAAGAAAAAAAAAGTAGAACCAGCAGCAGCACCACCAAAGAAACAAAGAAAAAAAAAAGAGTTACGTTGGAGAGAAAAAAAAAAAAAAAAAAGAAGAGGAAGAAGAAGAAAGGGAGCACTGATGGAAGTTCTGAAGTGTGTGAAGGAAGAAAGAATAAAAATGAAGGAGAAAAGATAAAGCCGGGTAGGTGGGAAAGGGGGGGGCACGTGGGAAAAGAAGCAAACATTTTTTTTGCTTTTGCTGGAGGACCTATAGCTGCGTTTTTAAAAACGCAGCCATAGGCCTCCCTTTAATTTTTAAATTTATTCCGCTGGAGGACCTATAGCTGCGTTTTTCAAAAACGCGGCCATAGGCCCTCCTTTAAAAAAATTTATTCTGCTGGAGGACCTATAGCTGCGTTTTTAAAAACGCAGCCATAGGCCTCCCTTTAAAAAAAATTATTCTGCTAGAGGACCTATAGCGCGTTTTAAAAAATTTTATTCTCCTGGAAGACCTATAGCTGCGTTTTTAAAAACGCAGCTATAGGCCCCCTTTAAAAAAATTTATTCTCTAGAAGACCTATAGCTGCGTTTTTGAGAAACGCGGCTATAGGTAACCTCTAGCTGCGTTTTAAAACGCAGCTATAGGTTGGATCTAGCTGCGTTTTCTAAAAACGCAGAATTTTAAAGTGATCACTTTAAAATTCTATGTTTACACAGATTTTTTCTTTTTGAGAAACATGTTAACCCGGAGACTTGAATGAGAATCAAGAAAAATACTTGCAAATTAAGTCTCTATCTACACTATTCTTTCGCTTTAGCCAGTTTGAATGAGGAAATTCTTTGAACTAGAATTCTTCAATTAGCATCACTTTAAAATTCTATGTTTACACAGATTTTTTCTTTTTGAGAAACATGTTAACTCGGAGACTTAGGAGGTGTTTGGAACATACACTTAAAAACATGTGTGAAAATACGTGTGAGGAAAAAAATGTGTAGAAATACTTGTAATGTTGTTTAAAAATAAAAATTGTTGCTTGAAATGGTGTATCAAACACCCCATAAAATCTTAAATACATAGAAATGTAATCCTTGACCTTGTCACATAAAATATGTTAGTCTAAAACCTAACATTAATAATCAAAATTTAGTTTACTCAAGAAGTTGAATATTTTGATTCTCATTAAAAAAGGGAAAAAAAAAGAGTTAAAAATTTATCCTATCTCAAAAGTGAAAAAGAAAAAGGTTGTACCTAATGTAGAAAATTATCTAAGGCAAATAATTAAAAAAAAAAAAAACAAAAAACAAAAAGTAACGTACGTTGTCAAAGAAACAAGCAAAAGAGGAGGCTACCCGCCATCTCAGCCGATCAATCTTTTGCTAATTTGGGTTTCCTTTCCCGCTGATTGAGTTTATTTCACTAATAAGTAATATATATGCGCATGCAAAGACAAATGAAGGAGCTTCATAATTTGTCCAAGACAATCCTATAATCAAAACTGTGTTTCACATGTCATCGTACCCATAAAAATTAACCCACTTTTAGCCTAAAGGTGCCAAAATTAACCTCAGTGTAAGATATTCGTATTACAGGTGGTTAAAAGCTGGCCCATTTGTAGCGGCGACTCCAAAGATTTTTCTTAAGATGTTTTTTAAAAAGCATAAATTATACAATGTAATAAAAAGAGAAATTCATATATTGACAAAAATAATAATAAAAAAACACGCAAATACATGAAGTTTATAATCGTCTTTCACGAGTTTTCATATTTTGAAATCGGTTCATGATAGTTTCCCATCAATGCTACAAGATATATCTCTTTCAATGTACATAATCAAACAATCATTTATCTATTGAATATAGAACAAATTATTGAGAAAAATTTAATTTTATTGGCTTAAAAAAAACTGAGGTGTTTCCAAATTTTGAAGGGTAGACAAATAAAATTTTTTAAATTATTATATATAATTTTTTTAAAAATTATTATTATTTAAATACTGAAAACTATTCTTTACACAACAATGCTAAACGGCCCCTAAGTTTGCACTTGTGGATAGGCAACAGAGTACCTACTGGTACATATTTTTGGTTTAGTAATACTTATTATTATTATTAGTATCTGATAGTTACAAAAGAGAAGAGAATATTTGAATCATAAATTTTTTCGTTAGAAATATTAAAAACTATTCTTTAAACAACAATGCCAAACAACCCCTAAGTTTACAGTTGTGGTTAGGCAACAGAGTTCCTGCTGATACATATTTTTGGTTTAGTAATACTTATTATTATTATTAGTATCTGATAGTTACAAAAAAAAGAAGATAATATTTGAATCACATATTTTTTCGTTCGAAATATAGGATTGGTTAATTGAGTTAAGAAACTCTTGGCAATACAACTTATTTTTTAATTTTTTGAAAATAGATTTGTTTAAAAAAATTGTACTTAAAAAAAGTAACGTTTAAAAAACCTGTACTTTAAAAAAAGTATGATTTGAAATAGTGATGCAAACGGGCAAAGCAAAATGAAAATTTAGCTCAAACAAATCTTTGTCTCCATTATGAATATCTTGAATCCTGCATTTTGTGATTGACTAGTTAGATGACATGTCGCATTGCTGATTGCCCACTTTTGAAATAAAATATGCTTACTATTTGTCTCTTTTGTTAACAGGATGGGAACACTACAAGTACAGGTTAAGAAATTTAAAAGTTCAATTTTATCTGTCGTGTATTTTTTTGGGAAAGAAAACTAGCACCTGCCAATAGTTCACTAGTTATTCTAGTCTCAAAATGATTGTTGTTTTTGATATTTAAGAATAATAAGAGATGAAACTGATAAAATCTATTATTGTTGAATAAGAAATTTAAAATTTGAATTTTATTTATGCCAAAAATCGATTGATGTTTAGCTTGTAGTAGATATCATAGGTTAAATTCTATTGTCTATATATATATAAATTAAAATATATCTTAACTTATCTCTTTAAGGATGAGTTTGGATAGAGTTTTTGCCTATATACAGTCGGTGCGGTGCACTATTTATGGGACCTACAAACATCTTTTTTCAGTAAAATTAATTTTAAAATTGGGTCATACGACACTATTTACACATTTAAAAATTATTTTACTACAATGTTTTCAGTTTTCAGTAATTCACTAATTATTTTAGTCTCAAAATGATTGTGTTGTTTTTGATGTTTAAGGATAATAAGAGATGAAACTGATAAAATCTATTATAGTCGAATAAGAAATTTAAAGTTTGAATTTTATTTACGTCAAAAATCGATTGATGTTTAGCTTGTAATAGATATCATAGGTTAAATTCTATTGTCTATATATATATATATAAATTAAAATATATCTTAACTTATCTCTTTAAGGATGGGTTTGGATAGCGTTTTTGCCTATATACAGTGGGTTCCATGTACTATTTATGAGACCTATAAACATTTTTTTTCAGCAAAATTAACTTTAAAATTGGGTTCTACGATACTATTCACACATTTAAAAATTATTTTGTTACAGTATTTTCAGTTTTTAGTAATAAGTGGTATCCAAATAGACGCAAAGACACTTACTAAAAAACTTTGAAAAAAAATAAAAAATAAAAAATAAAAAAAATAAGCGCCAAAAGCGTAGTCCTAAAGCATGGGAACAAAGTGGATAAGATCCCAATACGAGAATGAAGTGAAAGCAACTAAAGTTAAGAAAAGCAACATTCATTCATTCATTCCCACACTCTAATAATTTTTATAAAAAAGAAAAAAAAAATTATTTTATTTGATTAAATTACTTTGGCGCCGATTTCCTAGCGTGATCTAAGGCCCGTAAAAGCGCGCCATTCGCGCCTTCCCTTTACCCTTACACTTTTGACAAAAGGAAAGGAATATTGCAAATTTCAACGAGGGAATTAAATGGTTGCCGTTATTTTTGCAGTTTTTTTGGTTACGGTTGGTTACTTCCCACCAAAACAAAGACCCATAATCACAAATCAAGGACTTTCTTTTTCCCATTGACGAGGCATTTTATTTTCTTTTTTTTTTTTTCATTAATGGTCGGGCATGATTGCATGAATGAAACCAACAAAGAGCAACATATGAGTGGCACTAGTGCAGGAGTGTCTCAATGTGTTTCTTAATTGCCATCTACATTCATTATGGCTCATTTTATGATGGTACTAAACGTGCCATGATCTATATATATATATATATATATATATATATATATATATATATATATTATTTAAGCCGTTACTCCTATTTGGACCGGATTTTTTTTTTGTTTAAAAATACCCCCTACACCCATAGGTTTAAGTAGAGACAAAACTAAATGATAGTTTGGTAAAAATACGTATCTAATTTACACTAAAATATTGCTTACAAAATATGAACACTCTTCCACTAACCTACTTCTTCAAAGTAACTATACGTTTATTGCTTTTTAAAAAAAAAAATAGAAAAATAAGTTAAATTATCCACGTCTATCCAAAAACAAATCTAAATATCCTATAAAAAAAATCTAAATATATAAAGGACAATCCAAATTTTTTTTTTCTAAAATACTCATACATTTCAATGTTTAAACAGAGACAAAATTAAAGGACAATTTGGTAAAAATAAAACACTAACTTCTACTAAAACATTGCCTAAAAAATAGGGTCACTTCCCTTTAATTTTCAAATTTATTTATCCACTTATAAATTATATTCTTAAAATAAAAATTATATATATAATAAAAAAATATAGATTTTTTTTTTGCTACTACCACTAAAAAAAAGAAAAAGTCTCATCTCACGCCGCGACAATATTAGAATTTTTGTGATACTTTTATAACATGATTCAATAATAGGAAAAGCACATTCCAATCTCCCTTCCCCATCCCTCTCCCCCTTTTGCATGGGCTATCAAGCCTACCATGTTTAAAACTATGATTACAAATTGAAAAAGGGTATATATATACATATATATATATATACATATATATATATATATATAGAGAGAGAGAGAGAGAGAGAGAGAGAGAGAGAGAGAGAGAGAGAGAGAGAGAGAGAGAGAGAGAGAGAGAGAGAGGACAAAACTTGTGTACAATACCTTAGATGCTGTTCTTTAGATTTTTCTCTTAAGATTTTGCCATGTGGCTACTTAACTTAAAAAATACACTTCTATTCATAAAAAAAAAAAAAGTCACACGGTAGAATTTTAAGAGAGGAATCTAAGAAACAATACCTAAGTGTCGCTCATATATATATATATATATATATATAATTCTTTCATATATAATTTTTTGCAACTTGTTAAAGTGGTAAGTTATGAGTGATGGACAATTACTAATTTTCCCCCCATAATTTACAATCTCTAACTTCAATAAATTGTAGAATAGGATTTATCACTAAACTTATTCAATTACTTAATTAATAAACTTAGGCACACAACATTCTTCATAACTTTTTTCAAAATTTTTGACATGATCTATTATAATTACTGTATAATAAAAGTATTGTCAACGTTAGACTCAAGTGATTTTACACTAATTATAACCGTTTTTTTTTTTCTCTTTTTCTTTTGAGAATCTAATTATAACCGGTTATGTCAACTATTATGATTTTAAAAAAAAGTTTATTTCTAAGTCTAACATTACTCATTAATATTCTCAAAAAAAAAAAAAATACTCATTAACAATTATGGTGGATGGGATTTGGGTCATTCGGCCGTTGCAACAGGAGCGGGATTTGGGGTTTATCTGTTGGAATTTGGCCAAAACCAGAAAATGTTGAGACAATATGCTAAACCTATGAAAAGTCAAAACCCTAATTTAAAGGTAACAACTTAATATAATTACAGTAAACAAAATGATTCGTGCAACAAAAGCCATAATATACGCTATGGTAATTGAGGTTCGTCTTCCTATATAAAGGCATGTCATTGTTGAATCAAAGTCATAAAAACTAATTCAAAGTTAAAACAAACTGAGCGCATTGCTGCTTTAGCTATAGCAAGTACCAATGAGAATCATGATTAAGGGAACTTCTTTCTGCCTCTTGTTTTTCTTGTCTTCCTTTGTAATTGGCTTGGACACTGTCCAAGGCAATCCCAACTATAGAGATGCCTTAGCAAAGTCCTTGTTCTTCTTCCAAGGCCAGAGGTCTGGGAGGCTCCCTAAAACCCAACAAATTACTTGGAGGTCCAACTCTGGCCTATCTGATGGTCTTCTTGCCCATGTATGTTATTGCCATTATCAACCTTTTGTTTTTCTTTCCTTCTTTCTTTCTTTGGTTGGCTTACTTGCAACAAGTGAGATATAATATTTGAATCTAATTTCCTCATAGAGAGATATAATATTATTATTATTATTAAGTTATAAGACTCTTTTAACTTTTACTTTTGTTTTGTGACTAGGGAAGCCTTTAATCCATGCTAAGCTAGTTCAAGTTGTATATGTTTTAACTTAGATACCACACTTTTACTGGGAGAATTTATCTCTTATAATTTTCTTCTTTCCTTTTCTTTTCATTTTTTTTTAAATAACCCCACATGATAGTAGTTATAAACTATTAAGTTTAACTATTAGATTTAGTATTATAATTTTTCTTCCATCACAATTTGAAAAAATAGATAGGATTTTTTTTTTTGAAAGAGAATATGATTAATTTTTCAATTAGAAGCTTTTGCGTGTTTATCCAAATCCAATTGATGATGTAATAGTTATAAAAAAAAAAATGATAATGTAATAAATCCAAAAAAGAAGATAATATAATAGTTTAAAAAAGAAACATGGAATAGTAGTTTAGTTAGATACTTTTTTTTTTTTTTTTTTTTTTACATGGGATAGTTTTTCCTTATCGTATTGGAGGGGTAGTTATTTTTTTTCAAACGTGAGTAGTGAGAAGTTCTTTTTTTGAGAAGAAAAGTGGGGAAGTTTTATTATACACCTTTCTTTTTTATGAAAAATTCTATTTACAAATTGTGGAGAAGATAAATACGTAGGGAGTTTTTTAAGCTATTGAGTAGAAGTAGGAATTTATTAAAAGTAGGAAGACATTTCAACGTAGAAGTAGAAATTTATTATTTTTTTCAATTTACTATTTTAACCCAATTTTTAAGTTTTAGGTAGGTGTATTTTTTACTATAAAAAAAAAAAAAAAACTAACTTTCTTTTATCAATTTACTATTATCCCCATTTTAAAGTTGTTAGTTAATTAATTTGGGGTATTTTTTATAGTAAAAAAAGTAATAACTAATTTTCTGAATCTCCTTAATATATACAGATAAACGACAATTTGCATGGTCCATTATTTCTTGAAACAAAAAGAAAATAATTTGACAAAAAATTTAACTTATAAAACCATTTTATTGAATGCTTCTCTCACAACATGTGAGTTTCATATGTGTGAAATTTATATATTTTGAGAGGGGTATTTCATGAAATAGCTTCATAGGTATAATATATTTACTTATCTTTCGGGGATATGTTTGATGTTCCTTATTTTTATGATTATCTTTTGATAATTCAAATTGTTAGTGTGAGATCAAAATAAATACTTTGTTTAATTTGGCAGGTGGATTTAATTGGAGGCTATTATGATGCCGGGGACAATGTGAAATTTAATTTTCCAATGGCTTTCACCACCACTATGCTATCATGGAGCGCACTAGAATATGGCAAGAAATTGGGCCCCCAATTACAAGAAGCAAGGGCCGCAATCAGATGGGCCACTGACTACCTCATAAAATGTGCCACTGTTACTCCTGGTAAGCTCTATGTTGGTGTTGGTGATCCAAACGTGGATCACAAGTGTTGGGAGCGGCCCGAGGACATGGACACGGTCCGGTCCGTTTACTCAGTCTCTCCTAGCAACCCAGGTTCAGATGTAGCTGGTGAGACCGCAGCTGCATTAGCTGCTGCTTCAATGGTTTTTAGGAAGGTTGATCCAAAATACTCAAGATTGCTATTGAAAACAGCAAAAAATGTCATGCAATTTGCAATGCAATATCGAGGTGCCTATAGCGATTCACTTGGGTCTGCAGTGTGCCCATTTTATTGTTCATATTCTGGATATAAGGTGAGACTGCTTGTAGTTGAAAATCATGATGCTACATAAGTACACATGGTTCCTATGTAGTGTGTTAATTGAACCTACTTTGATGTTTATGGCCAATTTTGTGAAGTAACTAGTGGGTCTTTCTTTTGGAACCTAATAAGGCCCAACTGTCAAAATATTGGGCCAGTATAAGCTAGTCCTATAAGATGATTTTAATGTCTTTTTGGTATTCCAGCCCAATGGATTGCCACCCATAAATTATTACTGTTTGATGTTATTTACTTATCAATTCTGTTCATGTAACATTTGAAGGATGAACTGCTTTGGGGAGCTGCATGGCTTCTAATGGCTACAAACGATGTTTCTTACTTCAATTTCTTGAAATCACTGGGAGCTGATGATGGAACAGATATCTTCAGCTGGGACAATAAATATGCTGGTGCTCGTGTCCTCCTATCCAGGGTAAAAGAGCTATTATTGTATTGGAAAACTAAATAAATTTTACTGACAATATCATTATCAACTTCTTATGTTTCTATATAAAAGTTCTGTCAGTGGTAATTAAGTAATAGGATATTTTTCAGCTCCTCATAAACTTTTAACATATTTGAATCAAGTAAATCTAAATATTTCTATCAAGGCTAGCTAGTTAAAGGGCTTGACGAATACATTTACCAAACCCAAAAAAGCCGACTTTTAAAAAAAAAAAATTTTGAGCTTGTTTTGGTGGACTCCGATCTCCAAACCAAAAAAAAAGAAAATTTCTTATTTTTTTTTACAGTACTTTAAGTTAATAAGTACCAACAAAGTTCATTAAATGTCTCTCTTAACAATTGATATGCTGGTTTCCTTCATGTAGAGAGCCTTGCTTAACAATGATAAGAACTTTGATTCATTCAAGCAACAAGCTGAAGATTTCATGTGCCGGATTTTGCCCAACTCTCCCTACACAAGTACACAATATACACAAGGTAAAGATAGCTATTAACAATTTTAATAGTAATTTTGTGCTGTCGTGAGTTTTCTGTTAAGTTTGGTGTATGTCCACAAATATGTAATCATTTCCCTTTATTTATGAAGAACAACTATAGAATTGTCATGTTAAAAATACTTTTACAATTGTTTTAGATAAATTTAAAATTAAAATTTTAAATATGGATGAATTGTCATTTTCATTCTTAAAGTTTGTTTTTGTCAATTTAGTCCTTAAACATTTCTCTTTATTTGGTTAATGGTTATTCTGTCCATTACTACTTATGAAATTGTAGGAATCACAAAATCTAATGTGATGTCGTTTTCCTAAATTGAATGACAATTATTGGACAGAAGAACCAATTTGACAAGAATATAAAAGTTAAAGGACTAAAGTCACAAAAATTTAACTTTATGGATGAAAATGAGAAGTTATCCAAACTTAAAGATAATATTTTAGATATAGTCAAATTTTTATGATACTTTGTGCCCCACTTTTCAATCTTTTCCAAATTATTTATCTATAATTGCATTATAAAGGTCAGTTTTTATACAGTTTGTTCAAATTTATTTGCACAAATTTATAATTATTTCAAATGGGCTCGAAATTGCCTCAATTAAGAGGAAATTTTTTATACAACATTGATTACAAGTAAAGAAATTCACAATTAATAATTATGAAAAACTTACTTGCATCAATGAAGTATACGAGCTGTACAATGCTTTGGGGAGACTCCTCTGTCCTTGCAAACAACTAGAAAACAATGTCTACTCTACTGCTAAGGCTAAAGCTAGATATGAGAGCAAATATGCTGATTAGAATGTTCTGTGCGTATTTTGTCCCCTTGACTCCTGCTTCAAATTTGGGTATATTACTAACCACAAAATCCTCTAAAATGAAGGTGGACTCATGTACAAGTTACCTGAAAGCAACCTTCAGTATGTTACATCCATAACATTCTTGCTCACAACTTATTCCAAGTACATGTCTGTGACGAGACACACATTTAACTGTGGCAGCCTTTTGGTCACTTCAAGTTCCCTAAGAAACCTTGCAAAGAAACAGGCAAGTAATTAAAGAAATTATGTTCTAATTTTCACTTGTTTTGTTTCGTTTCTATCTCCCTTCTTGTCTCTAAACAGAATAAATTGTGGAAATTACAGGTTGACTATATATTAGGTGTGAACCCATTGAAAATGTCATATATGGTAGGATATGGGGCATACTTTCCAAAGAGAATTCACCACAGAGGATCCTCCTTGCCCTCAATGGCAAGTCATCGACAAGCTATAGGCTGCGATGGTGGTTTCCAACCATTCTACTATTCATCAAATCCTAATCCTAACACTTTGACTGGAGCCATTGTAGGAGGTCCAAACCAAAATGATGGCTTCCCAGATGATCGTACTGATTACAGTCATTCAGAACCTGCCACTTATATCAATGCTGCTATTGTTGGACCTTTAGCATACTTTTCTGGGCGCTCCACTACTTGATGGGATTTTCATCAACTACCAATTCATTGTATATACATTCCTTGTCTCAAAAGAAGAATGCATTACACAACGTACGCTAAGAATAGGTTGATTATAAGGTTATGTTTGGTTCCTTTTTTTTTTTTTCTTTTCCTCAGTGTAATCCGATAATCGGATTAATAACTCTTAAAGTGTTAGTGAATTGAACCTTTGAATTAGTTCTTGTAATTCATCTTTATTATGGGAAGAAACACATATGGAAAATTGACTGTTTCTTGTCCTTTTTGATATGGAATCTTGAGAACTTTAAAGGTTGTTGAATGGATCCATAAAAGTGTCTCATCTTTGTGGTTTTTCTGCATTTGTAAGGATGATGAGCATCGCTTCTTTATTAATAGCATCAGGTGGGAGAACTTATTCAGGGTTCCCTAATAGCATTCTTAGCCCATAAATGATAAATCACTT
Source organism: Castanopsis chinensis (assembly GCA_032878915.1). Classification (NCBI taxonomy): domain Eukaryota; kingdom Viridiplantae; phylum Streptophyta; class Magnoliopsida; order Fagales; family Fagaceae; genus Castanopsis; species Castanopsis chinensis. Next base: position 2,966,887 of record JAVQMG010000079.1, read on the forward strand.
CATTTCTTACAATATCAACCCTCAAATATTTCAATGTTAACAAATTATAAAGCCATTGTCATAACTATCTTTCTCTAAAAAAAGGAAAGAAAAGAAGACATTGTCATGAGATATGGTGGCAAACATCATTCATTATCGATACCACCAAAAGCACCAAGATAATGACAAAAATGATAAAAATGAGGAAACTATATGTGAAAAAAAGAAGCAACTAGTTGACTATTTTGAGTAATGTCAAAAACGAGTCGAGTCGAGTATTAACTGTTTAGATTTGTTTATTTAATTTTATTTTGAATATGAACCAAACTCAAGCTCATCTTCAAATAATATTATATGTTTTGGCTTGGTTTATTTACTTGTCGAGCAAGCTTAAGCTTGTTTATGAGTTATTTGATTAACTTATTTTTTCCCTCTATATAGTAAAACCATGGCCAAAATGTTTTACCTCTTTATAAATCTAAGAATTTTTACTACATATGGATTGTTTATGTAATAAATAAACTATATTCTCAAAAAAAGAAGAAGTTATGAATAAAGTACAAATAATAATTGTATATCGTATGAATCAATTTAAAAACTTATATATAAATATATATATATATATATATAGTATTATATATAATTAATTAAGACTCTCATGTTCACAAGCTTGTTTGTGATCATATTATTATGTTTGAGCTTGGTTTATTTAATAATCGAGCCTAAAGTTGGGCTTGAGTTTGATTTGTTTACTAAACAAACGAACACAAACAAGGTTTTTTCATGAGTCAAGATTGAAACTCTAAAACAAAAGCTCGAAATTTTCATAAACAGCTTAGTCTATTTACAACCCAAAATTTTAAGAATGTTATAGTGACTTAAAGCAATTATGAAAAAAATTACTAATAAGAGATATTATAGTTAATGCACCGTAAGTGAACATTAAATCTCTTGCATATATATAGTTTGTATTATGTGGCGTGTGACAAATTATTAAATTCACTTGTCCCAAGAAAACAATCAAACTCAGTTGAAATAATTTGAATGACTAATTCAAAAGAAATAGGGGAAAAAAAACATTTAACTAAACCTAATGATAATTTATCTCAAGTTTTCTAAAATTGAATCTTTTAGCACGGCTTGATCCATAGCCATAGAGAGGAAGATGATAAACCATGAGATCTCAAGACGCTAAAAGCCTCACTAATACATATTTGACAACATTCATTAGAGTTGGAAAATTTGATTTGAATTAGAGAGAAACAGGGTCACAAACCTATAAAGGCTCAAACATCTAGAAGAAGTCACTCTTTCACTCATTAGCAAACTTAAAATTAGCTAGTCACTGTTAATACTTTTTTGTTAGTCGTAAATTTGCTCGGTACGTATGAAAGTTTCAATTAATTTATCTAAATAAATGTCTATATATATATATACACACACACACACACACACAAAATAAAAGTTCCAAACATTATAAATTTCACAAATTTTATATAAATATCATTTTATTACAAAGATGAAAGAACTATAAGAATTAAGTCTCATGCCTTCTTTGAATAGAAATTAAATCTTAATCTCCGTGATTCTATTAAATTTATTGGAATGGTAAATAGTAACACATTAATTTGCATTATTCAAAGTTATAACCTTACCCTCCACCTAATTACATGAGAGTAAGAATTGTCATTTGACCCAAAGTTCATTGGGTTAGTGATAAGATGATCTTAAGCTTAAGCCTATATATATATATATATATATATATATATATATAAATAAAGAATGTCATAAAAAATACAAACAAAATAAAGTATCTGAAATTTGAATTCACAAATCCTTATAAAATTTAACTTTGAAGAGACTCAAAATACCCTCTTAACATAAACAAATATCAATTAGCCTAAAAGGGGGTTAAGTACAACTCCAACGAAAAATATGATCCCAGATATCTCTTCTCTAATCATGAACATGAATGGATGGTTTGCCACAAAACTTGGTCGAGGAGGTGGACGTGATACGAGCTGTACAGAGACACAAGTAGCAGCAGCAGCTTTTGTACCTTTCTCATTAACTTCAATACAAGACTTATGAAAAATGCTGGAGACGAAAACTTGTCCACTTTCGAAAGATTCATTAATTTCTGTGAAATCCGCAGCCTTCTCAAAAGGTAATGTTAATCCAAGATTTTTCATAATTTCTTTAGCTTCAAACCCATATGAAAACTTGAATTTTGGAATCAACATATCAGAAAGATGTATTTTTGGTAGATCAAAGCATTTATCTAATAAATTTGGGTTGGAATTAAACCTTTGAATTACATCTTGTAACCCATTTTTCTCCTCAGGAAGAAAGACATACATAGAGAATCGCCTGTTGTCTTGTCCTTCCTTGTATGGGATCTTAAGAACCTTAAATTCTTCAAAGGATCCAAAAAAATGTTTCACCTCTGTTGTGCCGGTCATGAAGGGAACTTTAATAGGTTCTCCAACAAGGGGATAAAATTTTTTTGGTTGAGTCTTTTTAGCATTAAAAGGATATAACCAAGCTCCCTTAAAATAGAGTGCATTGGCAAGGATGATTATTGTTGCCCCACTAACAGCACCAGGTGAGAGAACTTCTTTGATGAGCCCTTTTGTCGCATTCTTAACCCATAAGTTCACTTCATTCCTCACTATCTCAGCCTGTAAAAATATTTCAAAGTTGATCGTTTATAAATATTTCAGTTATCAGTTTTTAACAATAAGCGGTATTCAAAAACACTCTAAAAATCTCAAACTTTAGTAATTAGACCAAGCTAATTGCATCATCATCCTTTTCATATACTAATAATATTAAAGAACTAAATGTAAAAAAACCACAGTCCATGCATGCACAGCACAAAGATTAATTGCGATGAAAAAGATGAGTTTCATACCTCATTCAGAAAGTTAACAGCGTTGGCTTCTGCTTTGAAAACGGTTTCGGCAATCTCCTTGAAGGAGGATCTCATAGCGAAACGCTGATCAATCCAAACCCCATTAAGAGAAGACAGAATCAGACCTTCTTTGGTGTTCTCAACTGGTGCCGCAGCAGACATCATTAGAGAGGCCTTGGCTTTGAGATCATCCATGTCCTTTGCTTCAAGGAACTCCAGCAGTTGCTCCAACGTGCGGCCTCGTGAACCCAAAGCCAGAATGCTCAATGCAACGATGATTGACATTGGAGACATCACGAAATTTTTGTTGTTGCACCCCTTATTGATCTCGTCGAGCATGAGTTGCCTAGCCATGAGCAAACAGTTCTCCATCTTTTCCTTGTGTCCTGACTTCAGGCCAATGTGTTTGACAGTGAAGGATTCTAGTAGAATTATTATTATATGAACAGAAGGTATGTAAAAGTGAGTTAACCTTCCGATGTGGGATTGTCTCCGATTAAATTGTTTTGTTGTCCCACGTCGGTGAAGGGCGAGACAAAGGTGTGGTCCAATTCCATATATTTAATTCAGTCCATGTGGTCTATTTTTGTCAATATTGGTCCAATTTGGTCCATATGGTATGTTTTGGTCCATTTTGGTCCATTCCAGATCAATTCAGTCCATGTTGGTCCAATGAAGTCCATTTAGTCTATTTGATCCACTTATATTCATTCCGGTCCAATTCAGTCTATTAAGTCAAGTTCAGTCCACTTCGGTCCACTTTTATAAACTAAAAATAAATAAAATTGTTATATTTATTATCTCTTTCTTAAAGTTGATGAAAATGACCAATTCAGTTTATGAGGAACATGATCCTCTCTATAGTGTACGTGACAATCTGTACACCTTTCAATTTTCGATGTTTAATTACTACTGCTCAGTGCTTCAATTCATTAAGGCAAGAGTGATTATATTTAGATCTTTTGTTCTGCTAAAGTGATTATTTAGCAGAACAAAGATTTAAATAACAAGAGAGAGTTTTTTTTCTTGATAATGTGTCCTACTATCTATAAAAAATGTTTCTCTTCTTTGTCTCCGACGTTGAAGGGAACTTGAATTAGTTCTCTATCATGGGGATAAAAATATTCATGTCGAGTCAACTTTGCATTAAAAGCATTTAACCAAGCTCCATTGAAGTAAAGTGCATTGGCAAGGATGAATATTGGTTCTTTATCAATAGCACCAGGAGGGAGAACCTCTTTGATCAGCCCTTTCATCACGTTCTCCGGTCGCCCATAAATTCACTTCATTTCTTACTATCTCTGTCTACAAAATATTGGCAAGAATGAGCATTGCTTCTTTATTAACAGCATCAGGTGGGAGAACTTCTTCGAGGTGCACTAATCACAATCCTATCCCATAAATCACTTCATTCTTACAATATCAACCCTCAAATATTTCAATGTTAACAAATTACAAAGCCATTGTCAGAGCTATTTTTCTCTCAAAAAAATAAGTTCATTGTCATGAGATATGGTGGCAAACATCATTCATAGCACCAAAAGCACAGAGATAATGACCAAATTAATTAAGGATGTTGTTACACTTACAGTTACTTAAATTAAAGCTAAAAAAAAAAACTAAAAAGGGATAGATAGGTAATGCACCATCAGTGAACATTAAAAGTCTCATGCATATATATAGTTTGTATTATGTGGTGTGTGACAAATTATTAGATTCACTTATACCAAAAAAAATTCAAAACTCAGTTGCATTTAACAGCACCAAAGGATAATTTTTCTCAAGTTTTCTAGAATTGAATCTTTTAGCACGACTGTGATCCACAGCCATAGAGAGGAAGATGATGATAAACCATGAGACCTCAAGACCCTAAAAGCCTAACTAATACATATTTAACAACATTCATTAGAGTTGCAAATGTGATTTGAAAATTAGCAAATCATTGTATATACTTTTTAATTAGCCATAAATTTGCTCGGTATGTAAGAAGATTTCAATTAAATTATCTAAATAAATATATATACATAATAAAAGTTTAAACACTCTAAATCACACCAACCTCATGTCAATATCATTTTATTACAAAGAACTATAATAATTAAGTCTCATGCCTTCTTTTAAGGGGAATTAAATCTTGATCTCTGTTATCAGTATTTGAAATAATAACCTTACCCTCCATTCTTTTTATGAGAGTAAGAATTGTCAGCTGACCCAAAATTCTTTGGGTTAGTACAATAAGAGAGAGAGAGAGAGGGGTTCAAGTAACACCTGGTATAAATTCACAAGAGTTATATATTTTTTGCACTATTTTTTTTTATACAAGATAGAAATTTTACTCTAACATAATCTAAGTATATATATGTGTGAAGGGAGAACCCCGACTCTTACCCACCACATCTTACAAACACTTATACTTATGGAGCGACCACTTTTTTTGTACCATTGATTTCTATTAGATCTAAGAAAGAAAAAACATTCATAATAATGTCATTATTGTTATATAGAAATTAGTGATTTAAGCACTAACTCTTCTTATGAAAGGGGGAAAAAAAACATAGCATTAACTCTCTGCTTTCCTTCATGTTATTATCTTCTTCCTCGTATTCTTTCTCAGATTTTTCTTCTTGTTGGAAAATTTTAGAAATACACGGCAAAAGAGCACTGGAAAATTTTAGAAATACATAGCAAAAGAGTACTGAAAATTTTTAGAAATACATGGAAAAAGTCACAATTGTTTTAGATAACGATTGTTGAGGCTGAGTATTTCTGAAACACTCATGGCCAATTTTATTCAAGGTATAACCAACCAAATATCCTTATCTTATTCTTTCTTGGACTAATTTAAATAATTGATAATTTAAAGGGCAACGCAAATTGACAACAACATGCAAAAAAAAAAATAGCATGCGGGATATGGCCATGGAACAGAGGCTCCAGTGCTCCATAATCTCACAACGATGTTTTCGCTTCTTATAATTGAGGGAAAAAAATAAATCAAATAAACTTAGATTGCTGTTGGGAAGATGTAGACAGTGTTTTTTCTCCATTAGATCTAATATAAATTAATGGTTCAAATGAAACGTAACTCTTATAAAGTTACTTTAAGTTTAATTTGAACCCAACTAGTTCTAAGTAATATTACGCAAATATTACATGAAAATAATATACTCTAGTTGCGGATTTATCAAAATTCACATTTACTTAAAAAAAAATATTGGGTGCATTAGGAGTAACTTGAACTTCACCCATAAAAACCACAAATAAAAGTATCTAAAATTTGAACTTAAAAATCCATATAAAATTAAATTTGAAGACTCAATAAGCCCCTTAATACAAACAAATATCAATTATCCTAAAAGGGGGGTTAAGTACAACTCCAACAAAGAATATGATCCCAGATATCACTTCTCTAACCATGAAGATGAATGGATGGTTTGCCACAAAACTTGGTCGTGGAGGTGGAGGTGAAACTGAAAAGCATTTATAAGCAGAGACAAAATAAGTAACAGCAGCGGCCTCTGTACCTTCCTCTTTAACTTCAATACAATATTTTTGAAAAATTTTGGATACAAAAAATTTGTCACTCTCAAGAGAATAATCAATCATTTCTGTGAAGTTTGCAACCATCTTATCAAAAGGTATGGTCAATTCTAGATGTTTTATGATTTCTGAAGCTTCAAACTAGTAAGAAAACTTAAACTTTGGAATCAACATCTTGGAGAGATATACTTCTTTTAGTTTGAAGCAATTATCTAATAACTTTGGGGTGGAATTGAACTTCTGAATTAGATCTTGTAACCCATCTATCATGTTGGGGAGGAAAACATACATAGAGAATTGCCTATTGTCTTCTCCTCCATGATATGGGATCTTAAGAGCCTTAAAATCCTTAAAGCCCATAAAAATGTTCTGTGTGTCTCCGTTCATAAAGGGAACTTGAATTGGTTCTCCATCATGGGGATAAAAATATTCATGTCGAGTCAATTTCGCATCAAAAGCATTTAACCAAGCTCCCTTGAAGTAGAGTGCATTGGCAAGGGTGAATACTGTTTTATGGTCAATAGTGTCAGGTGGGAGAACCTTTTCGATGAGTCCCTTTGTCGCATTCTTAGCCCATAAGTTCACTTTATTCGTTACTATCTCAGCCTAAAAAAGTATTTCAAAGTCAAGAAATTGTAAATTATAAAGAAGGACACTAATAACGAACGGATAGACAATGCATCATAGGCAGCTAAACCTTAATTCTCATGCATATGTCTCGTATTATTTGGTATGTAAAAATAACTAGACACTAAAGAGAAAACTGAAAGCAAGCCATGATCCATATCATGGAAAGCAAGAATATAACCATAACACCCTCAAAGATCCCTAGAGGCTCAATATATTTTGAACTACATTTAGAGTGGATTTGGCAAGCTATAATAGTCACTTTTTTCTTTTTATTGGTGGACCTACACGAAAAATAAAAAAGAAGGGGTTTTCTTTTTCAATACTTTCAAGTTTCAACAAATAAGCACTTAAGAACTCATCTAAACACGCGTTAATTATTAGATTTGACACAAGCGATATGAACTAGAGATATATACTATTTTCAACTATTAATATTATGAATGAATGGTAGTCAACATGCAGTTTCCTATTGTAATTTCAAAAGTACAAAACAAAACATATAATAATAAAACTCTTTCAAGCAGTATATATCCTAAACTTAGAAAACCCTAAAAGTTTAAAAGACAGTATAACAAAAATCTCAAAAAAACTAGTAATTATACTACTCTCATATCATTATCATTCTCTCTTATACTTGTAATAAAATAACTTGATGTAAAACCCAGAAGCACAAAGATTGTGATGAGATGAATTTCATACGTCATTCACAAAGTCCACAGCGTTTGTTTCTGCTTCGAAAACGGTTTCGGCAATCTCCTTGAAGGAGGGTTTCATAGGGAAACGCTGATCAATCCAAACTCCGTTAAGAGAAGACAGAATCAGACCTTCATTGGTGTTGGTGTTAGTGTTCTCAACGGGTGCACCAGCAGACATCATTAGAGAGACCTTGGCTTTGAGATCATCGATGTCCTTTGCTTCGAGGAAGTCCAGCAATTGCTCCAACGTGCGACCTCGTGAACCAAAAGCCAGAATGCTCAATGCGTTGATGATTGACATTGGAGACATCACGAAATTTTTGTTCTAGCTTGCACCCTTCATTGATCTCTTCTTTGTTGCACCCTTCACTGATCTCATTGAGCGTGAGTTGTGATGTGCATGAAATATATACAATAAAGTACTCACATATCTATATATTTAGCCTTACTTTTATGTTGTTTTGTTACTAATTATATCATATCTTTATGTTGTAGGTAACAAGAGCTTTACATGCAAAGTGGGACTAAGCCAATTAAATTCAAGTCCAAGTGAAGCAAGGAATCAAAGGAAATTTGCACCAAATCCAAGCCTGCACATCATTAGTATTTTTAGCATAACTTTTGTTTCAGATATCCAATTGAGATGATTCAAGTTGGGCTGGAAAGTTAACTTAAAGGGCTACAACTTTGTAGTTTAACAAAAGTCCAAATTCTGATGTTAAATGGACCAATATCATCGGTTAAATGAAGCCTAAAAATCTAGGATTTTCTCAAAACGGGAATAGGACTCCTTGGCCTATTTAAAGGCTTTTCAGAAAAAAAGAAAAAAAAAAAACCCTAAGGAGAAAAAGGAGGTGCCGCAGAGAAGCACTTGTTTTGGGAGTTATTATGAAGAGGAGAATCTAAGGACAAAGGCGAGAGCTTCAAGTTGATCAACTAATTCAGATGAAAGACATAAGTCTTATTTGTTTTCTTTTCAACTTTATCATGAATTAAATTTATTTTCTAGAGTGTTGATGTAGTCTAGCAATGAACACACAATTTATTTTCTAAATTATTTTATTTTAAATGTTTCCATGATTGAGTGTTTAATTCTTATTCTTAATGCTTACTATTTTCTTTACGAATTATAGTTTGATCAATTGAATTACAATGAGACCGAGAGGTGATTTGTTATTTTAGTTTTAGAATTAAACATCATTAGTTGAGCGAAAGTAGAGATGCTTTACCGCGATTAGTGTGATTTTTTAGAAAATTCAAAGTACGTAATGAGTCTCCAATTAATTAAATTCACATAGAGATATGGAATTATTAGTTGAAGATATTTTTGATATTATTCGAGAGAAGATATTGAATACTTAAGGAATTTTTAATCATCAACGGGAGATTATTAGAATTTAATAATTAGGAAGAATAAATTGTGTGGGATTTGTTAGGTGAAATCAACCGCTCTAGATCCATTCTTATCACATTTTTACACTTTTAGATTTTTGCATTGTGTTAATCTTTTTATTCGTAGATTTATTTTTATTAAGTAGTTTAATTTAATTCAGATAGTAGAACGTTCCATTTATTTTCAATTTTCCAAATAGTAATTGATTTAGTGAATTTCGGTATTCAATAACATAGTTAATCTCTATGGGTTTGACATTCATTTTTCTAAAAACACTTTACTACTTGTTACGATTCTGTGCACTTGCAGATTATTTTACGTGAACAAGTTGCCAAGCCATGAGTAGACAGTTCTCCATCCTTTCCTTTGAGTCTTGATTGCCTTGCTTTGGTTGTATTCTAGTATAATCTGTGTGTATATATATAAATATAAATAAATATATATATATATATTTATATAAAACTGAAACTTCTGAAACTCTCACAATTTTTCACATCAGCACAATGTTTAAATAAAATTATTTTTGTTTAATCTAAACTGAACAAGGAGTGAAATTTTATCTCTCTAACAAGTCCAACTTAAACTCAAACTCATCATTATCATATTTTTTTAAACAATTTTTTTTTAATCCAAACTTAACAAGGAGCGAAAATCTATCTCTTTAACAAGTCCAACTCAAACTCAAACTCAAACTCAAACGTTGATAATTTATATTTTTTAATTGATTTAATTGTTTGGTGCTATACAACCACTATACTTTAAAGAGACCTAAATTATCACCTAAAATAATCGAATATATCTTCATTAAATGGAATAATTTATTTTTTTCTAGAGCGAACCAATTCTATGTATCTTACCTAGCTGGAACCAAACTCTTAACAGACACGGCTAAGGTTTGTGAAAATAGTAGTATGATTTGAGATTTGTACTTTGTTGTTTTCGTATGTGAGTTATGGTTGTTTTAAATTGATATTGCACTGATCTTTGATCTAATATGGTTTTATTTATTTATTGGTGGTTATATTTGAGTTTGTGATTTGTTGGTAGTTATATAAAGCAGCACTTGGCAATTGCTTTGAAGCAGAAGAGTGGGGTCTGATTGAGTATTGCATCATGGCAAAACACTTTTAAGTGTTAAGGTATTTTATTTTTTAAAAAGCCGAGTAGAGGTATGAATTCTTCTTATGTTATTTTCTTCTACTCTACTTTGTTAAACACAAACACAGCGACCCAGTGAGTTTGATTTTCCCTTCTAGCACAAAAAGAACTGCGCACATTTCTGTATCAAAGAAAAAGCAAGTTAATCAAAAGGGTATGTTTATTGATCTTTTAACTCCTTCAATGTTCTTCGTACTTTTAGTATTTGGGTTCAAGTTGAAATCTTTGTTTTTTACAAGATAAAAAAGCTTGTAATAATTAAAATTATTCTTTCAAATGTAACTCATCTTTCTCTTATATTTCTCTATTGTTTAGTCATATATATATATATATATATATATTTTTTGTGTCAATAAGTCTTTCAGAAGTTTTAATGTATGAATTTTTGAGTTATTTTTTTGTAGTATCTGAAACTGTCCAACAAATTTTTTGTAAGCCATTGCATGTTTAAGAAAAAACTTTTTCATCAAATTGTAACACAAATTGAAATCATACATGATTCTCAAAAAAAAAAAAAAAATTGAAATCATACAAGAACAAATCATGCAATTGTGTAGTTTTTTAAATTTTTTATAAAATTTTTTTAGTCTACCTCATAAATAAGTAGATTTCCGTGCATAACAAGGATTAGCGACTAGTTCTTATAAAAACCGAAGGTATGTAAATGTCACTATGATTTCCGATGTGGGTTTGTGTAAGCTAAATTGTAAAAGCATAAAAGCATACGTGCTTTTGCATATTTGGGTCTGTTTGGATACTGTTTATTGTAGAAAATTAAAAACTGAAAACACTGTAATAAAATAATTTTTAAATATATAAATAGTACCGTAAGACCCAGTTTTAAAGTTTTTTTTGTTAAAAAAAATACTTGCGGGTACTGTGAACAGTGCATGAGACCCACTATTTTTCAGCAAAATGAAGGAACGCATGTTTTCCGTGCGCTCCAAGCCCACACTTTATGCAAGAGCATATTAAGTAATAAGTTAAATGGTAGATTACATCCCTAATATATTGGATTGTTTAGATTTTACACCCTCAAGTTTCAGAATTTTGAATTTACCCTTGAAATTTGGGGTGTTTGGATTTTTACACCATAACATTGCAAATTTTGAATTTCTCTCCCTGAGTTTTAAGAGTGTTTGGATTTTACACTTTAAATTTTAAAACTTTAGGATGTAAAATCCAAATACCCTCAAACTTTAGGGGTGTAAAATCTAAACACCTCTCAAATTTAGAGGGTAAAATTCAAATTCTAAAACGTTAAGGTGTAAAATCCAAATATCCCAAACTTCAGGGGTAAAATTCAAATCACGAAACTTCAGGGTGTAAAATCCAAATATCTCTAAATTTTAGAGATGTAATTTGCAATTTACCCTAAGTAATATTACAAATTTTAATTTCATAAGTGTTTTATAATCTGATATGTGTGGTGGGCCTTTTTGCAACTGCGGGTTAGGCTCACATTTTCAAACTATAGCCACATTTCTAAATCGCGGCAATAGACCTGCGTGTTTTGTAGTACGCTGCCTCCTGCAACGCTATGGCCTAGGGTAGGAGAGTTAGGATTGGCTTGACTACAACACACCCCAAGTGGGCTTGTGCATAAACTAAAGCCTCTTTGCTAAAACTTTGGTCACATGCCCATGGTAGAGGAAGCTGTTACAAGAGAGTTATGGGAGGCAAGTGTTAGGGCCGGCTCAACGAATTTGAGGGCCCTAAGTGAAAGCTTTAAACGGGGCCTTTTATTATATTTAATTATAAATTCATATATTTTTTTCAATTAAAATTTATTTTTCTTGCTTTTTGAGAGGCAAAATTGCTAATTAAATTTTTGCATTCAAGTTCCACTAACGTTTCCTTTTCAATTGATAATATGGCTAATCCACTTAGGGGATGTTTGGTAGACTGTAATAGGTCCTGTAATGTAATAACTATTCCTATGGTTTAGCTATACAATTGTTTGGTAATGTTTTTATTACATGTAATAACCATTCCATATGAATCCTTATTCCTTAAAATGAGGAATAGAAATTCCTTATTAAAAGTGTTGAATCTCTATTCCTGGCTAAACGTAATACGCTATGCTTAAATAGAATTCCCAAAAACCCCCCAGCTACCCGCATCTTTTCCAAAATTTCTTTCCTTGCTCTGTTAACAAAAATCCCCCATTCCCCGCATTCTCTCCAAATTCCTTCTCCCTTGCTCTGATAGCAAATTCCCAAAATCCCTCACCACTTTCATCTTCACCAAAATTTCATAACCTTCCTAAATTTTCTATCTCCCTCCTCTCAAATTTTATTTTACCGCTACTAGAGATCTATATATATGGGTATTGTCTTTCTCTCACCCTCAGTTGCTGCTCTCTCTCAAGGAAATTTTTTTTCCCTTCTTCCTTTAGGTTTGCAATTTCCACAGGTATTTCGCCCTCTCTCTCTCTTCTTTTCTCTATTGTTTTATGCTACTAGAGATTATTTATGGGTACTTCCTTTTTCTAACCCCCAGTTGCTGCTCTCTCTTCTCAGAATTTTTTTTCTACTCGTAGATTTGCAATTTCTACAGGTACTACCCTCTGTTTTTGTTATCCATATCAATTTCAAATTTTCCATGTTTGATATTTGTATAGCTGTGCGGTGACCTTAATCAGCTAGGCAATCTAGTGACAAACCATATCAATGATATATATATATATATATATATATATATATATTAAGAAAAGACTTTTATTCAGTTGTGATTTTGGCATTATATTTAGGAGTATATAAATGTTAATGTGTTTGATATGTAGCAAAATGTAATCTGTAGGTTGTTCTTTGAATAATCAAAATGCAAAATTTCAAAATCTATTAATTAATATTAGGAGGTAGAGAATTGAAAGTTATCTATTGAAGTGTGGGTATGTATCAAAGTTATCTATTAAGTGTGAAAATTATCCATTGAAGTGTAGGTTTGTGTCAGAGTTATCTATTAAGTGTGAAAGTTATCTATTGAAGTGTGGGTTTGTGTCAAAGTTATCTATTGTGAACATTAGTCTCAAGGGATTTGGTAGTGGGTTACCCACACACTTGGTATTGTGGTCATTCATATTTAATATTTTATTTTAATTATCATCTTGTTCAGTTATTTAAATTTTGTACAGATTTTATTAATGGTATTGTGAATTTGTTCAATGCTATTTTTTGCAGTTATAGCCCATTTGAGTTTAGCCACAAGGAATAGGATAAAGAAAAGGAAGTTGGTTTTGGTTGTGATGTTTTGGTTGGATATGTTGCACATTGTTAGTATGTTCTTTCAATTATTATGCTTTATAGTAGAGTACCGCAAAAGAAAAAGATCATTGAAAGCAGCATATGGTCATGATTTTCATTCAAGGAGAGGGGAAATTCACCGTTTATGCTATGAGAGTGATGAAGCTTGCATTAACCAACTTAGGATGAATAGAAATGCATTTACCAGGTTATGTAATATGCTTGAAACGATAGGTGGCTTAAAAGATACAAAACACATGTTAGTAGATGAACAAGTTGCCATGTTCTTACATACATTAGCTCATCATGCAAAAAATAGAGTTATAAAACACCATTTTAGGCGCTCAGGAGAGACAGTGAGTAGATATTTCAATGATGTGTTACATGCTATCATACGTTTACAAGGAGAGCTATTTAAGAAACCAGAGCCAGTTCCAAAAAATTCTTCAGATGAGAGATGGAAATGGTTTAAGGTATCCAACAACGTGAATTTTCTTTTCAAGTTATGAAGTAGAAATATTGAATAATTTGCTGATTGCATTTTTTTTTTTTGTAACTACAGAATTGTTTAGGTGCATTAGATGGAACATATATTAGGGTGAGAGTGTCTTTAGAAGACAAACCTGGGTATCGAAATTGTAAGGGGGAGATTGCCACAAATGTACTAGGAGTTTGCTCACAAGACATGCAATTTATTTATGTTTTGCCTGGTTGGGAAGGCTCTGTTGCTGATGGTAGACTGCTTCGAAATGCAATAAGTAGGAGGAATGGATTGAGAGTTCCCCGTGGTAAGAGAAATAGGTTGCCTACTAAGTATATTATTATTTTTAAAATTTTTATACACCCGTTATACTAAAGACATTACATTATATAGGTTATTACTATCTTGTTCTTGTTGATGCTGGCTATACAAATGGTGAGGGATTTCTTGCCCCAAATAGAGGACAACGATATCACTTAAATGATTGGAGAGATGGCCATCAGCCAAGAACCCCAGAAGAGTTCTTTAATATGAAACATTCTTCAGCTAGGAATGTTATAGAGAGATGTTTTGGATTGCTTAAAATTCGATGGGCTATACTTAGGAGTCCTTCATTTTTCCCAATTAAGACACAAAATCAGATTATTATGGTGTGTTGCCTTTTCCGTAACTTCATAAGGAGAGTGATGCCTGTGGACCCAGTAGAAGATGAATTAGACAATGATGAGTAGCTGACAGAAGGAATTAATGGTGAACCAATAACATGTATTGAGACTTCAAATGAATGGAGTGCATAGAGAACCAATTTGGCAAATGAAATGTTTAATACATGGAGAAATAGGAGAGAAATATAGTTTAATAATATAATACTTTGATCTGTGACTTTTTCATGTATTGTTTCCTTGAGTTAATAATTTTTTTTTATTGCATTGGTGATAAACTATTTATTATGTGTGTCTAAACTTTTGCATATTATTTTATTATCTTGCCATTTTATTGTTAGTATTTGGAGAGATATGGAAACGACCGTACTTGATTCTCAAGATCCTTCTAAACGAAAGTGGACTCCTGCTGAAGATATAAAACTAGTGGAGGCTTTGGTAGAATATCACCATGAAAAAGAAAGTAGCCCTGAAAATAAGTTTAAACTCGGATATTTGAAAATCTTGGAAGGAAAGATTTCTACCAAATTACCTAATGCTGGCTTAAGAGCGAAACCACATATTGAGTGAAGATTGAGGACTTTGAAAAGAGAATTTCAAGTTATCCATGAAATGTTGATTGGGCCTAACACAAGTGGGTTTGGATGGGACATTATAAGGAAGTGTGTTACTGTTGAAAATGATGTATGGGATGCATATGTGCAGGTAAAAGTTCACTATCTTATAGATCCATGTATTTTATCTCTTTTGGTTTAACATAAATTATTTAATTTTATCTTGCCATTTTCATATTTTTGTCAATTGTTTTGTAGAGTCATAAGGGAGCACCTGCTTGTAGAAATAAATCATTTCCACACTATGAAGACCTTTGCATTGTGTATGCAAAAGACCATGCTACTAGTAAAGATGCTCAAGCACCTGCCGATGTTGTTGAAGAACTAGAAGCAGAGAAAAATGATGACAAATTAGATGATATCCTTGAAGATGTGGGCTGCACACAAATTCCCACCCCTGGCAGTAACGGGGAAGAACAGAATGCTCGAAAAAAGAAAAGAAGAATTTAATGTGGTGAAGATAATATGGTGGAAGCAATGAAAGAAGTTACAATCATTCTTGCTGCTCAGTTAAAGGATGCATCAGATAACCTTAGCAAGGCAGTCATTGGAGTAGTAGCAGCTGAAAGTAGGTCCAAAATCAATGATGAATTACTAAAACTACCTGGCCTTACAACGAAGGAGCGTCACAAGGCAACTAAATTGATTGCTTGTCAACATGAACTAATAGATGTTTTCTTGAACATGCTGGATGTTGAGAAGGAAGAATGGGTGAAAGGCCTTATTAATGGTGACTTTTGAGTGGCTTACAAAGGTTGGAAAATTCAATTTGCATTTATGCTTCTTTTTTATCCCACTTGAACACAGGGCTCCTAAGAATTTTGGATGATTGTGGTGTTTTTTTTTTAGGTAAATGGGATGTTATGTTATTGAAATTTTATATAATTTGGGCATTTTAAGACTTTTCAATGGTTATTCAACCTTTAGTTTCATCTTTCCTGTTCTTTGATAGAATTCATGTGCTACTTGAAATTTTGTTGCTGATGCTCTAGCTAAAAAAGTTAGGAACATGGTGGGTTGTCAAGTCTAGTTTGAGGTCATGCCTAAAGGCATTGCACTTAGTTGGCTTTGATGTTCATTTGGTGTTATTCAATATATTCCCAGGCTCATAGTTGGTGTCTAAATGTTTAAATGCTTTGGTCTAGGATACTTTTAGTTATGTGTACGTAAGGCACTGCTACAGCAGTGCCAACTCTCCTGTTAACTATATATATATATATATATATATATGAAAATGATGAGACCTAGATACAAGTTCTAAAGTTGGTGAATTGTGGAAAGGAATCAGAAGAAGAGAACTCTTCTGTGGAAAAAGAAATAATAAGGCTGGTGAATTTGCTCAAGCATACTTCTAGTTATGCTTTTGTCCCAGGACACTTCTAGTTCTTGTTAACCAAATATAAATATATATATGTATATATATATATATATATATATATATTAGGGGAAAAAGATACCTTTAATATTGGGGCAGGGTCTAAGATTTAGTCTTTTTTTTTACTAAACTCCTAATAGAAACAAAGAACGTACATCAATAATGAATGGGATTTCAAACTAAGATATTTAGTTGTTGGTAGTATTTACAATTGAAAGAATAATGAAATAGTGATACTGTTTGTTGGGAAAATTTTACAGGTGTGAGACAATGTTGAGAAGAAGACACGTTGAGAAGCAAAAAAAAAGACAAGTTAATTTTAATGCAATGAAATGAAAGTAATCCAAAAAAAAAAAAAAAAAAAGATTGGGTTTATTAAACCAAAAAAAAAAAAATTCATTAGCAGTCTCCATTCAAGATTGGGTTTATTAAAGTAATCCTTATAAGAAATGTATTTATTATAATAAGGGCATTTTAGGCAATTTGATTTAAAAAGCTTTCATTACATCGTTTTAAGATGTTGTACCAAACATGTGGAATACAAATTCAAGGTTCTATTATTATAGGGTTACCAAACAACTGAATAGGAATAATTATTACATTACAGCATCTTGCATTCCTTGTAATATCCATTCCTATTCCTATGAAATCATTATTACAGTCTACCAAGCGTGCCCTTAATCTTGCTTATGACATAGTTGATCTTAAATAGAATTTTATTAATTTTAATTTTGAAAAACTTCTTTCTTCAAAAGCAACTGTAACAGGTATAGTTAGTAATATTTTGAAAGCAGTACATGCATTTGGAAAAGATTCTAGCCTCTTTATATAATTTAGTACATTAATTGGAGAGTTTTCATTTATTTGCAAAACTTCTTTTAAAACTGTTAGTTCTGAATATAAATCTAAGTCATCAATATCAGACTAAGTTTCATGTGTGAGAAAACATTCAAGATTAAGAAATTTTTTTTTTCAAACTATCATCATCTAGTGATTTTAATTTTTCAAAATTAAATAAAAAACCAAAAATATTTTAATATATTTGAAAATTTTCAAACCTACTTTCAATTGAAGAATTAGCTTGATCTACTATATATAAAAAATAATTAATTCTAAAAAATTCTTCAGTGAATTGTGTTGTCTCATCATTGACATTCTCATCAAACTGTTTCTTCCTACAAATTATACGTTTCTCATGATATATAGGCTCTATTTCCATTTTGGTTGCAATTTCTTTAGATGAATTCATAGCAGATGTAAATCCATCTTCTCTATATTTTTTTTAAAAAGACATGAAACCTTTTAATTGATCTATAGCAACATTAATATGCATGTCTTTCGATTGTAAATTTTTACTAACAGAGTTAACAGCAAATAATATGTCATACCAAATAGTTATAGCTTGCAAAAACTCAAAACTTTCAATCTCATATATGGCTAAACAATCAGCTTCACTTTTTGTTTTGGGATCTTCACTTGTTTTTGCCAATTATAACAAAGCATCTCTTATTTCTAGAATTTAAAATTATATTGCTTTCACACTTTCAATTCGACTTTCCCAACGTGTTTGTGACAATCGCTTAAGAGTTAAACCTGTCACATTATCTTGTAAAATTTTCCATCGCTTTGAGGAAGAAGAAAATAGTGTGTATATATGTTGTACTACTCCAAAATAAGATATACCTTTAGGACAAGAATTAGCCATATCACAAAGGACAAGGTTGAGATTATGATAACCACATGATGTCTAAAATGCTTTAGGATTTGTATCAAGAATTCTTTTTGGTACCCCTTTCTTTTTTCCTTTCATATTAGACCAATTATCATATCCTTGTTCATGTACATGATTAATATCAAGTTCAAGATTTTTTATTGCATTTATAATTTCATTGAAAAGACCTTTTCCAGAAGTATTATCTACCTTTAAAAATTCCACAAAATGTTCATCTATTTTTGCCGGACTTATTGAAATATCCACACATCTTAGTATGAGAGTCATTTGTTCTTGATGACTTACATCGGGGGTATAATCAAGTATAATTGAAAAGTATTTTGCTTCTTTAATCTTTTTTATAATTTTACTTTTAATTTCATTTGCTAATAATTGTGTCACTTCATTTTGTATATTATGTCCAAAATAATGATTATGGATTGCACCATGTTGAATACGTTGAGCATGTTCTTGCATTACCAAGATTTTTTACCACCGCTATTATTCTTAATAACACATTTTTCCAATGATCTTTCTCTTTTTTAATTTGTTCTTGGACATTTCTATCAATTGTTTTATTCTTCAATAATCTTAGTTCTAAATCAATCCAAGTATTCATATTAGTAATATGCTCATTGGTTGTTTCGTGATTTTTAAGAATAGAACTAATATTTTTCCTATCCTTAGTTCCTCCATTAGCTAGTTGATTTGTATTAGATTTTGAATTAAACAACTTGCAACAAAAACAAAATACTTTATCTAGGTCTTTCGAATACACTAACCATTTTCTATCATGTTTCTCCCCATTTGGTAATTTTTGAATATAATGCGTAGTAGAAAAATGTCTATAGTTCTTATCTATAGGAAAGTTTAGATCATCAACTCTTATTGGACCATTTTCTACTAACAAATCTCTTAATTTTATATCAATAGTTGCTCATTGACTTGGATCAAAAATATTTGTAGGAATATAATTAGGATGATCATTAATATTTTCACTCTCCTCTAAATTATTTTGAGCTTCATTATCAAGAATGGTGACATTACATGTTTGAACATTATCATGACCACCTTCGTTATTATCATTTTGTTGTATATTTTCATTATCTTCTAACTCTTTTTGATGAATTTCTTGTTCATTTATGAAACCTTCACTCAAATTTTCTGCAAGATTTTGTTTTTTACTAGTAATAAATTTGTCCATAGCTCCTTTTTGAGATTCAATTAGTTCTTCTCTTTGTCTTTCTTTTTTTTTTTTTTAGTTTTTCATATTTATATGGATATTTTTTTAGTAGACATTTGTAATTAAAAAAAACAATTTAACTATAATAATATAAATTAAATGTATAAAACAATAGAACCTAGTTTATCAAAAGCACAATTGTAGCTTTACTTAATATGATCACTTTACATTCTAAACCTGCACAAAAAATTAAAATTAAAATTAATAGAAAGTAAATTATTCCAAATTTATAATTTTGTTATCAATACTCTTTTTTTTTTTTTTTGTGTGTGTGTAGCAATAAACCTATTTTTTTAGCAAGGACTCAACTTGATCCACTAAGACTAAGACCAGTCCCTCCATGGTTCCATCCTACTAAATTTGATTTCTTGAATAAAAAAATAAAAAACGAAGAAGAAAAGAAGAAAACAAAACATGTAAGACTTTTAGAGAAATCTAAATGATTCTATAGCCTTTAACTCTTTAAGTGGGCCCACTGATCAATGACCATTCTGATTCTATAGCATTCTAGAGAAATCTAAATTTTAGAGAACAAACCAAAAAAAGAAAAAAAGTAAAGAGTACAAGCAACTAAACTAAAGTTCAACCAAAGAGAAGAAAAAAACCCAGCAGACAGCAACAAACTCCTCTTCAAAAAAAAAAAAAAAAAAAAAAAAAAAAAAAAAAAAACCCAGACACCTAACAGCATACCATGAAGAAGATGAAAAAGGCAAAGGAAGAGAAAACAAAAAACGAACCTAAAATGAAGATCTGTGAACACACCAAGTCTATTGCCAACACCAATTGATGAGTAAGTCAACTAAAAAAAGTGTTTTATTTTATTTTATTTTTTATTTTTAAGAATGAATGAAGATGGAGAGAGTCGGAGAGTGAAGAGTGTTTTTTTTTTCTACCTTTTCTTATTTGTCTCTTCTTTCAATTTTCTGCCTTTTGTAATCTTTTCTTCTGCAAGCTAAAGATTTAGTGATGGGATTAGCCTTCATGTCACTTCAGAGAAATGAGCATTTTTTTTAGATGAAAAACGAATATTATATAATATATTATTATTAGGGGCCCTCTTACAAGTGGGGGCCTTAGGCGGTGGCCTAAATTGCCTATAGCTTCAGCCGGCACTGCCAGGTGTAATATAACAACAATAAAAACAAGTATGCTTACTATCAGCCAGAAAACAGGAAATACTAATGAAATAAAGCAATGCAACAATATAAATGTAATATAAATAATATGATAATGATGAAAAGGAAATAACACCAATGCTTAATCAATAAAATGAAAGGAAGAATGGTCAGTCTGCCATGCTCGATTTCCCTACGAAGTTAAGTCTAGAAAGGGAACCACTCTTCAATGTGAGTAATCTCACCGGAAGATTCTGCAGCGAAAATTACCTACTTTGAGAGAATGGGCCTAAATGGTTTATCCTTAAATTCCTTAACCCTTACTAGAGGGTAGGCTTTTAGAGAGAAAGAAGGGATTAACCTATTAGTTCATGCCTGCTATCACACTCTTGCCTACTTTCCGTTTTTCTTTCTAAATCCTTTTTCCTTTCTAAGTTTTCTACTCTATTTTTTTTTTTACTCTTGTTTCGCTGTTCTTTGTTTCCCTATTTCCTTGTACTTTGTGGTATTGTTATGTTCTCTTCTTTTTCCTCTATTGTTGTTGTTTCCTATGCACGACGGAGGATCCTTTTATAATGCCTGCCATGATGATTTTTTACTATTTTAACCTTTAACTGCTTTTGTCTGGGTGTGGGTGTCCTTCCAAGCCACCTACTAGTCTGTCAGCTGCCTAGCCCCCACTACTTACCTGTGTTGGTCATGCCACATCCCATTACCAAACAAAGAGTCTTATTTTGTTTGCTTGCTCACTGTGGCATTCCCATCCAGATAAAGGTGGGCATTCTTTCTCACTATCCTTCATGTCATGGCATGCACCTAGTGATTCTAATTCATCTTTCTCTCTTTTGGGTGGTATGTCAACCCAGCATGACATTTTCCCTAAAAGAGTTTTGAGCGGGAACCCTAGAATAGGCTCTCCCCTCTCCTTACCACCAGACCATACCTTCTCTTACCTCTGACTTATAGCCTACCATTCTTGTATTGGCTTGGTACAAGTTGGTGGTGTCTAAGCCTTGTTCGTGCTCCACTTCCATGTATGTCCATGGCTTATTTGTTGTTCATGCGTTTGTCATGACTAGAAGGCTCGTCTGCACATTCTGTTCCTTATTCTTGACCTCTTGTGGCATGAATGAGTCTTTGAGCCTTCGTTTTTTATGTCTCACTTCCTTCTTGGGCTGGACCTTGCTTGATTGTGAGATTTTC
This sequence comes from Castanopsis chinensis, assembly GCA_032878915.1. NCBI lineage: Eukaryota > Viridiplantae > Streptophyta > Magnoliopsida > Fagales > Fagaceae > Castanopsis > Castanopsis chinensis. Next base: position 2,988,845 of record JAVQMG010000079.1, read on the forward strand.
CTTCTCTAATCCATTCTTTACTCTTTTCATGGGTTTGTTAGCACTTCTGCCATGTCATTCTGTCATTTCTGTTGTGCTATTGTTTAACTCGTACTTGCTGGACTTCTTTTGGGCCTGCTGAATGCGAGCCTTTGTTTAATTCCAGTGACCCAATATTATCATTGGGCTAGTATTCATGTTGTTTTGGGCTTCCTTGACCCATTTCATCTTTTTAGGCATCCTTTGCCCGTTTCATTTCCTTAGGCATCCTTAGCCCATTCCAATTCTTTATTCCTATTGGCTTTTGCTAAGTCTTTTGGGCTTTCCTAACCCAAATTACCATATCTTTTACTTTTGGGGTTATGAGCTTTTCCAGCAACCCTTTTCTCACTTAATTCATTACTTTGGACATTTTTGGCCCATCCTTACTTGCTTTCTATTTCTCATAATGCACATGGGTTTACTATTTCTCTCTTTGGGCTCCTTTGGGTCCGCTTGCTTTTTTTGAGGCCCTTTTGCCATTTCTCAGGCCAATGATCTATTATTCCTGCCATTCTGCCATTCAAGCTTAATGTTTTTTTTTTTTTTTTCTCAATTTACTAATTTTTTTTCTTCCCATATTGTTAGGCTTCTTCTTGTTATTGGGCCTCCTTGCTAAAGTGGGCATCAACAATGTGTAAACATTTTTTATTGAAATTTGCAATAGCCTTGATGCGAAATGGATATGCTGTCACCTCATTAGTTTTGAGATCTGTGATATAACAAGGGCATTTGTATTTCTATGGAGATTCTCAATTTATGTTTCTAATTCTATCTATTGTACTTTGTAGGGGCCTTTTACACTGGGCTAAAGTTTTCTGTCGTGGGTAAGGGAGTTAGCTTACTTTTCGCAGAAGCTACTATTGCGGAGTTTAGCATGAGGTTGGTTATTAATTGTAATTACAAAAGCGTGTATTATATTGTTGGGGTCTAAACCAAAATGATGGCATATCAATGGTGCTAGCTATAGTCATTCAAAACCTGTAATGCATGTCAATGGTGCTATTGTTGGACCTTTAATATACTTTTTTGGGAGCTAAAAAACTTGTTGGAGTTTTCATCCATTCTTCATATATATATATATATCCATGTGTTTCAAAAGAAGAATGCAAGACACAACGCCAATAAATTATGGGTGATTATATGGTTATATTTTGAACTTTTATTTTTTGGTTTTCCGGTTACAATTCAATATGCAACCGTAATAATTTGTTTTTATTTATTTATTTATTTATTTTTATACAAAATATAATTCTACATTAGTTTAACATGTGTGTATATGTGTGTGAGTTTTCCTTTTAGAGACTTGAATTCCGACCCTTACCCTCCCTCCCACACTTTATAAGCACTTATACTTATGGAGTGACCATTGCGCAAAGACAGTGGTATGATAATTTGATTCTCCAATTATATAGTACTTCATCTATAATTTTTTTTTCTTTTGTCATTTTAATAGCAGTTATGATTTCATTAAGTCCTAACTTGGAGTGAATTTGGACCCTAAATTAGATCTTATAACCCATCGTTTTTAATAGAAAAAATATATAAGAAAATTATCAATTATCTTCTCCTTTTCAATATACCATCTTATGAAAATGCTTCTCTATTTTATTATGCCAATCACCAAGAGTCTTGCAATTCAATTAACTGGCACCACCATTCTTATAATTATCAAATTATAAAAAGAAAAGGTATAATTTATTCTAATGGAATTGTTCAATTTGACCAAAAAGGACTAAAGTTTGAATTCTTCTTATTTTGAAAGAAATAAAGCTTGAAATGAAAAAAGAGTTCAATGTGCTTTTTTCTTTTTCTTTTTATGAGTAAATGCATTTGTACGTTCGATTAAATCAAACTTGAAATTTCCAAAATATTTTTGTTTTATACCAAAAACGAGTTTTCTAAAAAAACACATATATACAATACCACACATTTTAACATAGAAAAGAGAAGACACAAATTTTAAGCAACAATACATCTTACTTTCCTCATAAAATTAATCTACTTTGTTGAATCTACCGTAGGCCAGGAGAAAACTCTGCACATTCAAGTTCAGCCATCTTCTCCTCCTCACAAAGTAAAACACCTTATCAATAAATAAATGTTCTCACTGCTCACATCCCCCAATTCCAAATTATTTGAACAAGAGCAAGATTTAAGTATAGTACTTAGTGTTATTTCTTAAATTCTCCTCTTAAAATTCTACCATATGAATTTTTTGTCATGAAATAAAGATGTATTTTTTAGTTGAGTAGCCACATGGCTAAATCTTAAGAAAACTTCAGATTTGTCCTTTGAGCAAATACTTGATTATTTTCTCATTTTTTATTTATTTATCAATGTATAGTAGCAATATGAAATCTTATTATAAATGGTGCTGTCTAGGACAATTCACTGACGCGATCACCAACTACACAACATCACGCACAATAATTTGACAAAACAAAAGTTCTCATTTTTCTTCTGCAGAGGCCTAATAGCCTTGCCCATGGATCCCATGTGCTTCCAAAGGACCAGAAAAGAAATTGCAAAATATTTTCCATCTTCAAAGAGAGCTGCAAATCTTCTATCGGCACAGGCAGCACTCTGAACTTGAGATTGCATGGCCCATCAATTTTGTGCTCTCTTGGCATATATTTATTGTAAGAAAAAAAGGCAAAAAGATAGGACCCATATAACAATACCATGTGCTCAAAACAGGGAACTTAAGACTACCCCATAACAAATCATGAAACGCATAAAATACATACCAAGTTTCCTGGCCAAGTTACCAAATATTCCTCCCGCAAACTTGATTTTCTGCCAAAGATCTAACCATCTGGTGCCTCTCATCCAAAATAAACCAACTTATGTGCCTCCAAATGTAGAGTTAGTGGCTAGGCTTAGTGCCTTGAAACAAATATGCATTGTCCAAAGCACCCCATATCAATTTTTTTTTTCTTTAGATAATAAATAGTGGGGGATGGGGGTGTGGAGTTCAAACCCCATATCAAATTATGCTAATGTTGATATATGGTATGGATGCTCTGGAATAACAGCAAGTAAACAAAAATTCCCAAAGAGAGAATTATATTAGGTATAAGATGCCTCAAATTCTTATAAAAAGTGTACAACAAAAAATTCTCTCTCCGAACTGAGTGCAGTGAAACTTGAAATGTCTACCTTGGTCTGGTTGAATAACAGACACCCAAAGAAGTAAAACAAACAGTCACAAAGTATACAGGAAATGTATTTATTGATCAACAAAAATAATAAAACCACAGTAACCTTCTTGGCTGACTTGGCACGTGGGTATCGGGTTGGGTTGGTGACTTGTACCATCGGATCATTCCTGCTCGTGCATGTGTGCAATTTTTTTGGGTAGATTACTTTTTTTTGGGAAGGGGATTGGTAAAAAACTAAAAAAGAGAGAAAAATGTGTGCCTAAACACATTTTTGTTTCATACAAGTCATTGAAAAGGCAACATTAATACCATTACCAATGAAGAGCAAAAGTAAACTATAGTAAAGCATAAAGCTACATATCTTTATTTATTTTTTGATGAGTACATAAAGCTATATATCTTCACATCACAAAAACTCAAACATACATAGGGCTAATTTTAAGTTGGGATGCTCAATCCGTCAGGTCAAACAGGTAATAGTTATTTTGTCACAGTCATTTTCCAGATTCCCAAAACAAAAAACCCACATAAATCTGAGCTACATCTACCATCTAGCAATCTTTCCAACATAAATGGACAAGGGTCCTGATCAGTAAGTTGGTACAATGTACAACTTAACAAAAATTCCTTCTAAATCTAGAGGCTAGAGGCTAGAGGCAGGAAATAGCATTACAAGATCAGCAATGAAGGTAATAAAAGCATTCACAGGGTAGAGAATTATCAATTTCTGGGGTTGGTGGTGAGGAGAAGAAAGCAATTAAAGAAAATTACACAAAAGCCACCAGAGATCCACCAGAGACTCTTAACCATCCATTTGTTTTCTTTGACAAAATTGTACTACAATTGTACACATTAATTAACAAATAACATATGAAAGACATCAAAAGTTCATACATGTTCAACGAAAGAAGCTTGCTACTAAATATTAATCTCAACCTAGTAAAGGAGAGCAACTTTGACCATTAGATTAAACCATGACATCAGATAGTAAATAAAGAACTACACTCATTAAGTCCATGTGTAGGAAGGGAAAAAAAACAAACATACTGGGTACAACCTACAAACATAGCTTAGAGATAACACAAATTAACTAACTGCAATTTAGCATCCTCCATTATCCTTTCTACACACCTGAAACAACCATACTACTTATGTTGATTAAATGATCAGGAACTCACCAAGGTGGGAGTTGGATCTCTAACAATCTAATAATAATTATCAGTACGATGGATAGAAGATTGGGTTACTTGAATCATAACGCTGTGACCTAAAATGGCTAATGTTATCCAACGTTGCCCCCAAAACTCTTCGACTGTATTCATAATTGTTGCCATTGAAATGTGATCCATACCCATTAGATTGATTAACTACACCTGGAGGGGCCGGCACTGTATTAAAAAGAAGCTCTTTTTCAGAACCAATCATTACATTTTTTGGGGTAGAAGGTCAAGCAAAGAAGGAATTAGTGAAAAGATGAGAACACATCACCTTGAGGATGATTAACTTGGTAAGCAGAAAAACCTGGCTCTGATAACCTTCCAGAGTGCTGAGACAATTCCATATTGTTAATTGGCACAGGGTGAGATCTTGATTTATGAGATGAATTTGGTGTGGGTGTGGTTGCCATTGGAGTTGAGGGCTTGTCTTGCCCAGATATCTGTTCACCATGTACCGATTGTCATAATCAAGAGCCTCAACCAAGATTGGGTTCTAAAATTCTTATTATCATTCAAAACTTCTACTTAATTAGGCTCAATTTTACAAGCTAATGTTGCAAAAGTCAGCCTACGCCAATCACTGAGAAGTGAGAACCCCACCATGAGCAAATTTGACTGCCATTTCATCAAATGTGCACCAATCAAACTAAATCTGACTAGGTTAATTGAGAAGGATTCTCAGCCATGATGGATTGCACACTAATTGAACACGAGCTTGACAGGTCAATTATTAAGGAAAAGAATTGAAGCCCATAAAAGAGCCAGGGAACTTAAGAAAGTAAGTAAACTAAATTGAAAGAGAATGAAATAAATCCTAGAAGAAAAACTATTTGAAGCTAAAATGGTACTCAACAAAGCACAGCAAGTAGAAACCATAGGTAAAACAGGAACGCACCGCAAATTTTAGTGTTCGATTGTAGAGGGACACAAGGCCAGAGAAAAGCCGGACAGCATAGTCTGCAACCTCTGCAGATTCATATTCTGCAAATGCAAAACCTTTAGGTTTATCTGTTTCCTTGTCTCGGGGAATGTACAAGTCTACCACCCGCCCTGCTTGAATCAATATATCATACAAGACCCTATCGCTCACCCTCTCATCCAGGTTACCTTTGTAAGAAAATGAATAATAACTGTGTTAGAACAAAGGCAAGAGAAGCCCCGCCTCACTAACAATTTTAATCAAATACGCTTTTTTCATATCAATTTTTTTTTATAGGTAGCTTCTTTCATATCAATGAACATATCAGAATAAAAAACCATACAAAAAGCAGGAAAAAGTTAAGTATATCACAGGCTTTAAGCTTTATTTGGTACATCTTCAAAAACTACAAGAATAAATACCTGCATTCCACCTGAAAACTTATGTATAGACAGCACTTACATTAACACTTAGATGATGCGCATGCACGTGGGATGAAATAATAACATAATTAAAGTGTGATAAACAGACAAATTAATTAATAACCAAAACAAACAAATTAATTAACTAATTAATTAAATAAAAGTGTTGTGTTGAAGCACATCAATACATATGATTCTGACCAGATATAACCCAACTAATGATATTCAATTGATAACAGAGAATCCATTAACTACAAATAATTTAAGGAAATAAATCAATAGCACATAGCTTTACTCTACAAACTCAAACAGAGCTCACTTTTCACACTCATACACAGAGATTTCTACACTGAACTTCATATCTAAAATCAAACAGTTTAAATGAAAACATAGAATAATGAACTAAAAGTTTCGAATTTTGGGACCCAGAAACCCAAAAATTGAAAAGCACTCAAATCAAACCAATTTTAGCAATTTGGTTTTCAAAAACCAAAAATCAAAATTTTTAAAGCTTTCTAACCAACCCAAGCAAAACAAAATTAACAAAATTCAATAAGGCTTTTCGGGGTGAAAAGGAATTCAAATGGAACTTACCAACGTAAACTTTGCAATCTGAGTTTCCTGACATGGTTAATGCACTTGGATTTGAATACGATGCGAAACCCTAGAACGAAACGACGCCGTAGAAGCACGAGATATTATTCTGAACTGGAAGCCTCTGAATCCAATAATTATAGTCTAGTCTCGTCTCGTCTAACTTGAACACGTCGTTTGAGATACATATATAAAGAAGGTAGGAATCACCGACATTGGATTTAGAGAGATTTAAATACAACCGTGTTGCAGCGTATAGGAAGCCAACACGTCGCGGGTTGACCAGGTTCTTGTTGTCTTTTTTATTTTTATTTTATTATTTTTTTTAATGATAATTGAGAAGGAGTAGCATCTGTATTTTTAGTTATGTTTTTCCTTTTTTTTGTTCTTTTTAAGGGCAAAGTTAATGGATGGACATTATTTTATGAAATATTTTTTTAAAACTTTTTAAGGGTGAAGAAAATTTTAATTTTTTCAACTTTTTATATTTTCAATAAAAGTAGTGTAATTTTTTTTTTAAAATTGTCTATTAATATTTAATAAATTACTTAAGGACACCGACCTTTTGTTTAACAATAAGATGGAGAAATTTAAATTTTAAAGCTTTATGATTTGTTGGGACACTATTTCTAAATAAAATATCTTAGTGAATTTTGTATTTGTGGCAACCTAGTGTCAATGGGCCAACTAAAACTCATCCTATTCCAACCCTCGCCGCTAGCAAGATGCTCGACTTGGCCCACATGGCCTCGGCCCAATAATTTTTTCAATTAAATAGTTACCACTTGTAAAGATACTTGTAAAGATAATGGTGATGGCAATTGACTAATTGGGTTGAAGCAATTATGCTGCAGTGCCAATATGTGAGGTGGTCTTAATGATCATGGATGCAGCGGGACTGTTATTGGATGATATGATAATTACCGTGTATGAAAGAAAATATGTTAATTGTATTAAGGAGAATTTCATTATAATTCATTCAAATAGTTTTCTATATCTTTCCCATAACTGTGCTCTTGCCATGTTCAAGTCCTAAATTATCCACATTCTCCATGCTACTTGTTGATTTTGTATGATAACATAGGTTGGCAACATATGCCATTCACCATAAAATCAGTGGCAGAGGCAATGAATTTCCAAAATAAATTACATTTTGCTTCTTCTAAAAGGCCTTTTATACATCCCAAGAGCTTCTTAACACAAGTTAAAACCATCTACATACAGGACATTTTATCTCTTTGCTTTGTTTTGTCTTTTCAGCTAGGGAAGAAATTAGTTTAGGAAATGCTAACCAAGCGTTACTCCTATACAACAGCTACTGCCAATTTATGCATAAACAAATTATGGCAAGTGGAACATGCAGGTCTAATATCACCTTAATAGAGACGATTTGATTTTTCAACTCAAGAAGCAAATTAAATTACAGCACACCTTTGGAGTTGCTGAGTCCACAGCAACTGTAGAACCTTTATGTTCATGAATTTCAGACATAAGCAAACCTACTGAAAAACAACCAGGTATTCTATGGGGTTAAATGGAAGACCAATTTGTGTGCAGACATGCACAATACAGAAAGACATCGTATTTCTGTACAAAGGAAGACGATGCTGATGGAATAAAAGCCATAAAGGAAATTGACGTGCTTGAACAATGAGTTTACAGATTTAGACCGATAAACTTAGAAGGCCACTTGAAATGTCGTTTATTTTGAATGGACACTATGAGGCAGGGGGAGCAGCATTCAAGGGTAATTCATTTTCTATTAGAATTTGTGTTACATGACCCTCCTCTTTTATGTATCTTCCTGGCCAAACAACAATTTAAACTAAATTGTTAAACCGTATGCTAATATATTGGTTGTTAATGGGAACAAGCATTTGAAGGAAAAGTTTTAAGTTTAGCGGCTAAAAGAAATTTTACTTTGCTTCTACTAAAATTTTAAGCCTTTATCTTTTCTGCATCCAAATAATCTCTTAAAAGTTAAAACTTTCACCTGCTGGGTTTTGCCTTTTTAGCTGGAGAAGAAATTAGATTTTGCAAATGCTAACCAAGCATTACTCCCATATAACAGCCACATCAACAGGTGGAACATACGGGTCTACCATCAACATAACATAAACTTGATTCAATTTTCAATACAAGAAGCAGATTAAATAATAGCACACCTTTGGAATTGCTAAGTCCACAACCGTAGAACCTTTGAAGTTCATATGATTCAGACATTATCCGGTATACTGAATCTGAAAACAGACCAGACAATACTATGAGGTAAAATGGAAGACCAATACAACAAATGATGAAGTTCCACAATTATAGATCTTCCAAATGACACCTTAAACACTATGTTTATAGTTTAGAATCTCTTGATTAACACTGAATTCTACAAATTCACTTGAACAAAAAACCATAATACAAAACTTTAAGACTCAAGCTCCACTTCCTGCATTTTCATGCATTACAAATCCAATTCCATGTTTTGTCACTGGATCCTGGAATGCAAGCAATTTCAAATTTCAATATTTGAATCTAAAAATAGTGAGAATGCAGTTCAATGTAGATTATACAAGCAAGAAACTCCAACAAAATAACATGTTAGATTACAAATAACTGGTCATTATTATAAACTAGACGCTAACCCGTGCGATGCACGGGGTAGTTAAATAAAAGGATAGTTATCCAACCTTATGTTAAAAGAAAAAACTAAAAGAAATCAGCGAGAGACTGATTTGCCCACCAAGAAAAAGAAAAAGGAAGAGAAGAGATTGAGAAAGAAAAAAACTTTGTAACATTATGTTAAAAGTTAAAAGAAAAAGATAAAATAATAAGTGAGAGACTTATTTGCCCACCCAAAAAAAGAAAAAAGAAAAACAAAAGTGTAATGTTTGAAACTAAAGCAACACTATCAAGAATTTCAATAAACACTGTTGCCACATTTGTCTCTATTTTAGGCATTTAATTTACACATAAGCCAATAGCAATAACTATCACAGTTGCTCAATGCTATGACAAATCTTGATCCAAGCATTCTCCTTCTAGAATGTTATATCTTTTCTTTAAACCTACAAGTCAACAACTTTAAGTAAGAAAGTTGTCAAAAGTGATTTCAAGTAAAAATCACATTTACACATAATCTAAGCAACCTAACTCACTTTAGGTCTTATAATTAAGCTCATGAAATCTTATAATTTCATCTTAAGATACAGCATCTTGCTCATTAAAAAAGTCGTATTCAACGCACAAAACTCCTGCTCATTAAAATTCATAATACATGTAGGTTGTGTCTTTTATATTTATGTGCTCTTACTATGTAGAAACCCAAAATAAAAAAGATCTTAGACTTTCTTGGATTTTGATATCTTATAATATTGCACATCATCAAACAACACCAACATAAAATGATGTTAATTCAATAAAGTGAACAAATCTGAAACAAAATCAATGCGTAAAACTCTAAGCATGCAAAAGAAATAAAAGCTTCAAAAGCGAAACTTAAAGCTTTTTGTCATATAAGGAAAATCAAAAATTCTCTTTTTAAATAGCCTACATTCCGTACATTTTATAATAATTGAAATAATAAAAAGAAAAGGGCTATATTAGGCTGATTCAGCTGCATGTTAGGAGGATATTCTTTGAAGTAATATAAGGCTTTACAATTCTGTCAATAGAATTCACACACACACACACACACACACACACACATATATATATATCACTTACCAATCAAAATCTTTTATGAGTGACTTTCTTCGAGAAAAGGATGTGATATACAGGGAGAAAACTTTAGAACCCAAATGGCTCTGGTTTGAAATAGACAAAAAAAATGTTCCCAAAGTCAAAGCTAATCTACGAAATTTGTAAAACCCAATCAAACACATTTGATTCAAGCATCTTCCCCAAAACTTTGAAAGGAATTAAGAAACAAAAGGGAAAAAACCAAAGTTCATAGTATTGATAAACTAAAGAAAATAATAATTTTCCATTTAAAAAAGGGGGTTGGGGGAAACAAAGTTCATAGTTAAAGAAAATAATAATCTACCATTGAAAAAAAAACAATTTCATAAGAAAACTTAAATAGCCACAATTTTCATGAATCAAATATTGTTGAAATCATAAATGGATAACAAACCAAATCCAATTTATTAAATTGTTTGAAGCTATAGGCGATAAGATTTCAGCCCTGTAATCGATAAATTTTGGTGAGAATCAATTCATGGATAGCAAATGTTTTGTCATTTGATGGTAGACTTCAACAAATCCAAACATCCAATAAGTGTTGTATTGTTGTTTGGTATTCACGTCTATTGGACCAACATGTTTTTTCTAGAACAAAGATAATCAAGCAAATTAAGAGCAAGTTTAATAGGTTTATGTGAAAAGGCATTGATTTCTCGGCTTCTAGTGCTAAGTTTTTTGGGAAGTGTCTAATTAGTTTAATCAATAATTTGACTAAGGTACATAAAAACAGATGATGTATTGACAACATATATTGAAAGAGACAAATATATTGAGGAATGGATCATTGATCTAAATGTAGAAAGAGGCATTATCAATAGTACTACCTTCATCCACCAATTCCTCACACTTGAATCACCTTTGACTAACTTGAAAGCCCATCCTTCAAGACTTGAAGTTTCCCATCTTTTGAACCTTGGTTGCTTCAAGAGGATTTTTTTTTTGAAACAGAGCTGTGTGAACGTTATTGACAACTATAATCAAACACATTGTAGGCAGTCCATTAATGAACAATCAAAATTGACAACTATAATCAAACACATTGTAGGCAATCCATTAATAAACAATTGAAACAATGATGTTAAAAGACTACCAGAGGCTTTTTGTAGGTATTTATACTGGGATTTTGGGGTTGTTGAACGCTGTTGGATGACCACCAGAGGTAGTCTGTGGTATTTACATTGGGATTTTGGGGCTGCCAAGTCTCTGATATTTCCTGCATATTTTTTTCTGGAGCATAAGCCACTGCATTGGAATATTCACAATAGATAGATAACACTATTGAAATAATTTCACCCAAAAAAAAATTCTTTTCAAATCAATTTTCAATAACCAAGGAGACCCATCAACGCATCCTCAACTGAAAATTATTTTACAATATCCATTTCATTTTATTTACAATTGGGATTTAGAGATACCTGAAGAAGAGATGGAGGAGGGAAGAGAAAGAGGTTGACATTAGAAAGCTGAAAGTCTGAATTTTTTAAATCGTATTTGGAAGAAAATGAAGTTGGCGGTAGAAAGCTGAGAGTCAGAAGTCTTGAAACTGTCATTGGAAGAGATAGAAGTAGGCGTTAGAAAGCTAAAAGGTTGAAGTATTGAAACTGTGAAAGACAGGTAGAGCAAAAGGCGGGGAGACAAAAAGCTGTTGGCGTTAAAGAGTAAATAATATTTGACTTGGGTTGAACGTAAGATACATGTATGCTTGGGCCTTATGGTGGACAACACTAACATAAGTTACATATAATTAAAGCCATAAAGATTGGGCTTTATGATGGAGATGGTGCTAGAAATTATTTTCTTTTTAAAAGTATTTTAAAATTAAGAGAAGTTTTAGAAAAACATATTTTGAAATTATAAGAGAAATTTAGAAAATAGAAGGGTAATGACATGGCTGCTGATGTGGCTCAACAGGAGCGAAGCAACATTAAATGCTACGCTTCAGCTTTTAGTATTATATAGATTAGTGTAAGTACTTATTAAACCTGAAAAGGAAATGTCAAAAACACCAATAACACTCTACTTTGTTAACTTGGCAAGGCCAAGTTTCTCAAAATCAAAACCCAGAAATGGAAATGTTAAGATAAAATGAAAATATTTGAAATTACAATTAAAGTTAAGAGAATTAGGCGACCATATATGCCTCAGGTGTAAGCATCTATAAGTGAACTATAGTTCATAAAGTAACTGCAACAATCATCAACAACCCATCCAATTTTAATTATTTTACAATCCTACAGAATTAATTAGTGATGCATGCGGCCCTTGAAGCATTTAGGTCTGCTAGATATTACTAATTTCACCAAAAGGTGCTGAATGTGATCAAGAATTTGATACCTGCCAAAATCATCATCTGTGACACTAAGAGGTTTTCTAGCAACAAAAACTCAAGTCCCACCTTGGAAGTTAATACCATTTTTTCCTGTTGAAAACAGTGAGTAAATGTTCTGTAAAGACAAGTGAAGAAGAGAGCTTTTCCCATGAACATATTGTAAAATTCAATTTCAAGAGTTTTAAATATATATAAATAATCAAGAGATTATCCCAAGAAGCTACAAATTATCCTGGCAAAATAATGGCAAGGGAAAAAGGCAACGTCTACCCCATGGAGTAAATAAGCATTAGTGCATTAACATTATTATCGTACAAGCAAATTGCTATAGCTATATAATGGAAAAACCAAATCAAATATGTCTTCAGCATATTTTTTTCTGATAAGTAAATAATTCATTGATTGAAAAAAGGTGCTACCCTGGTAAAGGGACTGCATACATAAGAGTATTACACAAAACAGAAAATAAAAGAAAATCACAAAAGCAAAAAATCAAAACTAGTAGAATACAAAACTGGTGAAAGCTCAAAGAATTCAGAAATTCTAGGAGGCCTGCAACAGATAATGAAGAAGGTGGTGAAGGCCAGTCATATAAGGGAAGTCATCAAATGGAGTTGGTAAAGGCTATGAACTGAAAATTTGAGCATTTCTTGATCTCCTATGAGGATGTCTAGGGATAAACAATTAACGAATTACGTTGTGATAATTCTGTTTTCCATGAGATAAAGAAACATATCAATGCAAATGATCATCACTTAGTACTGGTTTTTAGCATAGAAAGTTAAAAACATACTGAGCGGGCTTAATGGATTTATATTTCAAGCCGGCCATTGTAGATACAATCTGTCCAATCTATTGTAAAAAGTAGGTGGGTTCTGGCCAAGAACAGTGGACTCACTGCTGAGATGCTCTAGGGGGATTGTATGCCTTCATAGGTCTTGGTACTATTTTTGTTTTTGTGCCGTTTTCCTCACCTTCTATGATGTATTTTCCTTTGTTTCTCTTTGTATACAAAATAGAGGTCCACTTGAGGCTAGCTTTTCTTTAGCATTGCATCTTTTATACTATCTTTTAAATAAACAGTGTGTCATAGACTTAATATATTGTACAATTAGAAAATAAATAGAGAAAGTTCTTTGGTAAGAGGCACCGTATTGATCTTTGTAACAAATTGATCATGACAGATATCTATGAGCCAGCTTCAAGTGCATGGAGGAAGAATTTTTTTTTTTTTTTTTTTAATTTAACATAGGCTATACAGCTTCTTCCTCAAAAAGTCCTATGTTTGAAGATATTCAAGAGCTCCTCACAATATAAAATCAGAATCGTGAAAGTGAAGGTGAAGACATTAGCCAATACTTCATCATGTAGATATAAGTCTTAGCCCTTAATCTAAAGGATCAAGCAACATAATTTACAATTATTTGAAGTTCAATCAATTAATTTTCAATTTCAAAGCAGAAATAACTTTTGTCTACCAACGACCAAAGATGTTTTTACCTTTTTTTTTTTTTTTTTTTGGTGGCAACTAAACGTAAGTTAAAGATGGAAGTAAAACAGGCCAATCAAGTTTAAACACAAATGCATTGACTTAGTTTAATGCAAAGATAATTTAGCACAAATGACAAAACTAAGGTCATAGGTTCTTTACTCTTACGCAAATCAAATGATTGGATGGTTAAGACTGTAACTAAGGCTCTTTTATAGAGCTATGGGCAATTAATTCTGGGCAAGCTTTGTTGCAGAAAACAAAAGGACGAAACTTAAATAAATACTAGTAATCTCATTTGGTTGACTGAGGACTCCTGTAGTGAGGAGGCAACACAACTATAAGATCCATCTCTAAATACAACATGCCCAATCATCCAAATATACAGCCAATCGATTTTCTGTTTTTTTTTTTCTTTATAAAATTAAATCACAAGACAACGGGAACAGAAAGCTGTAAAACCAAAGATTTGGAACACAACACAAGAGGTAACATCAAGAGTGTAATTGATGGCATCCGGATGATATTCGTTACATCACCAGGTATGCTTTACAGAGCAGTATATGGTGTTGCAAGTAGTCTTAAGGCAAAAGTTTGTAGTATATTGGTGGCATCCTGATGATATTCTTTATACCAGGATGGAAGCTAGAGGGAATTTCAAATACTCTAGAATGAAGAGATATTTGTGTATTAGCTAGAATATTCCACTATCTGTTTTCCAAGTGAAGCCATTTTTTGTATGTGATGTCCTAGTAAGGGTCATGATATCATTAGGAAAAGTTAGAAAGTGTTTCTCTAGTTTAACAAAAGTTTTGTTCTGCTTCAAATTTGTGTGTATTATGACTAGTTGTTCTGTTGTTACTACAATGATGTTGTGTGTGGACCTGAACTGAGTGTTCTCTTAATTATATATTTTCATTCATCCAAAAGAAAAAAAAAACACCTGGTCCAAGATCATGTAGGTATGCAACTTGGAAATTTTGATTGTTAGAAAATTTGAATATAGGATAATGCCTAATTTTGGTACAAATTTCTATGAATTGTTAAACTCAGAAATTTTGGAAAAAAAATGAAAAAATTGGGTAGTGGTAGTGTAAGTTGAAGTTTCGCATGGGAATGTTACATCTAATCAAATCACAAAGAAAAGAGGAAATAAATGTGCTATTTTTATAAATCTATGACAGAAGACTATGGGGTGAATGACAAATTAACCATGAACTTAGATATGAAGAGCTCAAAAGTAATAAAAGCAGCAGTGCAAGCAGAGGAGAGGTTATTCTACATCGTGCTTTCCCCTGTCTTTAAGCATGGAATCAACGGAACACCAAAGCTAATTTGAATTCCATAATTTCCATACTACCTATCAAAACAAAGAAGAACTTCCTCATCACAGCTTCTAATTCTACCGGGTCTTGCTTTACCAGTACAATTTTGCTTATTTCTTTCTCTATTGTCAATCATCAGTTGACAAATGAAACCCAAATGATCAATGATAAGGGTTATCCTAAGGACATAAAGCTGACGAGCCTAGGGCTGACGACCCCAAGGTTGACGACCTCAACTCCTGGGCTACCTAAGGTTGACGACCTAAAACATACAGGAGACCTAAGGCTGACGACCTCCCACTACAAACCAACAAATATATAGCTGACGGGAACAGGCTGACGAGGTTAGTCTAGGCTCCGTCTACAACATTGCTTGACCAACACGCATACACATGATTCTTGAACGACACGTCTAATTAAGGAGACTCTTACAAGGACAAGGATTCTAGGAGATGCGTGGAATCCAAGTATCACTGTCCTAAAAGGAAAAGAGCTCCTTAGTCAAGGCATGGATTTTGGCCCAACGCTACTATAAATATCCTAAGACCCTCTCAAAGCAAGGTACGCACAAATAACTCAACTCTAGCACTCTAGTGTTGAAGAAAAAGATCTCTAACTTAACCTTCGGAGGGTCTTCAGCCGGTACCACACCGGTGTCCTTACTTAGGTCTTCACTCTTTTTGTTGTGCAGGTACGTCATTAGGAGCACGTGCGGACCGTGTAGCTTACTGACGATTTTGGGCATCATCAATCAAATAACGAACCCACGAAGTGACAAAGACCATACTCCTGCACTTGTGCAACCGCTAGCAATTGAAGCTTAGATGCAATTGTATTGATTCAAACATTCTAGAAATAATCCCACGCAATATGTAGGACAGCCACATCTGCGCACCTAGAAGGAACAACATGACACCCAAATGACAAATAAGACAATGAGAAGTTTCTAATTCCAAATTGTCAAGGATGATAGCTGGATGCTCATAGACTGAAAAAAAGAACATAGAAAACAGGGAAAAACAAATAAAGCAAAAGTTTCCTACTGACTGCTAAGGACATCAATAATGTGATTTTGACCAGCAAGAACACAACAAATGATATTCATTAGATGGTAGAGTAGCCATCTATTGCTAATATTCCAAATCCAAAGAAAATAATCAACAGAGCTAA
This sequence comes from Castanopsis chinensis, assembly GCA_032878915.1. Lineage (NCBI taxonomy): Eukaryota > Viridiplantae > Streptophyta > Magnoliopsida > Fagales > Fagaceae > Castanopsis > Castanopsis chinensis. The sequence continues at coordinate 3,005,227 of JAVQMG010000079.1, forward strand.
CTTGTCATACAGACACACACACACACATTAGGAAATCTAGACAAAATTTAGTCCTTAAATCAAATTGTTTAAATGAAAACAGAAAATAATGATATTTTGTAAGCTTGTTATAAGAAAAGCAAGTCGGACCTCAAGAACCTAATTCAACTGTTTCAGACCTATTTAAGGACAAACTCAGCATAAAATCCAAATACCTAAGAGCAAAAAATTCCACAGCTTTCCAATCAACCAAACAATAGGTGGTGTGGTGTGAAGTCAAAATAAAAAAATAAAAAAAAGAGAAAAGAAGGGTCCTTTAAGTTTTAAAATAGTTGTCCTACTTCTAAATGATAACATAGTTGCAATAGTTCTATTGTACACGACAAGAAAGCTTTGCAAAAAATTTATCTACTTTGCTACAATTTAACTTCACTTGGAAACAAAGGCCCAAATTTTCTTCATTCCATTTGATTTTACAACACTAGAGTACCATGCATCAATTGCATTCTCCTATGGAAAGTTGTAGTAAATACTATAAAAAGAGAGCAATAACAAAGAGTTCCAAAAATACCATCCAACACGATTGAACAAAAATGACTACCATACAATCAGTTCCACATGCCTTTTCGTCAGCTAGCAATGTGACAGTTTCTCCTTTCCAACAAAGTCCAAATACTTCTTCGTATCTAGCAAAAATGAGAAAACAAATTACCAAACTAAAAGAATTGGCAATGAATTTTCAAAAAGAAATACACAACTACAAACAATCTCACGTAAGCAAGGGCGGACCTATAGTAGGGTAGAGGGGGGCCATGCCCCCCCCCCCCCTACCCCATTAAAGAAAAAATGGTATACAAAAACTTAAGTTTGCCCTTAAATATATATATATATATATATATATATTTGTCTCTCCTCCTCTAAAATATTTAGATATTTACTTACAAGAAAAAAAATAAATAAATAAAATTCATGCCTCTTTAACTACAAAAAAAAAAAAAAATAAATAAATATAGACTAAACAAAAATCATGCACAAAATAAGAAACACTTATTTTGTATGTTATAGTTTGTTGATGTGTTTTATAATATGAAATGTTTAAGAAATACTTATTTTGTATGTAGTATTTTGTTGAATATGAAATAGATGTTAGTTTTTATTTTCATAATTTTTTTTTTGGTTTTAAGCTTTACCCCCCCTCCCACCCGGTATGAATCCTGGTTTCGTCCCTGCGTAAGAGGGAGAAAAGATGGTGACTTACTATAAAATCAAAGAGAAAAAAAGTTGATCAGCAGTGCAGATTCCATAAAAGCTATAACTTTTATTGAGATTCCTCTTCCTCACAATTAGAATAACCTCGTCCTTGCGTGTGTAAATTCCCAAACCAATTTTCAATTCATCAAGGTGCCATATCCATTTCAGGTGTGGTGGTTCCTTCTTATTAGGTCTAGCCCCTTCCCCATCAGAGTCATCACTGCTTCGCTTAATTTTGGTATCTTTTTCTGAATCCTCAAAACCATCCTCATCGTAAGGAGTGATGATGCAGTTGCTAGGCCCAGCCTTAGTTTGGTTTATTAGGTCTTCAATGTCTCACTCGGATACCATAAATTTATGGCCATATAGCGATCGGCCAGAAATTTCCATGCAGCCTCAGCAGTCTCAAGACAAGAAAAAAGATTATGAATGGAGGGAATAGAGGTATTGATAAACTAAGGCAAGATCTTACTCTGAATACTCTTTCATTCCTTTAGGCATTCTTCATGATCATCCACTGTAACAGCAATCTTGGAGGCATCTTCAATAGCTGTGGCTTTAGACTGAGGTTTTGGTACTGGCTTCAGAATTGAAATAGTCACATATCTCCATAGTTTACGACCCTTGAGAAAGACAATCATATTCTGAGACCATGCATGATATGCATGATAGCTAGTAGGACCATCCAACATAATGGTGATAGGACATATGATATCTCGTTCGTTTTGTTAAGCCATAATGAAAAAAATGACCAAAAAGTGGGATTTAGAGACCTCAAATGCAGAAACAAAGCCCAAAATCGAAATCTATGCTAAAAACTAAGCAAGACAAGTCCTATTGAAAATTTTTGACTTTGGTAAAAAAGTTAATGCAAAAGTCAACGATCAATAGTGATGGTCAACGGTCAAAGTCAACTGCTGACGTGTGTTGACGTAGGCAAATGACGTGAGATGATAACGTAAGCAGGATGATGTCAGCTTAGGTCTGATGTGGACAGACGCTGAGCGAGTGGTGTGTGAGGGAGCGTGGCAGCTCGAAGTCTGGCGCATGGAGTGTGTGTGCACTGCTGGTGGCGCGTGGTAGCACGTGGAGCGTGTGTTCGACAGTTAAAAACTTCAGGCAGTGTGGGCGAGTGTCACATCCTTTTCTGGTTGTTCTGTCACTCTATACCTTTGCTTTGGTAGTTGGATGAACAGAATGATGAGATCCGAGAGTTGCAGGGACTGTGGGCGTGACGGCGGTGACTCGCTTCTGACAGTAATTACTGGATGAAGGCGAGGGCAGTAGAAGTACGCCAGAGATTTCCACATGAACCAGAAAGTCAAAGGAATGTCTTTGATACCATGTTTACAATATAAAAAGAGAAAGACTGAATAATCTATATATTGATGTGTAAATAATAATGTACAACAGAGAGCGTTATATAGGCCAGGTATATGTACAATACAAGTAATATGAGTAAAATACAAGAACAGTATACTGAGCTAAGCTCAATGGGCTAATCTAGTCTAAGCTAAACACTAACATTCCATGAGATAAAGAAAAATATCAATGCAGATGATCATGACTTAGTACAAATTTTCAGCATACAAAGTTAGAAACATACTGATCTTAAACTCTTGGGCTTAATAGATTTACATTTCAAGCAGGCCATTGTGGATACACTCTGTACAATCTATTGTAAAAAGTAGTTGGGTTTTATGGCCAAGAGTAGTAGGCTCACTTTTGAGATGCTTTAGGGGGATTATACGCCTACAAAGGTCTTGGAACTATTTTTGTCTTTATGCTGTTTTCCTCACCTTTTATGATGTATTTTCATTGATTTCTTATTGTATCCAAAATGGAGGTCCACTTAAGGCTAACTTTTCTTTTGCATTGTATTTTTTATACTCTCTTTTAAATAAACTGTGTCATAGACTTAGTATATTGTACAATTAAAAAATTAATAGAGAAAGTTCTTTGGTCAGAGGCACCTTATTGACAGATTGGTCAAGAGCATGGACGAAGAATTTTATAAGTTAACATGGGCTATACAGTTTGTTCCATGAAAAGTCCGATGTTTGAAAGAAATTCAAGAGCTCCTCACAGTATAAAAACAAAATAGTGAAGGTGAAGACATTATGCAATACTTCATTGTGTTACATGCAGATCTAAGTCTTAACACTAAATCAGAAGGATCAAACGACATAATTTTGAATTATTTGAAGATTTTGTCTACCACCTGCCGAAGATTTTTTGCTTCTATTTTTTTCTTATGACTACTAAACATAAGTTAAAGAAAGAAATAAAAAGGGTTGGGAATAAAAAAAACAGGCCAATCAAGTTTAAAAACGTAAGCATTGATTTAGATGCAGAGATAATTTAGTACAAAACTAAGGTCATAGGTTCTTTACTCTTCTACAAATCATGTGATTGGATACTTAAGGCTGTAACTTGGGCTCTTACATTGAGCTATGGGCAGCTAATTCTAGGCAAGCTTTGTTGCATTTGGAATACAAGTTTGATATATTATTTTTGTGGTATTAATGGATGTCAATAGACAAGCAACAAACAAAAGGACGAAACTTAAATAAATACTAGTTATCTCATTTTGTTGACTGAGGAGGCAATACAACTATAAGATCCATCTCTAAATAATGACATGCCCAGTCATCCAAATATACAGCCAATCGATTTGCTTTCTCTTTTTTCCCTTTATAAAATTAAATCACAAGACAGTGGAAACAGAAAGCTATAAAACCAAAGATTTGGAATACAATACAAGAGGTACCATCAAGAGGGAGATCGATGACATCCTGATGACACTCTTAACATCACTAGGTTCTCTGACAAAGTAATATATGATGTTGTCTTAAGGCAAAATTTTCCAATGTATTAGTGTAGGGTCGGCCCAAGGCCTAGACAACTTAGTTCTAGGCCTAAAGCCTCCACCACAAAAAAATATTTACCCTTTACAAAAAAAGGCCCCCATCTCATTGTAAAATACCCAAAATTTTATAAAAAATATGAATTTTTTCAAATTGTTGTGCACTTTTTATTATTAGTGATGTTAGGGATATTACAAATTTTACTATAGATTTATAAACTGACATGTTACCAATCACAAAAAAGTATTTTAAATATTCATTAATTACATCATTGAAGCTCATCAATCACTGTTATAGTTACATTATATTGTGAATATTTTGTAATACCTTTAACATTTTCCTTTTTTATTTCTAACAAGACTTTAAAAAAAATTGCAAATGTGTTAGATCATCAATGATGATTAATCTCCCTTGATAGTTCGAAACTTTAATAATTGTAAACTAATCTACTACAAAGCCACACATCAATTAATATCATAGGTTATAAATGTAATTAACTATGTATCGTTATATATCCAATAATTGGTGGAATCCTAGTGATATTTTTTACATGAGGTATGGTTATAGAGCAGAATATGATGTTGCAAGTAGTCTTAAGGAAAAGTTTCAAGCGTATAGCAAGAAAAAAGCTATGTTTGGAATCCACTTAAGTCTAATCCTCTGCTTTCTATACAAAGCAAACTTCTTCCTATGGATATTGGAGAAGTAAATAGACCTCTTTGGGTTCCTGATAAGGGGAGCATTTATACCAGCTAAGAAACCTTGAATCCAATTCAATTGAGGTTTTCTGAGGTTTATTGGTGGAAAAACTCTGGTTTTTTATTGCCTTTTGCTAGACATGATTCATCACTTGGTTTGCTATAAGAAACAAATTATCCACTTTCCATAAATTGTTATAGTGGGGGTACAAAGGGATATTTTGGTGCATTTTGTAGGAGTTGCATAAAATGTCCAAACCATTTATCTTTTAAATGCAACTTGTCAAAATAATTGTGGAGGGAAGTTATGTAGAGATGCGTATATACTCTCCTCAAACAAATTGGAATAGGGTTATTGAATAAGGGGTGGAATGTTTAAATGGTAAAAGCCTAAAAGCTTCCACATGTCCAGACCATTTACCATTTATTGAGTCAGAGAAAAGCAAAATTCATGGAGGGAATATTTAAAGTGAGGATCAATTGTTGAAGAAAGAAGTTGGTGTAAGGATGGAAGCTAGAGGAAATTTCAAATGCTCTAGAATGAAGACATATCTGTGTAATAGCTGGAATATTCCATTATTTGCTTTCCAAGTGAGGCCAGGGAGTCCTATGTAGTAGTGTTGCTGTGTGACTGCATGTGATGTCCTTGTAAGAGTCAAGATGGCATAAGGAAAAGTTAGAAAGTGTTTCTTTAGTTTGACAAAAGTTTTTTTTTGGCTTCAAATTTGTCTGTATCATGTCTAATCGTTCTGTTGTTACTACAGTGATGCTGTGTGTGGCTCTAAACGAGTGTTCTCTTAACTATATATTTTCATTCATCCAAAAAAAATTAATATTTAAAAAAAAACCAGTCCAAGATTTTGTAGGTATGCAACTTTGGAAATTTTGATTAATAGGAAATTTAAATAAAGGAAAATACCTAATCAATAACTTACATGAGGTTTCCCATGGGAATGCTACAAGTCTTACATTTAATCAAATCACAAATAAAAGAGGAAATATATGTGCTACTTTTATAAATCTATGACAAAAGACCATGGGGTGGATGACATACCATGAACTTAGATATGAAGAGCTCAAAAGTAATGAAGGCAGCAGTGCAAGTAGAGGAGAGGTTATTCTTCAACTTGTTTTCCCTTGTTGTTAAGCATGGAATCAATGGAAGTTCTGAGCTTATGGGTTGAACTTCCTCATGACAGCTTCAAATTCTACTGGGTATTGCTTTACCATTACAATTTTGCTTATTTGTTTCTCTATTATCAACCATCAGTTGACAAATCTAACCCAAATTGTCAGATAAAGAACCCATGACGTGACAAAGCCCATACTTTTGCACAGTCAAGCTTGTGCAACCACTAGCAATTGAAGCTTCATTGCAATTGTATTGATTCAACCACTCTGGAAGTGACCCCACGCAATATGTAGGACAGCCACATCAATGCACCTAGATGGAACGACATGAGATCCAAACAACAAATAAGACATGAGAAGTTTCTAATTCCAAATTGTTAAGGGTGGTAACTGGATGCTCATAGACTGAACAAGAAGCACATACAAACATGGAAAAACACAAAAAGAAAAAGTTTCATACTGACTTCTGAGTACATGAATAATATGATTTTTGACCAGCAAGAACACAACGAATGGTATTCAATGGATGGCAGAGTAGCCATCTATTACTAATATTCCAAATCCAAAGATATAAATCAATATTATAGATTTACTCTATTAACTCAACAGAACTAACTTGTCATATAGAGACGCACATTAGGAGTTCTAGACATGATTTCTTCCTTAAATCAAATTGTCAAAATGAAAACAAAAAATAATGAAAATTTGTAAGTTTGTTATATTGGGACCCAGAAAAACAAGTTAGAACTTAGGAACTTAATTTAGTTGTTTCAAGCCTAGTTCAAGGACAAATTCAACACAAAATACAAATACCAAAAAGGAAAATTTCCACAGCTTTCCAATCAACTAAACAATGGGTGGTGTGGTGTGAATTCAAAATAACAAAGAGAAAAGAAGGGCCCTTTAAGTTTTAAAATAGTTGTCAGACTTCTAAATCATAAAATAGTTGCATTAGTTTTATTGTACACGACAAGAAAGCTTTGCAAATAATTTTATCTACTTTGTTGCAATTTAACTGCACTTGGAAACAGAGGCCCAAATTTTCTTCATTCCATTTGATTTTACATCACTAGAGTACCATGCATCTATTGCACTCTCCTATGGAAAGTTTTAGTAAATACTATAAAACGAAAGCAATAATAGAGAGTTCCAAATATACCATCCAACACAATTGAACAAAAATGACTACCGTACAATCAGTTCCACATGCTTTTTCATCAGCCAACAATGTGACAGTTTCTCCTTTTCAACAAAGTCCAAATAAATACTTCTTCATATCTAGTATGAGGTAGCTGGCAGAAATGAGGTAAAAAAATTACCAAACTAAAATGAACCTTGTCATAGAATAAAAAGAAAATAAATTCAATGAATTAAAAAAAAAAAGAAGAAATATACAACTACCAACAAGCTTCGTAAGAGGGAGAGAAGATATTGACTTACAAAAAGTCAAAGACAAGAAAGTTGATTAGCCAATTTCATCAAAGCTACCAATTTCACTAGGATTTCTCTTCCTTGCAATTAGAGTCACCTTGTTCTTGTGTGCTTGAATTCCCAAGCCAATTTCCCAAACGTGGAATTAATCTTTCAATCAGATTAGGGAGTCTTATCCTCTTTGGGTGTGGTTCGTCTACATCATTAGAGGTAGCTTCTCCATTAGGTCCAGCCCCTTCTTTATCAGAGTCATCACGGCTTCGCTTAATTTTGGTATCTTTTTCTGAATCCTTAAAACCATCCTCATCATAAGGAGTGATGATACAGTTGCTAGGCCCAGCCTGAGTTTGGTTTAGGTCTTCAATGTCTTGCTCAAATACCAAATGGGCCCCGCATTTCGTAACCTCCAATCCTGGACCGAAGGGTTCAAATTTAACTTCAATCTGGCTGAATCCGTTAGCATCGACTTGATTCAATATTTCTTTCCAGTCCTCTCCAAAGTATGTAGAGGGAAAATAATGCAACCAAAGCTGATATGATTCAATCTTATCAAATTCCTCGGATAAAATAACGAACATGCTTCCTATAGATCCACCAATGGAACATTGAATCTCATGCGTACCAATCCAATCTCCATAATCTTGAATATGAAGTTGGTGAAGTGGATGGTGCTTGCGGAATACAAAAACAGCGCACACAGCGATTCCCATAAATTTGTTACCTAATAAATCTGTGGGCACTTGTAGATTCACTAAACCCCCCACATTTTGATGGCTAAACCATTTTGGAATTTCACTCCCGGGAATCACGACATAGTAATCAGAACCATCTTGCTGACCCTGAAACATACAATTCATGATGCTTAGAACTTCACATGTGTGTGTGTGTGTGTGAGAGAGAGAGAGAGAGAGAGAACGAGAGAGACCTGGTGATTAATGATATGCCGTCTTAGCAATGTTGAAACTAGGTCACCGTGGCCTTGATTCTTGATCAATTTGTCACAATTGAGAAGACAAAAGTTTGGCCGAAAATCATATTCTGGTCTTAACGATAATGTTTCCAGTGAGGTACATTGTGTTGCAACAATAAAGCCAATATTTATTGGAAGCATGGGCAACATTCGAAGATGAGTGCAACCACCCATAAAAAGAGCTCTCAGATTAGATAGTTGAATGATACTTTCAGGAAGGCAAACAAAATTATTTCCACTTAGATCTAAACTTTTTAAAGATGACAAGCACCCAAGAACATTAGGAATTGTCCGAACATTGCAATAACTTAGATCAAGTTTGGTCAAAGTGCATAAGCCTATTAAAGAACGCTCTAGCATGCTCATGGGATCTAGACTTCTTCTAGGTTGCATCAAAGGGAATCTTGTGAGCTTATTAGATGATAGCCCAACGCATCTGGAGAGAGATAGTACTTTGAGATTTTTTAAGTGAATAATGGAAGAAGGTAAGCCCGTTATAGCAGTCCCACTCAAGTCTAACTCCTCCAAACTTTCGATTTTCCCAAAATTTTTAGGCAATTCATCAAGTTTTGAGCAACCAGATAAATTGAGAGTTTTTAGAGACATCAAACTACAAATTGCAATAGGTAGACTTGAAAGGTTTTTGCAATCTTTTATAGCAATCTCACTCAAACAAAGTTTTGACAAATGTGACATATTTTCCACAATATCTGGAAACTTCTTTAGTTTTGAACAACCACTAAGATTGAAAAATTCAAGAGCTTCCAAGTTGATCTTGTGAGGAAGGCTTTCGAGACATTTACAACCATTCAAATCCAATCGAATAAGCCTTTTGAGATTTCCAAGAGATGCATGTATCTTATAGAGTCTTGTACAACGTTGGAGGATCAATTGCTTAAGATTTGGGACTCTACTAAGGTCCGGGATCTCAATCAAGTTTTGAGAATCACTGAGGTCAATTAGTTTTAACTCATTTAAAATCTGTTATAAACCAAGAAATAGTTAGACAAACTCATGCCTTAATGAAAATGAAGGAAAAACACATTTGCATAAGTGAAAATCTTACCATAATTCCTTTCCATAGTTGTTTGATGTCACTGTAATGCATTCTTAGTTCAACAAGTTTGTTTAGTTGGAAACTGGTTGGCATGGATTCTAAAGGATATCCACACCAATCTAATATGCGTAACTCGTTAGAAAGATAATTGAGACCTTGTGGAAGTTGGATAGGACCTCCAATGCGATCTTGTGGAGGACACACATAACCGATTTTAAGAAATCTCAAAATTTTCATCTTTGAGAAGGCTTCAGCACTTAAGCGTTCCTTTGCTTCAATAGGCATGTTTAGCATTATGCCTTTAATTACCTTTGTTCCCTAGTAACCAAAAACAATGAAATTAGAAAAATTTTAGAAGAATTTGAAAGAACAAATATACTTTTTGAAATTCAAGTTTAAACTTGTCAACTTACAGCATTACTTGTCAATACATGCAGGACATCCTTATAACTCCATAACCTACTGCGTTTACTAGGCTCTTCAGGGGATTCACGACGAACAATGTCTTGACCCATTTCTTTAAGCAAATCATGCATCCCAAGAGCTCCATTTGAAGCAATGGTTATTAGAGATTTGTCCTGAAGAACATCAATATCGTAGGTATAGTGACCTAAACTTTCTAGAGTATCTCTTATGCAATAGTTGTCCATTCCTTTAAAGAGACATGCAATATCTAAGAACAAATCTCTTTGTGTATCGTCAAGCCCAACAACACTCATTTCAAGTACATCCATAATGGCTCTATTAGGTTTTGCTTCTAATTTATCTCGAGCACTCCTCCATGCATCAAGTGTTTTACCAAACAATGAAGAACCTAAAACTCTAAGAGCTAAAGGAAGGCCGTTAGCGTAACTCACAAAATTTATAGACAAATTCATATAATTTTTTTCAGGATGAGGTTTCTTAAAAGCCTTCAAACTAAAAAGCTCCAAAGCTTCATCATCATTCAACCCCTTAGCTATATGTATATCAATTACCCCATCCCAGTACCTGTTCAACAAATGACTATCTCTACTTGTAACAATGATTACACTCCCTGGTCCAAACCAATCCTTCCCAGCTAAGGCTTTTAGTTGTTCATCATCATTCACATCATCAAGAACAATAAGAACCTTCTTATTGCAGAGTCTTTTCCTTAGAATTTTCTTTCCCTCTTCAACATCCAAAATATTTTTTTTTGTTCCCATCTTAGAAAGAATATTTTTTTGTAAAGAAACTAGGTGTCGACTTTCAGACTCTTCTCTAACATCAGCAATAAAGCTGCTAGCTTCAAAGTCATGAAAAATTCTATTATAAATTTCTCGGGCAAGAGTTGTTTTACCAATTCCACCCATTCCACAAATCCCAACTAAGCGGACACAATTCAACCTTTCACCCAACCATAAATCCAACATTTCCTTCACACGGGAGTCCATTCCAACGAGGTGCTCAGAAACAGATGGGACTTCACGATCCAACTCACTATTTATTCTTTGAATGATTCTTTTAATAACTTCTGATTCAGAACTGCAACGAATATAGCAGAACAACAATTTCGATGAGGCAGAGCTAGATACATTAATTTAAAGACAAAATATTCAGCAAACATACAATTTGAGCTTCGTTTAGAAAAAAAAAAAAAGAAAAAAGAAAAAAGAAAAAAAGAAGTGGAACTCTATAAGTGTATAGTATGTACGTGGTACAAACAATATATGCATGAGATGTTGTTCAACTAAAGTCCAATTTGAGCTTGTAATTTCCTAGATTTGTCATATACAGGGGGTAAAGTAAAAGCAAGATGTCACATGGCAAAGTAAAGAAAGTAACGATAAGATAATTCATGAATCTATATCTACATATCTAAAAACTGAAGTGTAGCATTTATTATTGCTACGTTCCAGTTAAGCCACATCAGCATCCATGTTATTACCCTATTTCTTTATAATTTTTTATAATTCTTTTTAACATTTACTCATTTTTTAAATATCTACACTTTCTCCCACCCATACCTTTTCATCTCCCTACTACCCTCTACATTAATATCACTCTTCATCTTTCCCTTATTTTGTCTCTTCTTATTCACACCATTTTACTATTAATTTGTCACTCTCTTCCATTCTTTGCATAGTTTTCCGCCACAAAAACAAAGGTTCTCTCCCTCTCTCTCTCTCTCTCTCTCTCTCTCTCGATTTATTTATTTTTATTTTTCTTGTATCTCGGCTTTAGGTTGATAAATTTTTGTATTATTTAGAACTCTACTTTTGGTTGATGCGATTTAATTTTGTATTTTAAGTTTTTTTTGGTTCTCTTTGATTGTTGATCTACTCTAATCGATTATTTTTTTTTTAAAATAATCCTAATACATTAATTTAGTACAATAACAACCTTCATATCTAACTATGTTTTAATTTTAATCATTTATCATGAAAAAATGTGGAAAATACTCAAATTGAAGGAATTCCTCTACAATTCAAGGAGCAAATACCACTTGAAAAAAGATTTTTTTAAAAAGAAGAAAGATGAAGCAAATAATATCCTTGGAATGGGAGTCAAATGATCAAGTACTCTAATTTTTTTTTTTCAATGACATTACACCAATAACATATTTAGTTTTCAATAAACTTAACAAAATTTTTTTTTTCTTTTATATTGTAGGAAACTGTATTCACATGCCTTGCAACAACAAAAAATATTGGAACAAACTTTGGATGGTACTATATCGGATGCCCAATGTGCAAATCTGAAAATGATTTTTGGTGCAACCATTGCAAAAGTTACTCTGATTTTCCAATTCCAAGGTAAAAATAAATTATCAATTTTGCAATCATACAATATATATATATATATATATATATATATAAAATAGATATTATAAAAATAAGTTACATCTTGATGTAAAAAAATTAATAGAAAAAATAATTACATGGAGAATAAGCTCATTTCATTTTTTTCCCCCTTTATTTGTTTCCCCATGTAGGATACAACCGTTTAGTCTACCCATTATATATATTTTTTTTCTTTCTACTCCATAACCAAAATAAATAAAAGCTCTCTTTAATGCCTCTACAATTTTCACCTTACCTTATGCGGTAACACCTCCAACTCTCTCACTCTCTCTCTCTCTCTCTCTCTCTCTCTCTCATAGAGATCAACAGTCAACACTTTCACATATATGTGAAATAAATATATTAAATTTTATAAAAGTAATGGGATGCAATCAATTGTCAACACTTTCACATGAATGCCAAATAAATATATTAAATATTTTTAAAAGCAATGGGATCAGTTACAAGATGAGGGAAAAAGGGAAAAATAGTTACATGGACATGCTTGGATAAAAAAATGCACTTTCACAGTTGAGCCTAAACCTATTGTCTAAAAGATAATTCAGCATATGAAAAAACAAATTGAGCAGAGAAGGCAATAGCATTGATGAAGCCATTTAATTTCTCCATGCAATGGAAGTTGAGAAGTCATAAACTCTATAGTATAAAATCACTATCACCAACCTCTTTAGTATTCTAGATGATAAAGGTTGAAGTGGAGCACAAATTGCAAATTACCCTTTAAATCCTGGTTGAACAGTACTCAGGATTGTAAGAGTTTTTGTCTTTGCCTCTCTCTGGTAGGACTACCATTCTTTTACCAAAGTAGACGAGGATTACAATATATGAATTTGTCTTGAACATTGATACAAGTACTCTTTTATCAAATTTAATTGTTTTCCTTTTTCCTTTTAAGTTTTTTTTTTTTTTTTTTTTGGAGAAAGATTCTCCTTTTAAGTTATACTATTAACATATGAACATTTTTTTTTGATGAAAATTAAAATATGATCATTGATAGTTTTAGTGACATGTAATGTATATTGTGATATTGATATGGGTGTTTTTTATGAGCCTCCAAGAATTGGCCCTACGCTATGGGAATAGGCAAATGCCCAACAAATATAAATGCAAATGCAAAAGATTGGTGTCGCTTCATTTTTGTTAGCAATGCACTTTCTTAATTTATTGTTTGAATTTTAAATCTTTATAGTTTAAACATTAAGGTCATATGGTGATTTGCTCATCACGTGTTTGATGTTTTATTTATACATATTTGTTTATAGACAAATACCATAACTCAGGCTTTATAATACTTTTGTGCAAAATTGACACCGTCAATTGATGGCCGTGATTTTTGGTTCATGAGCTTTGGTTCATTAGATTGTCTACTTTTAAATAACAAGACTTCATGTTAGTTTCATAAGCAGCAACAACAACAACAACAACAATAATAATAGTAATAGTAAGTTGTGCGCTGTATTTATTTTGTTTGATAAGGATGATGAAAAAAAATTCAAACAATAGCACTAGAACAATCAAACAAATGTGCAACTGTAAGACCATACAATTAGCATATATGATTTTTCATATACTTTGACAAGGATATGCTAAATTATATTCAATATTTTATCAGATGAATGCAAATTTCAACCTACTGAATGAAAATAGGAAAGCTCATTGGAAAATCATTTGTGTTTAGGATGGGAGCTTAGATATAGGAATTCATATTGTGTCAAAAAAATCAAATAAAAGTATTTAATCTATTAATAATAAAACCTTTTTGGAAAATCAGAACTTATACAAGTTATACTACTCACATTCTTAACTTCTACTTACTTTGATTATCATTAAAATAACAAATAAATAAATAAAGTAGCAAAAGTTTTGACCCCCATGAGGTACATAAATCAAGGGTATCCAATTAAACACCAGCACTAATAAAAATAAACTGTAAAATATAGAAAAAAATAATGAATCACATCAATACCAGCCAGCAATTGTGACTACTACTATTCCATAAAATTTACTCATTTAAGCTGAAATATAAACTTCATTTTTTAACAATTAAAATATAATCTCAGCTCATTTTATTCAAAATTTAAATTCAACTACATCCTCCAAATCTATTAATGTATATATATTTTCTCTTAGAGAGAGAGAGAGAGAGAGAGAGAGAGAGAGAGAGAGAGAGAGAGAGAGAGAGATTTATGATAATAGTATATGTTTTTAATTATCTAAGGAAGTAGAATATATAGAGTTCCTGAATAACTTATAACTTAAAATCCAAATCCATAATAGAACTATACAATCAAAGCATGAACATACACATCAATTATTTTTTGAATTACTGCTTGAAATTTACACAATTTTTGGAAGCTCTTAAACTCAAATATATATATTTTTTTTAAATTCCACATAAAGTGTTCTTATGAGACATTACAGTGCATTATAAAAAACAATAAAAACAAACTAGCTACCTAAGATATGTCCTCTGGTAATAATATAAATTACATAAAAAATAAAGGAACCCAATTTAAATATCCCATTTTCTAACATTTCATTTCACCTTTTACTATGTGAAGGTAAAATAAATTATGTGGATATTAATAACTTTTCAGCTACTTCAAAATTATTAATAATTAATTTGTATAAGAGTTTTGATAGTTCAGATATATGTCTTTTTTTTTTTTTTTTTTACAATTTTTTTAAGGAAAGTGGCAAATAAATAGTTATGAAGAAGTAATTCAATTAAATAAAGAGAGGAAGAGTCGAAGAACTGGATATTAATGATTGTTTCAGTTGTTTCAATATTATTAATAATTGAATTATAAGAGACTTTTGATTGTTCATATATATATAGTCTGTTGAATTTTTAAGGAAGGTAGCAATTGAACAGGTATTGTAAAGTGAAAGACTATTTGGCGTGGGCTTTATTGAGGAGAACATTAAACATCAGCTATAATTGAAAAATATATTAAATATTATAAGACTTGGGCTTTATTGTGGAGGGTATATGGAAAGATTTTATGCACTTAATCGACAATGAAAAATTATTGCTAATAACTAGAGCAATCACTAATCCATAAAACACACACAACACTATAAATTACAATCCTAAACAACTTAAAAATTACAAGCTAAAAAACCTCATACAACTACACAATCACAAAATGAGTATACAACATGATCATAAATATTTTGTACAAGATCAAACTACAAGGGAAAAACAAATCCTTCTTCAAGACAACATAGAAGGGGACAAAAATGCAAAATTGGACTAGCAATTACACTGTTATGTGAATCAAATGATGAAAGAATACAACTACTATTATCGATTTTAAATCCACCAGATGGAAAAGAAAAATGCTCCAAAACTATTGACAAATCCTTCAACATACAAATTTTGGAACAAACACATTTTGCATCCCAAAAAACCAAGCATGCAAAAATATTGGAGTGGATCATTGGATTGTGAATGTCCATACCCTTATGGAAACAAGGAATTACATGTAACATGCAAAATGTGTTCAATTGACTTGAAAATGTATAAATTAGTCAACCAAGTATGGCAAAATTAATATTTCAAAAAAAAAAAATTCAATTCTTCTATAAAATTATCCTCATTTTGTTCCAAATCGTAATCTCCAATAAAACAAATATAGTTCCATGAACGAAGCTCCTGTCAGCATAAGTCCTATTATATATTGGTGATTTGTATATTACACAGTTTGAGGCGTAATAACATGACAAATATTAATAATAAAAAGGCAACCCTAAAAAAATTATCATGCGCAGTGCACAGGGCTACGACTAGTTAAAATAAAAAAAATAAAAACCATCATTCGAAAAGAAAAGAAAAGAAATTCTTACTTATCCTCTAGATGCCATCCAGAGAGATTGGCAACTTTTGTCAAGGCTGCTCTCCAAGTCTTCACATCATCAATCTTATCTTTGAATCGATTTTCATGTTTTGCAAAAGCTTCCGCAAAAGACCCTCTTTGATTCCTGACATCACTAGGATCCACATAGTGGAACACAGGAAGGACTATCAGCTTCTTCTTGTCCATGCACTCGACAATCTTTGCTAGTTCAATCAAACACCAACTCGACGAAGCGTATTGTTTGGATAGAACGACAACAGCAATTTTCGATTCATCTATTGCTCTCAGGAGCCCTAAGTCAATCTTTGTTCCTTGCTCGAGCCTTTCATCATCCCTAAATGTGAATATGCCTTCTTGCTTCAACCTATCGTATAGATGGTCTGTGAAATTGTTGCGGGTGTCAGTGCCTCTGAAACTGAGAAACACGTCGTATTCGTATTTGCATCCACGGGTAGAAGAAGGAGGAATAGATGAGGAGGAGGAGGAGGCGTTTTCTATGGCCAGTAAAGTCATTGAAATATGCTAGAGATATGTATTAAAAATATATTAAACTAGTTCTTTGAAGAATTTAACACAAAAGAAAATGTAGATTGAAGAAGAAGAAAGCAAATTTGAGCTGGATTTTAATTTCAAGAAGTGGAAAAGAAAAAAGGAGATGGATATACGGGCTTGAAAAAGTGAGTTCACAGGTTTTTAGGAAATTGCAGAGAAGAGTGGCCGAAAAGCTCAAAAAATTTTCTTTTGAAATAACGCTGGATTCATGAATCAGTTGCAATAAAAAGAGCCTTCATAATTAAGAAGGAACTGGGACGGTGTCTTGAGTTGAGTATTGGTAAGTGACAGAATGATTTCTTTATTTATTTATTTTTTTTGGTAAGGGACAGAATGATTGAGACTTGAGAGGAGCAGGCATTAAATTAAGGGTGTTAAGGAAATTTTTATACTTAATTGGAAAAGCTATGAAACTTTTTGAAGTTTTTTTTAATTATTAATGAAAAAATTTATTAAAATAAATTCTTAATGTATAGCTGAGAGCATACATTAATTGAACCTTTAAATTAAAGTGATCTTTGCGTAGTGCTAGTTAAATTCGTGACTAAGAGTCTTGTATTTTGATTCTCAAAAAAAAGAGTCTTGTATTTTAGCGTAAGAAATTTTCATTTTATTTTATATACTTAATTTTCAAAACACCAAATTACATTCTTCTTTTTTTCACAACATTTCATTAAAATAACATATTTTCTTAACTTTTTAAATTTTTTTATCTTTTTTCGCACACAACAACCATCATCCAATCTTTTCTTAAAAAATAAATAACTAAATAAAAAATAAACAGTGCCTGCGTAAATTTACACAGTTATCAAAGAAAACTTGTTAATTTACACAATTATACATGAACTGATGTGAGTTATTTTTAGGCAAAATTGTGTAAATTCTATACATTTTTCTATTATATATTAACTGATGTGAATGCTCTAACCATCCTATCAACGAAATAAGAAATAGACGTGGCAAAAATTTGGGTTGGGTTCATTCCGAGTAAAAAAAAAATGTCATTTTAAGTAAGTTAGGAATGGGTCGGGTCAATCAAGTTGCGGAGCGGGTTAGGATGACCCCTATTTTTTCAAATGATTTTTTTTTTTAAAAAGAAGAAAATGTATTTTTCATTTGTAAAGTAATGCAGCAAATTACTTGATGTAAAATGCATTATTTTGAATTCACCACTCATATAAAAAAATGTGTTCACCTAAAAAAATTAATATTTGTTCAATAATTTTAAAATTGTACACATTCCAACATTACTAACTAAAACAAAATTGCACAAAAGATAATTAAAACAAACAAAAAAGTTTCATTTTTATACAATACTATCATCCCAAAACACGAAACAAAATTACAAAAGCCTTAATGAATAACTAATTTGACAAAGAACAAAAATATATAAGAAATTTTTAATTTGGAAAACTAATTTTATAATCTAATATCAATTGTAGTTGGCACTTTATTTCAATTTAATTGTTTACTTTTTTAAATATAATTTTTTAATTATAAATATCATGTCATTGTTAAACAACACACACTTCAGAAAATATCATAATTTATTTTGAAAAGTCGCTTATTTTGCATATGAATTGTTAAAAAATAAAACTAAGTGTGAGTTTGGCAAAAAATATTTTTACCAACTTATTTTACTATTCAGCTTATTTTTGCTACTATCGATGACTCTCACTGCACTTTTTGGTATTATTCATGGGTCTTACTGTGCTATTTTAGCTAACTTTTACCTTTATCTACAGTATTTTTAGTAAAAAAAATTTCAATTTCAACAAAATAAGCAAATTCCAAACGGCCCATAAGCATCCATAATTTATGTTAATTTCATTGATATACTTTGGTTTCATTCTTTTCACACTTATGAATGTTTCTAAAAAAGTCATTAAATTTAAATATATATTTTTAACTCTATTATAATCAGATTATCTTGGCATATACTTTGTTATTTGATATTTAAGAAAATTTATTCATTACTAAATGCCTCAACCATTTATTCCTCAATTTATTTGCATGGCAGTTATGTAAAGGTTTTAATTTTTTTCCTTAGAGCCATCTAAACAATGTTAAATATATTTTTTTGAATATATGCCGTTATCCAAAATATGTTAAAAATTGATATTTTTATATTAAAAAATTAATAATAATAATAATAATAATAATGTCTATTATATATTGCCAATTAAGTTTGACTTTTGTATTGCAAAGATCACAAGTTACATCAAATAATAATTAAGCCAATAATGTCTTTATTTTATTCTATTTGTTTACCCCAATTATTTATTTAATTATTTCTAATTGGTTCGGGTTTCTATCGTCTCGTGTAACTCACATATGTAGTCTAGTTGCTATGGTTGAAAGTTGGAACCGCAGATTTATGAAATTGCTGGTTTTTTGCGAATGGGCAGTTGGGCACTATGAGACGGAGGGTCTGGCCTGCACAAGTCAACAATTCATTTTTCAATAGAGTTGGTGTGCAAGTAGCTCTCCTCCTCTTAAAAACTACTTAAAAACTAAGTATTGTTTGTTAATGGGAACTAGCATATGGAATTCTTCGTATGTGTGCATAGATTATACGCAAGCAAGTGGCCCTACTCCTCCAGCTGCTATTTCTTGAAAGCTTGATCCTATTTCTACTGTTAGAAAGCTGCTTTATAATTTATCACGACACTATTTGTAAAAACCAAAATTATCTTGGAAGAAAAGTATGTCATTGATTGCTTGGAAATTTCTAAACGTTGGATAGAGCTTATTTTATTTTTCTGACTTTCTTGTGAACGAGGTTTGATGTAGCACGTGTAGTCATTTCTTTATTGGAAATATAAATGTTTATTTTAGCGGTCACGTTAAAAACAAGACCTCAATTAAAAATTTAAAAGTAAATTTCCCTTCAATGCAGCGTACGTGTAAAAATTATAGTTGAAGTGGATGTCCGCTCCAGTTCTCGGGTGTCACCAAGGAAACATCGTAGCAATGAAGTAAGAAGAAGACTAGGAAGTCCTGCATACAAATTTAGGCTGTACCTTCTTAAAACTCCGCGTGGAGTAACGTTGGCTCATTCTTGAAGTTAGGTAAGAAACTAAGGAGAAAATGGGTTTTTGCTCATTTTTAGAAAAAAAAAAATCTAGCATTTTGTCCTATTTTTCAAACTAATTAAGGAAATGCTTCTGTTTTGAAACTTGATTTTATAAAAATCGAGTTTCAATTTACAACTTGATTTTTGGACAATCGAGTTATAACAAACTGAAAATTAAAAAAAAAAAATTCTGGAACTTTGTTACATGCAATTTTTTTTTTTAAGTTTGATCGCTCCATACCTTTAACTTTCAGGGAGTCCTATAGTGGCGTTTTAAATGGAACTCAAGTTTATCCATGCAAGTTTTTTTTTAAGTTTGATCACCCCATATCTATAGCTGTGTTCAGGAAGTCTTATAGTGACGTTTTAAAACCCTATAGCGGCATTTCAAATGGAACTTGAGCTCCGTGACCTCGAGTTTCATGCAAGGTTTTTTTTTTTTTTAATTAATTTTTTTTAAGTTTGATCATGTAGCTGCGTTTAGGGAGCCCTATAGTGGTGTTTTAAATGGAACTCAAGCTCCACGAACTTGAGTTCCATGAATTTTTTTTTTTTTTTTTTAGTTTGATCGCCCTATACTCGACTTTCTATAAATCGAGTTTCAAAACAGGGACATTTCTCTAATTAGCTTAGAAAATGAGGCAAAACGCTGGTTTTTTTGCACGAAAATGGCATTTGCCCATTTTGGCCAAAAAGCTAACACATAGTACGTCTTCCAGGTACCTTCCTTCTCCAACAACTATTTAGATTAAACATAATAGAGTATAATATATATATTGGTAGTTAAATGTTAATGGGATTTAGCATCATATGGAAGCATTCGCATGTGCATTGGTTAAGAAAAAGAAGAGACTGTTTGTGTTTGTGTGGTCGTGGAAGCAATTGGAAATATAGGAACTACTTATTAGGAAATTGCAGGTGTATTGCGAATGGGCACTATCACTATGAGACAGAGGGTCCGTCCTTCACAAATTAAGAATTCATGTTTTAATAGAGTTGGTGTGCAAGTAGCGGCCCTCCCTACATAAAACTAAATATTGGTTGTTACTGGGAACTAGCATATGGAATTCTTCGCATGAGCATAGATTATACTTAAGCAAGTGACCCTACCCATCCCGATACTATTTCATAGAAGATTGATTCTACTGTTAGAAATTATCTTAAGAGGGATTGGAGTAAGGAAGACTGAAAAATATATAGAACAACTATACCACAACAACAACAAAATTTTAGTCTCAAAATTTATACAAAAATATAAAACTTGGAGGCTTTGAATATTAATTAAGATTGCTTCCTGCTGTGTGCCACGTAGGATTCGTTGACTCCTCTCTCCCTTCTTCTTCGAAACCATTTCAGATCGCCAGCTTGTTGGTTTTCGGATTTAAAATTGTTGTTTTCACCTGACCAGTTATAAAGACAATGGCAGTGGCAATTGAGTAGATGCAATGCCAACATGTGGGTCGGTCTCAATGATCATGGAGGCAGCAGCACTGTTAGTAGATGATATGACAAGAACTTTTTTTTTTTTTTATATAACCAATATGACAACAACGTTGTACAAAAGAAAAGGGGTGGTATCAGAAACCAGTCACAAAGCATGGAGACAACTTATGTTATCCGACATTGATAACTTGAAATACCCAACAAATATGCAGCATATACCCAAGCTATGCCTAATAGTTTTTTTTTTTTTTTTTTTAATATTTTTTAAATCAGAAAAGATATTATTTCAAAACAAACAGTGTTACACAAGGCCCCAAAGGGCACTAAACAGCTTGTGAATGAGCAAGCCTTTGTAACACCAGATACAGAACAAAAGTACAGCAGTACAATCTTCAAGATTACACGAGGCCCCAAGGTACTATGATAATCTAAGCCACAACATGGCAAACACGGAGCATCACAGCACCCTAACACCAACAGGGTACCGAGAATAATACACAGCAGCAAACACAGACAGCCTAACGCAGCCTTCTACATAGAAAAGCAGGGTTAATGCCCCATTTACAACACAATATTCTGTTAGGCACTGAGTCAGTTGCTCTACTTTTGCTCTCCACTCTGCCTTTGACATCCCTTTGTTCCCTTTAAATCAAACAAAGCCGGGTTTTAATAGTTGTAAAAGACCCTTTTTTTTAATGGAACAAAGGGAGATATAGGCTACTCTTTGAGTATGCAATATGAAGTGCCGCAATTTTTTTTTTCTTTTTTTATATTGATTCATGTAGTATTTCTACATCTTTGCCATAAGTGTGTGCCTTTAATTTACAGATAATTTTATAAGAATAAAAATGCAATCATTGACCTTGTTTGATCTTTGGCTCTTGCCATGTCCAAGTCCTATTTTTCAGGATCTGCCTTGCTTGTTGATTCTGTATCATGTTGGTAGCCAATGTTCATAACAGGAGAAAACAGGTTGGCAGCAGATTTCACGGTATTCATAGTAAAATCAGTCTTCTGTCATAGTCATGGGCTATGGCCATTGCAGCAGTGGCAGTAGATTCCCGCTCCTGATAGAACAAATAGATAAATTTTGGCTGCAAAAAGCAATTACAATCTGCTGCTTATGAAATTTAAAACTTTAGCAGTTCTGCATCCAAATAACTTCTTAAAGCCATGGAAATGCTAACAACCACTACCAACATATAGCGACTACTGCCAATATATGCATACAAAAATTATTGCAAGTGGAACATGCAGGTCTACCATCACCTTTTTTTTTTTTTTTTTTTTTGGTGGGGTAAGGCCTATGATTACCTTAACAGAGACTTGATTCAATTTTCAATACAAGAATTAAATTAAACTATAGATTCTTTGGAGTTGCTAAGTCTGCAGCAACTGTAGAACCTTATGTTCATATGTTCCAGACACAAGCCAACCTACTGAATCTGAAAACAGACTAGGCAATACTGAGGTTAATAGAAGACCAATTTGTGTGCAGACATACACAATATAGTATACAACAAAGGATGAAGCTCTTCAATTGTCAACCTTCCAAGCAACACCTCAAACATTATACTTGTAGTTTTAAATCTGTTGATTAAAATAACATGTTCTAAAAATTCCCTTGAAGAAAACCAGAATACAAAAGCTTTAAGAGCCAAGCTGCACTTCCTGCACTTCATACATTACAAATCCAATTCAGTAGTGCTTTTGTCACCGGATCCTAAAATGCAAGCAGCTTCACATTTTAATCACATCTATGAGAACAGAAAGCTGTAAAACCAAAGATTTGGAACTCATTACAGGAGGTACCAAAAAGAGAGTAATCTATGTGAAGAAAAGTATTCTTTTAAGCTAGGAACAGAAATTTCCTATGGGGTAGCAACTTGAACCTCAGTTGTCCTTCCATTATGGGTATATTGAGCCACAACCATTTTGTGGTAGCATGATAGCATGATTATCAGATATGCTTCCTCTACCTACCTTGATTAAATTTCATTGTCCAGCAGCTCAACACCTAAGATTCTTCAGAGGAGCCAAATATGACAGCCAAATCCAAGAGAATGCCTTGCCCTGTGATCCTACAACCATAACAGAAACCAATTGGTCACCAAGTTGCAGAAACCCACCATCCAATATACAGTTAACTGGAAAACACAATGAATTTCTACAATCTTACGCATTATCGGATTAACACTAAAAGTGAGGTCAATGATTGCTCAATAAACCAATGCAAGTAGAATATTAGTCACCTGTTTAGTGAGAGAAGTAGAAACTTAGGTAATCATCAACCAGAAGTTCCCAATTGTATGGAAAAATTATACCAAAACTATAAAATTTTAAGTTCCAGCGGGGTAGGAGGGTAAAATTATATAGACAGTTAAGGCTCCTAACACAGAGAGAGAGAGAGAGAGAGAGAGAGAGAGAGAGAGAGAGAGAGAGAATTAACCACCAAAATAATTATCTTGCATGAACAGAGGACATATGCTGAACATAGAAACCAAGAATTAAATTGTTCTTAAGCAACAAATCTAGACTAGGTACTCTCAACAAATCTATAACGAGTTTTGATTCATTAAATATATATGGAACAAAAAGTACCAAATTTGGACTGCGAAAAAATTAAAGTGACAATAATAAGTAACATTATTATTAGAAAAGAAAATATTACTTTTATGTTGTAAATCCCATCGGGCAATACTAGCAACTTGTGTAAAAGCCGCTTCCTCACATGGCTTGTTGTGGAGCACATTTGATAGATAGTAACCTAAGGATTACAGTGATGAGCAATATAGTCCTGTGTTCGATTGTAGAGGGACACAAGGCCAGAGAAAAGCCAGACAGCATAGTCTGCAACCTCTGCAGATTCATATTCTGCAAATGCAAAACCTTTAGGTTTATCTGTTTCCTTGTCTCGGGGAATGTACAAGTCTACCACCCGCCCTGCTTGAATCAATATATCATACAAGACCCTATTGCTCACCCTCTCATCCAGATTACCTTTGTAAGAAAACGAATAATAACCACGTTAGAACAAAGGCAAGAGAAGCCACCCTCTCACTAACAATTTGAATCAAATACACTTTTTTCATATCAATTGTTTTTGATAGGTAGCATTTTTCATATCAATGAATGTATCAGAATAAAAAACCATACAAAAACAGGAAAAAAAAATTAAGTATATCACAGGCTTAATGCTTTATTTGGTACATCTTCAAAAACTACAAAAATAAACACCTGCATTCCACCCGAAAACTTATGTATAGACAGCACTTACATTAACACTTAGATGATGCGCACGCACGTGGGATGAAATAATAACATAATTAAAGTGTGATAAACAGACAAATGAATTAATAACCAAAACAAACAAATTAATTAATTAATTAAAAGTGTTGTGTTGAAGTACATCAATACATATGATTCTGACCAGATATAACACAACTAATGATATTCAATTGATAACAGAGAATCCATTAACTACAAATAATTTAAGGAAATAAATCAATAGCACATAGCTTTACTCTACAAACTCAAACAGAGCTCACTTTTCACACTCATACACAGAGATTTCTACACTGAACTTCATATCTAAAATCAAACAGTTTAAATGAAAACATAGAATAATGAACTAAAAGTTTCGAATTTTGGGACCCAGAAACCCAAAAATTGAAAAGCACTCAAATCAAACCAATTTTAGCAATTTGGTTTTCAAAAACCAAAAATCAAAATTTTTAAAGCTTTCTAACCAACCCAAGCAAAACAAAATTAACAAAATTCAATAAGGCTTTTCGGGGTGAAAAGGAATTCAAATGGAACTTACCAACGTAAACTTTGCAATCTGAGTTTCCTGACATGGTTAATGCACTTGGATTTGAATACGATGCGAAACCCTAGAACGAAACGACGCCGTAGAAGCACGAGATATTATTCTGAACTGGAAGCCTCTGAATCCAATAATTATAGTCTAGTCTCGTCTCGTCTAACTTGAACACGTCGTTTGAGATACATATATAACGAAGGTAGGAATCACCGACATTGGATTTAGAGAGATTTAAGTACAACCGTGTTGCAGCGTATAGGAGGTCAACACGTCGCGGGTTGTCCAGGTTCTTTTTGTCTTTTTATTTTTTATTTTTTTTATGATAATTGAGAAATTGTCATTTTTTTTAAATGATAATTGAGGAGTAGTATCTGTATTTTAGTTATGTTTTTCCTTTTTTTGTATTTTTAAGGGAAAAACCTTGGTGCGATGGTCACTCCACAGGTATAAATGCTTGTGGAGTGTGGAGGGCAAGGGTCAGGGTTCAAGTCTCCAGGAGGGAGCTTCACACACATTTACACTTAGATTTGGCTAGAGTAGAAATTCTATCTTGTATTCAAAAAAAAAAAAAAAAAAAAGGGAAAAATATCTACGTGGCAAACGGATTGCCTAATTGGCACATTAAAGCTTATGTGGCCAATAAAATATTAATCAAAAAATTTAAATTAACATTTAAAAATGCCACATAAGCATTTGAATGATCAAAAACTTCATGTCAGAAAAAAAAAAAAAAGTTTATTAAAAATTTATCAAACACATTAAAAAATAAAAAAACATAGAGTTAAAATTAACCCCTCATCTATTTTCTCAAACTTAGTGCATGTAGTTTTATGGGTAAATGTAAAATCTTTGATAATTCAAATCCTACAAAAATCCCAAATCCTAGCACCACCGACAACCTCTCCACCATGAGTCAATCAAGCTACAAGCATGGTTTTAAAACCCGGACTGGATTGATCGGTCTGACCAGTTCAACTAGGAACCGGTCCGGTTATGGCAAAAAACTGAAAATAGCTTAAAAACCGGTAAATAGTGAACACCGGCCAATTCAACTTAAGAACCGAAAACCAGCATGGTCAAATTGGTTACTAACTAGCTGGTCATTTTTTGTCATTTCCTAGCCTCAAACTACGTCGTTTTGGTCTAAAAACTAACCCTAAAGACTAAAGTCCTAAGTCCTAACACTCTCATACTCTTATCTTAGTTCTCACGCCTCTCATGTCTATCTCGCCTCTCTGCCTCGCCCTCTCCGCATCACTCTCACTCAACTCAAGCTCACTCTCTCTGCCTCTCTGAATATCACGCACGCCACACCCACGCCTCTCAAACATTTTTTTTTTTCCTTCTCATCCTCACAGGTCTAATCTAAACTCTGAAGTGCTGGGTTTTTTGATTCTTTTTTCCTTCTTATTCTCGGTCTCGCCCTCGCCTTCTAAAGTGCTTTGCTCTCTGCTTCTTGGCTTCATCAAGTAACATTCTTTTCTTTTGATTTTGATTACTTGATTTTGATTTTGATCATTTTCTTTTCTAGGTTCTTTTTTTTTTTTTTTTTTTTTTCATTTTTCTCGGCTTCATCTCAAATTCTCCATTTATGTTCTCAGCTTCATCAGGTAACATTCTTTTCTTTTGATTTTGATTACTTGATTTTGATCATTTTCTTTTCTAGGTTTTGTTTTGCTTTTGTTTTTGTTTTTTTTTTTCTTTTTTCATTTCTCTCGACTTCATCTCAGATTCTCCATTCATGTTCTCAGCTTCATCTCAGGTTCTTCGTTCCGTGATTTCACTGGTAAGTGGTAACTTCTATCTTTCAATTATTAGTTTACAAAGTATATTGTGGATTTTGTGTATGTTGGAATTTGTATAGATATGGACAATGAAGTGATTGAGGATGATGATGACATCAATTTGAAATCATTTGGTGATGAAGATGATGCTCCTCCTAGATTTAGAGATAAAAATCATCCTATTCAAGTTGAAGATGAAGAAGATGAGAATGAGGATGATGATAATGATGCTAGTGGTGGAGCATTGGGTTCACATGATGATATTGATTTCAAGTTTCTTCATAACAAATGAGGATTGGGTCTTATTACTTAGTAGTTGTTTGTTTGAAACTTTAAAACTTATTTGCTATTTAGATGTAATGAACTTATTTGTTATTTGCCATTTGAATGTAAATGTAATGACTAATGAACTTATTTATTTCGTTTTGTTGAAATTTGATTATGTTAAGGATGATTGTTTTGTAATGTTATTATGTTAAATTTTTTAAAAAGATGTCATATACTTATATACTTGTTTTTATTTTTTAAGAAAACATATTTATTACTATTGGTTTGTTAGTTTTAGTATATTAAAAAATTATTAATTATTTATATAATTTAAATAAATAATAATTAAATTATTTATGATGTCATTGGTTCGACCATTGGTTGAACCTCTATCTGACCATAAAACAGACAATTTGCTCATTTTTCGGTTTTTTCATCGTACCAGTTTTTAAAACCATGACTACAAGTAAATCCATCAAGCCACAGTTCTCAACCTGGCCAGCAATGCCCAGATCAGTCAACCCGAGATCTAAAAATCTGTGTCGCTACCATCCACGTCGTAGCTAACCTCATTTGTCATGGTCAAGATTGCCGCTCACATTGAGCCACATCAGCATCCATGTCATTATCTTTTTTCTTTCCAATTTTCCTATAATTGTTTTTTAACATATACTTTTTTCCAATAATTGCACTTTTTCCAACCTTTCTCATGTCTTTACCTTTTCATCTTCCTACTACCTGCAACCTTAATGTCACTATTCATCTTTCCATTCATTTTCCTTTATTTTGTCTCTTCATATTCACACTATCTTCTATAAATTTATTATTCTCTCTTCCATTTTTTGCATAGTTTTCCATCACCAAAAGTTTGTTTCTCTCTTTCTCTCTCTCTCTCTCTCTCTCTCTCTTCTCTCTCTCACACGCACACACACACACAAATTTTTGGAGTATAGTGTAAAACCAACCTCCTGCCCTTTTTATATTAGAAATTTCATGCCCAATCCGCACACCAGGTATTACCAAACAACATAGTATACTATAACATGGTGCAAGACACAAAGTAAGGAAGAAAATAAAATTTTTATCATCTTTCCAAAGTCAACAACAACCTCCACACCACACCCCAACACCGTTCTCCATACCACACCCAAACACTGACCTCTGCACCAAACCCCAAACATTGATCTCCATGCCACCACACTAATCTGCAACAAGAGAGAGAAGAAAAATAATGAGTGGGTGGTGGCTTGCCATGGCCGATGACAATGGGTCAGGCCATGGTGTGGTGGTTTTGGAGTTTTGAGTCTGAAGAGAGGAGAGCTAAATGACAGAGAGAATGAAGATAGAGAAAAGAAAAGAAATAATTAAAGAGAGAGGAGAAAGAAAGTTTGTTGGAGCTTTAATAAAAAGTTTGAGAGAGACAATTAAAAAATAGTTTTTAGAAATATCAGTCTTCTACAGTAGCATCATATAAATAAGATACGACTGTAGCACAATTGTAAAAAATTTTACAATTACAATATCGGGTAATGGCCTTTTTTGTGCTTTAATGGTAAAATAGACCAACATATGGCATGGCGGGTGTGAATGCTCTTACACCTATGACCTACCCATCTTCTTTGGTTGACACAAGCAAACAAAAGAAGCAAAGTGACATAAAAAAAAGTAAGAAATGTCATTCAAAGGTGCTGGAACCAAGATAACGTTTGGAAACAAAAGTTTAAAAGTTAAAAGCTTGATAAAAGAAAAAGAAGAAGTAGCAGCACTAGCAGATCAAGCGTAGCGTTTAATGTTGCTACTCTCACATTGCGCCACATCAGCTATCATGTCATTCTTTTTTTTTTTTTTTAAATATAATTTGTTTTAAAATTTTAAAATGGTTTTTAAAATTTTCTGCCTTATAAATCCCAGTCTTATAAATGCAGCCCACTACTTTTTTATTTACTTCCATTATCATAATATAATAAATCTAGTCTACTACTTATTTATTTACTTCCACCACATCATTACCTTGTTTCTTTCCAATTTTTCTCTAATTTTTTTAACATTTACTTATTTTTTTTAATACTTGCATGTACTCCAACCTTTCTCCCTCCCTTACCTTTTCATCTCTCCCCATTACCTTTTCATATCCCCACTACCATTAACTTTAATATCACTCTTCATCTTTCCTTTCATTTTCTCTTCTTATTCACACTATTTCACTATAAATTTGTCATTCTCTGCACAGTTTTTTCTCATACAAAAAGGTCATTTCTCTCTCTCTCTCTCTCTCTCTCTCTCTCTCTCTCTCTCTCTCTCTCTCTCTGTTGATTTTTTTATTTTACTTGCATCTCCGCTTTAGGTTTATAATTCTTAACTAATTTTCATAACTTTTTGGAATCAACGTTTGGTCTATATGATGTAATTGATAAATCTTTCTTGTAGAAAGGATATGATGGTGAAATACTTCAGTTCCCTAGGATTGCTTGTAGTTGTGTTTAGCCTTGTACCTATAGAACGCCAATGATGCCTAAAGTGTGCATGAAATCGAAGGCTATTGGGAAGAGAGATGGCCTCGTTGTTAAAGAAAATTTTGAGGTACTAATGCAACCTAAATTTGCTGCTGCTATTATTGAAGATGATGTAATTGTTACGGTTCATAGCAATTGACGATGCATGAAGTGTGCATGAAATTAAAGGCTATAGGGGAGAGATGGTCTCGTTGTTAAAGATTATTTTAAGTTACTAATGCAACCTGAAATTGCTGCTACTATCATTAAAGAGGATGTAATTATTACAGTTCATACCAACTGACCATGAATCATGTATATATCATGTATATGTTGTAAATGAAATACTAATATCACGTATATACTCTTGCAATCTGCACAATTAATCTCTTTGTTTATGTGTTTCAGTGTTTTTTGAATATAAAGGATGCCAACAATATTGATTTTATGGGAAAAGTTACATAAAATATTGAGATTTTTTTATATATATTAAAATCTACTAAAAATGCTTTTTAAATATTTAAAACCTTTCCATTTTTATATTACTGACGTGTTTAACACAAAAATATAAATAGATTATTGACCTTATATATTCATCTTTGGTGGTTTAACATTATATATAATTTTACCTTTACATATTTATCTACTTTAATTTATATGTTTATAACTAAATAATATTATCGATGAAGAATAAAAAAACCAAAAATAATGTCTATACATATCTATACTATATATAATAATGGAGTTTTGTAATAAATTTTATAAAGTTCTTTATGCACTACACCTTTAGCATCTTTTTTTTTTTTTTAATTTGCAATTCTTACTTTGTTCAACTTTTCATCTTCTTCAATTATTGTCTTTTTAGTTCAATAATTCATCCCCTCCAATAATTTTATTTTTTTTTAATTTTCATTTGATTTTCTTTAGATTTTAAAAAATTTTCCATTATATCTTTTTAAATTCACTAGTTTCACTTCATTCAACCTTTCATCTACTTCCACCATTTCTCTTCCATCTTAATTTTCATATAAATTTCTTCTTGCTTCATTTACACCTCTCTCCCCTATTTTTTCCAAGTTATCCACAACAAAAAGGTCAATACTCTCTTTCTTTCTCCAATTTTGTTTCTCTTTGTGTTGATTTTTTTTTTAATTGTTTCAACCACTTTTTTTTTTTTTTTTCTACTAATGGTTCTTTTTGTTATTGCTGTATTATTCTTATTATTTATTTATTTCCATCTCAATACTAGAAAAAAAAATGTAATTCAATTTTGGGATTTCATGATGAATGAATTTGAGTTTTCATGGTCTCAAAAATATTCAAATATGTTTTTTCTTTTTCAAAATTGATTTGAATTGAGCATTTGATCATGTTTGTTATAAATTGCTTTATGGTTGCCCTTCTCTAGATTGGAGGAATGTTACTTTCAATATGTTTGCCATAATGTTTTTTTTTTTTTTGTCTGATAATTAACTTTAATGTGATGTTTTTCATTTTGGTCTTTATTTTATAGTAAGCGTGTTATTCATTTTTATCAAAGATAAATCGTTATTGTTCTCCTTTTCCTATCATTTTATATG
This sequence comes from Castanopsis chinensis, assembly GCA_032878915.1. Classification (NCBI taxonomy): domain Eukaryota; kingdom Viridiplantae; phylum Streptophyta; class Magnoliopsida; order Fagales; family Fagaceae; genus Castanopsis; species Castanopsis chinensis. The sequence goes on from JAVQMG010000079.1 coordinate 3,036,313, forward strand.
TTGACCTAAATTTCATTTTTATCTTTGTTTTGTTTGTCAATTTCTTGACAGGTATCAACAATTAAGCTTTGCAATCACTAAAAGCTTTTTATTCTATTGAAGTTCATACCGATCAATTGGTAATTACTTTTTTCTTAGAACCTTTTGAAGGAAAGGGGAATAAATTTTTTGTTTTTCTTGAGTGGTGCTTGATAATTTGCTCTTTATGGTTCAACACACATTTGCTATATAAGATTTCTCTTTCCTTATAATAATAATTTGTTGTTTATTATTTAATTGGACTGTTTGGTGTTCCAGAAATTGTGGGCCAATGGAAGAGAAAACAAAGCAGAGTTTGAAGCTTAAATTTTATTTATATATATTTTTTGGTTGTATAGAAATTGGGGTGTAACTATTTAAATATTTTTATCTTAATTTTTTTAAATGAAACTCTAATTCTTCAAAGCACACCAACTTAAGTAGATTGTTGTGTTGTGGCTGGAATTTTTGTGTTTTGGACCTTAGTTGGCCTTTTTGGTTGACGAACAACTTTGGGGATTGTTTAGATTTTGAGAAATTGTTTGGGATTTTAGGAGTGAGGAAATTCAAAGAACTGAATTCTTTTGAAATTCCATTAGTATCTAGCTTTAAGCTAATTGTTTTACGAATGGAGAAACTAATTGGTTATTGATTCTTGAATATCTATCTATAATATTGTGTACATAAACAACATGCAAATTGCATGATAGCACAAACAAATCATCAATTACTAAAATATGCAGCGAAAATTAAATTAACAAGGTGATTTGTTTACAAATGAGGAAAACCAATAGGGCAAAAACCCCACTGGGTGATTTAAAGTCACCATTCCCGAAACTCCACTATTATCACAACAAGCGGTTACAAGTAAAGGAATCCCAGTACCTTACCAACTTACAGTTGAACCGGACTTGTTCTATAGTAACAGTTTCTCCTTTTGATGCACGACTCCCAGTACGTGACTAACCAATTGCACGAATTCCAGTACGCGACTTCAATTCACCAACTAGAGAGAGAGTGGTTCGCTTCAAAGTTCTTCAATTCATCCACATGATGAAGATCAAGAAGATGCTTGGTTACAAAACCCTACGATGCACATTACACAACAACTTCTTCACAAGAAAGATGAACTAGGGCATGAACTTTGTCTCGGATCACAAATTGCTTGAACAAGGATTTCTCAATTCTTGCACAACTTGTGTACACTTTAACGACCCTTAAAATAATCTCTTAATATGTCTAGGGTTAGAAGAAAAGAAGTCTCAAAGACACAAGTACGGATTGGGATCAAAATAGAACTTAGAATCTGTTTTCTTTAAATCTCGACAGCTAGAGGTGTCGATGAGCTGTTGAGAACCTGTCGAGCCTCGGGGTTGAAACAGTTTCTTTAAGTTCGATAGATGCATGTGTCGAGACTAGGTGTCGAGTTTTAATAACTTGCACTTTTCAGCTTGTTTCTTGGACAGACTTGATAACTTCAACACTTGATCTTGAAATACAGTTTCTTGAAACGTTAAACACATCCTAAATCTACCCAATTACAAATAAAGTGCGTTTTGTCAAAGGATAAGCCAATTACATAAAATAATGACATATGTTTAAAACAACTTGAACCACATATGTCCTAACAGTATTGGCAAGTGAGTGATTTGTATATAAACACGTTGATGAATGTGTGTAGTGGACATAAGTAGAATCAATGGCATGCGTTTGAGAATTTGGTCTTTGATGGAAATTAGTATAAGTGAGGGTCTATTAAATTTTTACCTCTTTATCTACCCACTATTCTCTACTTTACTATCTTTATCTTCCCACTACCATCTACTTTACTTTCATACTTGCTTCATCATTTTCTCTATATTATATTTTGGCTCTTCTTCTCCCCATTTTATTCTTATAAATTCGATATCATTTCTTCCATTCAATCCATATTTTCCCCACAAAAAAAAATTGTAAATACTATCTTTCTCCCTCTCTTGTGGATTTTTGTTCTTTCTTATAATTCTAATCAAAGTTGATGGTTTTTTATTTTTAAATATGTGTTTTGGTATTTTTTTTAATTTCCCATTACAGAGTCTTGTCTCTCCCTTTTAAAGTTTTGGTTGAATTTTGATTTGGGTTAATACTTATTTGATTTGCTACTTATTTGATTTGGGTTAATACTTAGTTTTTTAGAAATAGGAATTTGAGTTTATGTCAAAACACATTCTAGATTGCTATGAATTTGAATATACTTACCAATTTTGAGTAATAAATTATACAAAGTATGTCTTTTATTCCTTTTGTTTCATTTTAATTTTTGTTAAGATAAAATTTTAATTTTGTGATGAATTTTTATTATTATGATAATCTCATTATTCCTTAAGAGATTAAAAATTTGAATAATAAATTTGAAACTTCTAAAGTTTAGTTGTAAATCAAATATAACACACTACAACAGAAGTTAGAAAAATATAGTTCATCTTAAAAAAGTATTAATCAAACATGCAAAATATAATAGTATGATATATTTGTACTTTGTAGATATAAAAAGATGAAAAATACTTGTAGAAATTTTTTAAAAAATAAATAATATTTGAAGTAATTGTTAATTTTTATATTTTACACTCCATTACAAAATATTTATATATTCCTACGCATTACGTGGTCTGCGGCCAGTATCCTTTGAAAGTTTAAGAAAAATTCATGGAAAATCTTAACGCACATATACGATGGCTCTTATAATAATTTGCCTAGCATTGATGGCCTTGTTTCATTGATGACTTTCATGTGAACAAGGTTTGATTGTTTGATGTGGCATGTTAGAAGCAATTTTCCTAGACTAATTGAGCAACTTCTTGGAAAATAATGGTTAAAGGTGACTTTCTTGTGAACAATATTTGATATGGCATGTCATAAGCTATATTTATAGTCTAATTGAGTGATGGCTCTCTTCTTTATCTTTGTCACTTTCTCTTCTCTCTGTTCTCATTACTAAATTGTTTTTCTCCTCTCTCCTTTCTCACAGTATGGAAAAGTGGTTTTGATGTAGGACAAATTAGGAATTTGTCTATGTTTAGTTGCAGTGGATTTAGGGTTAGGAGAGAAGAAGAATTAGAGAGAAGTTAGAGGTATTTAAGGGTTGTGTGAACAATACCATGAACATTAACCTTAGAAAGAAAGGAGAGAAAGAAACAATAAGGCCAACGTATTTGTTACTCAAAACAGTAAATTTTATTAATCAACCCATTCTATTCTTTGAATAAATTGAGCATGATATATATATATATATATATATATATATATATATAAAGACTCTTACTTATACTAGTACTAGTAGTAATAGGATTCCTATTAGTATTAGGACTATAAATAGAACTTAATAAATACTAACTTGGACTCAAAGTAAATAAACCTAAGATACTTAGAATACCGTAGAAGATTCTAGACTCAACTAAATTACCAAAATACCCTTAATTTGCAGAATTTACAGATTTGCCCCTTCATATAAAATTGACCACAACTAAAAAAATAAAGGGCAAAGCTTGTGTCCAGTGAAAATATTCACTGGATTTCACTGGACACGTTCAGATTCGGACACGTGTCTAAGAGTGGACACGTGTCCATCATCCAACGTGTCCAGTTAAAACTTTCACTGGACACAAGCCACACCCAAAAATAAATACCCAAATTAAAAACTGTTTTAACCCAAAAAAACTCATACTTAGACCATTGAAAGGGCACGTCTTTCACTTCAATTGGACTTCACATGAGAACCCAATAAAATAATTCTTGAATAGGTGAATTTGCAAAGTAACGACATTTTAATCTTCCATGACTTCATCAGGTCCAAATAGTAACTTCCAAGGAAACAAATTTGAAAAATTCTAGGGACACACCTAATTGCATCCCAATTTCATAATTGTTAACTTGTGCAATTATAAGTGGACACTTTTTACCTACCCCACTTTTCATTGACCACTCATAATTGCACAAGTCTAAAAATTATGAAATTTGATGTGAGAATGTATGTCCATTAGCAACTTCATCAAATTTAGATGCAAAGGGCATACATGCTAAAGTGGAAACACAATAACAAATGCACAAGATGCAACATTAATCTGCACTCAAATGCCAATAGGCTAGTTAATCTTTCTCGTATAGGATGCAACTATGTTAATGCAAGATCAAAACCAAAATTATTTTAGAATTTATATTTTCAGATTTTTGTTTTTATCTCACAGGAAATTGGATAATTGTAAACTTTGATTTGGATAGGGATTAGATTGGAGATTAGATAGGGGTTAGTATTTGAGTTTAGTTAAGATTAATTTTCATTAGATGTTATCTTTTACTGTCTCTTTATTTCTTGGCAGCTCTAGGTCTATATAAGAGCCTAGGTTATTTGTATTGGAAGATAGACATGATTAATGAAGTTCAGATTGAATAACGCCTTAGGAAGTGCTGATTCTTCGGTTTATCTTTACTTTCCTTGTTACTTTTATTTTTGGCCTGCATCATATGCAGTGGCGACTCCAGGAATTTTGTCCAGGGTGTTCCTATTTCACTTTGAAAAAATATTGGGTCATTTCAATCTATTTCGGATGTTTCGGGACATTTCGGTAAATACTGGCTGAAATTCAAAATTTAGCAAGCATGAAATTTATACTTTAAAAAAAAAGAAAAAAAAATCTTACAACAAAAACAAATTTGCATTCTGTACACCAAAAAACCTCAAAAGGAAAAAAATTAAAAAAAAAATAAAACGAAAAGAAATTAATGAATAAAGGTACCGGTACAATAAACTATAAGTTTATTTGAAATATTAATAAAATTATTAATTATTGTTGTTTAGTTGTTTCATAAATTTTTTTGTCTTTTATAAACTATAATTTGTTGTATTGTTGTTTCATTAATTATTAAATTATTAATTGTTGTTTAGCCTAACATAATTTAATTTATTTGTCTTTTATAATGTATTAGTTAATTATATTATTAATTATTGGTGTTTAGTTGCTTCATTCATTTTTTTACTAACTATTAGGAGTCTAGCACACACTCCCTCGTGCGTTAGCACACACCTCATGTGTACACACACCCCAGCCTTTGCATGTCTTTTAGTTCAAAATTTGTTTGGCATAAAATTTTTGAGGGTGTTCCTGATATTGTTTGAGGGTATTCCTATTTTTTTTTTAAGGGTAAACAAATATAAAAAAAATTAAATTATTATATATAAAAAAAAAAAATTCAAGCCAGGGTGTTCCTAGGAACACCCTGGCTACTGAGTGGCGTCGCCACTGATCATATGTTCTTGGAAGTTTGGAATTCCTTGTTGAAGTTTGAAATTCCTTGAAACTCGTATATAATACTCTCATTATATAATTGCCTAGGGCTAATGGCCTCATTTTAATGGTGACTTTCATGTGAACAAGGTTTGATGTGTGGCACATCAGAAGCTATATTCCTGGTCTAAAGTGGGAAAAAAAATGACAAAAGAGGGATGAAATACGAAGGTGCTAAAGTGGGAAGCCAATGACAAATGCAACCATCAAGCATATTAAGAAATTATAGTGTTAAGCGCCCGGTCTAGGTGCATCTCTTTACTCCTCAAGACTAAAAATTGTTGCATCTACACAAAACAAATGTGAACGACTCCTGCTTTTATCATTTTGGATAATTCAAAAATTATTATTGATATGAAACACACCAATACAAACAGAAACACTTGAAACATTGAAACTTTAGCTAGTACACTACAACAAAGGCATCTGCCCTGACATAAACTCCTTTCTCAGCATGAAAACAGTGTTTTATTCCCCAACCCAGTTCTACACAGAGACGTGAGTCTTTAAACTAAACTACAACACCTGATTGGTGCTAATCATACCCAACATCTTGTTTTTACAAACAAAACAATCACAAACCCAGCTACTAGCAAACTTTTAACTAGAGGTCATGAAGGATGAAACAAGGCACAAACCAGTGACAACAAAGAACTCTGTTTAGGATAAAGTTGCGGCTACTTCCTTTAAACATCAACCTGAACTTGAAATTTTTTTCTCAAACTCTTCATATGCTTTCCTTTGTTTTGACCTCTCCAAGAATTCTTGAGTTTCTCTGAGATAATAAGGAATTTTTGAGGCTCTTTCCTTTGATATTCCGGCTACCCACATGAGTGCCTATTAGGCTGAAGCACATCCCAAAGCCGACAAGAGGGATATCATGATTACATCTAGGACACACCTATCATAGAAATGCGAGAATTCATGGAAGGAATACTTAAAGTAAGGAGCAGTTAAAGCAATGCAAGATTGGTGTAAGGATGGCAGCTAGAGGGAATTTCATAGACTCTAGCATGAATATATCTCTATGTGAAAGTTGGAATATTCCACTATCATTTCTCAAAATGAAGCCAGGGATTCTTGTGCAGTCATGCTGAATTGTTTCTTGCCACTGTGTTTCCTGCTACATCTATAATTTTTATGCTAGGTGCTGTTGTGATTGTATTTGGCATCCTAGTAAGTGTCAATATTGCAATCGGAAAATCCAAAAAAATTTTCTTTAAAGAGAGTTTTGCTCTGCTTCAAATACGTCTATATCATGTCTAGTTGTTCTGTTGTTGCTATTGTTATGCTGCATATGGCTTTGTACTGAGTGTTTTCTTAATAATATTTTTCATTCATCCAAAAAAAAAAAAAACTAGGCCCAAGTTCATGTAGGTATGCAATGTTGGAAAATTTGATCAACAAGAAAGCTAAATATAGGAAATACACAAGTTTGTTATACATGTCTGCTCACTGTTGAAGTATTCATCCACAAAAATTTTGAAAAAATCCGAATGAGGTAGTATTGATGTGACTTGTGAGTTGAAGTTACACCATGGGGAAGTAATATTTAATCAAATCACAAAGAAAAGAGGAAATAAATGAGGTATATGAAATAAACCTATGACAGAAAACTGGGGGATGGATGCATACCAGTAGCTTAGAAGGAAAAGCTCAAAAGTAATGAAGGTAGCAATGCAAGAGGATATTGTACATCTCGTTTTCCCTTGTCCTTAAGCATGGAATCAATGTGTAATCTAAGTCTTTTAGGCTGAACTTCTTCAACATAGCTTCTAAATCTAAAGAGTCTTGCTTCACAAACAATTTTGCTTATATCTTTCTCCATTATCAACCATCAATTGACAAATGAAACCCCAATTATCAGATAAAGAAGTCATGTAGCAGTGACAAAGCCCACACTTCTGCACATTCAAGCTTTGGCAGTTGCTAGCAATAGAAGCTTCCATGCAATTGTATTGATTCAACCAATCTGGACGTGATCCACACAATATATAGGACTGCTACATCAATGCACCTAGATGGAACCACTTGACATCAGTTTCCAAATGAAAATTAAGACGATGAGAAGTTTCTTGTTCAGAATTGTCAAGGATGGTAGTTGGATGATCGTAGTCTGATAAAGAAGTGCATTAAAAATATGATTTTGACAAGCAATAACCAAACAAATGATATAATTGATAGCATAGTATCCACATACTGCAAATATTCTAAAGAAAGAAATTAATATTATAGCTTTACTCTCTATTAACTCAACAGAGCTAACTTGTCATATAGATACATGCACATTAGGAGTTCCTTAAATCAAATTATTAAATTAAAAACAGCATTTAATGAGATTTTGGAAGTTTGTTCTATTGGGACCCAGAAAAACAAGTTAGAATTCAGGAACCTAATTCAACTGTTTCAGGCCTAATTTAAGGACAAACTCAGGACAAAATACAAATACCAAAAAGGATAATTTCCACAGCTTTCCAATCAACCAAGCAATGGGTGGTGTGGTGTGAAGTCAAAATAAAAAAAGAGAAAAGAAGGGTACTTTAAGTTTTAAAATAGTTGTCCTACTTCTAAATGATAAAATAGTTGCATTAGTTCTATTGTACACGACAAGAAAGCTTTGCAAATAATTTTATCTACTTTGCTGCAATTTAACTTCACTTGAAAATAGAGGCCCAAATTTTGTTCATTCCATTTGATTTTACAACACTAGAGTACCGTGCATCTATTGCATTCTCCTAATGAAAGTTGTAGTAAATGCTATAAAAAGAGAGCAATAACAGAAAGTTCCGAATATACCATCCAACACAGTTGAAAAAAAAATGACTACCATACAATCAGTTCCACATGCTTTTTCGTCAGCCAACAACATGACAGTTTCTCCTTTTCAACAAAGTCCAAATAAATACTTCTTCGTATCTAGTATGAGGTAGCTGGCAGAAATGAGAAAACAAATTACCAAACTAAAACGAACCTCATCATCGAATAAAAAGAAAATAAATTCAACGAATTTTAAAAAAGAAATATACAGCTACCAACAAGCTTCGTAAGAGGGAGAAAAGATATTGACTTACAAAAAGTCAAAGACAAGAAAGTTGATCAGCCAATTTCATCAAAGCTACCAATTTCACTGGGATTTCTCTTCCTCACAATCAGAGTCACCTTGTTCTTGTGTGCTTGAATTCCCAAGCCAATTTCCCAAACGTGGAAATAATCTTTCAATCAGATTAGGGAGTCTTATCCTTTTTGGGTGTGGTTTGTCTACATCATTAGAGGTAGCTTCTCCACTAGGTCCAGCCCCTTCCCCATCAGAGTCATCACGGCTTCGCTTAATTTTTGTATCTTTTTCTGAATCCTCAAAACCATCCTCATCATAAGGAGTGATGATGCAGTTGCTAGGCACATCCTTAGTTTGGTTTATTAGGTCTTCAATGTCTTGTTCGGATAGCAAATGCGCCCCGCATTTTGTAACCTCCAATCCTGGACCTTCGGGTTCAAATTTAACTTCAATATGGCTAAATCCATTAGTATCGACTTTATTTAGTATTTCTTTCCAGTCCGCTCCAAAGCACGTAGAGGGAAAATAATGCAGCCAAAACTGATACGATTCAATCTTGCCAAATTCATCGGATAAAATAAGGATCGCTCCTCCAAGGCCACCAACGGAACACCCAAGATAATGCGTACCTATCGTATCTCCATAATCTGGAATATGAAGTTGGTGAAGTGGATGATGCTTGCGGAATACAAAAACAGCACACACAGTAATTCCCATCAATTTGTTACCTAATAAATCTGAGGGCACCTGCAGATTCACTGAATCCCCCACATTCTGGTGGCTAAACCATTTTGGAATTTCATTCCCAGGAATCGCGACATGGTAACCAGAACCATCTTGTTGACCCTGAAACATACAATTCATGATGCTTAGAACTTCACATGTGAAAGAGAGGGAGAGAGGGAGAGAGATAGACAGACCTCTGTATTAATGATATAACGTCTTAGCATTGTTGAAACTAGGTCCCCGTAGCCTTGATTCTTGATCAATTTGTCGCAATTGAGAAGAAGAAAACTCGGCCGAAAATCGTATTTTGGTCTTAATGATAATGTTTCCAGTGAGGTACACTTTGTTGCATCAATATACTTAATATTTAATGGAAGCTTGGGTAACATTCGAAGATGAGTGCAACCACCCATATAAAGATATCTCAGATTAGATAATCGAATGATACTTTCAGGAAGGTAAACAAAATTATTTCCCCTTAGATTTAAAATTTCTAAAGATGACAAGTGCCCAAGATTATTAGGAATTGTCTGAACATTGCAATAACTTAGTTCAAGTGAGGTCAAAGAGCATAAGCCTATTAAAGAATGCTCTAGCATGCCCATGGGATTTGGACTTCTTCTAGGTTGCATTAAAGGAAACCTCGTGAGCTTGTTAGATGATAGCCCCATTCCATAGAGAAATAGTACTTTGAGATTTTTTAAGTGGACAACGGATGAAGGTAGGCCTGTTATAGCAGTTCCACTCAAGTTTAACACCTCCAAACCTTCGATTTTCCCCAAATTTTCTGGCAATTCATCAAGTTTTGAGCAGCCAAATAAATTGAGAGTTTTTAGAGACATCAAACTACAAATTGCAATAGGGAGACTTGAAAGGTTTTTGCAATCCGTTAGATCCAAATCTATAAGGCAAGTTGAGTGTATCACTAATAATGCTAGATCTTCTATAGCAGTCTCACTCAAATAAAGTTTCCACAAATGTGGCATATTTTCCACAATATATGGAAATTTCTTCAGTTTTGAACAACCATTAAGATTGAAAAATTCAAGAGCTTCCAAGTTGATCTTGTGAGGAAGGCTTTTGAGACATTTACAACCATTCAAATCCAATCGAATAAGCCTTTTAAGATCTCCAAGAGATGCATGTATCTTATAGAGTCTTGTACAACGTTGGAGAATCAATTGCTTAAGATTTGGGACTCCACTAAGGTCCGGGATCTCAACTAAGTTTTGAGAATCACTAATGTCAATGAGTTTTAACTCATTTAAATTCTGTTATAAAACAAAAAATAATTAGAAAAACTCATGCCTTAATGAAAATGAAGGAAAAACACATTTGCATAAGTGAAAATCTTACTATAATTCTTTTCCATAGTTGTTTGATGTCACTGTAACGCATTCTTAGTTCAACAAGTTTGTTTAGTTGGAAACTGGTTGGCATGGATTTTAAAGGAAATCCATGCCAATCTATTATGCGTAACTCATTAGAAAGATAACTGAGACCTTGTGGAAGTTGGATAGGACCTCCAATGAGGTCTTGTGGAGGATGCACATAACCAATTTTAAGAAATCTCAAATTTCTCATCTTTGAGAAGGCTTCAGGGCTCAAGCGTTCCTTTGCTTCAATAGGCATGTTTAGCATTATGCTTTTAACTACCTCTGTTCCCTAGTAACCAAAAACAATGATATTAGAAAAATTTTAGAAGAATTTGAAAGAACATATATACTTTTCTAAATTCAAGTTTAAACTTGTCAACTTACAGCATTACTTGTCAATACATGCAGGATATCCTCATAACTCCATAACCTACTACGTCTACCAGGCTCTTTAGGGGATTCACGACGAACAATGTCTTGACCCATTTCTTTAAGTAAATCATGCATCCCAAGAGCTCCATCCGAAGCAATGGTTATAAGAGATTTGTCTTGAAGAACACCAATATCGTAGGTATAGTGACCTAAACTTTCTAGAGTATCTCTTATGCAATAGTTGTCCACGTCTTTAAAGAGAAATGCAATATCTAAGAACAAATCTCTTTGTGTATCGTCAAGCCCAACAACACTCATTTCAAGTACATCCATAATGGCACTATTAGGTTTTGCTTCTAATTTATCTCGAGCACTTCTCCATTCATCAAGTGTTTTACCAAACAATGAAGAACCTAAAACTGTAAGAGCTAAAGGAAGGCCCTTAGCGTAACTCACAAAATTTATAGACAAATCCATATAATTTTCTTGAGGATGAGGTTTCCTAAAAGCCTTCAAACTAAAAAGCTCCAAAGCGTCATCATTATTCAACTCCTTAGCTGTATATATATAAAGCACCCCATCCCAATAACTATTCAACAAATGACTATCTCTACTTGTTACAATGATTATACTCCCTAGACCAAACCAATCCTTCCCAGCTAATGCTTTTAGTTGTTTGTCATCTCTCACATCATCAAGAACAATAAGAACCTTCTTATTGCAGAGTCTATTCCTTAGAATTTTCTTTCCCTCTTCAACATCTGAAATATTTTTTTCTGTTCCCATGAGGATCTTAGAAAGAAGATTGTTCTGTAAACAAACTAGACCTCGACTTTCAGACTCTTCTCTAACATTAGTAATAAAACTACTAGCTTCAAAGTTACGAAAAATTCTATTATAAATTTCTCGGGCAAGAGTTGTTTTACCGATTCCACCCATTCCACAAATCCCAACTAAGCGGACACAATTCAACCTTTCACCCAAGCATAAATCCAACATTTCCTTCACACGGGAGTCCATTCCAACGAGGTGCTCGGAAACAAATGGGACTTCACGATCCAACTCACTATTTATTCTTTGAATGATTTTTTTGATAACTTCTGATTCAGAACTGCAAAGAATATAGCAAAACAACAATTTCAATGAGGAAGAGCTAGATACATTAATTGAGAGACAAAATATTCAGCAAACATACAATCTAAGCTTCGTTTAGTAAAAAAAGAAAAAAGAAAAAATAGGAACTCTACAAGTGTGTATAGTATGTACGTGGTGCAAACAATATATGCATGCGATGTTGTTCAACCAAAGTCCAATTCGAGCTTATAAGTTCGTAGATTTGTCATATATAGGGGGCTAAGTAAAAGAAAGATGTCATGTGGCAAAGTAAAGAAAGTAATGATAAGAAAATTCAAGAATTAAAATAAAAAAATAAAAACCATCATTCGAAAGGAAAAGAAATTCTTACTTATCCTTTAGATGCCATCCAGAGAGATTGGCAACTTCTGTCAAGGCTGCACTCCAAGTCTTCACATCATCAATCATATCTTTGAATTGATTTTCAAGTTTTGCAAAAGCTTCCGCGAAAGGCCCTCTCTGATTCCTGACATCACTAGGATCCACATAGTGGAACACAGGAAGGACTAACAGCTTCTTATTGGTCATGCACTCAACAATCTTTGCTAGCTCAATCAAACACCAACTCGATGAAGCGTATTGTTTGGATAGAATGACAACAGCGATTTTCGATTCATTTATTGCTCTCGGGAGCCCTGAGTTAATATTTGTTCCTTGCTCGAGCCTTTCATCGTCCCTAAATGTGGAGATGCCTACTTGCTTCAACCTATTGTATAGATGGTCTGTAAAATTGTTGCGGGTGTCGGTGCCTCTGAAACTGAGAAACACGTCATATTTGCATCCAAGGGTAGAAGGAGGAATAGATGAGGAGGAGGAGGAGGCATTTTCTATGGCCAGAAAAGCCATCGGAAATATGCTAGAGATATGTATTAAAAATTTATTAAAATAGTTTTTTGAAGAATTTAACACACACCAGAAAATATAAGTTAGAGGAAGAAGAAAGCAAATTTGAGTTGGATTTTAATTTCAAGTAGTGGAAAAGAACAAAGGAGATGGATATACGTGCTTGAAAAGTGAGTTCATAGAATTTTGAAATAATGCTGGATTCATGAATCAGTTACAATAAAAAGTGTCTTTGTAATTAAGAAGGAACTGGGACGGGCTCTTGAGTTGAGTCCTTGGAAGTAACAGAATGATTGAGACTTGAAAGGGAGAGGCATTAAATTAAGGGTTTTAAGGAAATTTTTGTCGTAATTGACAAGCTATCAAAATTTTTAACAGCTTTTTTATTTATTGATGAAATTTTTTCTAAAATGAATTGTTAATGTATGCCGAATGTCTCCTCCTCCTCTTAAAAACTACTTAAAAACTAAGTATTGTTTGTTAATGGGAACTAGCATATGGAATTCTTCGTATGTGTGCATAGATTATACGTAAACAAGTGGCTCTACTGAGTCTACTCCTCTAGCCGCTATTTCTTAAAAGACTGATCCTATTATATGAGTCAATTTTGGCGGTGACAAGATTCTACCCTTAGAAAGCAGCCTTATCACGACACTATTTGTAAAATCCAAAATTATCTTGGAATTGAAAAGTATGTCATTGCATGGAAATTTTTGGATAGAGCTTATTTTCTTCTTCTGACTTTCTTGTGCACAAGGTTTGATGTAGCACGTGTAGTGACCAAGGAAACATCGTAGCAATGAAGGTAAGAAAAAGACTAGGAAGTCCTGCATGCAAATTTATAGGCTAATAAAAACTGGTGGAAAGTGGAACGTTATACCTTTTTAAAAGTCGGCGTGGAGTAATGTTGGCTCATTGCTTTGCTGGAGTTAGGCAAGAAACTAACGGAACTACTTAAATTAAACATTATATAATATAATATAATATAATATATTGGCTGTTAAATGTTAATGGAAACTAGCATTATATGGAAGTCTTCGCATGTGCATTAGCTAAGAAAAAGAAGAGACTGTTTGTGTTTGTGTGTTCCTGGAAGCAATTGGAAATATGGGAACAACTTACTAGGAAATTGCAGGTATATTGCGAATGGGCACTATCACTATGAGACAGAGGGTCCGGCGGTGGCCTTCACAAATTAAGAATTCATTTTTTAATAGATTTGGTGTGCAAGTAGCGGCCCTCCTATTACGTGGTCTGACAACTACATAAAACTAAATATTGGTTGTTAATGGGAACTAGCTTAACGAATTCTTCGCATGTGCATAGATTACACGTAAGCAAGTGACCCTACCCCTCCAGCTACTATTTCTTAAAAGATTGATTCTACTGTTAGAAATTATCTTAAGAGGAATTGGAGTAAGGAAGACTGAAAAATATATACGACTACTATATCACAATAATAGGGGCGGAGTTAGGATTTTTTGTTTGGAGGCCAAATATTGGTATTAATATATTAGTTTCGAGTCAAAATAAACCATTGTACACATGCGTAAACGTATATACACAAATATAAACATTAATATTTTGATACTTGAGTAAGTCATAATTTATAAATATATTGTATATAAAATTAACAACTTTCAAATATGTATATTCGCAAGATAATTTTTTAAGAAGAATTTATCATCTTTTAAACTCTAATAAGTATATAAAAACTGTCTAATTTGATATTAAATATGTACAAAAAACAAATTAGAGAAAACAAAAACTATCTTGTCCTTATAACTACTAGACTAATTTACAAATTCTATTAATTTTTAAGATCATTGTTGGACCAACTCAAACATTTGGAGGGGCCAACTTCTATTTTTGTAGCTAAATATTTAAAGTTTTAATACTTATACATAATATAATATAATTTTTAAAAATTTTGGGGCCAAGCCACACTGTAGCTCAGCCCCTGCACAACAACTATACCACAACAATAACAAAGCCTTAGTCTCAAAATACATTCAAAAATATAAAAAAATGGAGGCCTTAATATTAATTAAGATTGCTTCCTGCTGTGCGCCACGTAGGATTCGTTGTCCCCTCTCCCCCTTCTTCTTCGAAACTGTTTCAGATCACCAGCTTGTTGGTTTTCCTCTTTAAAATGGATGTTTTCACCTGACCACTCATAAAGACAATGGTAATGGCAATTGAGTAGGTGCAATGCCAATATGTGAGTCGGTCTCAATGATCATGGGGGCAGCAGCACTGTTAGTAGATGATATGACAATAATTTTTTTTACTTGATAACCAATAAGACAACAACTTTGTACAAAAGAAAAGGGGTGGTATCAGAAACCAGTCACAAAGCATGGAGACAACTTATGTTGTCCGACATTGATAACTTGAAATACCCAACAAATATGCAGCATATACCCAAGCTATGCCTAATAGTTTTTTGTTTTTTTTAATCAGAAAAGATATTATTTCAAAACAAACAGTGTTACACAAGGCCCCAAAGAGCACTAAACAGCTTGCGAATGAGCAAGCCTTTGTAACACCAGATACAGAACAGAAGTACAGCAGTACAGTCTTCAAGATTACACAAGGCCCCAAGATACTATGATAATCTAAGCCACAACATGGCAAACACGGAGCATCACAACACCCTAACACCAACAGGGTACCAAGAGACTAATACACAGATACGCAGCAGCAAACACAGACAGCCTAACATGGCCTTTTACACAGAAAAGCAGGGTTAATGCCCCATTTGCAACACAATATTCTGTTAAGCACTTAGTCAGTTGCTCTACTTTTGCTCTCCACTCTGCCTTTAACATCCCTCTAAATATCCTTAACTATCTGCTCCTATGTTCATCTTCCTTGAGTAGATGACAGCTCTTCTGCCATAGAGAATACACAGCAGCCCACCAAGCCAATTTTCAAATAGCAGCTTTAAAGCTATTGCCTTTGAGATGAGTGATAGCCCATTCAAACAATTCCAGCCAACTGCATTTGACTCTTGAGATCAAACAAAGCGGTGTTTTAATAGTTGTAAAAGACCCTTTTTTTTAATGGAACAAAGGGAGATATAGGCTACTCTTTGAGTATGAAATATGAAGTGCCGCAATTTTTTTTCTTTTCTTATATTGATTCATGTAGTATTTCTACATCTTTGCCATAAGTGTGTGCCTTTAATTTACAGATAATTTTATAAGAATAAAAATGCAATCATTGACCTTGTTTGATCTTTGGTTCTTGCCATGTCGAGGTCTTATTTTTGAAGATCAGCCTTGTTGCTTGTTGATTCTGTATCATGTTGGTAGCCAATGTTCATAGTAAAATCAGTCTTCTATTGTAGTCATGGGCTATGGCTATTGCAGCAGTGGCAGTAGATTCCCGCTCCTGATGGAACAAATAGTTAAATTTTGGCTGCAAAAAGCAATTACAATCTGCTTCTTCAGAAATTTACAACTTTAGCAATTCTGCATCCAAATAACTTCTTAAAGCCATGGAAATGCTAACAACCACTACCAACATATAGCAGCTACTACCAATATATGCATACATAAATTATTGCAAATGGAACATGCAGGTCTACCATCACCCTTTTTTTTTCTATGGTTAAGGTCTATGATTACCTTAACAGAGACTTGATTCAATTTTCAATACAAGAATTAAATTAAACTATACATTCTTTGGAGTTGCTAAATCTGCAGCAACTGTAGAACACTTATGTTCATATGTTCCAGACACAAGCCAGTCTACTGAATCTAAAAACAGACTAGGCAATACTGAGGTTAATAGAAGACCAATTTGTGTGCAGACACAAAATATAGTATACAACAAAGGATGAAGCTTTTCAATTGTCAATCTTCCAAGAAACACCTCAAACATTATACTTGTAGTTTTAAATCTCTCGATTAAAATAACATGTACTAAAAATTCCCTTGAAGAAAACCAGAATACAAAAGCTTTAAGAGCCGAGCTGCACTTCCTGCACTTCATACATTACAAATCCAATTCAGTGGTGCTTTTGTCACTGGATCCCGAAATGCAAGCAACTTCAAATTTTAATCACATGACTATGAGAACAGAAAGCTGTAAAACCAAAGATTTGGAACACATTACAGGAGGTACCAAAAAGAGAGTAATCCACGTGAAGAAAAGCATTCTTTTAAGCTAGGAACAGAAATTTCCTTTGGGGTAGCAACTTGAACCTCAGTTGTCCTTCCATTATGGGTATATTGATAGCATGAATATCAGATACACTTCCTCTGCCTACCTTGATTAAATTTAATTGTCCAGCAGCTCAACACCTAAGAATCTTCTGAGGAGCCAAATATTACAACCAAATCCAAGAGAATGCCTTGCCCTGCGATCCTACAACCATAACGGAAACCAATTAGTCACCAAGTTGCAGAAACCCGCCATCCAATACACAGTTATTCGGAAAACACAATGAATCTCTACAATCTTATGCATTATTGGATTAACACTAAAAGTGAGGTCAATGATTGCTCAATAAACCAATGCATGTAGAATATTAGTCGCCTGTTTAGTGAGAGAAGTAGTAATTTAGGTAATCATCAACCACAGATTACCGATTGGAAAAATTTTACCAAAACTTTGTAATTTTAAGTTCTAGTTGGGTAGGAGGGTAAAATAATATAAACAGTTAAGGCTCCTAACAAAGAGAGAGAGAGAGAGAGAGAGAGATAACCACCAAAAGAATTATCTTGCATGAACAGAGGACACATGCTGAACATAGAAACCAAGAATTAAATTGTTCTTAAGCAACAAATCTAGACTAGGTACTCTCAACAAATCTATAACAAGTTTTGATTCATTAAATATATGTGGAACAAAAAGTACCAAATTTGGACTGTGAAAAAATCAAAGTGACAATGATAAGTAACATTATTATTAGAAAAGAAAATATTAATTTTATGGTGTAAATCCCATCAAGCAATACTAGCAACTTGTGTAAAAGCCACTTCCGCGCAAGGCTTGTTTTGTAGCACATTTGATAGATAGTAACCTAAGGATTACTGTGATGAGCAATATAGTCATGTGTTCAATTAGGGATACAAGGCCAGAGAAAAGCTGGACGGCATAGTCTGCAACCTCTGCAGATTCATATTCTGCAAATGCAAAATCTTTAGGTTTATCAGTTTCCTTGCCTCAGGGAATGTACAAGTCTACTACCCGCCCTGCTTGAATCAATATATCATACAAGACCCTATCGCTCACCCTCTCATGTAGATTAACTTTGTATGAAAATGAATAATAACCACCTCAGAACAAATTGTGCCTATGAATAACTGTTAAGGGGAATTTTTCTTTTTAAAAAAGAAAAGGTAAGAGAAGCCCCACCTCACTAACAATTTGAATTAAATACGCTTCTTTCATATCAATGAATGTATCAGAATAAAAAACCATAAAAAAAGCAAGGAAAAAATTAAATATATCACACGCTTAATGCATTATTTGTCACATCTTCAAAAACTGCAAAACAAACATATTCAATTGATAACAGAGAATCCATCAACTACATAGCTTTACTCTATAAACTCAAACAGAGCTCACTTTTCTCACACACATACACAGAGATTTCTGCAACATTAGTCCGCACTCACATGCACAATAAACTTAGTTGTAGTTAATCTTTCTCATATGGGATGCAACTACATATATCCTTCAAAAGTTTTTAAAAAATTCCTGGAAAATCTTAACGCTCATATACGGCGGCTCTTATAATAATTGCATAGCATTGATATCCTTGTTTTATTGATGACTTTCTCATGAACAAGGTTTGATTGTTTGATGTGGCATGTTAGAAGCAATTTTCCTAGACTAATTGAGCAATTTCTTGGAAGATAATGGTTAAAGCTGACTTTCTTGTAAACAATATTTGATATGGCATGTCAAAAGCTATATTTGTAGTCTAATTGAGTGATGGCTCTCTTCTTTATCTCCGTCACTCTCTCTTCTCACTACTAAATTGTTTTTCTCCTCTCTCCTTTCTCACAGTATGGCAAAGTGGTTTTGATGTAGGACAAATTTGGAATTTGCCTGTGTTTAGTTGCGGTGGATTTAGGTTAGGAGAGAAGTTAGAGGTATTTAAGGGTTGTGTGAACAATACCACGAACAATAACCATAGAAAGAAAGAGAAAGAAACAACAAGGCCAACGTATCTATTACTCAAAACGGTAAATTTTATTAATCAACTCATTCTATCTTTGAATAAATTGAGCACAATATATATATATATATATATAGAAAGACTCTTACTTGTACTAATAGTAATAGGATTCTTATTAGTATTAGGACTATAAATAAAACTTGATAAGTACTAATTTGGACTCAAAGTAAATAAACCTAAGATACTTAGAATATCTTAGAAGATTCCAGACTCAACTAAATTACCAAAATACCCTTAATGTGCAAAAATTACAGATTTGCCCCTCCATATAAAACTGACCACAACTAATAAAATAAATACCCAAATTAAAAACTGTTTTAACCCAAAAAAACTCATATTTAGACCATTGAAAGGGCACATCTTTCACTTCAATTGGACTTCATGTGAGAACCCAATAAAATAATTCTTGAATAGGTGAATTTGCAAAGTAATAGCATTTTAATCTTCCATGACTTCATCAGGTCCAAATAGTAACTTCCAAGGAAACAAATTTGAAAAATTCTAGGGACACACCTAATTGCATCCCAATTTCATAATTGTTAACTTATATGATTATAAGTCAACACTTTTTACCCACCACTTTTCATTGACTACTCATAATTGCACAAGTCTACAAATTATGAAATTTGATGTGAGAATGTGTGTCCATTAGCAACTTCATCAAATTTAGATGCGAAGAGCATACATGCTAAAGTGGAAACACAATAACAAATGCACAAGATGCAACATTAATCTGCACTCAAATGCCAATAGACTAGTTAATCTTTCTCGCACAACTATGTTAATGCAAGAGCAAAACCAAAATTATTTTAGAATTTACATTTTTAGATTTTTGTATTTATCTCACAGGGAATTGGATAATTCTAAACTTTTATTTGGATAGGGATTAGATTTGAGATTAGATAGGGATTAGTATTTGAGTTCAGTTAAGACTAGTTTTCATTAGATGTTATCTTTTATTGTCTCTTTATTTCTTGGGAGCTCTAGCTCTATGTAAGAGCCTAGTTTATTTGTATTGGAAGATAGACATAATTAATGAAGTTCAGATTGAATAATGCCTTAAGTAGTGCCGATTCTTAGGTTTGTCTTTACTTTCCTTGTTACTTTTATTTTTGGCCTGCATCATATGTTCTTTGAAGTTTGGAATTCCTTGTTGAAGTTTGAAATTCCTTGAAAAACTTAACTCGTAAATAATCCTCTCATAATATAATTGCCTAGGGCTAATGGCCTCATTTTAATGGTGACTTTCATGTGAACAAGGTTTGATGTGAGGCACATCAGAAGCTATATTCCTAGTCTAAAGTGGGAAAAACAATGACAAAAGAGGGATGAAATACGAAGGTGCTAAAGTGGGAAGTCAATGACAGATGCAACCATCAAGCATATTAAGAAATTATAGTGTTAAGCGCCTAGTCTAGGTGCATCTCCTTACTCCTCAAGACTAAAAATTGTTGCATCTACACAACAGAAATGTGAACGACTCCTGTTTTTATCATTTTGGATAATTCAGAAATTATTATTGATATGAAACACACCAATACAAACTGAAACACTTGAAACACTGAGACTTTAGCTAGTAGACTACAACAAAGGCATCTGCCCTAACATAAACCCCTTTCTCAGCATGAAAACAATGTTATATCATCCCAACCTAGTTCTACACAGAGACGTGAGTCATTAGACTAAACTACAACACTTGATTGGTGCTAATCATACCCAACATCTTGTTTTTACAAACAAAGCAATCACAAACCCAGCTACTAGCAAACTTTTAACTAGAGGTCATGAAGGATGAAACAAGGCACAAACCAGTTACAATAAAGAACTCCGTTTAGAATAAAGTTGCAGCCACTTTCTTTAAACATCAACCTAAACTTGAAATCTTTTCTCAAACTCTTCATATGCTTTCCTCTATTTTGACCGCTCCAAGAATTCTTGAGTTTCTCTGAGATAATAAGGAATTTCTAAGGCTCTTTCCTTTGATACTCTGGCTACCCACATGAGTGCCTATTAGGCCCAAGCACATCCCAAAGCCAACAAGAGGGATATCATGATGACATCTAGGACACACCTCTGCCCATTCTTTCATCCTGAAGAAAAATGCATCATGATATTAGTTAGGCCAAAAACATATGGGCAACACCCAAAAGGATGTGATACATACTACTAAGCATATGCAATTACAGTACAAAATCAATTTACATTATGTGCAAATAGCAACGTGAAAAAACCATGCAATCAGTTAGCACCAGGAAAAGCCTCTGAACAGTTACTAAATTTCAATTTGCATACCAGGATGAATTTTGCAGAATATTTTTCATTTTTTTTCCATTTAGTGCTACATCTAAGTGTTCAATCATGTGTTCATTTTTCGCCTTGTAGTCACATCTCAACATCTTGATTTTAGCCATTACTATCTTGTGCAATTTTGAATTTTTGCTATATAGATAAGGTGGTAAAAGTATCTCTTGGCAAGCAAGCCCATTTAAAACCTTGAACAAACCCTAGAAGGTTTAACACATCCAATTACATGCTGCATGGCCATGGTTTAAGCATTTTGAAATGGTTGTCAAGTAAAAAATGCAGTAAGTAATATTCATCAGCAGACCCTCAACACCATTCACAATTAACCTAGATGCAAATCCACTACTTTTACCATGGGAAGATACAAGTCCAAAGCATGGCCAAACTGACTGAAATGCAACTGCACATTATCCATAGTAGCTTCAATTGGAATACATCCTATGAAAAGCCTCTTTCCCCACTTAGCAGATGAACCCATCAAAGGACAGCAAAGTCATCAGCAGAAGCAGAATCAACCACCATATCTGCAGTCATCAGCAAGTCCTCTTTACCTCCAGAAGATAACACTTAATTCACTGGCATTTGCCCAGTTACATGAGCATGATCCATAGGAAACACAGTGTCAACAACAATCTGCACACCCCTTGCCCCCCAAACAAAAAAAAAATTTTGATAGCTTGAGAGCCAATATATTAGCATAATTCTAATTTACAGTGAGGACATCCTTAATGACTGTAAGAAGAACTAATTGAATTCTAGTAAAATGAAGCACCAAATTAGAAAACACAAAGATGCTTGGGAATTAATTGAAAGTCATAGCATCTATGAACAATGTTTCTTTGGCTGTTTCATTTACTCAGGTATGTTTAAAAACCCACCAGAGAACCAGAACATTAAGAATGTCAAAATTATATTCTCCTCCAAAGGTTTCTGTCATTGCTCCAACTGGTACCATCAGAAAAAAAATATACAAAACAACATAACCTACAATAAGTTATACTTTCTTAGTAAAAAAAATTGCATTTTATGTTAAGGAAAGAAATTTCTAGCAAACCCAAACACAACTGGTTTGCTGGAGCCGTGCTTATGTGTTTTGAAAACAAAACCATAAGAAAGAATAAACCCTATAATTTTATCATTCGTCCAGTTTCTATGAAAAATATAGGATAAGAAAACAATATTTATACGTTTCAAAAGAAACCCAGAAAGTTGAGAACTCAAGAACTAAGCCCAGCACCACTATTTCAGCCCATATTAGTCGAGCATTATGATTCCCCGAAACTAAAACATCAAAACAAGATAAAATTCAGAGCTTTGTATCCTTTCTACATTAATTTTCCTTAAGTTTGCTTGCATCCAAATAGAGAAATAGTCACACACACAAAAACAAATGTTTAGATGAATATGTATACATACACATGCTTTCAGGTGATCTTTGTGGGATCTTTTTTGACCTTTTGAGTTTCTGAAACCTGTTCCACTCCATCATCATCATCAGCCTCAACTCCAGAGACACCTAAAGACCGTGTAGTGGTGGTAGTAGCACCAAAACCTGTACTACTGGCAGTAGGACAATCATCTCTGCTGTCAAGCATTCCATGGCCCATTTATCTGATCTTGGTTTTTGAACGACAAATTAAACAATGAGAAGTTTCTAATTCCAAATTATCAAGAATCATGTCTGGATGCACTAGTAGACTAAAAGACGTTGCATAGTTAACAAGTAAAACTAAATAAATAAAATAAAAAGAAAAGTTTGAGCTGAGTACATCGATAAAGATGATTCTGATCAGTAATAAAAATGAGAAAATGATAATAAGCTTCTTATACTCATCTATCACCCAAGTAAACATGCTCAAGAGCTACTAATTTTTAGACTTCCCCTCTCACCTTAGTAAGGTAATAAGGCATGGCATGGCCCTCCTTCCCTATCATTGACCTCACCAGACAATGGCCTTAGACTAATCATTCAGTGAATTAAACCTTTGCAGCTTAATGTAAGATAAAATAAACTTTTCAACTCCTAGAATCCATTGCTTTCTGTGGAAATTAATCAATCCGTTGTAGTCAACAATCTTTGAATTCATCTGCAAGAAAAATTCTGAAACCACCTATTATTTGGAAATTTTTTTATTATTTTCCCTAAACTTCTAAATCTTATTCTGGTTTGTGATTATTCATCTTTAGCAGAAGCAGTAGCTGTACCTAGATTGATAAGTGTCTCCCTTCAAAAAGCTAGTTCGCTATGTAAAAAATGTGATGTTAACAATACCATAAATTCCCTAGCACCAGATGTTAACAATACCATAAGTCCTAATCTGGTTTTCTACAGCCATTCAGAGACGTGCCACACATGCTTTCATCCATTGGCTTGTTATGAGGTACATATTATCCTCTTGGGGTAAACACTTCTAGTGGGCATACAAGGGGATTTTCTGTATTCATTTTGAAGAAGTTGCACAAACAGTTGAGACCAACTATATTTTGAATGCAGTTTGTCAAAAAGATTGTGGAGTGAAATTATGAACAGATTCTTTATAGACTCTCCCAAAACAAATTGAAATAAGGTTGCTAAATGGGGGTTGGAAAGTTTAAAAGGTAAGAGTCTTAAAGCTTCCTTGTGTAAGTTAGTCCTTATGTAAGTTAGCGTGGCAGGTGTTATATACCATGTTGAGGAAAGAAAAAGATCACAAGACGTAATGAAGAACAAAACAAATTTTTATTTCAAATTAAAGACAAGACACTTCTGCATAGACACACACCACACTTTGCTTACACAATAGACACACACATCAATTTTTTCCTTTTACACTTTTCCCAAAACTAAATTCTTATAATGCACACACCAACTCACTCGCACTTGCTCTGCACAATGGACACAACAATTTACTTTACCACACTCACTCTTGTAAGGACATTTACACTCACACTAGGAATTGGTGCTTACACTTCACACACCAAATAAGCATCATCACTTCCTATCTATACTTGGTTCAAGTCAGTTAAGTCACCGACTTTGATATTTCTAGCCTAGTAACAGTAAGCTGCTTTCTCTAAGCTTCTAGACATCCTAAAATTGTGGCTGGACTTTAATTGTGCAAGAGAGTCTTGTAGAAAGAAAATTACAGAGAGAGAGCAAGAGAGAAATTTTTAGAGAGAGAGAGAGAGAGAGAGAGGTGGTGTTTGATTTTTAACATACCATTTATGGAGTCATAGAAATGCCAGAATTCATGGAAGGAATACATAAAGTGAGGAGCAATTGAAGAAATGCAAGATTGATGTAAGGATGGTAGCTAGAGGGAATTTCATAGACTCTAGCATGAATATATCTCTATGTGAAAGTTGGAATATTCCACTATCATTTCTCAAAATGAAGCTAGGGAATCCTGTGCAGTCATGCTGAATTGTTTCCTGCCGCTGTGTTTCCTGCTACATCTATAATTTTTATGCTAGGTTCTATTGTGATTGTATTTGGTGTCCTAGTAAGAGTCAATATTGCATTCGGAAAATCTAGAAAGTGTTTCTTTAAAGAGAGTTTTGCTCTGCTTCAAATAAGTCTATATCATGTCTAGTTGTTCTGTTGTTGCTATTGTTATGCTGCATATGGCTTTGTATTGAGTGTTTTCTTAATAATATTTTTCGTTCATCCAAAAAAAAAAAAAAAACTAGGCCCAAGTTCATGTAGGTATGCAATGTTGGAAAATTTGATCAATAGGAAAGCTAAATAAAGGAAATACACAAGTTTGGTTTAAATTTCTGCTCACTGTTGAAGTATTCATCCACAGAAATTTTTAAAAAATCCAAATGAGGTAGTACTGATGTGATTTGTGAGTTGAAGTTACACCATGGGGAAGTAATATTTAATCAAATCACAAAGAGAAGAGGAAATAGATGAGGTATTTGAAATAAATCTATGACAGAAAACTGGGGTGTGGATACATACCAGTAGCTTAGAAGGAAAAGCTCAAAAGTAATGAAGGCAAAAATGCAAGAAGATATTGTACATCTCGTTTTCCCTTGTCCTTAAGCATGGAATCAATGTGTAATTTGAGTCTTTTAGGCTGAACTTCTTCAACATAGCTTCTAAATCTACAGAGTCTTGCTTCACAAACAATTTTGCTTATATCTTTCTCCATTATCAACCATCAATTGACAAACAAGATCCTAATTATCAGACAAAGAAGTCATGTAGCAGTGACAAAGCCCACACTTCTGCACATTCAAGCTTTGGCAGTTGCTAGCAATAGAAGCTTCCATGCAATAGTATTGATTCAACCAATCTGGACGTGATCCACATAATATATAGGACTGCCACATCAATGCACCTAGATGGAACCACTTGACATCAATTTCCAAATGACAAATAAGACGATGAGAAGTTTCTTATTCAGAATTGACAAGGATGGTAGTTGGATGATCATAGTCCGATGAAGAAGTGCATTAAAAATATGATTTTGACCAGCAATAACCAAACAAATGATATAATTGATAGCATAGTATCCATATAATGCAAATATTCTAAAGAAAGAAATTAATATTATAGCTTTGCTCTATTAACTCAACAGAGCTAACTTGTCATATAGACACATGCACATCAGGAGTTCTAGACAAAATTTTGTCCTTAAATCAAATTATTAAAATAAAAATAGAAAATAATGATATTTTGGAAGTTTGTTATATTGGGACCCAGAAAAACAAGTCAGAACTCAGGAACCTAATTCAACTGTTTCAGGCCTAATTGAAGAACAAACTCAGCACAAAATACAAATACCAAAAAGGAAAATTTCCACAGCTTTCCAATCAACCAAGCAATGGGCGGTGTGGTGTGAAGTCAAAATAAAAAAAAGAGAAAAGAAGGGTCCTTTACGTTTTAAAATAGTTGTCCTACTTCTAAATGATAAAATAGTTGCATTAGTTCTGTTGTACACGACAAGAAAGCTTTGCAAATAATTTTATCTACTTTGCGGCAATTTAACTTCACTTGGAAACAGAGGCCCAAATTTTCTTCATTCCATTTGATTTTACAACACTGTAGTACCATGCATCAATTGCATTCTCCTATGGAAAGTTGTAGTAAATACTATAAAAAGAGAGCAATAACAGAGAGTTCCGAATATACCATCCAACACAATTGAACAAAAATGACTACCATACAATCAATTCCACATGCTTTTTTGCCAGCCAGCAACATGACAGTTTCTCCTTTTCAACAAAGTCCAAATAAAATACTTTTTCGTATCCAGTATGAGGTAGCTGGCAGAAATGAGAAAAAAAATTACCAAACTAAAACTAACCTTGTCATAGAATAAAAAGAAAAGAAATTCAACAAATTTAAAAAAAAAAAAAAAAAAGAAGAAATATACAGCTACCAACAAGCTCCGTAAGAGGGAGAAAAGATATTGACTTACAAAAAGTCAAAGACAAGAAAGTTGATCAGCCAATTTCATCAAAGCTACCAATTTCACTGGGATTTCTCTTCCTTGCAATCAGAGTCACCTTGTTCTTGTGTGCTTGAATTCCCAAGCCAATTTCCCAAACTTGGAATTAATCTTTCAATCAGATTAGGGAGTCTTACCCTCTTTGGGTGCGGTTCGTCTACATCATTAGAGGTAGCTTCTCCACTATGTCCAACCCCTTCTCCATCAAAGTCATCATGGCTTCGCTTAATTTTGGTATCTTTTTCTGATTCGTCAAAACCATCCTCATCATAAGGAGTGATGATGCAACTGCTATGCCCAGCCTTATTTTGGTTTATTAGGTCTTCAATGTCTCGCTCAAATACCAGATGGGCCCCGCATTTTGTAACCTCTAATCCTGGACCTTCGGGTTCAAATTTAACTTCAATCTGGTTGAATCCGTTATCGTCGACTTTATTCAGTGTTTCTTTCCAATCCACTCCAAAGAATGTAGTGGACAAATAGCGCAGCCAAAGCTGGTATGATTCAATCTTACCAAATTCCTCGGATAAAATAAGGCTCGGTCCTAATAATCCACCAATGGAACAACTAAGATGATGTGTACCTCTCATATATTTATGATCTTGAATATGAAGTTGGTGAAGTGGATGATGTTTGCGGAATACAAAAACAGCACACACAGCGATTCCCATCAATTTGTTATCTAATAAATCTGAAGGCACTGGTAGATTCACAGAACACCCCACATTTTGGTGGCTAAACCATTTTGGAATGTCACTTCCAGGAATCTCGATAGAGTAACCAAAAGCATTTTCTCGATCCTGAAACATACAATTCATGATGCTTAGAACTTCACATATGAGAGAGAGGGAGAGAGGCAGAAAGAGAGACAGACTCGGGTATTAATGATATGACGTCCTAGCATTGTTGAAAACAGGTCACCGTAGCCTTGATTCTTGATCAATTTATCGCAATTGAGAAGACAAAATACCGGTTGAAAATCGTATTCTGGCCTTAACGATAATCTTTCCAGTGAGGTACATTTTGTTGCATCAATAAACTCAATAGTTAATGGAAGCTTAGGCAACATTCGAAGATGACTGCAACCAGCCATAAAAAGATATCTCAGATTAGATAGTTGAATGATACTTTCAGGGAGGCAAACAAAATTATTTCCCCGTAGATTTAAATGTTCTAAAGATGACAAGCACCCAAGAACATTAGGAATTGTCTGAATATTGCAAGAACTTATATCAAGTTTGGTCAAAGAGCATAAGCCTATTAAAGAACGCTCTAGCATGCCCATGGGATCTGGACTTTTTCTAGGTTGCATTAAAGGAAATCTCGTGAGCTTATAAAATGATTTAGATGATAGCCCCATGCATCTGGAGAGAGATAGTTCTTTGAGATTTTTTAAGTGAACAACAGATGAAGGGAGGCCTGTTATAGCAGTCCCACTCAAGTCTAACTCCTCCAAACCTTCAATTTTCCCTAAATTTTCCGGCAATTCATCAAGTTTTGAGCAACCAGATAAATTGAGAGTTTTCAGAGACATCAAACTACAAATTGCAATAGGGAGACTTGAAAGGTTTTTGCAATCTCTTAGGTCCAATTCTATAAGGCTAGTTGCGTGTATCACTAATGATGATAGGTCTTTTAAACCAATCTCACTCAAACAAAGTTTTGACAAACGTGGCATATTTTCCACAATATCTGGAAATTTCTTTAGTTTTGAACAACCACTAAGATTGAAAAATTCAAGAGCTACCAAGCTAATCTTGTGAGGAAGGCTTTCAAGACATTTACAGCCATTCAAATCCAATCGAATAAGGCTTTTGAGATCTCCAAGAGATGCATGTATCTTATATAGTCTTACACAACGTTGGAGAATCAGTTGCTTAAGATTTGGGACTCCACTAAGATTCGGGATCTCAATCAAGTTTTGAGAGTCACTGAGGTCAATGAGTTTTAACTCATTTAAAACCTATTATAAACCAAGAAATAATTAGACAAACTCAAGCCTTAATGAAAATGATGGAAAAGCACATTTGCATAAGTGAAGATCTTACCATAATTCCTTTCCATAGTTGTTTGATGTCACTGTAATGCATTCTTAATTCAACAAGTTTGTTTGGTTGGAAACTGGTTGGCATGGATTTTAAAGGATATCCATGCCAATCTATTGCACGTAACTCATTAGAAATATAACTGAGGCCTTGTGGAAGTTGGACAGGACCTCTAATGAGGTCTTGTGGAGGTTGCTCATAACCAATTTTAAGCAATCTCAATTTTTTCATCTTTGAGAAAGCTTCAGCATTTAATTGTTCTTCTATTTCAATAGGTGTGTTTAGCTTTATGCCTTCATCTACCTCTGTTCCCTAATAATGAAGAGTAAAAAAAATTAGAGTAATTGGCAAATCTTTAGAAGAAATTGCAAGAATATATATAGTTCAGTAAGTTTAGGTGAACGCTAATTAACTTACAATATTATTCTTCAATACAAAAAGTATGTCCTCATAATGCAACAACCTTCTACGTCCACCAAGCTCTTTAGGGGATTCTTGACTAACAATTTCTTGACCCATTTCTTGTAGCAAATCATGCATCCATATGGTTTTCTTTCGCTTAATAGTTATGAGAGATTTGTCTATAAGAACACCAATATTGTACTCTGGATAGTAACCAAAACTTTTTAGTATATCTCTTATGTAATCTTTGTTCTCTCCTTTGAAAAAACATGCAATATCCAAAAATAATTCTTTCTGTGTATTCGTCAACCCATCGTAACTTATTTTAAGAATATCTAAAATTTTTTTATCCGACTCTACTTTTAGTTTATCCAGAGCACTATTCCATTCATCTATTTCTTTATCAAATAACAAAGAACCTAAAACTTTAAGAGCCAAAGGAAGACCGTTAGCATAATTTACAAAGTCTAGAGACAAATCCATATAATTTTCTTTAGGATCAGGTTTCTTGAAAGCTCTCCAACTAAAAAGCTTCAAAGCATCATCGTTATTCAACTGCTTTACTGTATATATAAAATTCATGTCACATCTTCTCAATAAATGGCTATCTCTGCTTGTTACAATGATTCTACTCCCTGAACCAAACCAATCGTGGTTCCCTGCTAATGCTTCTAGTTGTTCTTCTCCATCCACATCATCAAGAACAATAAGAACCTTTTTATTACGTACTATATTCCCTATAACATTGATTCCCTCAGAAATTTTCCATATATTTGTTTCGCTTTCCATGAGGATCTTGGAAATAAGTTGTTTTTGTAAAGAAACTAGACCTCGATTTCTAGTTTCTTCTCTTACATTATCAATAAAGCTACTAGCTTCAAAGTTAACAAAAATTCTTTTGTAAATTTCTTGTGCAAGAGTTGTTTTGCCCATTCCACCCATCCCACAAATCCCTACAAAGCGAACACCACCTAATCCTTCATCCATACATGAGTCCAACACTTCTTTTACACGTGAGTCTATTCCAACAAGGCCCTTGGAAAAAATACTTGAGAATTTAAAATTCAATTCATTGAATATCCTTTTAAGGATTTGTTGGATATCTGATGATTCATGGCTGCAAAAAAGATAGCATAAAAATGTTTTTGATGAGACAAAGCTAACCTCTTTAGGGATACAAAATATTTAGCAAAAACACAGTCTTAGCTTCATTCAGTAGCAAAAGGGGAATTCAAAAAATTTATACAATAGCACTATTATGAGTTATGGCTATAACAGTTCTTTGAGTTGGGAGTGTGCTCTTTTTTTTTTTTAAGAAGGGAAGTACGTGTGCCTAATTTTATTAAGTCCTTTGTTGTACATTTCTTGGATTTCTATTTCGTTCTTTCTTCTTTTTTTTTTTCCTTTCAACTTCAAAATAAAATAAAATAAAATAACCAAAAAAATTAAACAATTTACTGTATAATTCTACTTCTAGCCTAACCATGTGTCCAAGACATTAACAAACAAACCTGCTCATCAAAGCAATTTTACAGCTTTCAAAAATGATTCCCAATTATTTATTTTGAAATTCAAATTTGACCACTACTCAATTTTTACATGATTCTTGATTTCTTATAAATACTTATTAAATTATTGGTTCTAAGTAAGGTTTTGAAACTTGGACCGTTCATTGAACCGTAAAAGGAAGAGGTTCAAGATTTTTAAGGTCGAACTGAGGTTGAACCGGAGTCAAACTGTGATGATGTCATAATTAATTAATAATTATTTAAAATATAAATAAATATATTAAATTAGTTTAAATTGAAAAATTAACTAAAATGGTTCAATTAAAATAAAGATCCATATTTCAAATATATTTTTCATATCATAATTTTTACAAAATAAAAAAAATAATATCATATCTTAAGCAAATATAGATATAGTATTTATTTATTTATATGTTAATTAGTAAAACCTTGATGATGATAATCTATATCTATATATATCTAAAAGCTGAAGCGTAGCATTTATTGTTGCTACGCTCCAGTTAAGCCACGTCAGCGCCCACCTCATTATCATTTTCTTTCTAATTTTTCTATAATTGTTTTTAACATTTACTTTTTATTTTATTTTAATATTTACACTTTTTCTAACCTTTCTCTACCCTTACCTTTTCATCTCCCCACTACCCTCTACATAAATATTATTTTTCTTTCTCTTCATCTTCCTTTATTTTGTCTCTTCTCATTCACACTCTCTTACTATAAATTTGCAACTATCTATTCCATTCTATGCATGGTTTTCTTTCACAAAAAAAGGTTCTCTCTCTCTCTCTCTCTCTCTCTCAATTTTTCTATGAATTTTTTATACATTCTTCTATTTATGCCAAATTACTAATCTTTGGGAATCCTTTCTTTTTTTTTTTTTTTTCTTTTTTTTTCTACACTAGAATCATTATGCTCATTTTGTCACTTAATTTAATCGGGTAGTTTGCCGGAATTCAAAAAAAGGTTCTTTCTCCCTTTCTCTCTCAATTTTTCAATGAATTTTTTATACATTCTTCTATTTATGCCAAATTACTAATCTTTGGGAATTTTTTTTTTCTACACTATAATCATTATGCTCATTTTCTCACTTAATTTAATCAGGTAGTTTGTGAGAATTCAAGTAAAACTAGACAATAAGGAATTTTACGGCATTAGAGAACGCCTGAATATATACCAGCCAAAAGTTGAAAGTTAGCAAATTAATGGAGCTATGATTAAGCTCCAAACAGGATTGATGATATTGCCAATGTTCTTTAATTAGCATCCTTATTTCTATTGCTCTATATACATTTCCTAGAATTAGTATTAGTCTCATTTTTATTTTCTCTATTATATTCTAGGTAAATCAAGAGTTCTTTAAAAACTCCACATTGGTTAATGCCATTTAGATTTATTTTTAAAATTTTTTTACTCTTTAATTGTTAAATGTTACCCTTTTTTTGTTCTTTCTTATAACTCTAATTAGTGTTGATGGTTTTTTTTTTTTTTTTTGTTAGTTAAGGTTGATGGTTCTTTCTTACAGAGAAAAGAAAACAATTGAATTTGGTATAAACCTATACCTAAAGGGGACAACAACCTTTTTTATTTGATTAGAGACAATATATTAAAGGGGCATATCCTTTGGCCATTGCATTGCATTTCTTAGAGGTCAAAAGATAAAGCTTGTCATTATAGAAAAACATTTTGAGTGGGTATAAGGGTGTCATTTTGTTTGCTCTAAGAGTAACAAAAGATCCTATTATAAAGGAAGCCCACAATCATATCACATGCTTATTACACTAACCATGAACACAACCCATTATTCTCTCTCACCGTGTTTCTACTACATTTGCATTTAGCAACCTAAGACTAGAATTTATTCCCAATAGAAGACTTGTAGAATCATTTAGTTTTTATAGAAAACTAGCCGTAGACTCGCACGATGTGTGAGAATATAAATATTATGCAATGCAGTGTAATATATAAAAAGTAACAATTACTTCAAGCATTGTCTTTTTTTCAAATATATATATATATATATATATATTTTTACACTTATTTTTTTTAATCTTTTTATCTCTACAAATATATCATTTTAATTTTATTTTTTTGTGTATTTCATTAATATTTTTTAAGATGAACCATATTCTTCTAACTTTGTTGTAGTGTGCTACATTTACTTAATATACAACTCATCTCTTAAGGAATAAGGAAATTATCATAATAAAAAAAATTATCACCACATTACAATGTTAACTTAACCAAAATTAAAATAAACCTAAAGAAATAAAAAATAGATTTTATAATAATATATTAGTCAAAAAAATTGGTAGGCATATTCAAATTCCTATTTCCAAAAACAACTAAGTATTAATCCAAACCAAAATTCAATCAAAATTATAAAAGGGAAAGAAAAGACTTTCTGATGGGAAATTAAAAAAGCACAATCCTAAAACACATATTAAAAACAAAACCATCAATCTTAATTTGAGTAATAAGAAAGAACAAAATCTTTTATGTGCAATTATTCTCTTTAGTGGTATTTATTGTTATATATTTTATTTTTACTTTTTTTTCCTTCTCATCTTATGTTGTTCAACATTTAAATTCAGTCACATCTTCTACATCATTAAATTATTTATATTTTCTCTCTTTTTTATTTTTAATAATTAAACATGGAATATTTTATTTAAATTAAAATCAATAAAATTGTCCTTAAAAAATTGTACTTTTTTTTTTGACATTTACACTTTGTCCAAGCTTTTTCCTTACCTTTATCTTTTCATCTCCCCACTGCCTTCTACCTTAATATCACTATTCATCTCCCCACATCTTCCATATCATTAAAT
Source organism: Castanopsis chinensis (assembly GCA_032878915.1). Lineage (NCBI taxonomy): Eukaryota > Viridiplantae > Streptophyta > Magnoliopsida > Fagales > Fagaceae > Castanopsis > Castanopsis chinensis. The sequence continues at coordinate 3,069,900 of JAVQMG010000079.1, forward strand.
TATTTATATTTTTCTCTACTTTTTATTTAAAAAAATAAAATTTTAAAATTTTACTTAAATTCAATAAATAAAAGTGTCCTCATAAAGTGGAGTAATACTAGGGACACACCCATTCTCAAACCCAATACATCAAAGAAAAATATAATACAAAAAAAAAAAATGCCAATTGGGAAACACTAGATTAAAAAAAAAAATGAGGATATCAAACCAAATATAATATAAAGAAACTAATAGTTACGGATATACTAACATAAGGGTAGCAAAATTAAATGAAAAAAAAAAAAAAACCTACAATGCATATTTAATGCAATAAAATCATCATCAAATTTTGGAAAACACTAGGTTGCCTATGGAGAGAGAGAGAGATGGTAAAGAAAAAAAGCAAATGTCAATTAGTAACTATTAATTGGAAAACAAAGAGGTTGTAAGGAGAAGTAAAAATAAACATAAATATGACCCATATGAAGACCATTAAATACTTTACAGTGCAATAAAATCAACTATTATATTCACACAAAAAATTGAATCAATAATTATACAAAATCATAGCCATAAATTTAAACTTAAAACTAATCAAACTCTAATTCATAACTAAAAGGAGATGTTCTCATGTAATAATAGAAATTACATAAGAAATAAAGTTAGAAAATTTTAAAATCCATTTTTTGACATGTCATTTAACTTTATATGCGCGCGCGCGTGTGTAATCTTCATACGCAATTAAGTTTAAAAATATAATAAACAATGTTACATCTCATTTAACATCTCTGTTATGAAAATCATTAGCCTGTAAATATATAATAACAATAAAAAACGTTATAAATTAAATTATGAAAAAAATTGATAAAACTAATTAGCTACTATCATTATGAAGTAGTAATCTATGATTTTACACATCTAAAGAAGTGGAATATATAGAGTTTACTTAAGGTTAAAAAACTGTGTATTTTATAAATAAATAAAAAGGTATATGTAACGTTTTTATTAACTTAAAAGAAAATGCAAAATCAATTATTAACAACAACAACAACAACAACAACAACAACAACAATAATAATATAGGGGTAATTACATTCTCCTTCCTTGAGGTTTGAAAAAATGACACTCTACCCCAAACTTGAAAGGAAAAAATATTTTCACCCTTTACATTTGTTTGACCAAACTTTGTTAAATTAATATTAAAATATTGTGGACTAACTTGCCTGTGCTTAAGGTAGGTTCCAAAATTATCCTTAATTTTAAAATTTAATTCTCTTATTTTAAAATTTTAAATTAATGTGTATATCAAAATATTAAGTAATGTCTTTTGCTTCTTCTTTTTTACCATTTTCTTTTCCCAATGAGTTATGGAGATATTTGTCATTTCAAATGTTTTGGTATTTTATAAATTTGTATTTTAATTCTAAAGTTACGAATAATGTCTTTACTAACCATAGTTAAACATTTATAAACAGATTCTTAAATAAATTTAAAATATTTTGTTAATAATATAAACAAAATGGGAGAGTGTTATTACTTATTACTCCAAATATATTTAATAAGATTATCCTAAAAAATTATCTCGCGCAATGCACGGGTCTACAACTAGTAATAATAATAGCAGTAGTAGTACAATAATTATTATAATATAATAACTTGTTGACATGTGGCAAATTAGCATTACACATATATTAGAGGCTTAGAAGTACAATAATTATTATTATTGTCAAGTCACGTCACATACCTCCCCAAGGCTAAACATTCAGCTCTTTTCTATTCACAAATTCAAATTTTCAACCTTCCCAATACAACTGCCAGGCTGTAGTCATGTGGAGGCTTTTAGGAAACTTAAAAATAAATATAAAACAAAGAGAGACCGCATATAAGTTACATAGCGGTGTTCTACCAAAAAAAGAAAGAAAAAAAGAAAGAAACAGAGGAGATTTGTGATTACAGAGGAGTGGAGACGGACAATAGAAGAAGAAGAAGAAAAAGAAGAAAGAAGAAGTTACTGCTTCGTGGAGCCACTCTTGCTTCGCCATCTTTTCTTCATTGTCTTCTTCTTCCTTTGCTGATTCTTCTTCTCAGTTTTTTTTTTTATTTTTATCTTTTTCCCTTTCATTTGGTTCCAGATTTGAAAAAACCCAAAGTAGTGCTGAAGTATTGGCCGAAACTTTGCCGAAAAGAAGGAACCGTTCGATTTATAATGAATATACACTTGACCCTCTCTCTCTCTCTCTTTCTCTCTCTCTCTCTCTATAAAAAAGGGAAAGAAAGTGATGCGTCTATTGTTTTAATTTTTTAATATATGTAGATTGATGTTTGCTCTCGAGGAAAAACTACTATAAGTTTCTTTAGAGAGGTGTTCCTAAATTTCTCCGTCTGGCAATATTTGGCTAGTTGACACCTAATTTTGTTTTTAAGGTCACCTATAAGCTCTTCATAGCAATAGTAAACAACTTGCAAAAATGATATAGGTATGAGAAATTAATCTACTAAGAAGAATACATGTGATGCATGTTATGAATTAAGTAGATGACTAAACAAAGTTGTCTTGATCATGGCTTGGTGTAAGTCTTGTTATAAAAAGCAAAGCTTCATTGAATCGACAAATCACTTATAGAATGCGCATTACCAAATTGTTGTCTATATTTTGAGGAATTCAGTATCGACTACCATGCATGAACCATATATGCCTCAAACTATGCATAAGTTCTTCTACCTAAGTCCTATATAAGCTTATAATTTCCTAGGTTAGTATTATAAATACAGTGAACAAATTGAAATTTTCTCTAGTTCGATTGGACTAAGAAAAGTAAATAAAATCTGTCGTGTTAATCTACGCTACCGGAAAGTTGGAATGGCTTTGGACAGTAGAAAATGACAAAATTGCCAAATTGATAATAATTTGAACAAAAATGTTTTGTAAAAACAAATGATACCTATCATTTATATGCCATCCAGAAATATTGCCAACTTCTTTTAAAGCATCTTTCCACGCTTGTACATCCTTTATGTTAATCTTGGGATCTTTCTCATGTTTAGCTAAAGCTTCAGCAAGAGTCTCAGTCTGGTTCCGTACATGAGAGGGATCCACATGGTAAAAGACGGGCAAAACAATCAACCCATTGTCTTTCATGCATTCCACAATCTTTGCCAGTTCAATCAAGCACCACCTTGAAGAAGCATAGTTTCTTGAGAGAACGATGATTGCATACTTGGACTCTTCTATTGCTTTTAAGAGTTCTGTAGAAATATATTTTCCACGCTCAAGTTTCTCATCATCCCTGAAGGTGACAATACCTTTTTGTTTCAAAGCTGTATAAAGATGGTCAGTGAAATTCTTACGGGTGTCGACACCGCAAAACCTCATAAACACATCATATTTCCAAGTAGAGGAGGAGGCTGTTTGAGTGGCCATAGAAGGAAATGGAAGCAATTGGATCAATGACCAAAATTTTCAGTCACTTTCTCTGTAAAATAAAGAACCACCAAATTAAAGATAACCAGAGAAAAAAAGAGAGTAGAAATAGTTTTTAGTGCGAAAACTGAAAAGCTGTTGAATGGGCAAATCTTGGAAGGTGAAAGCAAGTGAGGTTGAAAATTGAGAATTGGGCTAGCGTTCAGCTGCAAAGAAAGGGAAGAAAGAAGAAGAATAAAGATAAAGATGAGGTTAGCATCAGGATGATGAGATTGCAGTGCTGGAAAGAGAGAGAAGGAAAAGGAAAACAAATAAAGGAGACTCTCGGAGTTGGTGAGCCTTTCTTTTTTCTTTTTCTTTTTTTCTTTTATTTAGTCACTATTAGAAATATTGAATGACTGTATTGTATTTCTCATTGAAAGAATATACATGAGTGCCTTTATATAGGAGGCATATGAGTGTAGTACAAGTAAATATGAGTGTAGTACAAGTAAGAGTGTAGTGCAAGAATGTGCCATGTTAGAAATACTGAATGACTGTACTGTATTTCCCACTGAAAGAATATACATGAGTGCCTTTATATAGGAGGCATATGAGTGTAGTACAAGTAAATATGAGTGTAGTACAAGTAAATATGAGTGTAGTACAAGTAAATATGAGTGTAGTACAAGTAAGAGTGTAGTGCAAGAATGTGCACTATACAGGTAAACTAGTTTGGGCCTAAAGCCCATAACACTATATACATTAACAGTCACTACTACGAAATTTCTGAAAGGTATGTTTTTATGTCACTACTTCGAAATTTCTAAAAGGTGTCCTAATGCTAATGTGCTTTATCTTTTTTTTTTTTTTTTTCACCCACCCACCTAATTCAAAGGTATGTTTTTAAGTTTCCTTTTCCTTTTGCAGTCAAGTCAACAAACCAGTGCTCCATTCCATTAAATTTCCATTTACATGATTCTTAACCAAAAAATAATAATAATAATAATAATAATAATAGGATTTACCTTCTTCTTTTCTTTTCTTTTTTTTTTCTTTTTTGGCTAAAACCATTCACATTCACAAATAAGCTCAAGTGTAGTTAATCTTTGTCATATAGGATGCCACTACATATGTTCTTTAAAGTTTAAGAAAATTCCTTGAAAACCTTAACTCGCATATATGGCTCTCATAATAATTGCCTAGCACTAATGGCCTCGTTTTACTTTGTAAAGTTGTGATTTACAACTATGTTTTATGTTGGCTTTATTCTATGACAAAATGTGTTGTATTTGCTTTAATTTGTTTCCTTATATTTTTGTAAAATTTTATTGTATTGGGTTTAGTGTTAAGTTGGTGAAGACTCGAGCTTGAAATGAAGAATCAGTGCATTTTTGTGATTGGCTAGCGAGTAGCTCAAAAGAAGAGTATCCCACGAAAAGGGCACATGAGAAGCACATGCTAGAGGTTGAAGAGTCATGCCAGTTTGGAAGATTACGCGAGTGTCTCGCAGGTAAGGCATTCCCGTGAGATTCCCGCGAAACTCTCTACCTAGAGGATTTTTAAGTGTGACTTTCTTACCCTTCACTTATACTATATATACTCTCATTACCCACAAATGTGTAAGGAGGTTGTTCAAAGAGAAAAACTCTAGATAGGTTTTCTACAACACACACACCCATTTTTTTGGAGAGAGAGCTACCCATCCTTAGTGAAAAATCATTGTATCCTCTTCTTCTTCCTTCTCCCATTGCCATACCTTGAGAGGAGATTTGTACTCAAACACAACCCACATATTTTCAGAGTGTACAGAGTGTTTTGGAGATTGGAAAGTTTTGAAAATTTGCCAAAAGAAGCCGATGAGGCTTAGCAGATGCAATCAGGCATATTGTGGGATCCAGAAAGCTAGAGAAGACATGACTCCATGAAGTCCGTTGATAGCAGGAGCTTGGAGGGCTCAAGTACATTGGGTAAACTAGGCTTGGAGAGTCTTTTGTTATTCGTGTACTTCAACTTTATTCTCTAGTGGATCGATTTACCACTTGGAGGGCGGCGGAGAGGTTTTTTCGCCCAATTTTTATGTTTCCTCTTCAATAACACATTGGCATGTTGTCTTGTATTTGCATCTCTCTTCCCTTACTCTTATACTTTACTTTTATTGTTTGTCGTTCATGTCTATGCACTAGAGTAGTATCGGTTCATTGCGCACATTTACTCTTGTTTCCGCACTTAGTTTAAGTAAAAGTAAAATCAAACGAGCCGTAATTTTTTTTTTATTTGGAGTCTAAATAGCACTTGTGTTTTTAACACAAATCCAAACTTTCATACTTGATACTATTATAAGATACTTCTAGTTTCTATTGTTGAAATTGCAGATTTAGGAAGTTGCTGGTGTATTGCGAATGGGCACTATGAGACGGAGGGTCCGGCCTTCAAAAGTCAAACAATTCATTTTTAAATAGAGTTGGCGTGTAAGTATCCCTCCTCTTCTTCTAGATACCTTCCTGGTCCAACAACTACTTCAACAAAACTAAATATTGGTTGTTGGTGGGAACGAGCATGTGGAAGTCTTCTCGTGTGCAGAGATTATTAGTAAGCAAGTGGCCCTACCCCCTCAAGCGGCAATTTGTTAAAAGATTAATTCTATTATATGTTTCAATTTTGGTGGTGATAGATCCCACTGTTAGAAAAGCTGCTTTGTGATTTATTGGGACAGTATTTGTAAACCAAAATTATCTTAAGAGGGCTTGGAGTAAGGAAGACTAAAATATATACAAAAACAACAAAGTTTTAAAATTTAAAATTATCTTATTAAGAGGGCTCGGAGTAAGCAAGTAGTCCCCAAATATATACAAATTTTCAAAATTATATTGACATTTTTGAAAATATGAAGAGTACAATAAGTACAAAAATTATTATTTACAATTGAAAAAAAAAAAAAAATATATATATATATATATATAGATAGATAAGATGACCTCAAATGAATTTAGAATTTGATAGGAAGAGAGAGAGGGAGAGGAAGAAAATTCAATGCGAAGAGAGGAAGAGAGAGAGAGAGAGAAAAAAAAGGGGTAAATTCTACAAACCTACCCTGAGGTTTGTGATAATACCCACTTAGGTCCACAACATTCTAAAACCTACCCATTTAGTCCTCAAATGACAATTTTGCCCCCCACCTTTCTTTCTCTTTCTCTAATCTGTCTCCGCTTCTCTCTCCCTTCTCTCTCTCTCTCAACCCACAGCCCAACAAACCCATACCACCCATAGCCACTGTCTCCGTTAATCTCCTCTCTCTTTTCTCAGAGTTCTCTCTCAGATCTCTCTCTAAACCCAAATAAAAAAAAAATACCCATTTCAAAAACCCATTTTCTTTGACTCAAACCTTTCAACAGTGGCTACCACGACGACGACCAGCATCAACACCGGTGGCGAAGATCGAGTCCTCGCCACGGCTCAGCAAATCGTGAACAGTTTGAATAGCACACCGAAGGAGGTTCGACAGGACATATTGTTGATTCTGTCGAGCTTTGATAATCGGCTCTCGAATATCAAGAGTTTGATCAACGGCGACGATGCGTCCAAGAGCAAGGAGGACCGGTTCGCTCTGGAGGAGAAGGTGATTTTGCGATGGGATTTGAGCTCGGAAGGTTCGAGGAGGCCTTTGAGTTGGGAGGTCTCTGGTGACGAGGCAGACAAGTATTTGTTAGCAATTGACGAGATTTTGAATCTGATGGACGAGTTGCCAGTGAGGTTTGATTCGGAGATTATTTGTTAGGCTTAATCGGCGATTCTGTGGGTGATATGGGTTTGTTGGGCGGTGGGTTTTGAGAGAGAGAAAGTGAAGATAGAAGGGAGAGAGGAGTAGAGACAGAGATTAGAGAAAGAGAAAGAAAATTGGTGGCAAAATTGTCTTTTAGAACTAAATTGGTACGTTTGAAAATGTTGTGGACCTAATTGGTATTATCACAAACCTCAGGGTAGGTATGTGGAATTTACCCAAAAAAAAGGAAAAGAACTGAGCAAAGCAGAAAAGAGAGACGCAGAGTATTCAATTTGCAAGTGGCCTCAGTCACAACTCACCATCTTCCAGATTAAAAAGGACTTTATTAAAATTAAATTGCCCTTGTGAGTCAAAGCAGCGTTTATGTAAATATAGTGCGTGTCCACACCACGCACGTATCAACAAGGAAACAAATTTATTAGAATAAAATTACGCGTGGAGTAATGTTGGCTCATTGCTGAAGTTAGGTAAGAAACCAACGCAGCCTCATCTTCCGGGTATCTTCCTCCTCCAACAACTACTTAAATTAAACATAATATAATATATATTGGTTGTCAAATGTTAAGCATTCATTTTTTAATAGAGTTTGTGTGCAAGTAGCGGCCCTCCTATTACATGGTCTGACAATTACATAAAACTAAATATTGGTTGTTAATGGGAACTAGCATATGGAATTCTTCGCATGTGCATAGATCATAAGTATGCAAGTGACCCTACCCCTCCAGCTACTATTTTTTCTTTTTTTATATTGATTCATGTAGTATTTCTACATCTTTGCCATAAGTGTGTGCCTTTAATTTACAGATAATTTTATAAGAATAAAAATGCAATCATTGACCTTGTTTGATCTTTGGCTCTTGCCATGTCCAGGTCCTAATTTTCAGGATCTGCCTTGTTGCTTGTTGATTCTGTATCATGTTGGTAGCCGATATTCATAACAGGACAAAACAGGTTGGCAGCAGATGTCAGGGTATTCATAGTAAACTTAGTCTTCTGTTGTAGTCATGGGCTATGGCCATTGCAGCGGTGGCAGTAGATTCCCGCCCCTGATAGAACAAATAGTTAAATTTTGGCTGCAAAAAGCAATTACAATCTGCTTCTTCTGAAATTTAAAACTTCAGCAGTTTTGCATCCAAATAACTTCGTAAAGCCATGGAAATGCTAACAACCACTACCAACATATAGCAGCTACTGCTAACATATGCATACATAAATTATTGCAAGTGGAACATGCAGGTCTACCATCACCTTTTTTTGTGGGGTTAAGGTCTATGATTGCCTTAACAGAGACTTGATTCAATTTTCAATACAAGAATTAAATTAAACTATACATTCTTTGGAGTTGCTAAGTCTGCAGCAACTGTAGAACACTTATGTTCATATGTTCCAGACACAAGCCAGTCTACTGAATCTGAAAACAGACTAGGCAATACTGAGGTTAAATAGAAGACCAATTTGTGTGCAGACACACACAATATAGTAAACAACAAAGGATGAAGCTTTGCAATTGTCAATCTTCCAAGCAACACCTCAAACATTATACTTGTAGTTTTAAATCTCTTGATTAAAAAACATGTTCTAAAAATTCCCTTGAAGAAAACCAGAATACAAAAGCTTTAAGAGCCAAGCTGCACGTCCTGCACTTCATACATTACAAATCCAATTCAGTGGTGCTTTTGTCTCTGGATCCTGAAATGCAAGCAACTTCAAATTTTAATCACATGACTATGAGAACAGAAGGCTATAAAACCAAAGATTTGGAACACATTACAGGAGGTACCAAAAAGAGAGTAATCCATGTGAAGAAAAGCATTCTTTTAAGCTAGGAACAGAAATTTCCTTTGGGGCAGCAACTTGAACCTCAGTTGTCCTTCCATTACGGGTATATTGAGCCACAAGCATTTTCTAGTAGCATGATAGCATGAATATCAGATACACTTTCTCTGCCTACCTTGATTAAATTTAATTGTCCAGCAGCTCAACACCTAAGAATCTTCTGAGGAGCCAAATATGACAGCCAAATCCAAGAGAATGCTGTGACCTGTGATCCTACAACCATAACGGAAACCAATTAGTCACCAAGATGCAGAAACCCGCCATCCAATGTACAGTTAACCGGAAAACAAAACGAATCTCTACAATCTTACGCATCATCGGATTAACACTAAAAGTGAGGTCAATGATTGCTCAATAAACCAATGCACATAGAATATTAGTCGCCTGTTTTAGTGAGAGAAGTAGAAACTTAGGTAATCATCAACCAGAAGTTCCCGATTGTATGGAAAAATTTTACCAAAACTATAAAATTTTAAGTTCCAGTTGGGTAGAAGGGTAAAATAATATAGACAGTTACGGCTCCTAACAAAGAGAGAGAGAGAGAGAGAATTAACCACCAAAAGAATTATCTTGCATGAACAGAGGACATATGCTGAACATAGAAACCAAGAATTAAATTATTCTTAAGCAACAAATCTAGACTAGGTACTCTCAACAAATCTATAATGAGTTTTGATTCATTAAATATATATGGAACAAAAAGTACCAAATTTGGACTGTGAAAAAATTAAAGCGACAATAATAAGTAACATTATTATTAGAAAATAAAATATTACTTTTATGTTGTAAATCCCATCGGGCAATACTAGCAACTTGTGTAAAAGCCTATTCCTCGCATGGCATGTTGTGTAGCACATTGGATAGATTGTAACCTAAGGATTACAGTGATGAGCAATTTAGTCCTGTGTTCGATTGTAAAGGGACAGAAGGCCAGAGAGAAGCTGGACGGCATAGTCTGCAACCTCTGCAGATTCGTATTCTGCAAACGCAAAACCTTTAGGTTTATCTGTTTCCTTGTCTCAGGGAATGTACAAGTCTACCACCCGCCCTGCTTGAATCAATATATCATACAAGACCCTATCGCTCAGCCTCTCATCCAGATTGCCTTTGTATGAAAATAAATAATAACCATGTCAGAACAAATTGTGCCTATTAATAACTGTTAAGGGGAAAAGGAATTTTTCTCACTAACAATTTGAATTAAGTACACTTCTTTCATATCAATGAATGTATCAGAATTAAAAACCATACAAAAAGCAAGGAAAAAAATTAAATATATCACAGGCAAAACAAACTACAAAACAAACATATACAATTGATAACAGAGAATCCATCGACTACAAATAATTTAAGGAAATAAATCAATAACACAATGCTTTACTCTATAAACTCAAACAGAGCTCACTTTTCACACCCATACAATGAGATTTCTGCACTAAACTTCATATCTAAAATCATATAGTTTAGATGAAAACATAGAATAATGAACTTAAAAAGTTTCAATGAACTATTACATGCCCAATTCAATTTTAGCAATTTGATTCTCAAATACCAAAAATCAAAAATTTTAAAGGTTTCTAACCAATCCAAGGCAAAACAAAATTAAAAAAATTCATAAGGCTTTCGAGATGAAAGGGAATTCAAATGAAACTTACCAACGTAGAATTTGCAATCTGAATTTTCTGACATGTAGAATCATGAGATATTATTCTGAACTGGAAGCCTTTGAATCCAATAATTAAATTTTAAAAAAAAATTTTAATCAAACATAGCGTATACGAAGTTAACACGTCATGGGGTTGTTGTCTAGGCGCTTTATTTATTTTTTAGTTGAGAAGGAATAGTATTTATTTAGTATTTACTATTTAGTTATGGTGAAATTTGAATTTTCACTCCCTATGCTAATCAAACAAATTCAAACTAAGATGTAACTTTTGCTTACGCACGCCCCACAGGAATAATAAATTGAAGTGTTGTTATTGATTTTAGCTTAAGTTATTAAACATATAGGATATTAGTTCAACCATGACATTTAGAAGTACTAAAATGGTTTTTTCTTATAATTTTCATGATATTTGTTATGCTAAGTTTCTCATTACATTGCTATTATGTATATAATTTTGAAAATTATTATTGGATACTACATATAAAAATCAATTCATAATTATTGTATGTGAAATTCTACTAAATACAATACAAAATTAAAAAAATAAATAATAGATTGGTCCAATAGTATCTCCTAAATTGAATGAGGATAAGTGCATGTGATCGTTTAGCTCAATTACAATTTTTATGTTCAAGATCTTCTCTTACAAAATATCTGAATAGAAACAGTATTAAAAATATGTTCATTAGTTTAGAGAAAAAATAACAATTAAATTTGAACAATTTAATTTTTATAGAAAGCTAACAGAAACAAAATCTAATTTTGATTCTAATTGAATTTTCTATATATATTACCTAGTTAGTAACGAACAGTACATAGTTAATGTATATTACATAAATACTTATAAATTTGAATTATTTTTAGTTACACAAAAACAATTTCCCATAAGTATAAAATGGCAAAATTTGCTAGATAACATGATTTTAGAAATTTTTAGGAAACCAGCACACCAATGAAACTATTTTGTAAGTTAGACTATTTTTTGAACTCGAGTTTATCAAACTCGAGTTTCATTCAATATTGCTGCATAGTGCTTGGAACTCAAGTTTGTCAAACTCGAGTTCTAGCCCAAACTCAAGTTTTAAAAACAGTCCAACTTACAAAATAGTTTCAAACGCATGCTATGTACCAAATTTTTTTCTAAAAAGCTACTATTCAACAAATTTTTCCATATAAAATCAGTCAAACTTTCTTTTCCTCTAATTTTATATATAGAGTTAAATATATGATTAGGTTTTTTTTTATAATTTATTTATATTAGGCTCTTCATTATTAACTCACTTGGCACAAAAATTAAAAAACTTAGATTAGATAGAACATGTGACTCAGAATTAAACTCTAATTGAAATCCAAATTTTACACTAAATTAACTCATTTGGCACAAAAATTTTAAAAACTTAATTAGATTAGATGGGACACGTAGTGCAAAATTAGACTCTAATTAAATTTCAATTTAAAATCTAATTGGATTTTCTTTCAGTTTTGGCTATTAGTGTATATATATATATATATATATATATATATATATATAAATAAATAAATAAAGATAACAGTGAAGAAAAAAATAGTTGTATATTTATAATGACTAGTTTTGTTGCATGTGCAAGGCACATGGAAAACACTTTCTAACCACAAATAAATATCTTATGATAGGATTAGAACAGTTAAAATTAAGTCATTATTAGAATAACAATCAAGTTTAATTTTTTGATCTATCAAAGGAATTTTTTAGGTGCACAATATCCTTAATTAATTCATAAGGTAGAAATAATAATCACGACAAAGCAACTTCACAATAATGTTGAATACAAAAATAATTTTCATCAAGTATTTCATAACCTTCATGATCAGAATCCTAGGCACATTACATTCTACTATATCTTGTATACAAAGTTCATATTGATGTATATATGGTATCCTATAGAAATCATGTTATCTTTGTCAGCTCAAATAATCAAACAAACCATTCTACTCACGCTTCCAAACTTTCCCCCAATGCTTCTTTCATACTTTGTTGTGAAAGATCACATGCATAGAAACCTGCATATGACAAAAATGTCCACTAAGCAGCCATATAAACCAATTGAAGGGAAAACAAGCCATTCATGTCATGCAATATTTTGTGAGAATGTATGGGTTCTTTCTGCCAATTGATGAGGAAAATAGTGTAATCAACCAAAAATTGAAAATTTCATAGACTCTAGCATGAATATATCTCTACGTGAAAGTTGGAATATTCCACTATCATTTCTCAAAATGAAGCCATGGAATCCTGTGCAGTAATGCTGAATTGTTTCCTGCCATTGTGTTTCTTGCTACATCTATAATTTTATGCTAGGTGCTGTTGTGATTGTATTTGGTGTCCTAGTAAGAGTCAATATTGCATTCGGAAAATCCAAAAAGTGTTTCTTTAAAGAGAGTTTTGCTCTGCTTCAAATATGTCTATATCATGTTTAATTGTTCTGTTGTTGCTATTGTTATGCTGCATATGGCTTTGTACTGAGTGTTTTCTTAATAATGTTTTTCATTCATCCAAAAAAAAAACTAGGCCCAAGTTCATGTAGGTATGGAATGTTGGAAAATTTGATCAACAGGAAAGCTAAATATAGGAAATACACAAGTTTGGTATAAATTTCTGCACACTGTTGAAGTAGTCATCCACATAAATTTTGAAAAAATCCAAATGAGTCAGTACTGATGTGACTTGTGAGTTGAAGTTACACCATGGGAAAGTAACATTTAATCGAATCACAAAGAAAAAAGGTAATAAATGAGGTATTTGAAATAAATCTATGACAAAAAACTGGGGAGTGGATGCATACCAGTAGCTTAGAAGGAAAAGCTCAAAAGTAATGAAGGCAGCAATGCAAGAGGATAGTGTACATCTCATTTTCCCTTGTCCTTAAGCATGGAATCAATTTGTAATATGAGTCTTTTAGGCTGAATTTCTTCAACATAGCTTCTAAATCTACAAGGTCTTGCTTCACAAACAATTTTGCTTATATCTTTCTCCATTATCAACCATCAGTTGAAAAATGAGACCCCAATTATCAGATAAAGAAGTCATATAGCAGTTACAAAGCCCACACTTCTGCACATTCAAGCTTTGGCAGTTGCTAGCAATAGAAGCCTCCATGCAATTGTATTGATTCAACCAATCTGGACGTGATCCACACAATATATAGGACTGCCACATCAATGCACCTAGATGGAACCACTTGACATCAGTTTCCAAATGACAAATAAGAAGATGAGAAGTTTCTTATTCAGAATTGACAAGGATGGTAGTTGGATGATCGTAGTCTGATAAAGAAGTGCATTAAAAATATGATTTTGACCAACAATAATCAAACAAATGATACATTTGATAGCATAGTATCCATATACTGCAAATATTCTAAAAAAAGACATTAATATTATAGCTTTACTCTATTAACTCAATAGAGCTAACTTGTCATATAGACACATGCACATCAGGAGTTCTAGACAAAATCTCGTCCTTAAATCAAATTATTAAAATAAAAACAGAAACTAATGATATTTTGGAAATTTGTTATATTGGGACCCAGAAAAACAAGTCAAAACTTAGGAACCTAATTCAACTGTTTCAGGCCTAATTCAAGGACAAATTCAGCACAAAATACAAATACCAAGAAGGAAAATTTCCACAGCTTTCCAATCAACCAAACAATGGGTGGTGTGGTGTGAAGTCAAAATAGAAAAGGAGAAAAGAAGGGTCCTTTAAGTTTTAAAATAGTTGTCTTACTTCTAAATGATAAAACAGTTGCATTAGTTCTATTGTACATGACAAGAAAGCTCTGCAAATAATTTTATCTACTTTGCTTCAATTTAACTTCACTTGGAAATAGGGGCCAAATTTTCTTCATTCCATTTGATTTTACAACACTAGAGTACCATGCATCTATTGCATTCTCTTATGGAAATTTGTAGTAAATACTATAAAAAGAGAGCAATAACAGAAAGTTCCGAATATACCATCCAACACAATTGAACAAAAATTACTACCATACAATCAGTTCCACATGCTTTTTTGTCAGCCAGCAATGTGACAGTTTCTCCTTTTCGACAAAGTCCTAATAAATACTTCTTCGTAACCAGTATGAGGTAGTTGGCAGAAATGAGAAACAAATTACCAAACTAAAACGATCCTTGTCATAGAATAAAAAGAAAAGAAATTCAACGAAATTTGAAAAAGAAAAAGAAAACGAAATATACAGCTACCAACAAGCTTTGTAAGAGGGAGAAAAGATATTGACTTACAAAAAGTCAAAGACAAGAAAGTTGATCAGCCAATTTCATCAAAGCGAATTTCATTGGGATTTCTCTTCCTCGCAATCAGAGTCACCTTGTCTTATGTGCTTGAATTACCAAGCCAATTTCCCAAACATAGAATTAATCTTTCAATTAGATTAGGGAGTCTTATCCTCTTTGGATGTGGTTTGTCTACATCATTAGAGGTAGCTTGTCCACTAGGTTCAGCCCCTTCCCCATCAGAGTCATCATGACTTTGATTAATTTTTGGTGTCTTTTTTTGAATCCTTAAACCATCCTCATCGTAAGGAGTGATGATGCAGCTGCTAGGCCCAGCCTTAGTTTGGTATATTAGGTCTTCAATGTCTTGCTCGGATACCAGACAGGCCCCGCATTTTGTAACCTCCAAGCCTGGACCGAAGGATTCAAATTTAACTTCAATCTGGCTGAATCCGTTAGCGTCGACTTTATTCAGTATTTCTTTCAAGTCCACTCCAAAGTGTGTAGAGGGAATATATATCAGCCAAAGCTGATATGATTCAATCTTACCAAATTCCTCAGATAAAATGAGGCTCGCTCTTCTAGATCCACCAACGGAACACCAAATGTCATGCGTACGTATCATATGTCCATAATCTTCAATGTGAAGTTGGTGAAGTGGATAATGCTGGTAGAATACAAAAACAGCGCACACAGCTATTCCCATCAATTTGTTACACAATAAATCTGAGGGCACTTGCAGATTCACTGAAGCCCCCACATTTTGGTGGCTAAACCATTTCGGAATTTCACTTCCAGGAATCACGACTTTGTAATAAAAATCATCTTGTTGACCCTGAAACATACAATTCATGATGCTTAGAATTCCATATAGGAGAGAGAGAGAGAGAGAGAGAGACCTGGTGATTAATGATATAACGTCTTAGCATTGTTGAAAACAAGTCACTGCAGCCTTGATTCTTGATCAATTTGTCGCAACTAAGGAGACAAAATATTGGCCGAAAATCATATTCTGGTCTTAATGATAATGTTTCTAGTGAGGTACACTTTGTTGCATCAATATACACAATATTTAATGGAAGCTTGGGCAACATTTGAAGATGAGTGCAACCACCCATATAAAGATATCTCAAATTAGATAGTCGAATAATACTTTCAGGAAGGGAAACAAAATCATTTCCCTTTAGATTTAAACGTTCTAAAGATGACAAGCACCCAAGAACATTAGGAATTGTCTGAACATTGCAATAACTTATATCAAGTTTGGTCAAAGAGCATAAGCCTATTAAAGAACGCTCTAGCTTGCCCATTTGTTCTATCATTAGTCTTGAACAACCAGAAAGATTAATAGTTTCAAGAGCATGCCAACTGATCTTGTGAGGAAGGCTTTCAAGACATTTACATTTATTCATATCCAAGAGAATAAGCCTTTTGAGATCACCAAGAGATGCATGTATGTTATATAGTCTTGTACAACGTTGAAGAATCAGTTGCTTAAGATTTGGGGCTCTACTAAGGTCTGGGGTCTCAATCAAGTTTTGAGAGTCACTTAAGTCGATGAGTTTTAACTCATTTAAAATCTGTTATAAACCAATAAACAATTAGTCCAACTAAATCCTTGATGAAAATGAATGAAATACAAATTGGCATATGTGAATATCTTACCATATTTCCTTTCCATAGTTGTTTGATGCCACTGCAATGCATTCTTAATTCAACAAGTTTATTTGGTTGGAAACTGGTCGGCAAGGATCTCAAAGGATATTCAAGCCAATCTATTACACGTAGCTCATTAGGAAAATAACTAAGGCCTTGTGGAAGTTGGACATTACCAATTTTAAGATATCTCAAAATTTTCATCTTTGAGAAGGCTTTGGCACTCAACTGTTCCATTTTATCCGCAGGTGTGTTTAGGACCATACCTTTAACAAACTTTGTTCCCTATAACAAAGAACAATAAAATTAGAAAAATTCATAAAAGAATTTGAAAGAATATATATACTTCTCTAAATTCAAATTTAGAATTGTCAACTTACAGTATTATTTTTCAATACATGTAGGACATCCTTATAACACCATAACCTACTACGCCTACCAGGCTCTGTAGGGGATTCACAATGAACTATGTCTTGACCCATTTTTTGCAGCAAATCATGCATCCACAAAGTTTCATTTGATACAATGGTAATGAGAGATTTTTCTAGAAGAACATCAATATCGTAGCCAGGATAGTGACCTAAACTTTCTAGAGTATTTCTTGCATAACGTATGTCCCATTCTTTAAAGAAACATGCAATATCTAAAAACAATTCTCTTTGTGTATCATCTAGCCCAACTAAATTGTTTTGAAGTATTTCCATAATGTGTCTATTAGGTTTTGCTTCTAGTTTATCTCGAGCACTTCTCCATGCATCAAGTTTCCTACCAAACAATGAAGAACCTAAATCTTCAAAAGCTAAAGGAAGACCACTAGCGTATCTCACAAAATGCTTAGACAAATCCACATAATTTTCTTCAAGATGAGGTTTCTTGAAAGCCTTCCAACTAAAAAGTTTCAAAGCTTCATCATCATTCAACTCTTTAGCTTCATATATATGTTTCACTCCATGCCTTCTCAACAAATGCCTATCTCTACTAGTTACAATGATTACACTCCCAACACCAAACCATTCATCTTTCCCAGCTAATGCTTTTAATTGTTGTTCTTCATTCACATCATCAAGAACAATAAGAACCTTCTTATTGCGGAATCGCTTCCTCAGAACATTGATTCCCTCATAAACATTCCATATATTTTTTTGGGTACTCATGAGAATCTTAGAAAGAAGTTGTTTCTGTAAAGAAACTAGACGTTGATTTTCAGATTCTTCTCTAATATTATCAATAAAGCTGCTAGCTTCAAAGTCACGAAAAATTTTATTATAAACCTCTCGAGCAAGAGTTGTTTTGCCAATTCCACCTATACCACAAATCCCAATAAAACGGACACAATCTAACCTTTCACCCAAACATAAATCCAGCATTTCCTGCACACGAGATTCCATTCCAACAAGGTGCTCAAAAACACTTGGGACCTTCACGATCCAACTCATTATTTATCCTCTGAATGATTTTTTCAATAACTGTTGATTCAGGCCTGCAAAAAATATAGCAAAACATTAGTTTTGATGAGGCAGAGCTTGATACATCAATTTAGGGATAAAGCATTTATCAAAAGTAAAATCTTAGCTTTGTTTAGTAGCAAAAGGGGAACTCATTTGTGGTACAAATTATGCATGCAATGTTTTTCAACCAAAGTACAATTTGAGCTTATAATTTTTTTTCCTAGGTTTGTAATATATAGGAGACAATGGAAGCTGTCTTGTGATCAAATAAAGAAACTGGGAACTTCTAGGAAATGCCTTTACACAACAGTTAGAGATGCCAGCAACTTCTATCACAGCTCATAGAATTGTTGCCAGCAAAAAAAAAAAAAAAACAAAAACATATCCTTACTCATCCCGTAAATCCCATCCAGAGATGCCAGCAACTTCTGTCACAGCATCTTTCCACGTTTGCACATTCTCAGTATTATCAATGAGATGTTTTGCAAAGGCATCCTTAAAAGTCCCCCTCAGTTTGCGCACATTACTAGGATCCACCTCATGGAAAACACGCAGAATTGTCAGCTTCTTCTTGTCCAGGCACTCAACAATCTTTTCTAGTTCAGTCAAACACCAACTCGATGAAGCATAGTCTTTAGAGAAAATAACGACAGCAATCTTTGATTCTTCTATTGCTTGCAAGAGTTCTAGTTTAATGAATGCTCCTCGATCAAGACTTTCATTGTCCCTAAAAGTGGTTATGCCATTCCATTTCAATGCTTCGTACAGATGGCTTGTAAATTTTTGGCGGATGTCGGAGCCTCTAAAACTGAGAAAGACATCGTATTCGTATGTCCATCTAGGCGTAGAAGTAGAAGAAGAAGGAAAACATGAGGAGGAGGCGTTTTTTGTGCCCATCGATTTGCGATCGGAAAAATACTAAAGATATGTATTAAGAAAATTATTCAACTTAGTAAGAATTAACACATAAAAGGAAAATAAATTGGGGAAGAAGAAAGCAGAGCATTGGATGGAGTGTTTGTAAGTGGCAGATAGAGCACTGGTGC
This sequence comes from Castanopsis chinensis, assembly GCA_032878915.1. Taxonomy (NCBI): domain Eukaryota; kingdom Viridiplantae; phylum Streptophyta; class Magnoliopsida; order Fagales; family Fagaceae; genus Castanopsis; species Castanopsis chinensis. Next base: position 3,088,987 of record JAVQMG010000079.1, read on the forward strand.
GGTCTACTTGCAATTACTACGTGATTACAAAGGACTTCATTAAAATTAAATGCCCTTGTGAGTCAAAGCAGTGTATATGTAAATATAGTGCGTGTCCACACCACGCATGTATCAACAAGGAAACATCGTAGCCATGAAGTAAGAAAAAGACTAGGAAGTCCTGCTTCAACAACTACTTAAATTAAAATAATATATATATATATATATATATATTGGTTGTTAAATGTTAATGGGAACTAGCATCATATGGAAGTCTTTGCATGTGCATTGGTCAAGAAAAAGAAGAGACCGTATGTGTTTGTGTGGTCATGGAAGCAATTGGAAATAAAGGAACGACTTATTAGGAAATTGCAGGTGTATTGCGAATGGGCACTATCACTATGAGACAGAGGGTCCGGCGTTCAAAGATTAAGAATTTACTTTTTAATAGAGTTGGTGTGCAAGTAGTGGCCCTCCTCTTACATGGTCTGCCAACTACATAAAACTAAATATTGGTTGTTAATGGGAACTAGCATTTGGAATTCTTCGCATGTGCATAGATTATTGTATGCAAGTGACCCTACCCCTCCAGCTACTATTTCTAGAAAGATTGATTCTACTGTTAGAAATTATCTTAAAAAGGGATTGGAGTAAGGAAGACTGAAATATATAACACTACTATATCACAACAACAATAAAGTCTTAGTCTCAAAATATATACAAAAATATAAAAATCAGAGGCCTTGAATATTAATTAAGATGGCTTCCTGCTGTGTGCCACATAGGATTCGTTGTCCCCTCTCTCCCTTCTTCTTCAAAACCGTTTCAGATTGCCAGCTTGTTGGTTTTCTTCTTTAAATTGGTTGTTTTCACCTGACCACTTATAAAGACAAGGGTAATGGCAATTGAGTAGATGCAATGCCAATATGTGAGTTGGTCTCAATGATCATGGAGGCAGCAGCACTGTTAGTAGATGATATGACAAGAACTTTTTTTTCTTGATAACCAATATGACGAGAACTTTGTACAAAAGAAAAGGGGTGGTATCAGAAACCAGTCACAAAGCATGGAGACAACTTACGTTGTCCGACATTGATAACTTGAAATGCAACACATACCCAAGCTATGCCTAATAGTTCTTTTTTTTTCTTTTTTTTTTCTTTTTTAAATTAGAAAAGATATTATTTCAAAACAAACAGTGTTACACAAGGCCCCAAAGGGCACTAAACAGCTTGCGAATGAGCAAGCCTTTGTAACACCAGATACAGAACAGAGGCACAGCAGTACAATCTTCAAGATTACACAAGGCCCCAAAGGTACTATGATAATCCAAGCCACAACATGGTAAACACGGAGCATCACAATTCACAGCACCCTAACGCCAACAGGGCACCGAGACTAATACACAGATACACAGCAGCAAACACAGACAGCCTAACATGGCCTTTTACACAGAAAAGCAGGGTTAATGCCCCATTGACAACACTATATTCTGCTAGGCATTGAGTCAATTGCTCTACTTTTGCTCTCCACTCTGCCTTTGACATCCCTCTAAATATCCTTAACTATCTGCTCCTCTGTTTATCTTCCTTGAGTGGATGACAGCTCTTCTGCCATAGATAATAGTAATACACAGCAGCCCACCAAGCCAATTTTCAAATAGCAGCTTAAAGCTATTGCCTTTGAGATGAGTGATAGCCCATTCAAACAATTCCAGCCAACTGCACTTAACTTTCGAGATCAAACAAAGCTGTGTTTTAATAGTGTTGTAAAAGAGCCTTTTTTTTAATGGAACAAAGGGAGATATAGGCCCCTCTTTGAGTATGAAATATGAAGTGCCGCAATTTTTTTCCTTTTTTTTATATTGATTCATGTAGTATTTCTACATCTTTGACATAAGTGTGGCCTTTAATTTACAGATAATTTTATAAGAATAAAAATGCAATCATTGACCTTTTGATCTTTGGCTCTTGCCATGCCCAGGTCCTATTTTTCAGGATCTGCCTCGTTGCTTGTTGATTCTGTATCATGTTGGTAGCCAATGTTCATAACAGGACAAAACAGGTTGGCAGCAGATGTCATGGTATTCATAGTAAAATCAGTCTTCTGTTGTAGTCATGGGCTATGGCCATTGCAGCAGTGGCAGTAGATTCCCGCTCCTGACAGAACAAATAGTTAAATTTTGGCTGCAAAAAGCAATTACAATCTGCTTCTTCTGAAATTTAAAACTTAGCAGTTCTGCATCCAAATAACTTCTTAAAGCCATGGAAATGCTAACAACCACTACCAACATATAGCAGCTACTGCCAATATATGCATGCATAAATTATTGCAAGTGGAACATGCAGGTCTACCATCACCTTTTTTTTTGGTGGGGTTAAGGTCTATGATTACCTTAACAGGGACTTGATTCAATTCTCAATACAAGAATTAAATTAAACTATATATTCTTTGGAGTTGCTAAGTCTGCAGCAACTGTAGGACACTTATGTTCATATGTTCCAGACACAAGCCAGTCTACTGAATCTGAAAACAGAATAGGCAATATTGAGGTTAATAGAAGACCAATTTGTGTGCAGACACACACAATATAGTATGCAACAAAGGATGAAGCTTTTCAATTGTCAATCTTCCAAGCAACACCTCAAACATTATACTTGTAGTTTTAAATCTCTCAATTAAAATAACATGTTCTAAAAATTCCCTTGAAGAAAACCAGAATACAAGAGCTTTAAGGGCCAAGCTGCACTTCCTGCACGTCATACATTCCAAATCCAATTCAGAGGTGCTTTTGTCACTGGATCCTGGAATGCAAGCAACCTCAAATTTTAATCACATGACTATGAGAACAGAAAGCTGTAAAACCAAAGATTTGGAACACATTACAGGAGGTACCAAAAAGAGAGTAATCCATGTGAAGCAAGTATTCTTTTAAGCTAGGAACAGAAATTTCCTTTGGGGTAGCAACTTGAACCTCAGTTGTCCTTCCATTTTGGGTATATTGAGCCACAAGCATTTTCTGGTAGCATGATAGCATGAATATCAGATGTCCAGCAGCTCAACACCTACGAATCTTCTGAGGAGCCAAATATGACAGCCAAATCCAAGAGAATGCCTTGCCCTGTGATCCTACAACCATAACGGAAACCAATTAGTCACCAAGTTGCAGAAACCCGCCATCCAATGTACAGTTAACCGGAAAACACAACGAATCTCTACAATCTTATGCATTATCGGATTAACACTAAAAGTGAGGTCAATGATTGCTCAATAAACCAATGCACGTAGAATATTAGTCGCCTGTTTAGTGAGAGAAGTAGAAACTTAGGTAATCATCAACCAGAAGTTCCCGATTGTACGGAAAAATTTTACCAAAACTATAAAATTTTAAGTTCCAGTTGGGTAGGTGGGTAAAATAATATAGACAGTTAAGGCTCCTAACAAAGAGAGAGAGAGAGAGAGAATTGACCACCAAAAGAATTATCTTGCATGAACAGAGGACATATGCTGAACATAGGAACCAAGAATTAAATAATTCTTAAGCAACAAATCTAGACTAGCTACTCTCAACAGATCTATAACAAGTTTTGATTCATTAAATATACATGGAACAAAAAGTACCAAATTTGGACTGAAAAAATTAAAGTGACAATAATAAGTAATATTATTATTAGAAAAGAAAATCTTACTTTTATGGTGTAAATCCCATCGAGCAATAGATACTAGCAACTTGTGTAAAAGCTGCTTTATCACATGGCTTGTTGTATAGCACATTTGGTAGATAGTAACCTAAGGATTACTGTGATGAGCAATATAGTCCTGTGCTCAATTGTAGAGGGACACAAGGCCAGAGAAAAGCTGGACGGCATAGTCTGCAACCTCTACAGATTTGTATTCTGCAAACGCAAAATCTTTAGGTTTATCAGTTTCCTTGCCTCGGGGAATATGTACAAGTCTACCACCTGCCCTGCTTGAATCAATATATCATACAAGACCCTATTGCTCACCCTCTCATGCAGATTTCCTTTGTATGAAAATGAATAATAACCATGTCAGAACAAATTCTGCCTATTAATAACTGTTAAGGGGAATGTTTCCTTTTAAAAATAAAAGGCAAGAGAAGCCCCACCTCACTAACAATTTGAATTAAATACACTTCTTTCATATCAATGAATGTATCAGAATAAAAAACCATACAAAAAGCAAGGAAAAAATTAAATATATCACAGCCTTAATGCTTTATTTGTTACATCTTCAAAAACTACAAAACAAAATATTCAATTGATAACAGAGAATCCATCAACTACAAATAATTTAAGGAAATAAATCAATAACACATAGCTTTACTCTATAAACTCAAACAGAGCTCACTTTTCACACACATACACACAGATTTCTGCACTAAACTTCATGTCTAAAATCAAATAGTTTAGATGAAAACATAGAATAATGAACTTAAAAAGCTTCTCTGAACTATAACATGCCCAATTCAATTTTAGCAATTTGATTTCAAATACCAAAAATCAAAATTTTTAAAGGTTTCTAACCAATCCAAGGCAAAACAAAATTAACAAAATTCATAAGGCTTTTGAGGTGAAAGGGAATTCAAATGAAACTTACCAACGTAGACTTTGCAATCTGAGTTTCCTGACATGGTTAATGCACTTGGATTTGAATACGATGCAAAAACCTAGAACGAAACAACACCATAGAACCACGAGATATTATTCTGAACTGGAAGCCTTTGAATCCAATAATTAAAAAAAAAAAAAAATCGTCTTAGACAGATATAGACTCTAATTGGATTTTCTCTCAGTTTTGGCTATTAATATATATATATATATATAAAAGTTAACAGCGAAGGAAAAAATAGTTGCATATTTATAATGACTAGTTTTGTTGCATGTGCAAGGCACGTGGAAAACACTTTTTAACTACAAATAAATATTTTATGATAGTATTAGAACAGTTAAAATTAAGTCATTATCTATATATTACTAAAAGCTGAAGCGTAGCATTTAATGTTGCTACGCTCACGTTGAGCCATGTCAGCAGCCATGTCATTTCCACCATATTTTTTTGTAATTGTTCAACAATTTAAAATTAGTTTTTTTCAATTTTAAAATACTAATAAATTTAAAATAAATCCCACCCTTATCTCCACCATAAAGCCCACTTCTTATTAATTTAATTCCCACTACTATCTCTACCATAAATCCCACTTCTTATTAATTTAATTCCACCATTAACACCATGTCATCATTTATTTTCTTATTTTATTTTTTTATTTTTAGATTTACCGATTGACATTTATTGGGCATTTCCTTAAATTCAGGTGTTACTCTATCTTTAACTTTATCATGTGTCTCTCCGTTAACCCAGACTCTTCAAATGTAGCTAATGTATGGAATTTCAACAGTCATCTATATATACTAAAAGCTGAAACGTAGCATTTAATGTTGCTACGCTCACGTTGAGCCACGTCAGCAGCCATGTCATTTCCACCATATTTTTTTGTAATTGTTCAACAATTTAAAATTAGTTTTTTTCAATTTTAAAATACTAATAAATTTAAAATAAATCCCACCCTTATCTCCACCATAAAGCCCACTTCTTATTAATTTAATTCCCACTACTATCTCCACCATAAATCCCACTTCTTATTAATTTAATTCCACCATTAACACCATGTCATCATTTATTTTCTTATTTTATTTTTTTATTTTTAGATTTACCGATTGACATTTATTGGGCATTTCCTTAAATTCAGGTGTTACTCTATCTTTAACTTTATCATGTGTCTCTCCGTTAACCCAGAATCTTCTAATGTAGCTATTGTATGGAATTTCAACAGTCATCAAATAAATTCAGTTGTAGCTGTTACTCTATCTTTAACTCTATCATATATCTCTCCATTAACCCAGACTCTTCAAATGTAGCTATTATATGGAATTTCAACAGTCATCAAATAAATTCAGGTGCAGCCAATAAAAGACATATGGAATTTCAATAGTCTCTTCATTAATCCATACCTTTTCACTACAATTAAAGTTATGTCTTTAATTTGAAATTCAGGTGTTATTGAGAGTATCAAGCAGGGGAAGAGAGAGACACAACGTTCCATGGGTAGTTATAAATTTTGCAAGTGTCAAACTCCTTCCCAAAAAAAAAAAAAAACAAACACTTTTCTATCTTTCTATACTTTCTTCTCCCTCTCTCTCTCTCACCCTTTCTCTGTACTTCCCTCCATATAAATTTTGTCCTATTTGCAGAAACACTCAAAGCAAGACTTTACCATTTTTGACCTGCAAAGTTCCAAAGCAAGTCCAAAGGTTCACCGTAAGTCCTAACCATTTTTTTTTTTGTGCACTTTTCTTATGATTGTTTTTGTTTGGTGAGAAATTGAGGGAAAAGGGAAGGGAAAAAAAAGGTATTCTTAAAGAAAATTAAAACTTAAATAAATAAAAAATGGCCTCTTCAAAACCCCTTTGCTATCAGCCTTCAGCATTCATTGGTATCTAAAACATTCATTGGCTTTAATAGACAAATCAAAACAGAATTTTGTCCAATAGATTCACCAGTTTTCTCACTGTGTCTCTCTATAATTACCCCCCCTCTCTCTCTCACATGTTTTTGTTAGGGTAATGTTTGGAAGAACATTAAATGTCTTTTTGTGTGGTTGTCTTTAGAATAAATAGATTATGACTTTGGGAATTTACTTTCTGACTGAAGTGGTTTACAAATATTGGGGTATTGAAGATTAATTTATCATAATTTACCACAAATCAAATTTTATTTAGAATATAAGGAAAAAAAAAAAAAGCAATTGATATCGTATACCTATTATCTATACCTTTAAAAGAAAAGTTTTTAAAAGGATTTTTTTTTTTTTTTTTTTGCCCTGTTTGAAGCTTCTCAATGGGTATCACTAGGCCTTGAATACGTTGTGTTCTGTTAGTCTATCCTCTCTTTTCTCTACCCATCTCCTTCCCCAAAGCCACATCATAACCTCCATTTTATTTGGTACATGGTTTTACTAATAGGCTTTGGCTTTGGGGTTTCTTATTATATGCCAAGTTCTATAAAATGAGCAATGTGAATTTGAAGGTTTAGTCTTGGTTATCTTTGTGTTTATTCTCTATTTGTTTGTTTAAATTTCTCAGTGAATAAAATTTGGTCTATGGATCCAATTTGTTAAAAAGATTTCTTCTTTCAAATGTTATTTTTCTGCAATATTTTTCAACATAAAATCTACACTGTTACACATCTAAATTCTACTTTTTTTTAAAACTAAAATCTGCACTACACTGTTTCACAAAATCTACTCTGCACTGTTTCATAAAAATCTACACTGCACTGTTTCATAAAAATCTGCACTGCACTACACTATTTCATTAAATTTGTATTGTTTTGAATAACTTTCTGCATTGTTTTTAAAAACTTTTGTCTTGGTTATCTTTATGTATTTTCTCTATGTGTTTGTTTAAATTTCTCAGTGAATACATAGAACATATTGAATATATATCAATACTGCCTTGGATGATCTTAATTTGAATTCCTTTTTATTCCTCTCTTTATTTGTTTCATTCATTGAGATTTTTTCTTTCCTGTGCATGTTTATAGTTAAGTTTTAGATTTTAGTAAATATGTTGTAGTTTGTTCCTATGATTTAATTTTAAAAAAAATTGCATTAGTTGGATGGTCTTAATTTTGATTCCTTTGACATTGTTTCTTTCATATTCATAATCAGTAATTATTAGACTACTAGGACTCTCCTCTATGTGTTCACAAATTTAGTAGCAACCCTTAATTGTATTTGGTACGATGGGAGGTATTACCTATGTAGTGATTCTACAAAATTTCAAAAAATTGATGTTCAAAGCAATGTACAACTCACACCAACATCTGCACTGCATTGCACTATTTCATTAAATTTGCACTGTTTTGAATAAATTTCTGCATTGGTTTTAAAAACTTTTTCTTGGTTATCTTTATGTATTCTCTCTATGTGTTTGTTTAAATTTCTTAGTGAATACATAGAACATATTGAATATATATCAATACTGCCTTGGATGATCTTAATTTGAATTCCTTTTTATTCCTCTCTTTATTTGTTTCATTCATCAAGATTTTTTTTTTCCTGTGCGTGTTTATAGTTAAGTAGTTAAATTTTATATTTTAGTAAAAAAATTGTAGTTTGTTCCTATGATTTAATTTAAAAAAAAAAATTGTATTAGTTGGATGATCTTAATTTTGATTCCTTTGATATTGTTTCTTTCATATTCATAATCATTAATTATTAGACTACTATGACTCTCCTCTATGTGTTCACAAATTTAGTAGCAACCCTCAATTGTATTTGGTACAATGGGAGGTATTACTTATGTAGTGATTCTACAAAATTTCAAAAAATTGATGTTCAAAGCAATGTACAACTCACACCAACATCTATAATTGAGGAAAACAAAAGTAGTTATTCCATGACTACTACAAAGCAACAAAGGAAAAAGATACAAAGAATACTTTAAAATTGTCTTTTAATTTATTTGAAATATTGCTTAAGTAGTTCTTTAAATGTGTGTTTCATACATTTACTAGATAATTTAGGATGTTAAGGATTGGAATCTTCATTTTAATTTAAATTTAAGTTTGATTTTTTTTTTTCATTACGTAATTTAATGTTTCATATCAAGGATAGGAAATTTTGAGATTGATATCCTAATGTACAATCAAAGAGGAAACTGCAAAGAATTGTTTACATCTTCAAATATAATAGCTTTCCCGTGCATCGCACGGGTTAGTGACTAGTTAGAATAATAATTAAGTTTAATTTTTTGATCTATCAAAGTAATTTTTTAGGTGCACAATATCCTTAATTAATTCATAACGTAGAAGTAATAATCACGACAAAGCAACTTCACAATAATGTCGAATAAAAAAATAATTTTCATCAAGTAATTCATAACCTTCATGATCAGAATCCTGGGCACATTACATTCTGCTATATCTCTTATACAAAGTTCATATTGATGTATATATGGTAGCCTATAGAAATCATGTTATCTTTGACAGCTCAAAATAATCAGAAAAACCATTCTACTCTAGCTTCCAAACTTTCCCCCAATGCTTCTTTCATACTTCGTTGTGAAAGATCACATGCATGGAAACCTGATACATACACAAACCCAAACCCATGCACTTATGAATCAATCTACAAAATCAAAGCCCTAAAATTGTGCTTTCAGTCAAAATAATACATAAATAATGATTAAAAAAAAATTAAATACATTAAGAAAAATCGGTTTGAAAGAGTAACATGTACATGATGTTGCTTGAATAGCTGAAAAAATCTTTCTCCTTTCCTTCACTTTCTTTCCCAAGTGGGAGCAGTTGGTATGAGAAGGTCTTCCCTTTCTTTGATTCTAGTTTTACTCTTTAGAAAAATCCGGATTTTATTTCTTTCTCTCCGTACATTGCCATTCTTGATTGAGACTTGAAGAGGCTGGAGATAAGTATAAAAATTAAAAAGACAAAAAGGCCCTTCAGCTCTTTGCATCGTAGTTGTTTTTCCTTTCATATCCTTAAGGGTAAGAATGTAGTAACAATTCCATTAGTAATATAAAAAAACAAAGAATTAAAAGGAAAAGACCAAATGGCCCGTGCTCCTTATCTCTTCACATTTATAGCTTTTAAGGACAAAAGCATAAATCTATCTATCTGCACTTGCTTCTACCGTTTTAAGCTTTCTTCTGTCGTTTTGCCAAATACAAGCAGCTCAGCTGTCCTTTTTCACATAGAGTATAGATATGCGAATAAATTCAAATGGTTTGATGAAAGAAATGGATGATTAATTATCGTTTTAGAAATAACCATTATATAATTTCAACAAATATAATGAATATATTATTTTCATATAAAGGGTATAATTATAAGTTTAAGTAAGGGTTTTCTCTTCTCATTAACCTTCTTTTTCCTTTCTTTTATTTATTTTTAATGTAAAAAAGGAGTTTTGAAGTATTTTTTTTTAATACTAATTTGGTTGTAGCCTCCCACTCTACACGTAACATGTAATTACTGGGAGAAATATTTTAGTGGTGACCTATGATATTGATAAGGACTTTTGAACCCAAGACTTAGGATTGTATACAAGTCAAGTTGAGTATTATTAGTTCATAATTGTTCATTTAATTCTATTACAAACGCGAGCTAAGTTTGAGCTCATTCCTAAACTAAATTACATGTTCAAGCTTAGTTTTCTTCTTCTTCTTCTTTTTTTTTTTTTTTTAATCGAACATGCTCAAGCTTATTTGCAAACTTCTTTATTAACTTATTATTTTTCCCATTATAGTGAACACCACAAATAATATTTTGTACCCTTTTATCAATCTTCGCAAAGTAATTAATAATTAAATTAAAAATAAAACTATATTATTTGAGTTAATTAGATGTAATGATTTTTATTTATGCAATTATAAAAAAATTAGATTCACATTGTTAAAAATTAAATATAATTTTTACTATGAATTTGACTATTTTATCTTATAGTGTTTTAAAACTAATAATTTGATATCTTATGAACTTATACAATCTAGTCTCAAGTCTATATAAGTATATTAATATATATTTACACATATAAACATATAATATAATATATACTTAAATTGAGTCTCATGTTCACAAGCTTGTTTACAAATACATTATATGTTTGAGTTTGACTAAATTAATAGTCGAGCCAAAATTTGGGCTTGATCTTGTCTTGTTTGCTAAAGAAACAAAAATATACTAGTTTTTTCTCAAGTCTAGTTTGAACTATTTATAAAAAAGTTTTGTTTATTTACAGTCAGACCAAGACCTCATTAATTTCATTAGACATTATGGACCTCTAGAGTTGTTTCAAAAAAAAAAAAAAACCTATAGAGTAACATCATAAGAGTCATTGAGCCACATGTAAAGATGTGTATGGGTCAGGTTGAGGGATTTTTTCTAACCCAATCCATCACAGAAGTCCAACCTTACCCACCTAAATCGGGTTGGATAGTTTTTTTTTTTTTAATTACTATTACTATTACTATTAATAAATTGAACATTATAACAACACCACCATAAATAAGAGCAAATTTATAATCTAATAATGTTGAGCATAATAACAAACCAACACAAATTAAATGAGGGAAACTTAGAATTTATTTAGGGCTTAGAGTAGGAGAGAGAGAGAGAGAGAGAGAGAGAGAGAGAAAGAGATATAGAGAGAGAGAGAATAAGGAGATTGCAAAGAGGAGAATTTAGAGTTTGAGTTTTATTTAGAAAGAGTGGCAAAAAATAAAATAACAAAATTGTATAATATATTTTTTAAAATTTAAATATATGTTAAATATAGGTGGATCAGGTTGGGTCAAGTTAGGCAGATTTGTGAATTTTATGACCCAATTCCAACTCAACCTACTATAAAAAATAATTCACAACCCAACTTAATCCACCAACCTCTAAAAACCGATTCATCCTAGTGGGTTGGGTTAGATTCGATTAGTTTTTGCTGCACACCCCTAGCCACAAGGCCTTTTTTTTTTTTTTTTTTTTTCACATCCTTCATTTATATTCAATAAATAAATAAAGATATATACATTTTCCACATTAACTTCTCTAACCTTATAAATTGATGTTTTTATGATTTGTCTATTACATAAATTACACCATTTTTTATATTGACAAATCTTTATGCACACTTTACTTACAAACTTCACTACACAATTTTGGTTCGGTTATATGACCATGGGCCTATGGTAATTGTGTAATCCTCTCACTTTACTGACCTTCTGGTATCTTCCCCTCTCTTTCCCTCATTGGCAAGCGGGTCGGTGGACTGCAATTTCCTAAATCCCTGAACTCACATTTCAAGAGCATATAATTTTTGCAGCTTTTCAATCACTGCTTCAATTTCCATTTCATCCTTCCCTAATTTCACCATTATATTCCTCTCTTCCTGTGTGTTATTCTTCAAAACCAATTTGATTATATTTCTGATGGCTTTTATGGGCACAGAAAACGCTTCCTCCTCCTTCTCCTCATCTTCTCCTTCTTCTTCTTCTTCTTCTTCTTCTTCTTCTACGCCGTCTTTCTCAGTTTCAGAGGCACCGACACCCGCAAAAACTTCACAGACCATCTATACGCGGCGTTGAGTCAGAAAAGCATATTCACATTCAGGGACGATGAAAAGCTTGAGCGAGGAACGTTCATTGCCCCTAAGCTCTTGTCAGCAATTGAAGACTCGAGATTTGATGTTGTGATTCTCTCCAGAGACAACGCTTCTTCGAGTTGCTGCTTGATTGAGCTAGCGAAGATCGTTGAGTGCATGGAAAAGAAGGAGCTCATAGTTCTGCCGGTTTTCCACTACGTGGATCCTAGTGCTGTGCGCAATCAGAGAGGGGCTTTTGCTGAAGCGTTTGTTAAACACGAAGAGCGTTTCAAAGATAACATAGAGGATGTGTACACTTGGAAAGCTGCTTTGACACAAGTTGCTAGTATTGCTGGATGGGATTTACACGATAAGTAAGATTTTATTTTTCAATTTAATAATGCTACTTATTGATTTTGTACTTTTACCATTGTATAATAATAGCCCAAGAGTTAAGTCCAAATCTGATGACATCCTTTATGGATTTGAAAAAATGGGTTCTTCATCTTTGAAACTTTGTGCATGACATCTCTGATTTTCTGTCTATATATGATATAGATATTATCTTCCTTGCATGGCTTGTGTTAACCCATTTGAACTCTGCTTCCTATTTATATATATATATATATATATATATATAGAAACAATCCAAAAAAACACTTCTAGATACTTCTTGCGAAACTGTAGTCACAAAAAATTGCAGAACACACATATAATATAACTTTCCTTTGTTTGGTTAGGGAGGAAGAATGGGAGGAGCTTATCAAAAAGAAGAAAAGAAGAAGATACAATTAACATACCACAACATGTCTTAGTGAAATAATCTAGAAACAGTTTCAACAAATAAAGAATCATATAAAATCATATTGTTGCTTTCCAAAGGTTTATTGAAGGTTGTTAATTTCTAATTTAAATCATACTTTTCAATCATTCTTGACGAAGACCACTATACATTTTTTTTTAATTTTATTGGGGAGGTAGTGACACTATGCATGGCTTACTAATTTATATATTTTTGCAGAACTGCTTAGACAAGCAAAGACAAAATTTTTAAGGCAAATAGTTGGGTCAAAAAGCCCAAATATGTAGTTAGTTGCTTGCAGGTTTTACTAGCTAGAAGTGTGTCCAAAGGGCTCTTCTTTAGAAAGGTTCCTTACATTATTAGAAAAAGATAAAGAGCTCAAATACATGTTTTATTTGGTTTATTTGTTATATCTTTTTGTAATATGGAACTTAGAGTTCTCTTTCCCATAATGCATCAATCTAAAAAATATACATTTGTTGAATCTTTTCTCTCTTTCTAGCCTGTGCTAGCTCAATAAAATTATTGTGTATGTTCTTTGTAGACATGAGGCAAAAGTTATTGAAGAGATGGTCAGAAAAATACTTGGTAAATTGAATTCTACATACTCAGTTGTTCACAAGGATCTTGTTGGAATAGACTCTCGTATGGAGGAAATGATGAACTTATTAGCCATAGGGTTGAATGATGTTCGCTTTGTAGGAATTTGTGGTATGGGTGGAATGGGCAAAACTACTCTAGCACAACTCATTTATAACAAACTTCATTATTGTTTTGAAGGTAGCAGCTTTCTTGCAAATGTTAGAGAGGAAAGTAAAAAGCATGGTCTAGTTCCTTTACAGAAACAACTTTTTGCTGATATCTTCCTTGAAAAGAATATTGATTTTCTAGATGTTCAATGGGGAATCAATATGATAGGGAAAAGATTATGTCATAAAAGGGTTCTTGTCATTCTTGATGATGTGGATCAACTTGATCAATTAGAAGCATTAGTAGGTGAGCAAAATTGGTTTGGTCAAGGAAGCAGAATCATTGTAACAACCAGATATCAACATCTATTGATAAGGCATGAAGTGGTTAGAGTTGAAATAAACAAGGCTAGGAAACTGAATGACGATGAAGCTCTTCATTTCTTTAGTTTGAAAGCCTTTAAGAAGGATTATCCTTCAGAAGGTTACGAAGTCTTATCCCAAAAGGTTATTTGTTATGCTCAAGGCCTTCCTTTAGCTCTTGAAGTTTTAGGTCGATTCCTATTTCGTAGAACCGTAGATGAATGGGAAAGTGCACTATGTAGGCTAAAAGAAAGTCCTGAAAGACAAATTTTGGATGTGCTTAAAATAACTTTTGATGGCTTGAGGGAAAGAGAGAAAAACATATTTTTAGACAGTGCTTGTTTCTTTAAGGGAATGGAAGAAGATCACGTTGTAAATATATTACAAGCTCTCTATGACAAGCCAAAAATTGATATAGTTGTTCTTCTGGAAAAGTCTCATAATTATCTCTATGACAAGCTAAAAATTGATATAGTTCTTCTTTTGGAAAAGTCTCATAATTATGTCATTTGGAAAATTTTGGGTGCATGATTTGCTATAAGAATTGGGTAAGGAAATTGTTTGCTGTGAATACCCTGAAGAGCCTGGCCGACATAGTAGGTTGTGCCTTATAGAGGATGTCAGTCATGTATTGAAATGTAATACGGTAAGATGATTATGTAGGCTCTCAAGCTTTCTTGTGGTATATATTTATGAAAATTCAAATAAGTTTTTGATAATCTCTATACACATACACTTAATCTTTATTTATTTTTTTTACTAGGGAAAAGAAGTAGTTAAAAGCATATTTCTTGACTCACCTCCAAGAAAAGAGGAATGCTTGAATGTTGAAGCCTTCTCAAAGATGAAAAACTTGAGATTACTTTAAATCAGTAATGTGCACTTTTCTCAAAGGCTCAAGTATCTTTCTAGTGAGTTACGTTTTATTCATTGGGATGGATATCCTTTAGAATCCATGCCAACAAGTTATGAGCCAGAAAAACTTGTTGAACTCATTATGCCTTGTAGCCTTGTCAAAGGATTATGGAAAGGAATTAAGGTAAGTGTTTTTTTTTTTTTTAAATTTATTTATTTATAAATTTTTTAAAAAGAAAAATTAATGTTTATAAGGGCTTAATTTTCTCCATTTGATTGGTGTTTTATAACAGATTTTAGAGAGGTTAAAACTCATTGACCTTCGTGACTCTTGAAACTTGATTGAGCCTCCGGACTTAACCGAAGTCCCATTGTACAAAGATTCATGCATCCCTTGGAGAACTCAAATAGCTTATTCTATTAGATTTGAATGGTTGTAAATGTCTTAAAAGCCTTCCACACAAGATTTGCCTGGAGTCACTTAAAGTTTTTATTCTTTCTGGTTGTTCAAGACTAAAAACGTTTCTAGAGATTGTGGGAACTATGTCATGTTTGTTGGAACTTTATTTGGTTGGAACTACCATAGAAGAACTTCCATTATCAGTTGAGCGTTTAACTGGCCTTATTAAGTTGGATCTAAGTGGAAGTGCTGTAAGAGAATGGTCCTGTACTTTTTTTTTTTTAATAAGTAAAAATGTTATATATACGAATGACTACTCTATGCATGAAAAACATAAAACAAACCCAGAAAATACAAGAAGAAAAAAATTGAAAAAACAAAAAAGAAAACCAAACAACAGAATAATTACAAAAGAGAAAGAGAGCTAAGAAAGAGGGGAGAGAATTACTAGTCGTGAGTCTCCATGCCCGAGACCAACAAAAAAGAATTCCACTAAAAGAGACAATCATCTGAGCACCGGAACTATCCAAATCCTCAAAAATCCCCCGATTTCGTTCCTTCCAAATATACCAAGTTGGGTTGTGGTGCACTAAAACAAGCTGGATTCCTTGGTTGCATGAGTGTGGATTGGGGGGACCTGAATGTCAGACTTTCGACCTAAATGTCAGTAGAAAGTCAGACGCTATCAGCAGAACATTTTCTTTTATTCTATTATTCAGAAAATGCAAATTAACAACTAAATATAATCATAAGAACACAATCAAAAATTAATATTTAAGGGCTAATTTGAAATTGGTTATGGTAATAGTCTAGTGGAGCACTATTCTGATCCATGACTTACAACTTAATTAAAAAAAAAAAAAAACCCCAAAATTTGGGAATTATTATTATTATTATTATTATTATTATTATTATTTTATTGCTAAGTTATTTACATGGGCTTAGGAGGTCTTAAATCTACATCAACCTTTACCTTGTTCTTCTAATGGGAAGATGTGCCATTTGTGCTAGAGCTCATTGGCAAATCAAATTAATGTAAAGGAGCAAAAGACAACAAATTCTTTGGTGGCTACTAATAACTCAGATGGTGCAGATGCAGTGCTACTTTCAATCATATCAGAAGAATTGAGCTAACCTTATCTCCGTTCTTCCTCTATTAATTCCTTAATTTTTTACCTGTTGCCAGACATAGCATCAACTCCAATTGTCTTATTCTTTGTTGACTTACTGGGTTTCAAACCATAATTTATTAGTTTCTTCTTAAATCTAACCTCCGTGCTTGTATGTCTGATGGAACTATTCTATTATTGGTATTCCCTGTAGATCTTCTATAGAACCTATATTTATTTGTTAATTTATTTTTGCGCTGAAAGTATCTCTTAGCTACACTACATCCTGGTCAGGTACACTATTTTTAACGACTTTTGTATATTGTTTTCTAAATTTTTTTGGTTTTGTTTTTATATGAATTTTATAATATATGTATAATGTAGTGTTCTGAATAAAGATATATACATGTGAGTATATATGTGTATGTGTGGAATTTTAATGTGAATGTCTTTCCTTGTTAATTTACCTTCTTGTCTTTCCCTTTACTTGGGTGAATATTTGGTGAACTCATCTTTAGTCTTGTTCTTCACAATGCTTTTTTTTTTTTTTAGGAATGTACTTAATGCATTACTTGTTCTTATTGGCTGCTCTCTTCCTTTCTTTGGGCTTAGATGAATCTGCAGTACTTTCGGTTGGCATATCAACTTGGGATGAAGCTAAGGTAGAACATAACGAACCCTCAGATACTGTAGATAATTATCCAATGGAAGAAACCGATTCTCTGTATTCTTCTGAGTCTTTGTCCACAAATGTGCTGAAACGAGAGGTTTGGGTAGTGAATTAATTGCTAATGAAGGAAGCACAAATGATGTTCCAACTATTGGAGAGCAACTTGAGGTTGAGAATTCCAGTTCCACTCTGAAATCTGAAGGTGATGCTCCAAAGACTGGTCGCCTGTCTCATAGTGTTCCACTTGGTCTTGATGAATTCGAGAGCAGAGCTTTTAGTTCCATAAGTAAATCTGGAACTGGTCAGGCTGGAAGCATAGTACGCAGAGTGGAGCTTGGGGGTGCTGAGTACAACTATTCTTCAGCATCAAAGGGAGCAAAGGTCTTGGCTTTTAACAAGGAAGCCAAGGGTGCCCTTAATATCTTAGGTATAGATAAGGACAAGTACTTACGAAATCCATGTTCTGTGGAAGAGAAGTTTGTTGCTATAGAGCTTTTAGAAGAAACATTAGTAGATACAATTGAAATAGCTAATTTTGAGCACCACTCTTCTAATTTAAAAGATTTTGAGTTGCTTGGGAGTTTGGTTTATCCAATAGATGAATGGGTCAAGCTTGGGAATTTCACTGCTTTGAATGTAAAGAGACACAGTAGGTTAGAGAAAATTGAAGCAACTTTGGCTAGAGCCCGGTTAGCCATTAAAGAAGCTGGTTGAGTCCAGAATAAAACATCAACATATGATGACCATGACTATGTTCCACGAGGGCCAATTTATGAATGGTAATCATAAACAAAATGTGGGATGCAGATTACAAGCATCTTCATCTGTCTCAATCAGGTAGCATGCGGTCAAACCTAATCTGTTAATTCTCTGAAGTTCCTACTTATAATTAGAATTCCATGACACTATGGAATGTATTTGCTTAGGTCCTGGGCTTATGAATTATGATCATTTCACCAAACTAATAGAAGGCTTTGTTCTGCCAGGTATTAAATAATGGCCTCCTAGTTGACCCACATGATCAGAAAGCCCTATTAGATGCGCTACTAAAGCTTGTTGCAGACAAAAACCTTTGGCTTGAATGCCGGAAGAATGGCCTAAAGAATATCAACCATTTTTCATGGCCAGAACATTGCCGAAACTACCTCTCACATATTGATCACTGTCGGAATTGCCACCCCACTGCTCGTCTTGAGATAATGCCAATTCCTGAAGAACCAATGAGTGGCTCTTTGAAGGAAGTGGAGGACCTTTCTTTTGAGATTCTCCATAGAAGGGGACACAAAGATCAACGGAGAACTTGACGCAGCAACCAGACAAAAGGAACTCATTGAAGCCATAACCATAATGGCTTCCTCTAAGGGTAATCCTAGTACCAATTACTACCCTGGTAGAAGGCAGTGGCTATTTGTAATAGCCACAGATTGTTATAATAGCACTGGAGATTACACTGAAACCTTGTCGTCAGCTATCAAGAATGTTATGAAAGTTGCAAGCTCAGGTATAGGCTTGGGTCGGATAGGCTTTGTATTATCCACCAGTTTGAATTTACAAGAGACCATAGAAGCCTTGAAATGCTGCCAAGTATATATAGAAGACTTTGATGCATTGGTGTGTAAAAGTGGAAGTGAAATGTATTACCCATGGAGAGATATGGTTGCTGATGCAGACTATGAAGCCCATGTGGAGTACAAATGGCCTGGTGACAATGTTAGGTCTATGGTGACAAGGTTTGCCTGGATAGGAGGTGAGGCTGAGGATGACATCATGGAGTATGTGAGTGCAGGAAGCTCTAGGTGCTACTCTTATAGTGTGAAACCAGGAGCCAAGGTGAGAAACTTGAGATAACAGAAAACAGAAAACTAATGTATAGAAGGTGGTCCCTTAAATGACGCATTTTATTAAC
The DNA here is from genome assembly GCA_032878915.1 of Castanopsis chinensis. Lineage (NCBI taxonomy): Eukaryota > Viridiplantae > Streptophyta > Magnoliopsida > Fagales > Fagaceae > Castanopsis > Castanopsis chinensis. Next base: position 3,107,932 of record JAVQMG010000079.1, read on the forward strand.
CCATAACATTTCTAACTATGATTCTAATTATAAATGGCAGACCCGAAAGATAGATGACCTCCGCCAGAGGCTATGGATGAGAGGCTTCCGATGCAACCTTGTCTACATACGTGCTGCATCAAGGTTAAATGTGGTGCCCTTGTTTGCATCAAGAATTCAAGCGATAAGGTCAGGTCCTCTTTGCTTACTATATAATGTAGACAATAAATTTATTCATGCATGCATGCAATGTGATAGATTTTTATGTATTATATACAAAAATCCACATAACAAAAAAATTGCAGTACCAAAAAAATATTAAAAGAGAAATTTACTGTCATGTTTGTGTGATATACAGGTACCTTTCAATTATATGGGGAATTGGACTTTCCAAAGTGGTGGTGTTTGTGGGAGAAAAGGGGGATACAGATTATGAAGACCTGCTTGCTGCCCTCCACAAGACCATTATTCTAAGAGGCTCTTTGGAGCATGGCATTGAGAAGCTTCTTTCCAGTGAAGACAGTTTTAAAGGAGAAGACGTAGTTCCACAAGATCGCCCTAATATCACCTTCATAGAGGAGAGTTATGAAGCCCATGATATCTCAGCAGCCTTAGAAGCTGTGGGGATCAAGTGAATAAATTTTCCCTTTGTTTCTCCCTTCTCAAAGGATTATTGTTACTACTATCGGCTTTAGGGCCTTTTGAAGCATACAGTTATATAGATAACCCAAAGGCAAGAATGAAGATACGGTATGCAAGAAGAATATAAATATCAACTTCTTGTGAAAATTCCAAATTTGTATAAGAATAAGCATCTAAGCTTTTCAGAAATTTCATTCATTGTTTGATTCATAGATGCAACAAAAAAGGCACCTGTAATCAAATATTATCCTTTAGACATTTAAATGAATTCTGGCTGCACATTTGCATGTAAAGTTCTGTGCCCATTTTGGGCTTGAATGTAAGATGTATTATGCATTATCTTTCATAATCCAGAATCATAATAATAGGATAACTAATGTGTAGTGTTGGCAATGTTCTGTATTCCACAAAAGAGAGATCAAAACTTTTCCTGGTCATGTATCGGTATACTTAGTAGAACCCATATTTCACTTCCCAGAAGTTAAAAACACAAGCAACCTTATGATATGAAAGCATTTTAATGAATTGAATTATTGATATGTTTTAACCAGCAATATTTACAATTCCAAAGAAGGAATTCCATTGTTTATTTCCACAAAGAAACTACTCAAACTACTTAAACTCACTCTTCAACAACAATAACAGGTTTATCACAGTCAACTTGCAATATTTTTATTTTTTGAGAAGCCAGTCAACTTGCAGTATTAGTATAGAATCAAATTCTTTTCTGTTAGAATTACCTATACAGCAAGTCACATATTCTAGTGGTCTACTGATTTCTTTTCTTAGCATTTACAGTTCTCCAATGTTCAAGCAGTTCCTGTTTTGTCATACACAACAGTCCACACCGACCTTGTATTCCTTTCCACATGCACATGTAATGATATGAGAAATTCCCAGCAAAAGCCAAAGGCTTCCATGAAAGAAAGGGGACAATTTCATATTGAAAATGCAAACTTGTCTATTAATAGAGTAGAAAAGTAATCATCATCCAGAAAACGTAAAATTTTTTTTTTTTAAAAACCTTCCAGGTGGTGGTGACTAAACGGATTGTCAATCTGAACATTCCTTTCTTTTGATGTCATTCATTGATTTTCAGAGCCTTGACATTACCAAGCAAACACTAACTCTAAATTTATTCAGCAAACAAAAAAAGGTGCACTCCCACACACAGTAAGTATAAGCACACATTATCTGCTAAATGAGTCCTACCTTTATCCATCAAATCAAAATAGAATCCTTTCATCTTTGGACCTAGCTTTGGCAATATTTATAGGCCATTTTACCAAATGATCAAGTCGTAACATATATTTGACCATTTTCAGTAGAGTAAAAAAGCACCTTCATTGTTTCAATTTGGCTTGGTAGAGTCTGCAAGTACTCAATTACTCCAGCTTTGTCCAATAAGAGGGTGTTGTGTTCCTCTTCCAAAGTCTTTATATCCATTGTTCTTAGCTCTGGCTGTATCCATCCATACATTTTGAAAATATGAGCAGACGATGGGTGAAGTACCACTGCTCAGAAAGTCAACATTTTGGCATTGAATAGGCAAATTCCACAAACATTTCTGAGACCATGAACAAAAGTGTGCACGCACCCCATTTTGTCCCAAGTACACAACTAACCTCAAAATCATTTGCCTTGAACTTCACTTGCTCAAGAAGCTGATTCATCTGAAACACAAAAAAAAATGCTTGTGTTTAGGTTGCCTCTAATATGTCCTACCTGCTATTCTTTTCTCTTTTCTTTTTTTTTTTCTTTTTTTTTTTAGGGGGCACAGGGGAAGTTGGACGGTGAGGGAGAGAAACTGCACAATGCTAAAATTTTATTGGAAACTCTATCCATTTATGGAAATTATACATATTTTATTCCACTAGAAGGCAGAAATTGCTTCCAGTCTTACACTATGAAGAATTATCTTATCGTTCAAGAAAATTATTAACACTAAAATTAGGAAATTAGAAATAGTCACAACTTAAATTATAAAGAAGCACACTCATCTAAGTGCTCTTTGAATGTTAGAAGTAGGGGACAGTTCAACTAAAAAAATTTGATACCCATTTATTTCAATTCGAATTGAATGAATATACAACACAATATACTCATTACAAAATTCAAATCAAGTTCACTTGATGGGCTTCAAACCTCCCACATGCTACACCTGAACTAATTAATTGTCTCTTAAATCTGCAAAATATGGAATAAGTTTTCCTTAAAAAAAATGATTAAGAGTAGATTTTACTTTATGCTAAGCAATTTACCAGATGTGACAAACAAAGATAAATTAGAGCACATTCCAATCAACTTGAGACAACTAATTTAAACTAACAGACACCTCATTCCCTTGAAGCATAATTAATGTTTTTTTTTTTTTTTTTGGGGGGGGTGGGGGGGGGGGGGAGGATATAAGGAAGTGGTATCTCAGCATTTGGCTAGACTATTCCACTCCCTACCCATGAGACAATGCGAAAACCTCATGGTCCAGTAGCATGGTGGATTGAACTTGGGACCTCTGTGTTTACATCACCCCAAAGACTAAAGAGCCCACCACCTAGGTACCCCCATGGGTATTAATAAAATATTTGCATGTGTTGTTGTAATTAATTAGGCTTATTGAAGTTATACATTCAGTATATGTATTTAACAAATTGAAAAATCAATATAGATCTAAATTTGGAAAATTGATAGGTATTTGAATAGGTAACCTTGCTGTTTTCCATAACAAGTTTGGATTTCATTCGTGAAATTTCATTGAGCTTGGCTTTAGCAGCGTCTAATTTTGCCATCAGGTTGTTCTTTGCTTCACTTCCCTATTAGTCCAAAGATAAGTTAAAACACTGCATCCCAAATTTTTTTGATCAACGGAGGGATAGCTTTACCAGATTGTCCATAATGAGGTCCCCATCAATGCTAGACTTCCCTGAAAGAAAATAAAAATTTAAGATGAAGATGTGGGTGCGATATTTTAAGTAAAAAAATATACTTCAAAATATATAATTCTCTGCTTGCAACTTATGGACAGATTTTCAAGCCACTATTGTTTAAGTACAATAACTCAAAAATGGCAAGCAGCCCTAGATATATATCAAGGAATGCTTCAGCTGGTTCAGAGCCCATTTCACATACCTTTGCAATTATATGCTTTCCATAATCTATTTATATATTATTGAGCATCCTTTACCCCAAATCCAGTAATCAAAAGATATTTTGAGGCATGTTTGCATTTGGCAGCTAGGCTGCAGCTATATATGGTTTGCTAATTTTGGTGGTTATGTTTGGTGCTCCAGCTATATTGCAAAAGGGGAACACTGCCTCTTTTACTCTTCCCTTGTTTCATGGAAAAAGAAATCAACAGCATGCATTTCTTGAATCTAAGTGCAATATACAAAAAAATAACTAATATTTTAGAAGAATTTCAATGACAGCGATCATATTTGCTAATAGATTACAATCATGTTGCCTGATGGCCATTATACATTAACAATAACTTCAAAGGCCACAACAAATCAAATTAGGCTGCAGGCCCTGAAGGAGGCTGGGATCAGATAAGAAGTTAACGACTACCTACTTATCAAAGAGAAAGAAGTTAATGACTACCTCAACTAAATAATTAAGAATTCTAAGAGACATACCCTCTGTTTCACCTGTTTGCTCACCGATTCTATCCTTGACCTATATAAAATTTAATAAGTAGTGTACAATATCCTAAAAAGTTATCTTTTACTAAAAAGCACTAAAAGTAATTTAGTTCAAATATATGTAGCTGCAATTACATGATTTGAATCTAAACTATAAACCAAATATGGTATAGCAAAGAAAGAGAGATGCAAGATCTAAATATATTGGAAAATCAAGATCCATATTCTAAAAAGGTGCATCTAGGAGAGGACATAGTAAAAAGAACAATTTAAGACAATATTCTGGGGAATCAAGGCAGCACATTTAGCAAATACATACTTGAATGACTTTGTGGGCTTGTGGATAGAAAAGCGCATACAGAGATACACATTGGATACAGCTGAGTATCACCTAGAGGATGTCTGTTTGGTAAAAATATTCAATGGTGGAAAATAATTACTCAAAGCTGTTCCTAATTTTCAAGCATTCCCAAAAATCAAAAAGTGAGGCTGTTTGTACAAAAAACTACCAAAAGAACTAGAAGAAAATCCAACAAACATATTTCAATTCTTTAATTCCTCCAGTTGAGTCCACTTGAGCTCATAAAGGCCAGCTGGAAAGCTCAAGTACAATGGAGAAAGAAAAGGAACTAAAATGTAAAATCTGATCAAGAGGAATGTACCAAAACATGCTCTCCTAGTTTTCTGCTAATTTTGTGAGAATTGACCCAATCCTGCCAAAAATGAACGAGACTGTTAAATGTTAAACATAGAACTTTAAACTTTATAAGAAGAAAATTTTTTGAATCAAACCTGCTGTTCCTGTAATTTGGCATTGCTTTCCTCTCCAACCTTGGTAAAGTAAGTCCTGTTATTGAAAAACAAATTGCAGTTTTAATCATTAAACAATTGTTTTTTTCCACAATTGTTGTAGGGTGTGCTTTGAACTACCTCATCTCTAAAAGTTTGGAAGATAAACTGGCCTTTTCTTGTTGAATAAGCTCCAATGTCTGTTTGTTGAAGAATCAGGGTTTAATCAGAGAAAATAGCACATAGGTGCATAGGTGCAAAACTGTTTATCATTGAATAATTAAGCATGTGGCATTTCTATCATTGAATAATTTAGACTGTTTGTAAATCCCCTTATATTCAACCCATGTCCACTTTTCATGGCCCAGTATAAGTTATAGGCTATTCTTTAGGATCATGATTCTTAAATTAGCTTCTGCTGTTTAACAGCCCAGGTTTACCCTTCTCTAGGTAGTCTACTGAAAAGTATCGAAGTGACTTTCTATGAAACATGTTTGTTTTGCAGTTATTTCAGGATTTAGAATACCTTGAGGGGTTGTCCTCATCATAAAAGAAATTACAGGATCTCATAATCAGAAGCTTCATATCTTCTTTTGTACAATTGTTAAGTTCTATGGAACTCAGACGAAATTTTTTGTTGTTGTTCCGATTGTACTATTAACAGCTAATCAATGACTATGCAAAACTCCTATGACTGTAATATCTTCCACTTCACATTAACTATTCATGATCTTTTATTGTGTTTAAATGATACAGAAAGATTCCCAACGTCTACAAGTTTATATTATAAGGAATATAACTATGTACTGCAGAAGAAGCAAATACTGAAATAGTGACATGATGAAGATGAATATTAGAATCACTTACAGAAGGAAATATTATTATAATACTACTCTGTCATTTTCTGACTACTAATCTATAAGCATGCAATTGTACTAGTCGTACAGTGAAAGGACAGCTAGTTGAGCAGTTGCCTACATTGCTACATGTATGACTTCTGTGAAAAAGCAAGGCACACCATGTTTTCTTTATAAACAAGTTAGCGGGCACACTACAGGTACAACCCCAAGAATTCTGAACGCCACTTTTGCAATAGAGAAAGATAAATCTTCACAAGATAATAGGGGTCCTCTTTTTCTATAGCTCTATTAATTTTGTTCTTTCAAGTATCAACTACTTCTTTTTATATCTTTCTAGCTATTTTGTGGAACATAAGGTTTCACAACTGAGGGCTGGAACACACATGTACGCACCAGCAGAAGGGGTGAACTGTACCTGTGCAAGAGTGGACGAATCAGACTCCAAGGATACAATATTTCTGTATCTTTCCAAAATCTGGGGTAAATTACACTTTACCACCCTAAACTATACACCAGATTACACTTTGCACCCTAAACTATTCAAATGCACACTTTACACCCTAAACTATCACATTTATCACACTTTGCACCCCAACATTACTTTTACAGGTAAATTAGAGTGATAATTTATGTCTAACTTAATGGTAAAAGTAACATTGGGGTGCAAAGTGTGATAAATGTGATAGTTTAGGGTGCAAAGTGTGCATTTGAATAGTTTATGGTGCAAAGTGTAATCTGGTGTATAGTTTAGGGTGGTAAAGTGTAATTTACCCCAAAATCTGTGACAAAATCTGACCCTTCGCCTTCATCATCTTCTCAGTATCTACTTTGAGTTGCTTTATTTCAGATTTTGCTGCAAAATAATGAAAATCAGCTTAAAAATGTTAGCAAACAAACAAGGATGAAAAATAAGAGATGCCTTTCATATGCTTTCCATTACACAGCTCAATAAATTTATTTAACTCATAATGCTGAAACAATGATTACAGAAAAGCTTAACACAAAAAGTATTGCAAAATTATAAAAAGCAAAAATAGTATTGAATCAAAATCATTCTAAGAATAATCATGGCTTGAAAACTTCAACCGAGAAATAGTGTACACTGTAAAATACCTTAAGATTAAACAAACCAAACAAAGCCATATAGGCCAACCGAAAATTCATTTGAATTTTTCAAAATTATAATAACAGTTCCTTACAAAGTTTCATTCATAGTTAATTATTTCATTTAACCATAGCACATAATATGAAATGCTCAGCCTAACATGCATAAATATTATTTAGAAAAATCACTATGAAATACACACATACAACACACACACACACACATATATATATATGGTATGCACCACTATTATTTAGAAGAATCAACATGATAAACTTACAACTACATACATACAAAGATTCTGAATAAATAATATTATGCTGTGCACTACAAGTATTTAGAAAAGACAACATTATAAACATACACGTAAATTCATATATACATACATTCTGATTAATAATATGCACTACTACTGTTGAGAAAAACACCATAAAACACATGCATATACATAGATTACATACATGATACATACCAGAATTGAGATCAATTTCCAAGGTTTGAATGGTGGTACCCTTTCTACATTAATTTTCCTCAAGTTTCCTTGCAGCCAAACAGAGAAAATATCAAATGCACAAAAACTAATGTTTGGATGAATATATATATATATATATACACACTTTCTGGTGATCTTTTTGGGATCTATTCCGGTCTTTTGAGTTTCTGAAACTAGTTCCACTTCATCATCATCATCAGCCTCAACCCTAGAGACACCCAAAGACCGCGTAGTGGTGGTAGTAGCTCCAAACCCCATACTACTGGCAGTAGGACAATCATCTCTGCTGTCTGGCATTGCATGGCCCATTTATCTGATCTTGGTTTCTAAATGACAAATAAGATGATGAGAAGTTTATAATTCCAAATTGTCAAGAATTGTATATTAGACTAAAAAAGTGCATAGATAACAAGTAAAACTAAATAGAATAAAATAAAAGTTTGAGATGAGTACATCAATAAAGATGATTCTGATCAGTAATAACACAATTAAAGATACTCAATTGATAGAAGATAATCCATCAACTACAAACACACAATCAGGAGGACTTCTAGACAAAACTTCATTTTTAAAATCAAATTGTTTAAATGAAAACAAAATAATAATGACCAAAGTTTCTTATATTGGGACCCAGGAAAACAAAAAAGCTCTCTCTACTAAAAGGAGCCTAATTCAACTATTACAGGCCCAATTCTAGGGCAAACTCAGCACAAAATCCAAAAATTAAAAGGCAAAATTTCCACAACTTTATAATCAACCAAACAGAAAAAAAAAATCAACAACATTCATTACAACCTCAGAGTTCATCAACAATACAACTAAAAAAAAGACTCAAAATTTTCAGATTTTGAAAAGGGTTTATGTATTGAGGGACAAAAAAAAAAAGACCACATGACTGATCTATAAGAGAAGGCGACCTCTCTGGGAAAAAAAAGCCCAAATTTTCTCTTTCCATTTGATTTTCTGACACTGGAATTGCATGCATCTGTTACATTCTGCTATGGAAAATTGTACTACAAAATACTATAAACAGAAGGCAACAACTGTGCCGGTTTTACCCTACCACATAATTGAACAAAAATGTTTAGTACATAGCATAATTATTGATTAAGAAAATGAAATTAAAGACCCAGATGAATGCTAAGATAATTGTTTAAACTCTCAACTATTGCCACACACACCCCAGTTGCACCAGATGCGACAACTTGTCCTTACCAACAAATTCCAATAACTTCTTCATATCCCGGTATGGAGCAACTAGCAGAAATAAGAATCTCAAACTACTGAACTACAAGGGCCTTTGTCACAGATTAAAAAGAAAAAAGAAATGCAAGCATATACCAATGTATTTATTTTAAAAAATAAATATACAGCTACATACAAGATTTGTAAGAGGGAGCAAAAGATGGTGACTTACAAAAAAATCAGAGAGAAAAAGTTGATCAGCCGTGCAGATTTCTCAAAGCTACCAATTTTCACTGGAATTCCTCTTCCTTGCAATCAGAGTCACCTTGCCTTTGTGCACATAAGCTCCCAATCCAATTTCCCAAACACAGCATGAATCTTTGGATTAGATTAGGGAGCTGTACACTCTTTGGGTGCGGTATATCTATGTCATTAGAGGTAGCTTCTCCACTAGGTCTAGCTCCGTCCCCATCATAGTCATCACAGCGTATCCTCTTTGGATGTGGTAAATCTACGTCATTAGAGTTGCCTTCTTCACTAAGTCCAGCCTTATTCACATCATGGTCACCACGGCTTTGCTTAATTTTGGTGCCTTTTGTGGAATTGTCTAAATCATCCTCGTAAGGAGTGATAATGCAGCTGCTGTACCTGGCCTTTGTTTGGTTGACATATTCAATGTTTTCGTCATATACCAAATGGGCGCCACAACTTTTAACCACCGCATCTGTATATGCATGACAGCTAATATTAATTAGCAACCCTGATGGTTTGTTGGTGCTTTTCCAGAAATCTTTGAACTTGCAAGAAGGAAAATATAGCAGTATAAGGTCATCCTTGAAACCGGCCCAATCCTCTTGATAAAAGTCATGTCCGTTGACAGTAAATTTCCACTTAATCCAACAATAATCGTTGTTAGGTACAGTTACAACGCACACAGCAACTCCCTTACAAATATTATTAATTAATAAATCTGAAGGCACATCTAGATTCAGTGAAGCCCCCTCACATTGATGGCTAAACCATTTTGGAATTTCTCTGCCAGGAATTCTGACGGAAGGAGGCCAATACTGATCCTGAAACAAACAAAATAACAATATCATGATGTACAGTACTCAGAGAGAGAGAGGGAGAGAGAGATATTATGAAACAAACAAAATAACAATAATCATGATGTTTAATACTCAGAGAGATACGTACCTTCGGAGAGGGATAACCCCGGTAGAGATAGGCCTGAACGTATAGTCTTAATATTGTCATCAAGTGGAAGTCTAGGTTGTCCATCAATTTGATGCATTTGTCAAGATTCATCGTCGGATAAAATCTTCTGCTGGTCTTAATGCTAACGTTTCTAGTGAAGTACAATCTCCTGCAGTAATAAACTGTGTTTTTAGTGGAAGTTCCGGCAACAATCTAAGTTCCTTACATCCTTCCAAATAAAGATCTTCAAGATTAGATAGTAGAACAATACTTTTAGGTAGGCCAACAAAGTTATTATCCTGTAAAAATAAGAATTCTAAAGAGGATAAACAGCCAAGAACATCGGGTATTTCCAGAAGACCGCAACCACTTAGATTCAGACTGGTCATAGAACATAATCCGGATAAAGAACGGTCTAACATGTGCATGCGATCTGGACTACTTGTGTGCGATAGCCCTTCACATCCCTCGAGGTTTAGATCTTTAACACTTTTGGGGAGTAAGGGCAATACTTTTATACCACTTCTGCTGAGATCCAACTTAGTCAGGCCAGATAGATGCTTCACTGATAATGGTAACTCCTCTATAGGAGTTCTATCCAAATAAAGCTCCGACAAATGTGACATATTTTCCACAATTTCAGGAAACTTCTTCAATCTTGAACAACCAGAAAGAACTAAAACTTCAAGATTTTTTGGTAGTAAGTGGCATACCCTTATAGCACTTTTTCTAAGATCCAATTTAATAAGGCCGGATAGATGCTGCACTGATAATGGTAACTCTTCTATAGCTGTTTCATCCAAATAAAGTTCGGACAAATGTGACATATTTTCCCAAATATCTGGAAACTTCTTCAATCTTGAACAACCAGAAAGAATTAAAACTTCAAGAGATTTCAAATTGATCTTGCGTAGAAGGCTTTTAAGGGCAGTGCAACCACTCAAATCCAATCTAGTAAGCTGTTTGAGATTTCCAAGAGATTCATCAATCTTAGACAATCTTGTACAATGTGGAAGAATCAATTGCTCAAGATTTGGAACTCCACTGAAGTTTGGTGTCTCAATCAAGTTTTCAGAGTAACTCAAGTCAATGAGTTTTAACTTGTTTAAACTCTATTATAATAAAAAATAAAAAATAAAAAAAAGGAGAAAATTAAACTCATATAAACATAATATCTATTTAAAAAAAAAAAAAAAAAAAAAGCTTTTTGCATCAGTTAAAATCTCACCTTAATTCCTTCCCATAGTTTTTCGATGAGGCTACAATGCATATGGAGTTCTACAAGCTTATACGGCTCAAAACTTGTTGGCAAGGATTTTAAGGGATATCCCTTCCAGAGAATGAAACGTAACTTATTAGAAAGATAATTGAGGCCTTTAGGAAAGTTTACGTCATTGATTTTGAGTACTCCCAAGTTGATCATCTCTGAAAATGCTTTAGCATCCAAATTGATCGTCTTTGGATATGCTTTAGCATTCAGATATTCCTCTATTTCTAGAGGTGGGCCAAGGAATATGCCTTTAACAGATTTTGTTCCCTGGTAATCAAAAACATAAAATGAGTGTATTGCTAGACATTAACAAAATCTTATTTGATAATCATAGATATATACCACTAAAAAGTATAAGATTTTGCATGATCTACTTACTATATTTTCTTTTAGTACATGAAAGATATCCTCATGATCCCATAACCTACTACGATCACCAACCTCTTCAGGGTTTTCACGACGAACAATATCCCTACCTAATTCTTGTAGTAAATCATGCATCTGAAAGCATCCTTTTGAGACGTTTATAAGAGATTTTTTTGAAAGCTCATCTATATCGATGTCTGGCTTGTCATAGAGAGTCTGTAGTATATTTGTTACATAATGTCTGTCCCCTCCTCTGTAGAAACAAGCTATATCTAAAAATATGTTTTTCTCTCTTTCTTTTAGGTCATTAAAACTTATTTGAAGCAAATCTAGAATATCTCTTGGAGGATTGTCTATACACTGAGCTAGCTTACTTTCCCATAACTCTAGACTTCTATGACGTAGGTAAGAACCCAAAACTTTAAGAGCTAAAGGAAGACCAGCAGCATAATCTATAAATTTTTGAGAAATCTCTTCATAACCTTCTAGAGGATGGTCTTTCTCGAATGCTTTTTGACTAAAGAGCTCAAGAGCTTCATCGTTGTTCATTTCCTTAGCTATGTACATTTGAGCTTCAGGCACTTTATGGCTGATTAATAGATGTTGATCTCTGGTTGTAATAATAATTCTACTTCCTTCACCAAACCAACTTTGCTCACCAACTAATGCTTCTAATTGATCAAGCTTATCCACGTCATCAAGAATGACAAGAACCTTTTTACGACATAATCTTTGCATTATCACATTACTCCCCCATCGAAAATTTGGAAAATCAAAATCTGTTTCACCCAAAATATCAGAAAGAAGTTGATTTTGTAAATGAACTATACCATGTTTTCCACTTTCTTCTCTAACATTGGCAAGAAAGCTGCTGCCTTTAAACTCATAACGAAATCTGTCATAAACAACTTGTGCTAAAGTCGTTTTACCCATTCCACCCATTCCCCAAATCCCGATTAAGCGAACCTCATCCAACACCATGTCTAGCAAATTCTCCAGTTCCTCCAAACGACAGTTTATTCCAACAAGATCCTTGCAATGAAATGAGTATGTAGATTTCAATTCACCTTCAATTTTTTTAACGATATCTTCAATAACTTTTGACTCAGGTCTGCAATGAAGACAACATAATAATTTTGTAGGGTTATCATCGGCCATAAAAAAATAAAAGTTTTAGTGACTGTACAATGTTTAGAATTAGAATTAAATTGAACCTTAAAAGTCTTAAAATTGTAGGTTTGACTTTTAGATTCAAAAAGTTTCAAATTAAACCTTGAAATTTAAAGTTGTTACGAGTTAAACCTTATAACTTTGCTTGTATTAAATTGAACTTTCAAGTCTTTAATTTTTGGTAGTTTGATATTCAGATTAAATTAGGTGGCTAATATTGATATGATTTTGAAAGTCCAACATTTAATTTAAAACAAACAGGCCAATAAGTAGGAAAAAGCGATTTGAATTTTGAATACGATAGTGTTTCAAAGTTGTGGTGTACCAATTAAGTAAAAGTTTAAGTAGTAATGATGATAGTTTTAGTGTAAAAAAAAAAAAAAAATAGTAGTCATAGTTTTTTTTTTGATAAATTGCAAAGTATATCCCTAAAGTTTGCGGTTATTTGAATTTACACCATGAAGTTTGATAAATTGGATTTTACACTCTAAAATTTGGTTTTGTTAGCAAAATTCCACCCTCTATTAGTTTCAACTGTTAAGTGACATGCTAGCGTGCGGATGGGTCAAATTGGCCTCCCAAAACGATGTTGTTTTGGAAGCACCACCAACAATGCTCTTTGTTTTACGTGAAAAGAGATCATTTTGGGGAGAAATTATTAGGTCCATTAGGAGGACTGCTGATGTGGTCTTCCCTGACCAATGAGATAATATCATCTATGTAAATGTATGTGTGAGCTTTCTAATCAGGACAAAGAATAAAAAATAAAAAATACTAGATGATGTCACATTTAGATAAATAATAGCATTTTATTGGTTGAGAGGTCAAAGAGAACCACGTCAACCATTCTCCTGGTAGACCTAATAATTTATTCATTTTAGGAGGCTGATTTTGCCCTAAAAAATAAAAATAAAAAAACACATAGCATACCAATATGTCACTTAACGGCCTAAACTAACGGAGGGTAAGGTTTTGCTAACAAAATCAAATTTCAGAGTGTAAAATCCAAGCAATTCCAAATTATATGGGTGTACGCTGCACTTTATTTATTTATTTGCCTAACTATGTTGTAGTTTCTAAACTTTGAGGTTTAACTAAAAAATTTAAATGGCCCCTTATTTACATATATATTAAATTCTTGTCAATATATATATATATATATATATAGCCAAAACTGAGAGAAAATCCAATTAGATTTCAAATTGGAATTCAATTAGAGTCTAATTTTATGCCACAGATCCCATCTAATATAAGCTTTTAAATTTTTGTGCTAAGAGAGTTAGTTAAGTGTAAAAATTGAATTTCAATTAAAATTTAATTTTACGCTACATGTCCCATATAATCTTTTTTTATATCAAATGAGTTAATTCAATGTAGAAAATGAGCAGTCCAATATAAATAAACCATAAAAAAAAATCCTAATTATATATCTAACTCTATATATAAAATTAGAGGAAAATAGAGTTTGAATGATTTTATATTTATGAGTCATTTGTTTGTGTAACTAAAAATAATTCAAATTTATAAGTTATTTATGTAATATACGTATACCATGACTATTTATCTAATGAGCATATTTTTTATGTTGTTTCTATTCAGATATTTCATATGAAAATATCTTAAACCTAAAAAAATGTAATTGAGTTGAATGATTCCATGCACCTATCTTCATTCAATTTAGGAGATACTAATGGATCAATCTATTCTTTTTATTTTGTGTTGTATTTAGAAGAATTTTATGTACAATGATTGTGAATTGATATTGTATATATAGTATCTAATGATGATTTTCAAAATTATATATATAATAGCAATGTAATGAGAAACTTAGTGTAATTAATATCATGAAAATTGATAGTCCAAAAATGTATTGACCCATTTGGTAAATTAATTAATTAATTAGTCAAGTAAATTAATTAGATTTAATTACATGCAACAATCGTGATGGTACAAACAAATCACCAATTAAGTTAAATGCAGCAGAAAAATAAATTTGAGACGGGTGATTTATTTATGAATGGGGAAAACCACAAAGGCAAAACCACACTGGATGAATTTAAGGTCACCACTCTCGATAATCTACTATTTTCAAAACAAGCAGTTACAAGTAAAATGAATCACAGTACCTAATACCAACCTACAGTTGAACCCTTACCCTAATACCCAATTGGACTTGTGATGTAACGGCAATCTCTCCATTCAATGCACGAATCCCAGTACATGACTAACCAATGATGCATGGATCCCAATATGTGACTAACACACTAACTTGAGGAAGATGTTGGTTGCAAAGTTTTTCAGTTCATCCAACAATAAAGATTATGAAGCTTCTTGGTTACAAAACCCTTAGCGCAAAGACGCAGTAGCTTCTAGAGAGAATATAATGAATTAGGGCAAATTGTCTCCGGTCACAATATGCATGTAACAACAAGTGTAACAACCTTTGCATCAAGTGTGACGGCCTTTAAAATAATCTGTATATATGTCTAGGGTTATGAGAAAAGAAACCCTACACAAATACATATAGATATGCGTGAAATTAGATCTGAAAATTCTAATTTCATAATTCTCAACAGATATAGCTTCTGTAGAGCTGCTGTCGAGCTTCAACATTAAACCTCAATAGAAAGGATTCTGTTGAGTTTTAATGAACAACACTTCTTCACTTGTTTCTTACTCAGACTTGCATAGCTTCAATACTAAACTTGAACACTTGTTTCTTGAAGTATTAAACTTATCCTAGATCTATCCAATTACAAGCAAAGTACGTTATGTTAAAAAATTAGTCAATTTACATAACATATGTCTTTAACAATTCCACATATATCTTAATAATCTCCCCCTTTGGCAATCTGTAAAAAAACCACAACAAACAAATGAATCATGAGAGAAATCTTAAATCACTAAACTCATAATTACTTGTTGAATTACAAAACAAATCTAACCCTAACACAAACTCTTGAAAAACTTTACAAGAAGAGAGTTCATGGCATGGTAGATTTTCACAACCTGTCTTTCTAAAACACTTTAAATAAAACTCATTAAGGTATTTTAGTGTGAAACTGAAATAAAGATTGCATACATAAAGAAACATATGTATAAAGAGAGAAAAGAAACAACACATGAAGAGATAGGTGAAAAACAACATACATCATCATATATATATGAAAATATATATAATGTATGTCATAAAATAAATGGTCACGAGACCGGTGTACAAGAGGATAATGTAACTAAAAGGAAAAAAAAAAAAAAGAAGAGAAAAAAGGGCAGTGTTTATTCCAAATTTTATTGTTGGCCTTTCATATCCATTTAGCACAAACTATTTATATAAACAAATTGGTTATTCATTGCAAAACCCCCATCCCTAAACAGTGAAAACAGTTGCAAAACCCATATCCTTCTCTCTGAACAAGAAAATCTTTTGTCAATGGAGTCCTCCTCCACTTCCAATTCTCATATACCGCTAGAGCTAGCCCTCAATATACTACCTCATTTACCAGTCAAGTCTCTCGTCCGTTTCCGCTGCATTTCTAAGCAATGGCGCCATCTAATCAGCAGCCAAGATTTCATCAAGAAGCATCTCAAGCTCTCCATCGAGTCCAGCAGAGACTGCAGCATCATCCTCCTGCACTACGATGACTCTGATTTCTTATGTTTCCTCTTCGCTCCTTTATCCAACAACAACCAGTTCGAAAATGCCGTTGAAATTCACTCGGCCCTACCACTACACATCTTGCACCATTGCGACAGCTTGGTTTGCCTCACTAACGAGAAAAACGAGATCGCAATATGGAACTCGTTGATCAGAAAGTACACGAAATTGCCTCGAGAACCGGTTGAGAAACCTCCTGGTTTCGAGAAGGTTGCAAGCGTGGCCAATGAGTCGGCATGGGTATTCCCATTTCTAGAGACATGCGACACTACAAAAGATTTAAATTTGGACTGCAAATATTTGACGTGAGCTAAATTCCCTTGCATCCTTGCTTCCCTGGTCTCTAACTTTCCTTCCACCTGGCCGACCACCAGCTGTGAATCCAAGAACATCTGTACTACCTTTCTACCCATTTTTTGAATCATATATATTCCCACTAATAAAGCTTCGTACTCGGCTTCATTGTTGGTAGCCGAGAACGCCAATCTCAGAGACTTCTCCAAGACGATTCCCTCTGGAGATATCAGAATTATCCCTACACCAGACCTCTTCTAGTTGGCTGCTCCACCCACATATACTTTCCACATTAGGGATTCCTTGCATTAGATCATGTCAACTGACTTTCCATCCATGCCCCACCCTTTAGGGTTCTCTTGCATTGAAGGCTCAACAAACTCCGCCACTAGGTCTGCAAGGACTTGCCCCTTCACGGAGGTACGAGGCATGTATTTAATGTCAAAGGCTCCCAAGATAGTTCTCCATTTGCCAATTCTATTGGAGTAATCAGCACTCCACAACACGGATTTAAGAGGGAGTTGAGTTAACACAACGACTGTATGAGATTAGAAGTAGTGTGGAAGTTTACGCGTAGCATGCACCACAACTAGAATCGCTTTTTCCAATGGTAAATACCGTATCTCAGCTTTCTGCAGAGACTTGCTCACATAGTAGACTAGTCTCTATACACCGTTGTCATCCCGTATCAGAACCAGACTGACGGCATGAACAGCCACGACTATATACGCAAACAAAATTTCATCTATGTCTGGGCGAGACATAATGGGTGGCTGAGAGAGGTATTCCTTTAGCCGTTGAAAAGCTAAAGAACATTCCTCAGTCCATTCAAATCTCTTCCACTTATTTAACAGTTGGAAAAAGGGTCGGCATCTGTCCGCAGACCGAGAAATAAACCTATTGAGAGCGGCCGTCATCCTAGTCAGTTTTTGGATCTCTTTTGGATTCCGAGGAGGTTGCAAACTGCAGATTGCTGTGATTTAGGCGGGTTGGTCTCAATCCCTCTATGAGTGAGCATGTAACCTAGAAACTTACCAGACCCCACACCAAAAGAGTACTTAGAGGCATTCAGACGCATCTTGTGCCTCCTTAACGTTTGGAAAGTGTTGCTTAAGTCGGCCATATGCATAGATACCTTACTCTTTACAACCATGTCATCCACATACACTTCGTTAATTTTCCCTAATTGAGTCTCGAACATCCTCATTATCATCCTCTGATAGGTAGCCCCAGCATTCTTCAAGCCAAAAGGCATTATTTTGTAATGATAGTTGCTGGTGGGAGTGACCAAAGTTGTCTTCTCCTGATCCTCCGAAGCTAGAGGTATTTGATGGTACCCCTGAAAGGCATCTAGAAAAATCATCCTAGGATGACCGACAGTAGCGTCCACCAACTGATCAATGCGAGGCATTGGGAAGGAGTCTTTGGGGCAGGCCCTGTTTAGGTTCATAAAATCCACACATACCCTCCATTTTCCGTTTTTTTTTCTTCACCACCACTGTGTGCGCTAACCATTCAAGATAGAATACCTCCTTAATAGCCCCAGCTCTCTTGAGTCTGATAACCTCCTTTTTAACAGCGTCGGAATGTTCCTTGGAAGAGCGTCAAGGTGGTTGCCTCTTTGGCACTGCAGTCGGGTTGACATTCAGGTGGTGACAGATGAAGTTCGAGTTAATCCCAGGAACCTCATATGCATCCCATGCGAACACGTCAAGGTTTCCTTTCAAGAACGCGACTAACTCCTCCCTTTCCTCAGGTGGCAATTGAGCCCCTATCTGAAAGAACCTTTTAGGGTCACTATTTACAAGAACTCTATCCAACTTTTCATATGTGGGTTTTTCTACCACTATATCCCTAGTTGTGGCAGAAGATGTTGATTGCTATAGGATAGATGTAGCCGAGGCCGAGGACTCTAGCTTTGGCTTGCGCAAAACTGCGACTGTTATGCACTGTCTTGCCGCGGATTGACTCCCAATAATTTCTTCAACCTGACCACCAAACGGGAACTTCACCTTGGCGTGGAGAGTCGAGGAGACAGCACCCAGAGCGTGCAGCCACGGTCTCCCGACAATTGCCGTATAGGGAGAGTAAGCGTCAACCACGATGAAATTCACTTCGACCACTGCTGGGCCTGACTACATAGGCAGCCTAATTTGCCCCTTAGGCTTGACGGCCTTCCCTTCAAAACTTATTAGAGGCAAATCATAAGTCGAAAGATCCTCCAACTTTAAGTTCAACCCCTTAAACAGATCAGGATACATAATGTCTGCACCACTTCCCTGATCAACCATTATCCTCTTCACATCGTAGTCCCCTATTCTCAGTATGATAACCAAGGCATTATTATGTGGTTAGATGGTCCCCACTTTGTCCTTGTTCGAGAAGCCTAGAATTGGAGGTATGTTACCTTTAATCCTTTTCGGCTCGGAGCTAGAGTTCTCGGCAAGAGCTTGTGCCACAGACATCACCCTAGAAGGGCAAGAACCAGTCCTCCCCAGAGCAGCGAAAATGACATTAATGGTCCCTAAAGGAGGTCTCAAAGCAGTGTCGCCCTGATTTGCTGGACCAAGATGCTCTCCCTGCCTGTTAGGCCGGTATAAGAATTGTTTCAACTTTCCCTCCTTCACCAACTACTCCAGATAATTCCACAAATTCCTACAATTCTCGGTTGTATGACCTCTTTCCTGATGATATTGGCAATGAAGATTCTGATTACGCTTTGTGGGATCCCCTACCATCTTGCTGGGCCACCTAAAATATGGTTCCTGAAGGATTTTCTCAAACACTTGTTGCACGGGTTCATGAAACACAGTGTTAACCATCACGAAACACAGTGTTAACCATCTTCCTTGGCCTACTGTTGTTGTATTTTTCCGACCTGAAGTCCCTCCTTTCCTAAGGGATAACCTTCTCCTTCCCCTTTCCTTGTAGTTGATCTTCTTTAACCCACTTGTACTCGTCAATGCAATCCATAAGCCGACGTACACTTTTAATAGGCCTTTTGGTCAAAGATTTCCTCAGATTGTGTTCATTTGGAAGGCCGACCTTGAAGGTTCTTATGACAACATCATCGAAATCCCCATCGATCTCATTGACCATCTCCCAATACCTGTGGAAATACGTCTTGAGAGTCTCCCCCTCTCTCATGGCCATGGATAACAACGAATCTAAAGGCCGATGAACCTTACTGCAAGTAATGAAACGTGAGCCAAATGCCCTGGTGAGCTCTATGAAGGAATCAACAGAGCCTGCCTTCAGGCCATTGAACCATCTTATCGTGACAAGTCCCAAACTAGAGGGGAAGACTTTGCACATCAAGGTCTCGTTCTTAGAGTGCGCCGCCATTCTCTGATTGAAATGACTCACATGTTCCATTGGGTTCGTCCATCCATTTTAAATGGTAAAGGTTGGTTGGGTAAATCCCCTTAGAAGCTTTTTCTTCTCAATCCTATGACTGAAAGGCGATTTGGAGATTTGGTGGAGTGCCTTGCTTAAAGCGTCGTTGGCCAAACCCCTGGAAGAAGTCTTTTTACCCTTAGGGTCGCGAGGGTAGTCGTCCTCGTAGGAGGAAGATTCACCAGGAGGAGTTCTTGACCTGAGGCTACCGCTGTCGCTGCCGCTGCTACTGCGAGAATCTGTTGAAAAAGGATCTGAAGGAGAGGGAGTACGCCTTCATTTCTCCCAACGCAGCTTCTTCTTCAGGTGGTCAATCTCCTTCTGCATGGCTTTAACACTTTTTTCGCGGGAGGTTCTACTTCCAGCCCGTGCGTGACTCCTCCCGTGCGTATGCTCTTTACGCACACTACCTTCTCGATCTCTTTCTTGCTCTAGCTACGAGAGGTGATCTTCGTGCTGGGATCCCATGGATTCTGCATGGTGTGAACCTGAGCCTTCCATGATGCCTTACGTCTTTTAACTCAAGGTTTCCCACAGACGGCGCTAATTGTAAGGACACAAATCAAGTCTAGATCCAAATGCGTATCAGGGATAGGCCCAAGAGGCCTAAACAATAAATTTTGTAGAGAGTGGGTTTGAACCTAGGTTTGCTTTGGGACAATGAAAGACAAAGACGTTGGGCTAGGTCCGCGAATTGCTAGCTATGAAACTTCAGTGTAGCACAAGTTCTCCTCGGACGTGGGCCGAAGACCTTCTGTATTGGATTCTCTTGTTCTTCTAAGAAAAGTTACAACTAATCCCCCCTACAATGCTCTCCCCCTCTCTATTTATGTTCTTCTTCTTTGTGCTCCCCTTCTGGAGTCATCAATATAGATGCTTTTCCCATCCACCGCCTTCTCAAAATCCTCCCCAAATAGCTGTAAGGCTGATCACCATCATCTCAGATGTCACTTCTTCATTAATGCAGCCAGAGGGGTAGGTGTGAAGTCTTTAATGCGATGGTAGCAGCTTTCTACCAGGCACTTCTCACTTGTTCTCTCTTTTTGCATTCCTCTGGAATATAGCCTCGCTTGTTGAGCTTTACGGGTTCCTCCCTAAGCATCATGGTGCATTTCATGACCCTCGCCTCAGTTGGCCGAGGAAGCATCCCTCCTCGGACCATTCTAAATAGCCTCTAATCCAACGGTGGGCTTATGGGCCTTTAAGTTCGGTGCCCTTGTCGTCACCCTACAATCCTCGAATGAGTTGATGCTCTCGAATCAGGCCCAAGACCCAAATACGTGCTTTGATGCTTCTGCCTCCACAGGTAATATTCCATAATTGTAATAGAAACTAGAATAGTATATAAGTAGAATCACTCTATAAACAAATTAATAGGCAATTGATTTTCTAGTCGTTACTAATTGTTGGCATAATTCAAAAACATTTTAATTTTTTTTAAAGTCCCAATGTTGAACTTATGCTTGTAATGGTCAATTTTCATTTTCAACATTAGTTTTTCATGATTTTGTGAATTTATGTGGATCATAAATTTGTTTACTTTCAAGCAAATATCATCAATTCTAAAAAGGCTCATGTGTATCTTGAATAATGATACTCAATTGTAACGTCATCTTTATGATGAAAAAAACATCCAAGCATTCTTTAGGTGCAGCTATACAACATGGCTTCTAATTTTTTGGATCCCAAATAAGTTAGCAACAAAGTATCATACCAAAAACATAGTTGTTAATGGTGGATTTATTTATTTTTGTTAGGAAAAGGGACTTGTGTGGTGACCGAAAAAATAAATATGGGCTTGCTAGCTACTTTAATTATTGGGTTTTTTTTTTTTGGGTGGGGGTGGGGGTGGGGGGGGGGGGGGGGGCGGTTGAAATCGAAAAACATAGTTGTTAATGGTGGATTTATTTATTTTTGTTAGAAAAAGGGACTTGTGTGGTGACCGAAAAAATAAATATGGGCTTGCTAGCTACTTTAATTATTGGGTTTTTTTTTTTGGGGGGGAGGGGGGGGGGGCGGGTTAGATTTCAACATATGAAATTGTTTAACAAAATATTTCAAATATTAGCTATTAATATATAATATTCCAAAATCCACTGTCTAATGTGGGTTCCACCTTTGCCCCAACCATTTTACCCAAAACAAAGAAAAAAACTCTAATGTTATTTTATTTTTCTCATATTTTGTATATCTAAATTTGGATGGAACTTCATTGAGTTCAGTAAGAACTTTTAGATTTTATATTATTACTATTTTAATTAATTTTATTATGAAATAGTGGTTGTATGGAGATAATATGTTTATAAATAAGTAGGCCATGTCTTTCTTCTTAAACAAAACAAGGAGCATGTTTGGATTGGCCAATGTAATCGAATACCTCCCTCCATTAATAAAATTAGGAATAGCAAGAAAATACCGTCAGCCACAATAATATTTTAGGCAAATACGAAAAAAAAAAAAAAGACTCATTCAATAATTGTATCAAAACCCTTTGATTTGAACACAATCCCAGATTGTAAGTTGTGTTACAAGTAAAAAGTGCAACCAGATGGTCAACATGATATGACTGCGAGAAATCTACTTCGAAAAGAAGAATACATGCGCTTCCTTAGCCTTCCTATGCTCAGACAAATGACTTGTTGAATGCAATTACCAAGTTCATAGTGTTGTTTGTTCAATTTGAGCTTATAGTTTCTTGAGTATGTAATATACAGGGACCAAACTGATTTTTTCTGGTTCAACTAGGAAAAATAAATGAATAAAATTTGTTATGTTTAATCCATGGAAAAGTTTAAGACGTTTTGGTGTAGACATATGCTATATTGATAATAATTTGAAGAAAGTTATTTTCAAAACTTTTTAACTTAACCATGTTCTCATTGTAACAAGAAAAGGCAAAAATGTTACCGGTCATATAAATGCCAACCGGAGGTATTTCCCACTTTTATTAATGCAGCTTTCCACGCTTGTATATCATCTATGTTAACCTTGGGATCTTTCTCATGTTTTGTAAAGGCTTCACCAAGAGTTCCTGTCTGGTTTCGTATGTCAGATGGATCAACATGGTAAAATACAGGAAAAACTATCAACCCGGTCTCCTTCGTGCATTCAACAATCTTTGCTAGTTCAATCAAACACCACCTTGAAGAAGCATAGTTTTTCGAGAGAACGATGATTGCATAATCGGACCCTTCTATTGCTTTTAAGAGCTCTTCAGATATATATTTTCCATGCTCAAGCTTCTCATCATCCCTAAAGGTGATAATACTCTTTTGATTCAAAGCAGTATAGAGATGGTCTGTGAAATTCTTACGAGTGTCAACGCCGCAAAAACTCAGAAACACATCATATTTCCGAGAAGAAGAAGAGGAGGAGGAGGCTGTTTGCATCGCCATCGAAGGAAATGGAAGCAATTGGATCAATGACCAAAATGGTCAGTCACTTTCTCTGTAAAAAAGCAAACCACCAAATTAAGATAACCAGAAATAAATAAATAGAGATTTTGGTGCGTAAACTGAAATGCTGTTGACGGGCCAACCTTTGAAGGTGAAAGCGAGAGAGGTTGAAAATGAAAATTGGGTTGGCGTTCAGCTGCAAAGAAAGGGAAGAAGAAGAAGAATAAAGATAAAGGTCAGATTAGCATAGAAAGATGAGATTGCAGTGGAAGAGAGAAGGAAAAGGCAAACAAAGAACAAGAAACTATAACGCAGTGGATGCTCCGGCTTATGGGTTAAGTAATAGGGGTGGAAATTGATTGAAAAGCAATACAGACAACGATCTTTTTGGAATAGAATCCCGTGTGGACGAATGAATGTTGGCTCATTGGTAGAGTACAAGAAACTATAACGCAGCCTAATAGAGAAATCTATAATAAAACGATGCGTGTGCGTGTACCATGTAGGAAAAAATATTATATAGGAAAAATGAACAAAAAAATCTATAATAAAGAGGCAAAATTACATTCGCCAACAATAAAGAGGGGGAATGAGCCGAGTCACAAATGCGCCTAGATCGTAAAGAGCACAGCCCACACCAATTGAGCCGAATCCCCAAATATTCAGTGGACCATTTATATATCGTTGAGCCCAACTTGAACCCATCGAGCCAGTTCACATAAACAAGGATTAACTTCTTTTTTTTTTTTTTTTTTTTTTTGAGAAAGTAAACAAGGATTAACTTGATATATTCACAAATGTTTTAGAGTTTTTTTTTTTTTTAATTCAAATTTCATAGAACGAAATATAACCTAACCTAAATTTTATGGGTCAAAAGTCTATATTTTTATAGAAAAATAATTTACTTGATTTGATGTCCCTAATTTTTGTTTAAATGGTTATCGGTTGGTATTATACCTAATGTCAATTAGATGAAAAATGGTTTAGCTCAAAGAAGGTGAAGAAACAGAATATTTAAGAAAATGATTAAATAGATTCTTGGATAGGGAGTTTAAAACTGCAAGAGCAATCATATCTTTGTGGAAAATTTTAATTGCAATTAAGGAAACCTTTTACCTGGTCATTGCAATTGGGTGAGTGTGTTGTAATCCAAACATATTATATTAAGGAAAAAAAAGAAGACAAAAATTAACTCCAACCAAGTTTTGGAGGAAAGCAATGAACACCAACAAAAGTCCTCATATAATGTGCAGCTGACAAGCTCGATCAAAAATCAAAAGTTAACATGATTAATGTTACATGTTTTTTCAAAAAGTTATAAGTAGAATAGAGAAAAAAATTGAAATGGATGCTCCGGTTTTCACGTCTCAAGTATTCATTTTTTCTACATAATCAATCACTTTGCAAGGCCCCTCCATTTTCCCATAATCTTCTAGGAAATCAAATATTTAGAATTATAGAAATATATGGGTTCTTTTTTAGTTGAGTCTGATTTATTCATAAATAGCCTAATTATTTAAAGCCCTCTCTCTATGAAGGTTTTGAGTGCAAACTCCATGGGATTCGATTTTTTTAGGATAATGCAAAACCTCCATGTCGTGTTCTAATTTTTCAAAAATTGATGTGTCTCTATGTCGTACACATACCCATATTCATATCCGTGTCTGTGCTTCCTAGATTATAATACATTTATCTTATTTTCAACTCTGAAAAAAAAAAAAAATAATTACACATTTAATCCGTTCATATCCAACATATTAAAAGTATACTTGTAAGATTACTGGGATTGAAGTTCATAATCAATGAGATTACTGGGATTGAAGTTCATAATCGATGAAAATGCTATCCTTGTGTCCTATCAATCCAATCACAGTCCAACAACACTAATAACTGCTATGTCATCAGTGTTCAGTCCTCCCCATTGGAAACCAACAAAAAATAAATAAATAAATAACACAACTTATTAGACAAATGTGGGTCTAGAAATGGACTTAAATGTAATTACAACATAATGGTTAGATTGTTCTAAATTCAAATGCATGCATATTGACTCAGCTAGAATCACTCTTCTTGTTAAATAAAATGACAAATATATGAAATCAAACAACGAAGACTACGTCTAAGAGATGCAAGAATCAATTCCTAAGGAGCTAAGAGATTTTCCTTTGCTGGGAGGCTGCAATTGCTATACTTAGTGCTTTATAAACAATAAGTATACTGATCTAACATCTTCTTACTGCCTAAAAAAGTCATTATGCTGATAAAGCAGCAATTTAGCAGATTCTATGGGGTCCAGGGGGGGAATTTCATAAGTTAACAGGGTGTATTCAGGTTGTTCCGCCAAAATTACCAGATTTGAAAGAACATTTAAGAGCTCCTTACAATATAAGATAAACAAACTGAAAGTGAAGACATTAGGCAATACATCTAGTAGATATAAGTCTTAACACTTGGTCACAAGCACCAAGCAACATAACTTTCAAGACAATGGTGTATTCAGGTTCTTCTTCTTTTCTTTTTCCTTTTTTTTTTTATTTTTTATTTTGTATAAAATTTTATAACAAGACAATGGAAACAGAATACGTAAACAAGTGGCCCTACTCCTCTAGCTGCTATTGCTTAAAAGACTGATCCTATTATATGAGTCAATTTTGGCGGTGACAAGATTCTACCGTTAGAAAGCAGCCTTATCACGACACTATTTGTAAAAACCAAAATTATCTTGGAATTGAAAAGTATGTCATTGCTTGGAAATTTTTGGATAGAGCTTAATTTTCTTCTTCTCACTTTCTTGTGCATAAGGTTTGATGTAGCACGTGTAGTCAACACTCATTCCTTTCTTGGAAATATTTATGTTTACTTTAGCGGTCAAGTTCAAAACAAGACCTTAATTAAAAATTTAAAAGTAAATTTCCCTTCGGAGTTAAAGCAGCGTACGTGTAAATATCATAGTTGAAGTGGATGTCCACTCCAGTTCTCGCGTGTCACCAAGGAAACATCGTAGCAATGAAGGTAAGAAGAAGACTAGGAAGTCCTGCATGCAAATTTATAGGCTAATAAAAACTGGTGGAAAGTGGAAAGTTATACCTTTTTAAAAGTCCGCGTGGAGTAATGTTGGCTCATTGCTTTGCTGAAGTTAGGTAAGAAACTAACGGAACTACTTAAATTAAACATTATATAATATAATATAATATATTGGCTGTTAAATGTTAATGGGAACTAGCATCATATGGAAGTCTTCGCGTGTGCATTGGCTAAGAAAAAGAAGAGACTGTTCGTGTTTGTGTGGTCAAGGAAGCAATTGGAAATATGGGAACAACTTACAAGGAAATTGCAGGTATATTGCGAATGGGCACTATCACTATGAGACAGAGGGTCCGGCGGCGGCCTTCACAAATTAAGAATTCATTTTTTAAAACTAAATATTGGTGTGCAAGTAGCGGCCCTCCTATTACATGGTCTGACAACTACATAAAACTAAATATTGGTTGTTAATGGGAACTAGCTTATCGAATTCTTCGCATGTGCATAGATTATACGTATGCAAGTGACCCTACCCCTCCAGCTACTATTTCTTAAAAGATTGATTCTACTGTTAGAAATTATCTTAAGAGGAATAGGAGTAAGGAAGACTGATAAATATATACGACTACTACATCACAACAACAGGGCCTGAGTTAGGATATTTTGTTTGGGGCAAATATATGTATTAATATATTAGTTTCGAGTCAAGATAAACCATCGTATATATGCGTAAACATATATACACAAATATAAACATTAATATTTTGATATTAAAGTAGGTCATAATTTATAAATATATTGTATATAAAATTAACAACTTTCAAATATGTATATTCGCAAGATAATTTTTTAAGAAGAATTTATCATCTTTTAAACTCTAATAAGTATATAAAAACTGTTTAATTTGATATTAAATATGTACAAAAAACAAATTAGAGAAAACAAAAACTACCTTGTCCTTATAACTACTAGACTAATTTACAAATTCTATTAATTTTTAAGATCATTGTTGGACCAACTCAAACATTTGGAGGGGCCAACTTCTATTTTTGTAGCTAAATATTTAAAGTTTTAATACTTATACATAATATAATATAATTTTTAAAAATTTTGGGGCCAAGCCACACTGTAGCTCAGCCCCTGCACAACAACTATACCACAACAATAACAAAGCCTTAGTCTCAAAATACATTCAAAAATATAAAAAAAATGGAGGCCTTAATATTAATTAAGATTGCTTCCTGCTGTGTGCCACGTAGGATTTGTTGCCCCCTCTCTCCCTTCTTCTTCGAAACCGTTTCAGATCGCCAGCTTATTGGTTTTCCTCTTTAAAATGGTTGTTTTCACCTGGCCACTCATAAAGCCAATGGTAATGGCACTTGAGTAGATGCAATGCCAACATGTGAGTCGGTCTCAATGATCATGGAGGCAGCAGCACTGTTAGTAGATGATATGACAATAACTTTTTATTTCTTGATAACCAATATGACAACAACTTTGTACAAAAGAAAAGGGCTGGTATTAGAAACCAGTCACAAAGCATGGAGGCAACTTATGTTATCCGACATTGACAACTTGAAATACCCAACAAATATGCAGCATATACCCAAGCTATGCCTAATAGGCTTTTTTTTTTTTTGGTAATCAGAAAAGATATTATTTCAAAACAAACAGTGTTACACAAGGCCCCAAAGGGCACTAAACAGCTTGCGAATGAGCAAGCCTTTATAAAACCAGATGCATAACAGAAGTACTGCAGTACAATCTTAATGATTACACAAGGCCCCAAGGTACTATGATAATCTAAGCCACAACATGGCAAACACGGAGCATCACAACACCGTAACACCAACAGGGTACCAAAAGACTAATACACAGATAAACAGCAGCAAACACAGACAGCCTAACATGGCCTTTTACACAGAAAAGTAGGGTTAATGCCCCATTTGCAACACAATATTCTGTTAGGCACTGAGTCAGTTGCTCTACTTTTGCTCTCCACTCTGCCTTTGACATCCCTCTAAATATTCTTAACTATCTGCTCCAATGTTTATCTTCCTTGAGTGGATGATAGCATTCCTCTTCTCCCATAGATAATACACAGCAGCCCACCAAGCCAATTTTCAAATAGCAGCTTTAAAGCTATTGCCTTTGAGATGAGTGATAGCCCATTCAAACAATTCCAGCCAACTGCATTTAACTTTTGAGATCAAACAAAGCCGTGTTTTAATAGTTGTAAAAGACCCCTTTTTTTAATGGAACAAAGGGAGATATAGGCTACTCTTTGAGTATGAAATATGAAGTGCCGCATTTTTTTTTATTGATTCATGTAGTATTTCTACATCTTTGCCATAAGTGTGTGCCTTAAATTTACAGATAATTTTATAAGAATAAAAATGCAATCATTGACCTTGTTTGATCTTTGGCTCTTGCCATGTCCAGGTCCTATTTTTCAGGATCTGCCTTGTTGCTTGTTGATTCTGTATCATGTTGGTAGCCAATGTTCATAACAGGACAAAACAGGTTGGCAGCAGATGTCATGGTATTCACAGTAAAATCAGTCTTCTGTTGTAGTCATGGGCTATGGCCATTGCAACAGCGGCAGTAGATTCCCGCTCCTGATAGAACAAATAGTTAAATTTTGGCTGCAAAGAGCAATTGCAATCTGCATCTTCTGAAATTTAAAACTTTACCAGTTCTGCATCCAAATAACTTCTTAAAGCCATGGAAATGCTAACAACCACTACCAACATATAGCAGCTACTGCCAATATATGCATACATAAATTATTGCAAGTGGAACATTCAGGTCTACCATCAGCTTTTTTTTTTTTGGTGGGGTTAAGGTCTATGATTACCTTAAACAGGGACTTGATTCAAATTTCAATACAAGAATTAAATTAAACTATACATTCTTTTGAGTTGCTAAGTCTGCAGCAACTGTAGAACACTTATGTTCATATGTTCCAGACGCAAGCCAGTCTACTGATTCTGAAAACAGACTAGGCAATACTGAGGTTAATAGAAGACCAATTTGTGTGCAGACACACAATATATTATGCAACTTCAAATTTTAATCACATGACTGTGAGATCAGAAAGATGTAAAACCAAAGATTTGGAACACATTACAGGAGGTACCAAAAACAAAAAGAGAGTAATCCATGTGAAGAAAAGCATTCTTTTAAGCTAGGAAGTAGGAACAGAAAAATCCTTTGGGGTAGCAACTTGAACCTCAGTTGTCCTTCCATTATGGGTATATTGAGCCACAAGCATTTTCTGGTAGCATGATAGCATGAATATCAGATACACTTCCTCTGCCTACCTTGATTAAATTTAATTGTCCAGCAGCTCAACACCTAACAATCTTCTGAGGAGCCAAATATGACAGCCAAATCCAAGAGTATGCCTTGCCCTGTGATCCTACAACCATAACGGAAACCAATTAGTCACCAAGTTGCAGAAACCCGCCATCCAATGTACAGTTAACCGGAAAACACAAGGAATCTCTACAATCTTACGCATTATCGGATTAACACTAAAAGTGAGGTCAATGATTGCTCAATAAACCAATGCACATAGAATATTAGTCGCCTGTTTAGTGAGAGAAGTAGAAACTTAGGTAATCATCAACCAGAAGTTCCCGATTGTATGGAAAAATTTTACCAAAACTATAAAATTTTAAGTTCCAGTTGGGTAGAAGGGTAAAATAATATAGACAGTTACGGCTCCTAACAAAGAGAGAGAGAGAGAGAGAGAATTAACCACCAAAAGAATTATCTTGCATGAACAGAGGACATATGCTGAACATAGAAACCAAGAATTAAATTATTCTTAAGCAACAAATCTAGACTAGGTACTCTCAACAAATCTATAATGAGTTTTGATTCATTAAATATATATGGAACAAAAAGTACCAAATTTGGACTGTGAAAAAATTAAAGCGACAATAATAAGTAACATTATTATTAGAAAATAAAATATTACTTTTATGTTGTAAATCCCATCGGGCAATACTAGCAACTTGTGTAAAAGCCGCTTCCTCGCATGGCATGTTGTGTAGCACATTGGATAGATTGTAACCTAAGGATTACAGTGATGAGCAATTTAGTCCTGTGTTCGATTGTAAAGGGACACAAGGCCAGAGAGAAGCTGGACG
Source organism: Castanopsis chinensis (assembly GCA_032878915.1). NCBI lineage: Eukaryota > Viridiplantae > Streptophyta > Magnoliopsida > Fagales > Fagaceae > Castanopsis > Castanopsis chinensis. Next base: position 3,138,547 of record JAVQMG010000079.1, read on the forward strand.
GCATAGTCTGCAACCTCTGCAGATTCGTATTCTGCAAACGCAAAACCTTTAGGTTTATCTGTTTCCTTGTCTCAGGGAATGTACAAGTCTACCACCCGCCCTGCTTGAATCAATATATCATACAAGACCCTATCGCTCAGCCTCTCATCCAGATTGCCTTTGTATGAAAATAAATAATAACCATGTCAGAACAAATTGTGCCTATTAATAACTGTTAAGGGGAAAAGGAATTTTTCTCACTAACAATTTGAATTAAGTACACTTCTTTCATATCAATGAATGTATCAGAATTAAAAACCATACAAAAAGCAAGGAAAAAAATTAAATATATCACAGGCAAAACAAACTACAAAACAAACATATACAATTGATAACAGAGAATCCATCGACTACAAATAATTTAAGGAAATAAATCAATAACACAATGCTTTACTCTATAAACTCAAACAGAGCTCACTTTTCACACCCATACAATGAGATTTCTGCACTAAACTTCATATCTAAAATCATATAGTTTAGATGAAAACATAGAATAATGAACTTAAAAAGTTTCAATGAACTATTACATGCCCAATTCAATTTTAGCAATTTGATTCTCAAATACCAAAAATCAAAATTTTTAAAGGTTTCTAACCAATCCAAGGCAAAACAAAATTAACAAAATTCATAAGGCTTTCGAGATGAAAGGGAATTCAAATGAAACTTACCAACGTAGAATTTGCAATCTGAATTTTCTGACATGTAGAACCATGAGATATTATTCTGAACTGGAAGCCTTTGAATCCAATAATTAAATTTAAAAAAAAAAAAAATTAATCAAACATAGCGTATACGAAGTTAACACGTCATGGGGTTGTTGTCTAGGCGCTTTATTTATTTTTTAGTTGAGAAGGAATAGTATTTATTTAGTATTTACTATTTAGTTATGGTGAAATTTGAATTTTCACTCCCTATGCTAATCAAACATATTCAAACTAAGATGTAACTTGTGCTTACGCACGCCCCACAGGAATAATAAATTGAAGTGTTGTTATTGATTTTAGCTTAAGTTATTAAACATATAGGATATTAGTTCAACCATGACATTTAGAGGTACTAAAATGGTTTTTTCTTATAATTTTCATGATATTTGTTATGCTAAGTTTCTCATTACATTGTTATTATGTATATAATTTTGAAAATTATTATTGGATACTACATGTAAAAATCAATTCATAATTATTGTATGTGAAATTCTACTAAATACAATACAAAATTAAAAAAATAAATAATAGATTGGTCCAATAGTATCTCCTAAATTGAATGAGGATAAGTGCATGTGATCGTTTAGCTCAATTACAATTTTTATGTTCAAGATCTTCTCTTACAAAATATCTGAATAGAAATAGTATTAAAAATATGTTCATTAGTTTAGAGAAAAAATAACAGTTAAATTTGAACAATTTAATTTTTATAGAAAGTTAACAGAAACAAAATCTAATTTTGATTCTAATTGAATTTTCTATATATATTACCTAGTTAGTAACGAACAGTACATAGTTAATGTATATTAGATAAATACTTATAAATTTGAATTATTTTTAGTTACACAAAAACAATTTCCCATAAGTATAAAATGGCAAAATTTGCTAGATAACATGATTTTAGAAAAATTTTAGGAAACCAGCACACCAATGAAACTATTTTGTAAGTTAGACTATTTTTTGAACTCGAGTTTATCAAACTCGAGTTTCATTCAATATTTCTGCATAGTGCTTGGAACTCAAGTTTGTCAAACTCGAGTTCTAGCCAAAACTCAAGTTTTAAAAACAGTCCAACTTATAAAATAGTTTCAAACGCATGCTATGTACCAAATTTTTTTCTAAAAAGCTACTATTCAACAAATTTTTCCATATAAAATCATTCAAACTTTCTTTTCCTCTAATTTTATATATAGAGTTAAATATATGATTAGGTTTTTTTTTATAATTTATTTATATTAGGCTCTTCATTATTAACTCACTTGGCACAAAAATTAAAAAACTTAGATTACATAGAACATGTGACTCAGAATTAAACTCTAATTGAAATCCAAATTTTACACTAAATTAACTCATTTGGCACAAAAATTTTAAAAACTTAATTAGATTAGATGGGACACGTAGTGCAAAATTAGACTTTAATTAAATTTCAATTTAAAATCTAATTGGATTTTCTTTCAGTTTTGGCTATTAGTGTGTGTATATATATATATATATATATATATATATAAATAAAGATAACAGTGAAGAAAAAAATAGTTGTATATTTATAAAGACTAGTTTTGTTGCATGTGCAAGGCACATGGAAAACACTTTCTAACTACAAATAAATATCTTATGATAGGATTAGAACAGTTAAAATTAAGTCATTATTAGAATAACAATCAAGTTTAATTTTTTGATCTATCAAAGGAATTTTTTAGGTGCACAATATCCTTAATTAATTCATAAGGTAGAAACAATAATCACGACAAAGCAACTTCACAATAATGTTGAATACAAAAATAATTTTCATCAAGTATTTCATAACCTTCATGATCAGAATCCTAGGCACATTACATTCTACTATATCTTGTATACAAAGTTCATATTGATGTATATATGGTATCCTATAGAAATCATGTTATCTTTGTCAGCTCAAAATAATCAAACAAACCATTCTACTCACGCTTCCAAACTTTCCCCCAATGCTTCTTTCATACTTTGTTGTGAAAGATCACATGCATAGAAACCTGCATATGACAAAAATGTCCACTAAGCAGCCATAGAAGGGAAAACAAGCCATTCATGTCATGCAATATTTTGTGAGAATGTATGGGTTCTTTCTGCCAATTGATGAGGAAAATAGTGTAATCAACCAAAAATTGAAAATTTCATAGACTCTGGCATGAATATATCTCTACGTGAAAGTTGGAATATTCCACTATCATTTCTCAAAATGAAGCCATGGAATCCTGTGCAGTAATGCTGAATTGTTTCCTGCCATTGTGTTTCTTGCTACATCTATAATTTTATGCTAGGTGTTGTTGTGATTGTATTTGGTGTCCTAGTAAGAGTCAATATTGCATTCGGAAAATCCAAAAAGTGTTTCTTTAAAGAGAGTTTTGCTCTACTTCAAATATGTCTATATCATGTTTAATTGTTCTGTTGTTGCTATTGTTATGCTGCATATGGCTTTGTACTGAGTGTTTTCTTAATAATGTTTTTCATTCATCCAAAAACAAACTAGGCCCAAGTTCATGTAGGTATGCAATGTTGGAAAATTTGATCAACAGGAAAGCTAAATATAGGAAATACACAAGTTTGGTATAAATTTCTGCTCACTGTTGAAGTAGTCATCCACATAAATTTTGAAAAAATCCAAATGAGTCAGTACTGATGTGACTTGTGAGTTGAAGTTACACCATGGGAAAGTAATATTTAATCGAATCACAAACAAAAAAGGTAATAAATGAGGTATTTGAAATAAATCTATGACAAAAAACTGGGGAGTGGATGCACACCAGTAGCTTAGAAGGAAAAGCTCAAAAGTAATGAAGGCAGCAATGCAAGAGGATAGTGTACATCTCATTTTCCCTTGTCCTTAAGCATGGAATCAATGTGTAATATGAGTCTTTTAGGCTGAATTTCTTCAACATAGCTTCTAAATCTACAAGGTCTTGCTTCACAAACAATTTTGCTTATATCTTTCTCCATTATCAACCATCAGTTGAAAAATGAGACCCCAATTATCAGATAAAGAAGTCATATAGCAGTTACAAAGCCCACACTTCTGCACATTCAAGCTTTGGCAGTTGCTAGCAATAGAAGCCTCCATGCAATTGTATTGATTCAACCAATTTGGACGTGATCCACACAATATATAGGACTGCCACATCAATGCACCTAGATGGAACCACTTGACATCAGTTTCCAAATGACAAATAAGAAGATGAGAAGTTTCTTATTCAGAATTGACAAGGATGGTAGTTGGATGATCGTAGTCTGATAAAGAAGTGCATTAAAAATATGATTTTGATTAACAATAATCAAACAAATGATACATTTGATAGCATAGTATCGATATACTACAAATATTCTAAAAAAAGAAATTAATATTATAGCTTTACTCTATTAACTCAATAGAGCTAACTTGTCATATAGACACATGCACATCAAGAGTTCTAGACAAAATCTCGTCCTTAAATCAAATTATTAAAATAAAAACAGAAACTAATGATATTTTGGAAATTTGTTATATTGGGACCCAGAAAAACAAGTCAGAACTTAGGAACCTAATTCAACTGTTTCAGGCCTAATTCAAGGACAAATTCAGCACAAAATACAAATACCAAGAAGGAAAATTTCCACAGCTTTCCAATCAACCAAACAATGGGTGGTGTGGTGTGAAGTCAAAATAGAAAAGGAGAAAAGAAGGGTCCTTTAAGTTTTAAAATAGTTGTCTTACTTCTAAATGATAAAACAGTTGCATTAGTTCTATTGTACACGACAAGAAAGCTCTGCAAATAATTTTATCTACTTTGCTTCAATTTAACTTCACTTGGAAATGGGGGCCAAATTTTCTTCATTCCATTTGATTTTACAACACTAGAGTACCATGCATCTATTGCATTCTCCTATGGAAATTTGTAGTAAATACTATAAAAAGAGAGCAAAACAGAAAGTTCCGAATATACCATCCAACACAATTGAACAAAAATGACTACCATACAATCAGTTCCACATGCTTTTTTGTCAGCCAGCAATGTGACAGTTTCTCCTTTTCGACAAAGTCCTAATAAATACTTCTTCGTAACCAGTATGAGGTAGTTGGCAGAAATGAGAAACAAATTACCAAACTAAAACGATCCTTGTCATAGAATAAAAAGAAAAGAAATTCAACGAAATTTGAAAAAGAAAAAAAAAACGAAATATACAGCTACCAACAAGCTTTGTAAGAGGGAGAAAAGATATTGACTTACAAAAAGTCAAAGACAAGAAAGTTGATCAGCCAATTTCATCAAAGCGAATTTCATTAGGATTTCTCTTCCTCGCAATCAGAGTCACCTTGTCTTATGTGCTTGAATTACCAAGCCAATTTCCCAAACATAGAATTAATCTTTCAATTAGATTAGGGAGTCTTATCCTCTTTGGATGTGGTTTGTCTATATCATTAAAGATAGCTTGTCCACTAGGTCCAGCCCCTTCCCCATCAGAGTCATCATGACTTTGATTAATTTTTGGTGTCTTTTTTTGAATCCTCAAAACCATCCTCATCGTAAGGAGTGATGTTGCAGCTGCTAGGCCTAGCCTTAGTTTGGTATATTAGGTCTTCAATGTCTTGCTCGGATACCAGACAGGCCCCGCATTTTGTAACCTCCAAGCCTGGACCGAAGGGTTCAAATTTAACTTCAATCTGGCTGAATCCGTAAGCGTCGACTTTATTCAGTATTTCTTTCAAGTCCACTCCAAAGTGTGTAGAGGGAATATATAGCAGCCAAAGCTGATATGATTCAATCTTACCAAATTCCTCAGATAAAATGAGGCTCGCTCTTCTAGATCCACCAACGAAACACCAAATGTCATGCGTACGTATCATATGTCCATAATCTTCAATGTGAAGTTGGTGAAGTGGATAATGCCGGTAGAATACAAAAACAGTGCACACAGCTATTCCCATCAATTTGTTACACAATAAATCCGAGGGCACTTGCAGATTCACTGAAGCCCCCACATTTTGGTGGCTAAACCATTTCGGAATTTCACTTCCAAGAATCACGACTTTGTAATAAAAATCATCTTGCTGACCCTGAAACATACAATTCATGATGCTTAGAATTCCATATAGGAGAGAGAGAGAGAGAGAGAGAGAGAGAGAGAGAGAGAGAGAGAGAGAGAGAGAGAGAGAGAGAGAGAGACCTGGTAATTAATGATATAACGTCTTAGCATTGTTGAAAACAAGTCACTGCAGCCTTGATTCTTGATCAATTTGTCGCAAATGAGGAGACGAAATATTGGCCGAAAATCATATTCTGGTCTTAATGATAATGTTTCTAGTGAGGTACACTTTGTTGCATCAATATACACAATATTTAATGGAAGCTTGGGCAACATTTGAAGATGAGTGCAACCACCCATATAAAGATATCTCAAATTAGATAGTCGAATAATACTTTCAGGAAGGGAAACAAAATCATTTCCCTTTAGATTTAAACGTTCTAAAGATGACAAGCACCCAAGAACATTAGGAATTGTCTGAACATTGCAATAACTTATATCAAGTTTGGTCAAAGAGCATAAGCCTATTAAAGAACGCTCTAGCTTGCCCAATTGTTCTATCATTAGTCTTGAACAACCAGAAAGATTAATAGTTTCAAGAGCATACCAGCTGATCTTGCAAGGAAGGCTTTCAAGACATTTACATTTATTCATATCCAAGAGAATAAGCCTTTTGAGATCACCAAGAGATGCATGTATGTTATATAGTCTTGTACATCGTTGAAGAATCAGTTGCTTAAGATTTGGGGCTCTACTAAGGTCTGGGGTCTCAATCAAGTTTTGAGAGTCACTTAAGTCGATGAGTTTTAACTCATTTAAAATCTGTTATAAACCAATAAACAATTAGTCCAACTAAATCCTTGATGAAAATGAATGAAATACAAATTGGCATATGTGAATATCTTACCATATTTCCTTTCCATAGTTGTTTGATGCCACTGCAATGCATTCTTAATTCAACAAGTTTATTTGGTTGGAAACTGGTCGGCAAGGATCTCAAAGGATATTCAAGCCAATCTATTACACGTAGCTCATTAGGAAAATAACTAAGGCCTTGTGGAAGTTGGACATTACCAATTTTAAGATATCTCAAATTTTTCATCTTTGAGAAGGCTTTGGCACTCAACTGTTCCATTTTATCCGCAGGTGTGTTTAGGACCATACCTTCAACAAACTTTGTTCCCTATAACAAAGAACAATAAAATTAGAAAAATTCATAAAAGAATTTGAAAGAATATATATACTTCTCTAAATTCAAATTTAGAATTGTCAACTTACAGTATTATTTTTCAATACATGTAGGACATCCTTATAACACCATAACCTACTACGCCTACCAGGCTCTGTAGGGGATTCACAATGAACTATGTCTTGACCCATTTTTTGTAGCAAATCATGCATCCACAAAGTTTCATTTGATACAATGGTAATGAGAGATTTTTCTAGAAGAACATCAATATCGTAGCCAGGATAGTGACCTAAACTTTCTAGAGTATTTCTTGCATAATGTATGTCCCATTCTTTAAAGAAACATGCAATATCTAAAAACAATTCTCTTTGTGTATCATCTAGCCCAACTAAATTGTTTTGAAGTATTTCCATAATGTGTCTATTAGGTTTTGCTTCTAGTTTATCTCGAGCACTTCTCCATGCATCAAGTTTCCTACCAAACAATGAAGAACCTAAATCTTCAAGAGCTAAAGGAAGACCACTAGCGTATCTCACAAAATGCTTAGACAAATCCATATAATTTTCTTCAGGATGAGGTTTCTTGAAAGCCTTCCAACTAAAAAGTTTCAAAGCTTCATCATCATTCAACTCTTTAGCTTCATATATATGTTTCACTCCATGCCTTCTCAACAAATGCCTATCTCTACTAGTTACAATGATTACACTCCCAACACCAAACCATTCATCTTTCCCAGCTAATGCTTTTAATTGTTGTTCTTCATTCACATCATCAAGAACAATAAGAACCTTCTTATTGCGGAATCGCTTCCTCAGAACATTGATTCCCTCATCAACATTCCATATATTTTTTTGGGTACTCATGAGAATCTTAGAAAGAAGTTGTTTCTGTAAAGAAACTAGACGTTGATTTTCAGATTTTTCTCTAATATTATCAATAAAGCTGCTAGCTTCAAAGTCACGAAAAATTTTATTATAAACCTCTCGAGCAAGAGTTGTTTTGCTAATTCCACCTATACCACAAATCCCAATAAAACGGACACAATCTAACCTTTCACCCAAACATAAATCCAGCATTTCCTGCACACGAGATTCCATTCCAACAAGGTGCTCAGAAACACTTGGGACTTCACGATCCAACTCATTATTTATCCTCTGAATGATTTTTTCAATAACTGTTGATTCAGGCTTGCAAAAAATATAGCAAAACATTAGTTTTGATGAGGCAGAGCTTGATACATCAATTTAGGGATAAAGCATTTATCAAAAGTAAAATCTTAGCTTTGTTTAGTAGCAAAAGGGGAACTCATTTGTGGTACAAATTATGCATGCAATGTTTTTCAACCAAAGTACAATTTGAGCTTATAATTTTTTTTCCTAGGTTTGTAATATATAGGAGACAATGGAAGCTGTCTTGTGGCCAAATAAAGAAATTGGGAACTTCTAGGAAATGCCTTTACACGACAGTTAGAGATGCCAGCAACTTCTATCACAGCTCATAGAATTGTTGCTAGCAAAAAAAAAAAAAACAAAAACATATCCTTACTCATCCCGTAAATCCCATCCAGAGATGCCAGCAACTTCTGTCACAACATCTTTCCACGTTTGCACATTCTCAGTATTATCAATGAGATGTTTTGCAAAGGCATCCTTAAAAGTCCCCCTCAGTTTGCGCACATCACTAGGATCCACCTCATGGAAAACAGGCAGAATTGTCAGCTTCTTCTTGTCCATGCACTCAACAATCTTTGCTAGTTCAGTCAAACACCAACTCGATGAAGCATAGTCTTTAGAGAAAATAACGACAGCAATTTTTTATTCTTCTATTGCTTGCAAGAGTTCTAGTTTAATGAATGCTCCTCGATCAAGACTTTCATCGTCCCTAAAAGTGGTTATGCCATTCCATTTCAATGCTTCGTACAGATGGCTTGTAAATTTTTGGCGGATGTCGGAGCCTCTAAAACTGAGAAAGACATCGTATTCGTATGTCCATCTAGGCGTAGAAGTAGAAGAAGAAGGAAAACATGAGGAGGAGGCGTTTTTTGTGCCCATCGATTTGCGATCGGAAAAATACTAAAGATATGTATTAAGAAAATTATTCAACTTAGTAAGAATTAACACATGAAAGGAAAATAAATTGGGGAAGAAGAAAGCAGAGCATTGGATGGAGTGTTTGTAAGTGGCAGATAGAGCACTGGTGCGGTCTACTTGCAATTACTACGTGATTACAAAGGACTTCATTAAAATTAAATGCCCTTGTGAGTCAACGCAGTGTATATGTAAATATAGTGCGTGTCCACACCACGCATGTATCAACAAGGAAACATCGTAGCCATGAAGTAAGAAAAAGACTAGGAAGTCCTGCTTCAACAACTACTTAAATTAAAATAATATATATATATATATATATATATATATAAAATATATTGGTTGTTAAATGTTAATGGGAACTAGCATCATATGGAAGTCTTTGCATGTGCATTGGTCAAGAAAAAGAAGAGACCGTTTGTGTTTGTGTGGTCATGGAAGCAATTGGGAATAAAAACAACTTATTAGGAAATTGCAGGTGTATTGCGAATGGGCACTATCACTATGAGACAGAGGGTCCAGCGTTCAAAAATTAAGAATTTACTTTTAATAGAGTTGGTGTGCAAGTAGCGGCCCTCCTCTTACATGGTCTGACAACTACATAAAACTAAATATTGGTTGTTAATGGGAACTAGCATATGGAATTCTTCGCATGTGCATAGATTATTGTATGCGAGTGACCCTACCCCTCCAGCTACTATTTCTAGAAAGATTGATTCTACTGTTAGAAATTATCTTAAAGAGGGATTGGAGTAAGGAAGACTGAAATATATAACACTACTATATCACAACAACAATAAAGTCTTAGTCTCAAAATATATACAAAAATATAAAAATCAGAGGCCTTGAATATTAATTAAGATGGCTTCCTGCTGTGTGCCACATAGGATTCGTTGTCCCCTCTCTCCCTTCTTCTTCAAAACCGTTTCAGATTGCCAGCTTGTTGGTTTTCTTCTTTAAATTGGTTGTTTTCACCTGACCACTTATAAAGACAAGGGTAATGGCAATTGAGTAGATGCAATGCCAATATGTGAGTTGGTCTCAATGATCATGGAGGCAGCAGCACTGTTAGTAGATGATATGACAAGAACTTTTTTTTCTTGATAACCAATATGACGAGAACTTTGTACAAAAGAAAAGGGGTGGTATCAGAAACCAGTCACAAAGCATGGAGACAACTTATGTTGTCCGACATTGATAACTTGAAATGCAACACATACCCAAGCTATGCCTAATAGTTCTTTTTTTTTTTTTTTTAAATCAGAAAAGATATTATTTCAAAACAAAAAGTGTTACACAAGGCCCCAAAGGGCACTAAACAGCTTGCGAATGAGCAAGCCTTTGTAACACCAGATACAGAACAGAGGCACAGCAGTACAATCTTCAAGATTACACAAGGCCCCAAAGGTACTATGATAATCCAAGCCACAACATGGTAAACACGGAGCATCACAATTCACAGCACCCTAACGCCAACAGGGCACCGAGACTAATACACAGATACACAGCAGCAAACACAGACAGCCTAACATGGCCTTTTACACAGAAAAGCAGGGTTAATGCCCCATTGACAACACTATATTCTGCTAGGCATTGAGTCAATTGCTCTACTTTTGCTCTCCACTCTGCCTTTGACATCCCTCTAAATATCCTTAACTATCTGCTCCTCTGTTTATCTTCCTTGAGTGGATGACAGCTCTTCTGCCATAGATAATAGTAATACACAGCAGCCCACCAAGCCAATTTTCAAATAGCAGCTTAAAGCTATTGCCTTTGAGATGAGTGATAGCCCATTCAAACAATTCCAGCCAACTGCATTTAACTTTCGAGATCAAACAAAGCTGTGTTTTAATAGTGTTGTAAAAGATCCTTTTTTTTAATGGAACAAAGGGAGATATAGGCCCCTCTTTGAGTATGAAATATGAAGTGCCGCAATTTTTTTCCTTTTTTTTATATTGATTCATGTAGTATTTCTACATCTTTGACATAAGTGTGGCCTTTAATTTACAGATAATTTTATAAGAATAAAAATGCAATCATTGACCTTTTGATCTTTGGCTCTTGCCATGCCCAGGTCCTATTTTTCAGGATCTGCCTCGTTGCTTGTTGATTCTGTATCATGTTGGTAGCCAATGTTCATAACAGGACAAAACAGGTTGGCAGCAGATGTCATGGTATTCATAGTAAAATCAGTCTTCTGTTGTAGTCATGGGCTATGGCCATTGCAGCAGTGGCAGTAGATTCCCGCTCCTGACAGAACAAATAGTTAAATTTTGGCTGCAAAAAGCAATTACAATCTGCTTCTTCTGAAATTTAAAACTTAGCAGTTCTGCATCCAAATAACTTCTTAAAGCCATGGAAATGCTAACAACCACTACCAACATATAGCAGCTACTGCCAATATATGCATGCATAAATTATTGCAAGTGGAACATGCAGGTCTACCATCACCTTTTTTTTTGGTGGGGTTAAGGTCTATGATTACCTTAACAGGGACTTGATTCAATTCTCAATACAAGAATTAAATTAAACTATATATTCTTTGGAGTTGCTAAGTCTGCAGCAACTGTAGGACACTTATGTTCATATGTTCCAGACACAAGCCAGTCTACTGAATCTGAAAACAGAATAGGCAATATTGAGGTTAATAGAAGACCAATTTGTGTGCAGACACACACAATATAGTATGCAACAAAGGATGAAGCTTTTCAATTGTCAATCTTCCAAGCAACACCTCAAACATTATACTTGTAGTTTTAAATCTCTCAATTAAAATAACATGTTCTAAAAATTCCCTTGAAGAAAACCAGAATACAAGAGCTTTAAGGGCCAAGCTGCACTTCCTGCACGTCATACATTCCAAATCCAATTCAGAGGTGCTTTTGTCACTGGATCCTGGAATGCAAGCAACCTCAAATTTTAATCACATGACTATGAGAACAGAAAGCTGTAAAACCAAAGATTTGGAACACATTACAGGAGGTACCAAAAAGAGAGTAATCCATGTGAAGCAAGTATTCTTTTAAGCTAGGAACAGAAATTTCCTTTGGGGTAGCAACTTGAACCTCAGTTGTCCTTCCATTTTGGGTATATTGAGCCACAAGCATTTTCTGGTAGCATGATAGAATGAATATCAGATACGCTTCCTCTGCCTACCTTGATTAAATTTAATTGTCCAGCAGCTCAACACCTACGAATCTTCTGAGGAGCCAAATATGACAGCCAAATCCAAGAGAATGCCTTGCCCTGTGAGCCTACAACCATAACGGAAACCAATTAGTCACCAAGTTGCAGAAACCTGCCATCCAATGTACAGTTAACCGGAAAACACAACGAATCTCTACAATCTTATGCATTATCGGATTAACACTAAAAGTGAGGTCAATGATTGCTCAATAAACCAATGCACGTAGAATATTAGTCGCCTGTTTAGTGAGAGAAGTAGAAACTTAGGTAATCATCAACCAGAAGTTCCCGATTGTACGGAAAAATTTTACCAAAACTATAAAATTTTAAGTTCCAGTTGGGTAGGTGGGTAAAATAATATAGACAGTTAAGGCTCCTAACAAAGAGAGAGAGAGAGAGAGAATTGACCACCAAAAGAATTATCTTGCATGAACAGAGGACATATGCTGAACATAGGAACCAAGAATTAAATAATTCTTAAGCAACAAATCTAGACTAGCTACTCTCAACAGATCTATAACAAGTTTTGATTCATTAAATATACATGGAACAAAAAGTACCAAATTTGGACTGAAAAAATTAAAGTGACAATAATAAGTAATATTATTATTAGAAAAGAAAATCTTACTTTTATGGTGTAAATCCCATCGAGCAATAGATACTAGCAACTTGTGTAAAAGCTGCTTTATCACATGGCTTGTTGTATAGCACATTTGGTAGATAGTAACCTAAGGATTACTGTGATGAGCAATATAGTCCTGTGCTCAATTGTAGAGGGACACAAGGCCAGAGAAAAGCTGGACGGCATAGTCTGCAACCTCTACAGATTTGTATTCTGCAAACGCAAAATCTTTAGGTTTATCAGTTTCCTTGCCTCGGGGAATATGTACAAGTCTACCACCTGCCCTGCTTGAATCAATATATCATACAAGACCCTATTGCTCACCCTCTCATGCAGATTTCCTTTGTATGAAAATGAATAATAACCATGTCAGAACAAATTCTGCCTATTAATAACTGTTAAAGGGGAATGTTTCTTTTTAAAAATAAAAGGCAAGAGAAGCCCCACCTCACTAACAATTTGAATTAAATACACTTCTTTCATATCAATCAATGTATCAGAATAAAAAACCATACAAAAAGCAAGGAAAAAATTAAATATATCACAGGCTTAATGCATTATTTGTTACATCTTCAAAAACTGCAAAACAAACATATTCAATTGATAACAGAGAATCCATCAACCGCAAATAATTTAAGGAAATAAACCAATAACACGTAGCTTTACTCTATAAACTCAAACAGAGCTCACTTTTCACACACATACACACAGATTTCTGCACTAAACTTCATATCTAAAATCAAATAGTTTAGATGAAAACATAGAATAATGAACTTAAAAAGTTTCTCTGAACTATAACATGCCCAATTCAATTTTAGCAATTTGATTTTCAAATACCAAAAATCAAAATTTTCAAAGGTTTCTAACCAATCCAAGGCAAAACAAAATTAACAAAATTCATAAGGCTTTCGAGGTGAAAGGGAATTCAAATGAAACTTACCAACGTAGACTTTGCAATCTGAGCTTCCTGACATGGTTAATGCACTTGGATTTGAATACGATGCAAATAACCTTCATGATCAGAATCCTAGGCACATTAAATTACATTCTGCTATATCTTGTATACAAAGTTCATATTGATGTATATACGGTAGCCTATAGAAATCATGTTATCTTTGTCAGCTCAAAATAATCAAACAAACCATTCTACTCTAGTTTCCAAACTTTCCCCCAATGCTTCTTTCATACTTCGTTGTGAAAGATCACATGCATGGAAACCTGATACAAACACAAACCCAAACCCATGCACTTATGAATCAATCAACAAAATCAAAGCCCTAAAATTGCACATTCAGTGAAAATAATACATAAATAATGATTAAAAAAAATATTAAATACATTAAGAAAAATCGGTTTGAAAGACTAACATGTACATGATGTTGCTTGAATAGCTGAAAAAATCTTTTCTCCTTTCTTTCCCAAGTGGGAGCAGTTGGGATGAGAAGGTCTGCCCTTTCTTTGATTCTGGTTTTACTCTTTAGAAAAATCCGGATTTTAATTTTATGCTCTTCTCTACCGCTCCGGATTTTATTTCTCTCTCTCCGTACATCACCATTCTTGATTGAGACTTGAAGAGGCTGGAGATGAGTATAAAAATTAAAAAGACAAAAAGGCCCTTCAGCTCTTTGCGTCGTAGTCGTTTTTCCTTTCATATCCTTAAGGGTAAGAATGTAGTTACAATTCCATTAGTAATATAAAAAAACAAAGAATTAAAATGAAAAGACCAAATGGCCCGTGCTCTTTAACTCTTCAAATTTATAGCTTTTAAGGACAAAAGCATAAATCTATTTATTTGCACTTGCTTCTACCGTTTTAAACTTTCTCCTGTCGTTCAAATAGCTCAACAGCCTCAACTGCTCTTTTTTATATAGAATATAGATATGCGAATAAATTCAAATGGTTTGATGAAAAAAATGGATGATAAATTATCAATTTAGAAATAACCATTATATAATTTCAACAAATATAATGAATATATTATTTTCATATAGAGGGTATAATTATAAGAGAGAGAGAGAGAGAGAGAGGCGTGAATAAAAGTAATTGAGCTCCTCAATTATTTTATCGGGAGCTGAATAGAAAATTATTTTTTTCTTTTAGCTTTGAGCTATAGTGTTCATATATAAATACATGAGCACTATAGCAATTAAGCTAAAAATTTTACCTATACTTCCACTACTGCAAGAGTATTTTTTGTGTTTTGGTGGAACTAAAATAGTTATATAGCTATTTAGCTTCACTGCTGCAAGTGCTCTAAGGACAAAAGCATAAATCTATCTATTTGCACTTGCTTCTACCGTTTTAAACTTTCTCTTGTCGTTCAAATAGCTCAACTGCCCTTTTTTATATAGAATATAGATATGCGAATAAATTCAAATGGTTTGATGAAGAAAATGGATGATAAATTATCATTTTAGAAATAACCATTATATAATTTCAACAAATATAATGAATATATTATTTTCATATAGAGGGTATAATTAAAAGTTTAAGTAAGGTTTTTCTCTTCTCATTACCCTTCTTTTTCCTTTCTTTTATTTATTTTTAATGTAAATAAGGAGTTTTGAAGTTTTTTTTTTTGTTAACACTAATTTGGTTGTAGCCTCCCACTCCACACATAACATGTAATTACTAGGAGAAATATTTTAGTGGTGACCTATGATATTGATAAGGACTTTTGAACCCAAGACTTAGGATTGTATACAAGTCAAGTTGAATATTATTAGTTCATAATTGTTCATTTAATTCTATTACAAACACGAGCTAAGTTTGAGCTCATTCTTGAACTAAATTACATATTCAAGCTTACCTTTTTTTTTTTTTTATCGAACACGCTCAAGCTTATTTGCAAACTTCTTTATTAACTTATTATTTTTCCCATTATAGTGAACACCACAAATAATATTTTGTACCATTCTATCAATCTTTGCAAAGTAATTAATAATTAAATTAAAATAAAAACTATATTATTTGAGTTAATTAGATGTAATGATTTTTATTTATGCAATTATAAAAAAATTAGATTCACATTGTTAAAAATTATATATAATGTTTACTATGAATTTGACTATTTTATGTTATAGTGTTTTAAAACTAATAATTTGATATCTTATGAACTTATACAATCTAGTCTCAAGTCTATATAAGTATATTTATATATATATATATATATATATATTTACACATATAAACATATAATATAATATAATATATACTTAAATTGAGTCTCATGTTCACAAGCTTGTTTACAAATACAATATATGTTTGAGTTTGACTAAATTAATAGTTGAGCCAAAATTTGGGCTTGATCTTGTCTTGTTTGCTAAAGAAACAAAAATATACAAGTTTTTTTTGGAGTCGAGTATGAGCTATTTATAAAAAAATTTGTTCATTTACGGTCATACCAAGACCTCATTAATTTCATTAGACATTATGAACCTCTAGAGTTGTTTCAAAAAAAAAAAAAAAACCTCTAGAGTAACATCATAAGAGTCATTAAGCCACATGTAGAGGCGTGTATGGGTCAGGTTGAAGGGTTTTTTCCAACCCAATCCATCACAGGAGTCCAACCCAACCCACCTAAATCAGGTTGGATAGTTTTTTTTTTTTTTAAATTACTATTACTATTACTATTACTATTGTAAGGACGCAATTCGTGCCTAAGCCCAACAAGAAGGAGGGTATAGGCCCAAAGAGCCCAATACAATAAATTTATAAAGTGGGGGTTAGAAATCTTGATTCTAGTGAGCCTAAACGGTAACAACAATGACCTAAGATTACGAAACAATAAGGATGAACAAGTTTATAAGATGAAACTTATCCTCGGACTCAAGCTGAGAACCAAGTGCTTACATTTCTCTTCACTTAAAGATTAATTAACAATATTCAGTTTATAGTGTTTTTCTTTCTCTCTCTCGATCTCCTTTTCTCCGAGGCCTCATTCTTTCTTATACTCCCCCTTGCCCCTCATTTTTACTCTTCACTTGTAAGTCCAGATTGCTAATGTTGATACTTGTCTCATCTATCCCTTCCAGAAGTCTTTGGGTAATAGCTAGGCTAAAATTCACTATTCAAATATCACTTCCTCATTAATGCGGTCAGAGACTTAGGTGCAGAGCCTTCAATGCGATGGTAACAGCTTTCAATAAGATATTTCCCAACTGTTCATGCTCTTCACACCCCCATGAAACATATCTTTATCTAAAACCTCCTATAGGATCATTCTAGTCAACATGTCTTACCATTTGACCCCCATCTCGACTAGCCGAGAATATATCCTTTCTTGGATCGCTTCCCTTAGCCTCTTATGTCACAATTAACTCTTGGGTCTCCAAATCTGATATCCTTATCGTTACTAATCTATCCTCGGATGGGTAATGATCCTCGGACAAAGCCCATGGACCGAAAACACCTTTTGGGCCTTTTACCCCCACAACTATTATTATTATTATTATTATTATTATTATTATTATTATTATTATTATTATTATTATTATTATTATTATTATTATAACAACAGCACCATAAATAAGAGCAAATTTATAATCTAATAATGTTGAGCATAACAACAAACCAACACAAATTAAATGAGGGAAACTTAGAATTTAGATTTAATTTAAGGTTGAGAGAGAGAGAGAGAGATGAGATAATAAGGAGATTGCAAAGAGGAGAATTTAGAGTTTGAGTTTTATTTAGAAAGAGGGGAAAAAAATAAAATAACAAAATTGTATAATATATTTTTTAAAATTTAAATATATGTTAAATATAGGTGGATCAGGTTGGGTCAAGTTAGGCAGACTTGTGAATTTTATGACCCGATTCTAACTCAACCTACTATAAAAAAAAATTCACAATCCAACCTAACCCACCAACCTCTAAAAACCGATTCAAGCTAGTGGATAGGGTTAGATTCGATTAGTTTTGGCTGCACACCCCTAGTCCAAGGCCTTTTTTTTTTTGTTTTTTTTGCATCCTTCATTTATATTCAATAAATAAATAAAGATATATACATTTTCCACGTTAACTTCTCTAACCTTATAAATTGATGTTTTTATGATTTGTCTATTACATAAATTACACCATTTTTTATATTGACAAATCTTATTGCACACTTTACTTACAAACTTCACTACACAATTTTGGTTCGGTCATATGACGATGTGCCTATGGTAATTGTGTAATTCTGGTATCTTCCCCTCTCTTTCCCTCATTGGCAAGCGGGTCGGTGGACTGCAATTTCCTAAACCTCTGAACTCACATTTCAAGAGCATATAATTTTTGTAGCTTTTTGGTCACTGCTTAAATTTCCATTTCATTCTTCCCTAATTTCACCATTATATTCCTCTCTTCCTGTGTGTTATTCTTCAAAACCAATTTGATTATATTTCCGATGGCTTTTGTGGACACAGAAAACGCTTCCTCCTCCTCCTCCTCCTCCTCATCTTTTCCTTCTTCTTCTTCTTCTACGCCCGGATGCAAATACAACGTCTTTCTCAGTTTCAGAGGCACCGACACCCGCAAAAACTTCACAGACCATCTATACGCGGCGTTGAGTTAGAAAGGCATATTCACATTTAGGGAAGATGAAAAGCTTGAGCGAGGAACGTTCATTGCCCCTGAGCTCTTGTCAGCAATTGAAGATTCGAGATTTGCTGTTGTGATTCTCTCCAAAGACTACGCTTCGTCGAGTTGGTGCTTGATTGAGCTAGCTAAGATAGTTGAGTGCATGGAACAGAAGGGGCTCATAGTTCTGCCAGTTTTCCACTACGTGGATCCTAGTGATGTGCGCAATCAGAGAGGGGCTTTTGCTGAAACGTTTGTTAAACACGAAGTGCGTTTCAAAGATAACATAGAGGATGTGTATACTTGGAGAGCTGCTTTGACACAAGTTGCTAGTATTGCTGGATAGGATTTACACGATAAGTAAGATTTTATTTTTGAATTTAATAATTCTATTTATGGATTTTGTACTTTTAATATTGTTTAATAATAGCACTAGAGTTAAGTCCAAATCTGATGACATCCTTTATGGATTTGAAAAAATGGGTTCTTCATCTTTGAAACTTTGAGCATGATTCTCTGATATTATCTTTCTTGCATTGCTTGTATTAACCCATTTGAACTCTACTTCCCATTGATCAATCTGTCTATGTATATATATAGAAACAATCCAGAAAGCACTTCTAGATACGTCTTGCGAAACTGTAGTCACAAAAAATTCCAGAACACACGTCTAATATAGCTTTCCTTTGTTTGGTTAGGGAGGAAGAATGGAAGGAGCTTATCAAAAAGAA
This sequence comes from Castanopsis chinensis, assembly GCA_032878915.1. NCBI lineage: Eukaryota > Viridiplantae > Streptophyta > Magnoliopsida > Fagales > Fagaceae > Castanopsis > Castanopsis chinensis. The sequence goes on from JAVQMG010000079.1 coordinate 3,157,701, forward strand.
GAAAAGAAGAAGATACAATTAACATTCTACAACATGTCTTAGTGAAATAATCTAGAAACAGTTTCAACAAATAAAGAATCATATAAAATCATATTGTCGCTTTCCAAAGGTTTATTGAAGGTTGTTAATTTCTAATTTAAACCGTACTTTTCAAACATTCTTGTCCAAGACCACTATACATTTTTTTAAATTTTATTTGGGGAGGTAGTGACACTATGCATGGCTTACTAATTTATATATTTTTGCAGAACTGCTTAGACAAGCAAAGACAAAATTTTTAAGGCAAATAGTTGGGTCAAAAAGCCCAAATATGTAGTTAGTTGCTTGCAGTTTTACTAGCTAGAAGTGAGTCCAAAGGGCTCTTCTTTAGAAAGGTTCCTTACATTATTAGAAAATGATAAAGAGCTCAAATACATGTTTTATTTGGTTTATTTGTTATATCTTTTCATATTATGGAACTTAGAGTTCTCTTTCCCATAATGCATAAATCTAAAAAATATACATTTGTTGAATCTTTTCTCTCTTTCTAGCCCGTGCTAGCTCAATAAAATTATTGTCTATCTTCTTTGTAGACATGAGGCAAAAGTTATTGAAGAGATGGTCAGAAAAATACTTGGTAAATTGAATTCTACATACTCAGTTGTTTACAAGGATCTTGTTGGAATAGACTCTCGTATGGAGGAAATGGTGAACTTATTAGCCATAGGGTTGAATGATGTTCGCTTTGTAGGAATTTGTGGTATGGGTGGAATGGGCAAAACTACTCTAGCACAACTCATTTATAACAAACTTCATTATTGTTTTGAAGGTAGCAGCTTTCTTGCAAATGTTAGAGAGGAAAGTAAAAAACATGGTCTAGTTCCTTTACAGAAACAACATCTTGCTGATATCTTCCTTGAAAAGAATATTGATTTTCTAGATGTTCAATGGGGAATCAATATGACAGGGAAAAGATTATGTCATAAAAGGGTTCTCATCATTCTTGATGATGTGGATCAACTTGGTCAATTAGAAGCATTAGTAGGTGAGCAAAATTGGTTTGGTCAAGGAAGCAGAATCGTCATAACAACCAAATATCAACATCTATTGATAAGGCATGAAATGGTTAGAGTTCAGATATACAAGGCTAGGAAACTGAATGACGATGAAGCTCTTCATTTCTTTAGTTTGAAAGCCTTTAAGAAGGATTATCCTTCAGAAGGTTACAAGGTCTTATCCCAGAAGGTTATTTGTTATGCTCAACGCCTTCCTTTAGTTCTTGAAGTTTTAGGTCGATTCCTATTTCGTAGAAGTGTAGATGAATGGGAAAGTGCACTATGTAGGCTAAAAGAAAGTCCTGAAAGACAAATTTTGGATGTGCTTAAAATAACTTTTGATGGCTTGAGGGAAAGAGAGAAAAACCTATTTTTAGACATTGCTTGTTTCTTTAAGGGAATGGAAGAAGATCATGTTGTAAATATATTACAAGCTCTCTATGACAAAAATCAAACAATGAAAATGAAGATAGAGATGCAAGAATCAATTTTTTGGGGAACTAAGAAACACTTTGCTGGGTGGCTGCAATTGCTAACAGTGGTGCTTTATATCATACAGGTTTACTGATCTAACATCTTCATACTGCCTAAATTGAGCAGCAATTTAGCAGATTCCTATGGAGTGGAATAACTCATTTCCTGAGTTGCTTCAAATTCAATGTGTGACAGAGTGCTGGAGCTTTGGGGCTCAAGAGAGTTGAGGATGAGGCATAAATGGAATCTTTTAGCTCTAGTTGGCTCAATTTGGGTGGTGGCTTGGATAAATGAAAATCTGCTAAGAGGAAGATCCTTTTGGGTAATTAAAATCTCTCTAAAATGTTCTCGGAGATGGAGGAAACTCCTCAAGCTCAGAGCTAACAACACAGTTTATAAGATCTTCTTTGGGGGATTGAAAAAAAAAAATTATGGCTGGATTGGTGGCATCCTGAAGATGTTCTTTACAGCGGCCACCAGCTATGGTTACATAGTAGTATATGATGCTGCAAGTAGTCTCAAGGCAATAGTTTTCAGTGTATAGAAGGAAAAAAAAAGGAGTCTGGAAGCCACTTTGGTTAATTCCCTGGTTTCTACACAATACAAACTTCTGCTAATTGTTGATTGATTGGAAAGTTAAATTGAGAAGATATGTAAATTTGTTATAAAATTCTGTTAATTGTTCAAGTATTCATCCTCATAATTTTTGAAAAAAAACATTTTTAAAAACAAAAAGGAAAGAGGCAGTGCTAAAGCAAGTTGAAGTTACCCATGGCAAAGTTTTTATAATCAAATCACAAGGGAATGAGGATATAAATTAGTTATTTTAAATAAATCTATTGCAGAAGATTTTTTTTGGGGGGGGGGGGAAGGGATGAAGGGGGGATGACAGCCCAAAAGTAATGAAGGCAGCAGTGCAAGAAGAGGAGAGGCCATTCTACAACTTGATTTCTCGTCTTTAAGCATAGGATCAACAAATGTTCTGTCTTTCAAGTTGAAATTCCCAATTACAGCTTTTGGTTCTACTGAGTCTTGCTTCACCATTACAATTTTGCTCATTTATTTCTCTATTATCAATCATCAATTGACAAATGAGACCACCGAATTGCAGAACAAGATCAACTTTGTTGAGCAAGGAGAAATTGAGTAAAAAAGAGGCACAATCTTGATCAAGATTAATGATCAGATAAAGAACTGCCTTATTGTTTACTTAAATTTGACATAGCATTATGCTGTTATGAGACAAAGCCCACACTTCTGCACTGTCAAGCTTGATCAACTGCTAGCAATTAAAGCTCAATGCAACTGTATTGATGCAACAAATCTGGAAGTGACCCACACGGTTCAGGACAGCAACATCAATTCACCTAGGTGGAACGACATGACATTGGTTCCAAATGATAAATAAGACAATGAGAAGTTTATAATTCCCAATACTAAAGAATGGTGGCTAGATGCTGCAAGATTGAAAAAGAAGCGCACAGATAATAACTTTTTTTTTTTTTAAGTATATTTCAAAAAAATGAAGCAACTGATGATATTTGTTTGATGGTAGAGAATCCATCTACTGCAAATTTTTTAATGTAAGAAATCAATAATATAGTTTTACTCCTTTACATCAACAGAGCTAACCTGTCATACTGAGACATTGGGAGTTCTGGACAATTTCATCCCTAGGTCATTATTTAAATGAAAATGGAAATCAATGATAAGATTCTTCTAGAAAACCAAAAACCTCACCACTAGAAGGTTCGACTATTCCAGGACAATCTCAGTACAAAATCCACCAATAAAACAAAATTTCCACAGCTTTTTGATCAACCAAATAGAACAAAATCAAACAAAAATTCATTAAAACCTTAAAAATCATCAAATATATAATTGAAAAATAATGGACTCAAATTTGGGGTTTTGAAAATTTTCAGGACTTATAAATTAATCATTTCAAAGATTTTGAAGTCCAGAATTAAATTTTATGCCACCACACCAAATGTATACAGGCTATCATGCAGGTCTACCAACATCTTAATATGATGACATTTTGATTCAATACAAGAAGCAAAATAAATTGTAGCCCACCTTTGGAGACCTCAGTCCACTGCAACTGTAGAACCTTGAAGTTGATGTCTTTCAGACTTAAGCCGGTCTACTGAATCTGAAAACAGACCAGGCAATAATATGAGGTAAAATGGAAGACCAAACAACAAATGATGAAGTTCCACAATTATTAATCTTCCAAACAACACCTCACACTTAGTTTATAATTTAGAATTTCCTGATTAACACAATGTATTCTACAAATTCATTTGAAGAAAACCAGAATACAAAATCTTTGAGACTCAATCTCCATATCCTGCATTTGTCATACATTACAAATCCAATTCCACAGTGATATATTGTCAGTGTATACTGCAATGGAAGCGACTTCTTATTTCAAAATTTTAATGTGGAAAAGTGACAACATAGCTCAATGTAAGGTAATATACAAGCAAGGTCATGTCTGTTTTCATCTCCTGTTAAGTTGTACTTAGTTTTTTGATTTCTCCAAAATGGAAGTCTACTCATGGCAAACTTTTCTTTAGCACACTTTGAACTATCAAGATCAAGATTCACATCAAGAACTTGATGGTTGTTTCAGTTGTTGCATAAAGAACGTTCAAGAAGATCAAAATTTACAAGGAGGTGAACTTGTGGTTGCTATAGATCAAAGAAAGAAGTTGTACGTAGACTCGGAGCTATCACGGAGTCGTGGAAGTAAGTTTTCTACTCGATGTAGCAATAGAATGTTAGTGGTCTAAGTTTTATTGTACAAACTTCAATTCTTTCATAGTGAATTTGTTTTACTTTGAGGATAGCTAAGTTAAATTCTTCTCAAGTTTTTTACCAGTTTGGTTTTCATGGGTCATCAGATTTTTTTGTTTTTTATATTTTCCACTGCTTTACATGATATGACTTGCTTGTTTTAACCTAGATCTGAATAATAAACCTAAGTATTCACTTGGTTAATTAATTAGGTTAAACAACTGGTGTTTTAAGGAGTCTAAAAACCGTACAGTTATGAAAGGAAGTAGGCAAGTAAAAGGAGTTGGGAGAAAAACAAAAGGTCAATCAAGTTTAAACACATATCCATTGATTTAGATTAATGTAAAGATAATTTAGTAAAAAATCAAGGTCATTTGTTCTTTACTTTTCTGCAGATCAAATAGTTGGATAGTTCAAACAGTAATTGGGGCTCTTATTGAACTGTGGGCAGCTTTGTGCATATAGTATGCAAGTCAAATGAATTTTGGCTTTGAACTTCAATTTGTATTAATACTTATTTTCATCTAATAACATGTGATCGCTATAAAGAATTGACTATCAAATAAAGAATTTAAGCTGGGAATAGAACTTGCCTTTGGGTAGCAACTTGAACCTCAAGTGTCTTTCCATTATGGAAATATTGAGCTACAAGCATTTTCTGATAACATGAATATCAGATAATTTAATCGCAAATAATGTCCACTTTCTCAACCTACCTTGATTAAATTCAATTGTCTAGCAGCTCAATATCTAAGAATCTTCTAAAGAGCTAAATGTGACAAACCAAATCCACGAGAACATACTGTTGTGCTATTTACAACCATAGCCGAAACCAATTAGTTCACACGCTGCAGAAACTCACCATCCAATATACAGTTAATGCATGATAGGATTAATACTAAAAGTGAGGTCAATGATTGCTCATCAAACCAATGCATGTAAAATATAAGTTTCTTGCTTAGTAAGGGAAACAAAAACTTAGTTGATTATCAACCTAGAGTTCTCATCTGTATGCAATCATTTTACCAAAACAATGTGATTTTAAGTTCTTGTAGGCTAGAAGGGTAAAATACGACAGACAATTACGGCTCCTAACAAAAATGAGAGAATCAACTACCAAAAGAGTTATCTTGCATGAACAAAGAACATATACTGAACATAGAAACCAAAAATTAAAGTGTCCTTCATCACCATTACACACAGGAATTGTTCACAGTACCTTCATCACCATTACATTTTCCAATTCACCAAACTGACTCATGTACTGCCTCAACCCTTCTCAGAACCTGTTAAAGAACCACATCAAGAAAAGGGTTCATATATAATACTAACAAGATGAGCATGAAGTGAAAAAGGCCATACTCCTACACTGTCAAGCTTGTGCAACTGCTAGGAATTGAAGCTTCAATGCAATGTATTGATTCAACCACTCTGGAAATGATCCCATGCAATATATTGGACTGCCACATCAGTGCACCTAGATGGAACAACATGACACCCAAATGACAAATAAGACGATGAGAAGTTTCTAAGTCCAAATTGTCAAGGAGGATAATCACCTTTCATCAGTGTTTGAGCACGCTCCAAAATTGACCCTCTCTGAAAAAAAAGCGCATAGATAATAGGGAAAAAAAATTAAATACAAGTTTCATATTGACTACCGAGTACATCAATAATATGATTTTGACCAGAAAGTACACAAGAAATGATATTAATAGATGGCAGAGTAGCCATCTATTGCTAATATTCCAAATCCAAACAAAAGAAATCAATATTATAGCTTTACTCTATTAACTCAACAGATCTAACTTGTCATACAGACACACACACACACATCAGAAGTTCTAGATAAAATTTCGTCCTTAAATCAAATTATTAAAATGAAAACAAAAAATAATGAAATTTTGTAAGTTTGTTACATTGGGAGTTGGGACTCGGAAAAACAATTCAGAACTCAAGAACCTAATTCAAATGTTTCAGGCCTAATTCAAGGATGAACTTAGCATAAAATACAAATACCAAAAAACAAAATTTCCACAGCTTTCCAATCAAGCAAACAATGGGTGGTGTGGTGTAAAGTCAAAAGTAAAAAAGAGCAAAAGAAGAGCTCTTTAAGCTTTAAAATGGTTTTCCTACTTTTAAATGATAAAAAAGTTGCATTAGTTCTATTGTACTAAAAAAGAAAAGTTTGCAAATAATATCATCACCTTTAATGCAATTTAACTTCACTTGTAAACCACTGAAGCCCCCTCCCCGGGAAAAGAACATGAGAGAAGCAAAAGGAATACTCTCTTAAATATAATTCCGAAATGAGAAGGCAAACTCCTATGGAAAGAGGGCCCTAATTTTTTTCCTTTTGATTTTACAACACTGGAGTGCCATGCATCTATTGCATTCTCCTATTGAAAGTTGTAGTAAATACTATAAAAAGAGAGAAATAACACAGTTCCAAATATATCGAACAAAAATGATTACCATACAATCAGTTCCACATGCTTTTTCGTCAACTAGCAACATGAAAGTTTCTCCTTTTCAACAAAGTCCAAATAAATACTTCCTTTCTTATCCAATATGAGGTAGCTAGTAGAAATGAGAAAACAAATTACCAAACTAAAACGGCCCTTGTCATAGAATAAAAAGAAAAGAAATGCCAACGAAATTTCAAAAAGAAAAAAAGGGAGAAAAGATATCGACTTACAAAAAGTCGAAGACAAGAAAGTTGATCAGCCGTGAAGATTTATCAAAGCTACCAATTTCTCTGGGATTTCTCTTCCTCACAATCAGAGTCACCTTGTTCTTTTGTTCATGAATTCCAAATCCAATTTCCCAAACTTTGAATAAATCTTTCAATTAGATTAGGTAGTAGTATCCTCTTTGAGCATGGTACATCTACATCATTAGAGGTAGTTTCTCCACTAGGTCTAGCCCCTTCCCCATCAGAGTCATCACTACTACCCTTAATTTTGGTATCTTTTTTCTGAAACCTCAAAACCATCCTCATCATAAGGAGTGATGATGCAATTGCTAGGCCCAGCCTTAGTTTGGTTTAGGTCTTCAATGTCTCACTCGAATACCAGTTGGGCCCCGCATTTTGTAACCTCCAAGCCTAGACCTTCGGCTTCAAATTTAACTTCAAGCTGGCTGAATCCATTAGCATTGAATTTATTCAATATTTCTTTCCAGTCCTCTCCAAAGGATGCAAAGGGAAAATATCTCAGACAAAGCTGATACGATTCAATCTTTCCAAATTCCTCGGATAAAATAAGGCCCTCTCTTCTAGATCCACCAACGGAACACCAAAGGTCATGCGTACCTATCATATGTCCATAATCTTCAATATGAAGTTGGTGAAGTGGATGATGCTGGCGGAATACAAAAACAGCGCACACAACTATTCCCATCAATTTGTTACACAATAAATCTGAGGGCACTTGCAGATTCACTAAAGCCCCCACATTTTGGTGGCTAAACCATTTCGGAATTTCACTTCCAGGAATCACGACTTTGTAATAAAAATCATCTTGCTGACCCTGAAACATACAATTCATGATGCTTAGAATTCCACATGAGAGAGAGAGAGAGAGAGAGAGAGAGAGAGACCTGGTGATTAATGATGTAACGTCTTAGCATTGTTGAAAACAAGTCACCGCAGCCTCGATTCTTGATCAATTTTTCGCAATTGAGGAGACGAAACATTGGCCGAAAATTGTATTCTGGTCTTAATGATAATGTTTCTAGTGAGGTACACTTTGTTGCATCAATATACACAATATTTAGTGGAAGCTTGGGCAACATTTTAAGAAGAGCGCAACCACCCATATAAAGATATCTCAGATTAGATAGTCGAATAATACTTTCAGGAAGGGAAACAAAATTATTTCCCTTTAGATTTAAACATTCTAAAGATGACAAGGCCCCAAGATCATTAGGAATTATTTGAAGATTGCAATAACTTAGATCAAGTTTTGTCAAACACAATAAGCCTTTTACATAATGCTTTACCATGCCCATGAGATCTAGACTTCTTCTAGATTGCATGAAAGAAAACTCTGTGAGCTTAGATTTTAGCCCCATGCATTCGAGGAGAGATATTATGAGATTTTTTGAGGATAAATGTTGGTTCCCTAAAGCAGTTCCACTCACGTCTAACACCTCCAATTTGATTTGCCAAAAATCCTTTGGCAGTTCAACAAGTTTTGAGCAACCAGATAAAATGAGACTTTTTAGAGACATCAAACAACAAACACTATGAAGACTTGAAAGGTTTTTGCAATCACTTAGATCCAATTTAATAATGCCAGTTAAATGCTTCACTGATAATGGTAGATCTTTTATAGCAGTCCCCTTCAAAGAAAGTTTTGACAAATATAACATATTTCCCACAACCTCCGGAAACTTCTTTAGTCTTGAACAACCAGAAAGAATAAAAGTTTCAAGAGCAATAAAGCTGATATTGTGAGGAAGGCTTTCAAGACATTTACATTTATTCATATCCAAGAGAATAAGCCTTTTGAGCTCACCAAGAGATGCATGTATCTTACATAGTCTAGTACAATGTCAAAGAATCAATTGCTTAAGATTTGGGGCTCCACTAAGGTCTGGGGTCTCAATCAAGTTTTGAGAGTCACTCAAGTCGATGAGTTTTAACTCATTTAAAATCTGTTATAAACCAATAAACAATTAGTCTAACTAAATCCTTGATGAAAATGAATGAAATACAAATTGGCATATGTGAATATCTTACCATATTTCCTTTCCATAGTTGTTTGATGCCACTGCAATGCATTCTTAATTCAACAAGTTTATTTGGTTGGAAATTGGTCGGCAATGATTTCAAAGGATATTCATGCCAATCTATTACACGTAGCTCATTAGAAAAATAACTAAGGCCTTGAGGAAGTTGGACATTACCAATTTTAAGATATCTCAAATTTTTCATCTTTGAGAAGGCTTTGGCATTCAACTGTTCCATTTTATCAGCATGTGTGTTTAGGACTATACCTTTAACAAACTTTGTTCCCTATAACAAAGAACAATAAAATTAGAAAAACTCATAAAAGAATTTGAAAGAATATACATACTTCTCTAAATTCAAATTTAGAATTGTCAACTTACAGTATTATTTTTCAGTACATGTAAGACATCCTTATAACACCATAACCTACTACGCCTACCAGGCTCTGTAGGGGATTCACAATGAACTATGTCTTGACCCATTTTTTGTAGCAAATCATGCATCCACAAAGTTTCATTTGATACAATGGTAATGAGAGATTTTTCCAAAAGAACGTCAATATCGTAGCCAGGATAGTGACCTAAACTTTCTAGAGTATTTCTTGCACAATGTATGTCCCATTCTTTAAAGAAACATGCAATATCTAAAAACAATTCTCTTTGTGTATCTTCTAGCCCAACTAAATTATTTTGAAGTATTTCCATAATGCGTCTATTAGGTTTTGCTTCTAGTTTATCTTGAGCACTTCTCCATGCATCAGGTTTCCTACCAAACAATGAAGAACCTAAATCTTCAAGAGCTAAAGGAAGACCGCTAGCGTATCTCACAAAATGCTTAGACAAATCCACATAATTTTCTTCAGGATGAGGTTTCATGAAAGCCTTCCAACTAAAAAGTTTCAAAGCTTCATCATCATTCAACTCTTTAGCTTCATATATATGTTTCACTCCATGCCTTCTTAACAAATGCCTATCTCTACTAGTTACAATGATTATACTCCCTACACCAAACCATTCATCTTTCCCAGCTAATGCTTCTAGTTGTTTTTCTTCATCCACATCATCAAGAACAATAAGAACCTTCTTATTGCGGAATCGCTTCCTTAGAACATTTATTCCCTCATTAACATTCGATATATTTTGTTGGGTACTCATGAGAATCTTAGAAAGAAGTTGTTTCTGTAAAGAAACTAGACGTTGATTTTCAGATTCTTCTCTAATATTATCTATAAAGCTGCTAGCTTCAAAGTCACGAAAAATTTTATTATAAGTTTCTCGAGCAAGAGTTGTTTTGCCAATTCCACCTATACCACAAATCCCAATAAAACGGACACAATCTAACCTTTCACCTAAACATAAATCCAGCATTTCCTGCACACGAGATTCCATTCCAACAAGGTGCTCGGAAACACTTGGGACTTCACGATCCAACTCATTATTTATCCTCTGAATAATTTTTTCGATAACTGTTGATTCAGGCCTGCAAAAAATATAGCAAAACATTAATTTCAATGCAGAGCTAGATACATTAATTTAGGGATAAAACATTCATCAAAAGCAAAATCTCAGCTTTGTTCAGTAGCAAAAGGGGAACTCATATGTGGTACAAATTATGCATGCAATGTTTTTCAACCAAAGTACAATTCGAGCTTATAATTTTTTCCTAGGTTTGTAATATACAGGAGACAATGAAAGTTGTCATGTGACCAAATAAAGAAAGTAGCCAAAAAGAGGAAAAAACAAAAACAAATTCTTACTCATCCTGTAAATCCCATCCAGAGATACCAGCAACTTTCGTCACAGCATCTTTCCAAGTTTGCACATTCTCAGTGTTATCAATGAGATGTTTTACAAAGGCATCCGTAAAAGTCCCCCTCAGTTTGCGCACATCACTAGGATCCACGTCATGGAAAACAGGCAGAACTATCAGCTTCTTCTTGCCCATGCACTCGTAGACCTTTGCTAGTTCAGTCAAGCACCAACTCGATGAAGCATAGTCTCTAGAGAAAATAACGACAGCAATCTTTGATTCTTCTATTGCTTTCAAGAGTTCTGGTTTAATGAATGCTCCTCGATCGAGACTTTCATCGTCCCTAAAAGTGGTTATGCCATTCCGTTTCAATGCTTCGTACAGATGGCTTGTAAATTTTTTGCGGGTGTCGGCGCCTCTGAAACTGAGAAAGACATCGTATTCGTATGTCCATCTAGGCATAGAAGTAGAAGAAGAAGGAAAACATGAGGAGGAGGCGTTTTCTGTGCCCATCGATTTGCGATCGGAAAAATACTAAAGATATGTATTAAGAAAATTATTCCTCTAGTAAGAATTAACACATGAAAGGAAAATAAATTGGGGAAGAAGAAAGCGGAGCACTGGATGGAGTGTTTGTAAGTGACAGACAGAGCACTGGTGCGGTCTACTTGCAATTACGTGCTCAGAGATCGGAGAAAATTTATGTCGAGAATCGGAGATCAAGGCTCACAGATCGGAGAAAATTTCTGTCGGGGATCGGAGATCAAGGCTCACAGATCGGAGAAAGTTTCTGTCGGGGATCGGAGATTAAAGCTCACAGATCGGAGAAAATTTCTGTCGGGGATCGGAGATCAAAGCTCAAAGATCGGAGCTCTCTATATTTGACGTTGGCACAGTTGATTTGGGTTGATAGGAAGAGAGAGAGAGAGAGAGAGAGAGAAGAAAATTCAGTGCGAAGAGAGGAAGACAGAGAGAAAAAAAAAATCAGCAAAGCAGAAAAGAGAGACGCAGAGTATTCAATTTGCAAAGGACTTTATTAAAATTAAATTGCCCTTGTGAATCAAAGCAGCATATATGTAAATATAGTGCGTGTCCACTCCACCCATGTGTCACCAAGAAAACATCGTAGCAATGAAGTAAGAAAAAGACTAGGAAGTCCAAATTTATTATAATAAAATTCCGCGTGGAGTAATGTTGGCTCGCAGCCTCATCATCCAGATATCTTCCTACTCCAAAAACTACTTAAATTAAACATAATATAATATATAACATCATAAAATTTAAAAATTTTCTAATAAATCTAGAAGATTTTAATGGTAAAACAGAGTAATTTTAAATAAGGCTATAAGTGAACTTAGCAAAATGCAAGTCAACTAGTCAAGCACTCAAGCTTAAGTGTCCCTCCCTTCCCATCTTCTCTTTAAAAAAAAGAAAGGGCTTGACTACTTTTGAGTTTTATGCAATTTCCTTTCGAGACAAAGCAGCATATGTGTAAAGTAATAAAGTTGAAGTTGGTGTCTTCTTTTTTTAACCACAGAGAATTATGGTAGCAATGAAGTAGGAAAAGACGAGAAAGGCCTTTCAAACATATCTTAAAATCTCAATAACAATTACCATAAAATATAGCGATTGTATTTTGTTACTAGTTAGGGAAAGTGTGAAACTGTTGTGAATTATTGTTTTGACGGTGAGTTTGTTGCTCTTTTTTTTTTTTTTTTGGATAGGAAAGATTGAAAAACTTTTATCACGAAAGGGATAAGTACATAGCATCTTGAAATAAGCATTTACCATCACAATATTAGAATTTGATAATATGTTAAATAATTACAATAATGTGTTAAAATCCACTCTATTCAATTAAAATAGGTTGATAAGATTTTTAAAATTTTACGGTTATCTAAGAAAGCTATAAAAAAAAAAAAATTTCAATAGTGAAAAGGAGTTATATAAAGGAGCAAATTGGAGTATAAATAAATAATATTTCTTTCCTCAAATTTGTAGCCATTATGGTATGAAAAGTATGTATAGTTATGTGGAAATAATAAACGGCACATTCTCTTTATATATAAATAAATAGTTCCACTAAGTGAAAGTTTATTTTTTAGATAGTTATAATATGTTGCTAATGAGAATATTGGAACCCTTCTATTGAAAACAATATAAAGTATTAGTCCTAGCAAAAACACACACACACACACACACACATATATATATATATATAAAGTATTAGCTGGACTATAAAACTATAACAAATACAACCGTTAAACATGTTAGAGAATGTGAAAACTAAAAAGATAGGCACTGAGTAAGTTGCAAGGTAACTCAAGACTCTTTTTCGTAGCATGGGAAGTAATTATATACTTGAGGCAAAGTATCTTTCTTTATTTACTCAAGTTGAACTATAAAACTATAACAAATACAACCGTTAAAACATGTTAGAGAATATGAAAACTAAAAAGATAGGCACTGAGTAGTTTGCAAGGTATCTCAAGACTATTTTTCGCAGCATGGGAATTAATTAAATACTTGACGCAAATTATCTTTCTTTACTTACTCATTAGAAGTGCCGATGATATAGCATAAATCCGTACTCACAAGCATAATTTGTAGTTAATCTTGTGAATAAGTTTTGATGTGGCAAATCAAACGCTTTCTAGTCTATTTGCGTAATTGCTTGGAACATATTTTATAATAAAATTAAATGTTGATAGTCTTTTCTTTTTTAAAGGTTTCATAGAAGTACGTTAAAATGTGGTCGTTTTTTCTGAGTATGTGTATCTCAATCATTTTTGTTCGCCTCCCTCAAATTATGAAAATATAATTCCTACCTTTTTCAGATTGAAACTTTGTTCTCCTTCAAATAAAATTAACTTGAATGTGATTATGTAAATTATGAAAATATAATTCCTACCTTTCACTTAAGTCGTGACATTATGGCCAAATGAATTGTTTCTAAACCTATTCTTTAGTTTTTGGTCTGCTCAATTAATCATTTTTTAATGAATATTTGCTATTTTGCTTATAGAAAAAAAAAAAAAAATGTATGCCATTACTTGGAAATTTTTAAGAGCACAAGGCATTGGGGGGTATAAACACCCTTCAGTTGCTATTTTACAACCAAGTCACCCAAAACCCATTCCATCCAGGTTTGTAAACTTAGGAAGCGTTTGGATAGCGTCTAAAGAAAGCGTTTTGCGTCTGGTGTTTGTATATCCGTGGGACCCACTACTATAGTAACTTCCAATTAAACGCAAGACTGAACAGAAGCGCCTAGCGTTTTTTTCCTTCAACGCACCGTTCTTTATGTTCTTCACCGATCAAACCCAGAACTTCATCAAACCCAACAAACCCATTCTCAAACCAAGGACATGATGAACCCAGCAAACCCATTCTTCGTGTTCTTCACCAATCAAACCCAGAACTTCATCGAAACCAACAAACCCATTCTCAAACCCAGAACATGATGAACCCAACAAACTCATTCTTCATGTTCTTCACTGATCAAACCCAAAACAAGATGAACCCAACAAACCCATCAAAATAGAAGATCAAAATAGTGAAACCAAAACCATATGAATCAAACCCATGTGAAAAAAAAATTAAACCCATGTGAAAAAAAAAAATCAAACCCATCAAACCGGTCAAACCCAGCAAACGCAACCGATCAAAAGGATCTACCCACCAAACCCATCAAACCCACTGTCGATCAACCCATCCCCCACCACTAAGGGACCCGATCTTCACGGGCGTCAGACTGGGTTGTTTTCCTCGTAGATTTACATTTTATGCTCTTCGCCGGCGTCGGACCGATGTAGATCTTCCTCTTTTCCTTTCTCTGGTGGGCGTGGAACTCTCTACTCAAAGATTGAGGCGTTAGCTAGGGTGGGTGAGGAGTTAATAGAAAAAAAAAAAAAAAAAAAAAAAAAAAAAAGAGTGAAAAAACGTTTTCAGCTGAGTTACAGTACTTGGACCCAAATATAGTCAACACGCGTTTTTCACTTATTTGGTACAGTGTTTTCAGTTTTTAGCAAAATAAGAGATATTCAAACGGACCCTTAAAAAAATTGCAACCTATGAATAGTGAGGTTGTAAAAAAAAAATATCATTTTAATCTTGTGGTTTGTGTGAAGAAAAAAAGTGAGTGCGAAAAAAAAGAGAGAGAATGGTACTTTATATTATTTTATTGAGTTGTATGTAAAAATAAAAATTAAGATGTAGTGTGAGTTTTAAAATAAGTTGGTAAAATAGATATATAAAGGAGTGTTTGAAGATGCAAAACAAGTTTTTTTTTTTTTTTTTTTTTTTTTTTTTTTGCATCTCCAAATGCTAATGCTCTAAGAGGTTAAGTTACAACAAAAAACAGATATAACAAATAGATTGCAGGACATAGTCAGGCTTTTGGCCTACCATTACCGTCTGCCTGAACATCATATCTTGGTTATCAATGCAGTTTTAGAAAAAAAAAAAAATATATATATATATATATATATATATATATTAGATAACAATTGTAAAGTATTGTAAAAATATTATAGACACATCACATCTCGTATAAAACTTGTAATGTGAGATGTGGGGATGCTGGAGAATGTATATAAATTTTGTTTAACGGTTGAACAAAAGAATTTGCACGGTAACTAGAAAAACTGATTGAGGCAAATATCTATCTTTATTCTTTAGAGGGACTCAAGATGCAACATTAATCCACACTCATATGCACAATAAGCTCACGTGTAGTTAATCATTATAGTATAGAATGCAACTGTTCTTTAAATTTTAAGAAAATTCCTTGAGAACTTTAACTCGTCTATACAACCCTCATAATAATTGCCTAGCGATCATGGGCCTTGTTTTAATGATAACTTTCATGTGAACAAGGTTTGGTGTGGCGCATCTAAAGCTATATTCTAAGTCTAATTGAGTAAGTGCCTAGAAGTCAATTGATTATGGCATCATTTTTACAAAATAATATATCAAACTTTTTTTTTTGAGAAATAATTACAATATGATGCTAATTCCGCAGTTCGAACATTTTCCCCCCTGAACCCTAGCACTTTATGTTTCCTTTAACAGTTAAGTAAAAAAAAACTTGCCTTTATTTAATATCCACCACCGACCCTTCCCCTCCCAAGTCCCCACCTTCAAAAGAAAAGAAGAAATGTAAACTCGACTTATCAATAGAAGATTATGATGAGATATAAAGGTGCTAAAGTGGTTAGACAATGACAAATGTAACCATCAAGCATATTAAGAAATTATAGTTTTATATGTCTGGTCTAGGTGCTTCTCCTTAGTCCTTACTCTTCGAGACTCAGAAGATTGTTGCATCCACACAAATAAATGGCATCGACATTTTTTTTTTCATTTTTTGATAATTCAGATATTTTTAATGAAATGAAACAAACCAAAATACAAACAGAAAAACTTGGAAACACCGAAACTTCTACTAGTCCAGCACAGCAAGGGCATCTACCTTGACATAAACTCCCTAATAAAAACAGTGTGACATTATCCCAACCCGGTTCTATACAGATTGCTGAAACTTACAAACAAACCAAGTACAAACTCAGCTACTAGCAAACTATTGAGCAGAATTGATGAGCAATGGAATGAAGTATACCCTGTTAGAACTGAGAACTGTGTTTAGGCATTGCTGAAATTACCAGCAGTATTAGCCGTACAACATTTAATCACAATATTGCACGATAACATCTACTAACACACCTTCTGCCCAAGTATCCATTGTACTTTTTGAGAGGCGTACTACACTGTAATTTCATCAACAATTGTCACAAAACTGAAGCCCTATGACACGTTTTTCTTTCATCTGGAAGCGGAGTGCATCAAGATTTTTTTTTTAATGAATAAAAAATAGGTAAAGGGGGGTGACCTAAGTTGGAGTCTCCCTAAGAAGACATTATGTAACATTTTATTTGAATTTTCTTCCCATGTTCAATGTTATATATCTGTTAAGTACCAATTAAACTCAAAATGATGTAATTGTAACATAGGTTTGAACACATGAAAAGAATATATTTTTTAATCTACATTAGTATTATTATTGTGGAATTTTCAAGACGAGTATACGAATATTGAGTTTGAGACAAATGATCTTTCTTTATTCATTGGAGGAACTCAAGATGCAACATTAACTCACACTCACATGAACAATAGGCTCGGGTATAATTAATCTTTGTCGTATAGGATGCGACGTTCTTTAAAGTTTAAGAAAATTCCTTGAAAACCTTAATTCCCATATATGGCTCTCATAATAATTGCTTAGCACTGATGGCCTCGTTTTACTAGTGTCTTTCATGTGAATAAGGTTTGATGATGAGATTGCAGACTTGCAGTGCTGGAAAGAGAAGGAAAAGGCAAACAAATAAACAAAGGAGATTGTCGGAGTAGGTGCGTTTATTTGTTTATTTATTTATTTTAATATATATAAATATTTTAATTCACTACTACGAAATTTCTAAAAAGGTATGTTAATGAATGTCATTACTTCGAAATTTCTAAAAAGTATCCTAATGCTAATGCGTTTTATTACAAGTTTCCTTTTCTTTTTGAAGTCAAGTCAACAATCAGTTGTAAAAAAAATATAAAAAAAGTCAACAAACAAGTGCTCCATTTCATTAAATTACCATTTACATGGTTCTCAAACAAATAAAAAATACCATTTACATTTTTTTTTTTACTAAAACCATTTACATACATAAAGTTTAGTCACTTATCATATATCCCTTAGTCGTTAAATACTTAATTTGGACTAATAACATTATGTAGTATTTTATTTGAACTTTCTTCCCATGCTCAACGTTGATAAATAAGTTTAAGTATCAATTAAACTCAAAATGATGTGATTGTAAGTTGTAACATGCTAACACTAGTCATTTTGAACACATTGGAAAAAATAAATTTAATAAAGATTAGTATTATTATTGAGGATTTTGCAAGATGAGTATGTGAATATTGAGGCAAATGATCTTTCTTTATTCATTGGAGAGACTTAAGATGCAACATCAATCCGCACTCACATACTCAATAGGCTCATGTAGTTAATCTTTCTCATACAGGATGTGACTACATATGTTTTTTAAAGGTAATAAATTTAAAAAAAAAAAAAAAAATTCCTCGAAAAATTTAACTCATATATGGCTCTTATAATAATTGCCTAGCACTCACGGCCTCGTTTTGCAAGTGTCTTTCATGTCAACAAGGTTTGATGTGGCAATATGGCATGTCAAAAGCTATTTTCATAGCCTAATTGACAATTGCTTGAAAGATAATGGTTGATGGTATTCATTTTTGTTTTAACGGTGACTCTTGAGAACAAGGTTTGACGTGGCACATCAAAAACTATATTTCTATTCTAATTTAGTAATTTCCTAGAAGATAGTAGACTATGGTATTTGTTTATAGAAAATAATATATTAAATCTTTCTAAAGGTTGGATAAAGCTTTCTTATTTTCGTCATTCTTTACTTACTTTATGGTTCCTTTAAAAGTCAAGTCAAAAAGACATGCCTTTATTTGCTGTCCATCACCAACCCTTCCACCCTCCCTAGTCCCTACCCTCAAAAGAAAAGAAAAAATGGAAACTCGGTTATCAAGGTGCTAAAGTGGAAAACAATGACAAATGCAACTATCATGTCCATTAGCAGCTTCAACAAATTTAGATGCAAAGAGCATACATGCTAAAGTAGAAACACAATAAAAAATGCACAAGATGCAACATTAATCCGCACTCAAATGCCAATAGGCTAGTTAATCTTTCTCGCATAGGATGCAACTATGTTAATGCAAGGGCAAAACCAAAATTATCTTAGAATCTACATTTTTAGATTTTTGTATTTATCTCATAGGAAATTGGATAAATGTGAACTTTTATTCAAATATGGATTAAATTTGAGATTAGACAAGGATTAGTATTTGAGTTCAGTTAAGATTAGTGTTCATTAGTTGTTATATTTCTTGAGAGCTCTAGCTCTATTAAAGAGCCTAGTTTATTTGTATTGGAAGATAGATGTGATTAATGAAATTCATATCGGATATTTTTTAATATATATTTTTTTAGAAACTATATTTTTCAATAGTTGGGTGTGATTCCCAACACCTTTAAGTGCTGATTCCAAGTGACCATAAGTGCTGATTACTAAGTTTATGAGTTTATCTTTACTTTCATTGTTACTTTTACTTTCATTGTTACTTTTATTTTTGTCCAGCATCATATGTTCTTTGAAGTTTGGAATTCCTTGTTGAAGTTTGAAATTCCTTGAAAAACTTAATTCGTATATACTACTCTCATAATAATTGCCTACTGCTAATGGCCTCATTTTAATGGTGACTTTCATGTGAACAAGGTTTGATGTGTGGCACATCAGAAGCTATATTCCTGGTCTAAAGTGGGAAATACAATGACAAGAGAGGCATGGAATTCAACGATGCAAAAGTGGGAAGCCAATGACAAATGCAACCGTCAAACATATTAAGAAATGATAGTGTTAAACGCCTGGTCTAGGTGCATCTCCTTACTCCTCAAGACTCAAAAATTGTTGCATCTACACAAAAGAAATGTGAATGACTCTTGTTTTTATCATTTTGGATAGTTCAGAAATTATTATTGATATGAAACACACCAATACAAACAGAGACACTTGAAACACTCAAACTTTAGCTAGTCCACTACAACAAAGGCATCTACCCTGACAAAAACTCCTTTCTCAGCATGAAAACAGTGTTATATCATCCCAACCCATTTCTACACAGTGACGTGAGTCTTTACACTAAACTACAGCCCCTGATTGACGCTAATCATACCCAACATCTTGTTAAACAAAACAATCACAAACCCAGCTACTAGCAAACTTTTAACCAGAGGTCATGAAGGATGAAACAAGGCACAAACCAGTTACAACGGAGAACTCTGTTTAGGATAAATTTGCAGCCACTTACTTTAAACATCAACCTAAACTTGACATCTTTTCTCAAACTCTTCATATGCTTTCCTCTGTTTTGACCTCTCCAAGAATTCTTGAGTTTCTCTAAGATAATAAGGAACTTCTGAGGCTCTTTCCTTTGATACTCCGGCTACCCACATGAGTGCCTATTAGGCCCAAGCACGTCCCAAAGCCGACAAGAGGCATATCATGATGACATCTAGGACACACCTCTGCCCATTCTTTCATCCTGAAGAAAAACGCATCAGGATATTAGTCATGCCAAAAACATATGGGAAACACCCAAAAGGATGTGATACAAACTACTAAGCATATACAATTATAGTACAAAATTAGTTTATATGATGTGCAAATAGCAACGTGAAAAAACCTCGCAATCCATTAGCACCAGGAAAGGCCTTTGAACAGTTACTAAATTTCAATTTTCATTCCAGGTTGAATTTTGTAGAATATTTTTTATTTGTTTTCCATTTAGTGCTACCCTCAATCATGTGTTCATTTTCCGCCTTGTAGTCACATCTCACCATCTTGATTTTAGGCTTTTTAGCCATCACTAGTCTTGTGCAATTATGAATTTTTGCTATATAGATAAGGTGGTATAAGTATCTCTTGGCAAGCAAGCCCATTTAAAACCTTGAACAAACCCAAGAAGGTTTAACACATCCAACTACATGCTGCATGGCCATGGTTTAAGCATTTTGAAATAGTTTTTAAGAAAAAAAATGCAGTAAGTAATATTCATCAGCAAACCCTCTACACCATTCTCAATTAACCTAGATGCAAATCCACTACTTTTACCATGGGAAGATACAAGTCCAAAGCATGGCCAAACTGACTGAAATGCAACTGCACATTATCCATAGCAGCTTCAATTGGAATAGATCCTATGAAAAGCCTCTTTCCCCACTTAGCAACTGAACCCATCAAAGGACAACACAGTCATCAGTAGAAGCAGAACCAACCACCATTTCTGCAGTCATCAGCAAGTCCTCTTTACCTCCAGAAGATAACACTCAATTCACTGGCATTTGCCCAGTTACATGAGCATGATCTGCAGGAGACAGTGTCAACAACAATCTGCACACCGCTCACCACCCCAAACAAAAAAAATTGACAGCTTGAGAGCCAATATATTAGCATAATTCTAATTTACAGCAAAGACATCCTTAATGACTGTAAGAAGAACTAATTGACGTCTATTAAAATGGAGCACCAAATTAGAAAACACAAAGATGTTTGGGAATTAATTGAAAGTCATAGCATCTATGAACAAATTTTCTTTGGCTCCTTCATTTACTGAGGTATGTTTAAAAACCCACCAGAGAACCAGAACATTAAGAATTTCAAAAACTGTGGTTTGCTAGCATTGAGGTTTGTATAAAGCTTCTCATTCTATCATTTTTCCTTAATTAAAAAACCATTGTTTAAGTTTAAGAAAAATAAATAATACATTAGGGCTTATATAAACTTTGAAAATATATTTTATAGTGCAGGTTGGGATACAGAGAACAATACAAATCATGCACATGAGATCTATCAACACAATTCCAAATTGGCACATTGTCCCATAAAAATTTCTGTGGACACCAGCATTGTACCCAATCCCACACAGATCATATATACAAGCAGTATGCTTCTCTCATATGTTACTTCCTTGGCCATTTAAATGATGTGAAGTGCTGGCAATCACATATTCTAATTTATTTTTCTTTTCTATCTGTGCCAATCTAATTCAACGATAACCTACAAACAACAATCCTCACGAACCTCATAAGTTTTAAATGTTTATGATGCTTATCCAAAAGAATAGAAAGCATATACACATGGCAAAGTCAATCTATCTATTTCTGAAGTAAGGTTGCACATTTTGCAATAAAATACCCCATGTTTATAAATTTCTTAAACTTCAAGTCTTTGATAATCAACATCCACATCCCACCAATAATTAATCAGTAAGCCAGAATGTCAGAGTCAATTTGACTGGCCAGAAACTATATATGATCTACAATCAAATTGTGATGTCCTTAACAGAAGTGCACAAATCTAAAATCAAATCAAAAAATAAATGACAGATCATGTAGGACAGATCTAAGTTTGGAAAATTTGATTTACAAGGAAATTTAAAACGAATAAATATTTTTAAAAAGTGAGGCAGTGTTAATGTGGGTAAAAGGGATGGAAAAGTAATTTCTCACCAAACCACAAAGAAAAGTAGCAATAATTGAGATCTTTTATATAAATTTATGACAAAAGGAAGAGCACAGAAGTAATGAAGGCAGCATTGTGAGTAATGGAAATGTTATTCTAAAACTTGTTTTCCCTCATCTTTAAGATTGGGATCAAGGGGTTGTCTCAGTCTCTCAAGGTCAAATTCCTCTTTAGAGATTTTAGTTCTATTAGGTCTTGCCTCATAATTACAATTTTGCATTTTATTTTATTTTTGGGCTATTGTCAATCATCAATTGACAAATGAGATCCCAATTATCAGATAAAGAGGTCACGCGATGCCTTAATATTTGCTTAAACTCTACATATCACCATGTTGTTAGAAGAGTAAACCCACGCTTCTGCACAATCAAGGTTGACTAATTTCTAGCAATTGAATCTTCAACGCTAGAAATTGATGCTTATGTATTTTCTGGTAGTCCAGTCATATTTTGATTTTGTAAATATTTTTCGAGTAATGAGCTCATAGTATATTCATGATTCAAATTATTAAATGCCAAACTCCCTTCCAAGGTGAAATTGAACCACTTAGAATCAGAAAGCCCCTAATTAAAATCTAGAATCACAATAAGAAATTGCATACATAAGCACTAACAACCAATAGCTCAACTCCCTTCTCATGGCCCAAAGACCTTCCACCTCAGCCAAGCCAAGGAGCACACAACTTCATTACCGTGCAACGTACCAGCCATATAAACTAGAAAAATTGCCTCAAACTTAAATACAGCCCAAAACTGAACATCAAATTACAAAACCAACATGGTATATAGTAGCTTACCTACTATACGAGAGCCACCATAGGGGCAAAAAGATGCATATCTTCTTCCTGGGCTTCCTTTTCAAGTGACTCAGCTTGTGTATAAGCAATCTAGCAATGTAGGTCTTCCCACAAATTGTCCCCAAATAAAGAATTATATTCCCCTCCAAAGGTATTTGGCATTGCTCCAACTTGTACCATCAGAAAACATATATACAAAACAACATAACCTACAATAAGTTATACTTTCTTAGTAAAAAAAAAAATTGCATTTTATGTTAACGAAAGAAATTTCTGGCAAAGCCAAACACAACTGGCTTGCTAGAGCCGTGCTTATGTGTTCTGAAAACAAAACCATAAGAAAGCATAAACCCTAGAATTTTGTCACTTGTCCAGTATCTATGAAAAATACAGCATAAGAAAACAAAATTTATATGTTTCAAAAGAAACCCAAAAAGTTGAGAACTCAATAACTAAGCCCAACACCACTATTTCAGCCCATTTAGTCGAGCATTATGATTCCCCAAATCTAAAACATCAAAACTAGATAAAATTCAAAGCTTTGTAACCTTTCTACATTAATTTTCCTCAAGTTTCCTTGCAGCCAAACAGAGAAATAGTCACATACACAAAAACAAATGTTTAGATGAATATGTAAACATACACATGCTTTTAGGTGATCTTTGTGGGATCTTTTTCGATCTTTTGAGTTTCTGAAACCAGTTCCACTCCATCATCATCATTAGCCTCAACCCCAGAGACACCAAAAGACCGTGTAGTGGTGGTATTAGCACCAAAACCCGTACTACTGGCAGTAGGACGACCATCTCTGCAGTCAAGCATCCCATGGCCCATTTATCTGATCTTGGTTTCTGAATGACAAATTAGACAATGAGAAGTTTCCAATTCCAAATTGTCAAGAATCATGTCTCGATGCACTAGTAGACTAAAAAAAGTTGTATAGTTAACAAGTAAAACTAAATAAATAAAATAAAAGTTTGAGCTGAGTACATCAATAAAGATGATTCTGATCAGTAATAAGCAATAACACAATTAAAGAATAAAGGATAAACTATAAGTTCATTCAATATATTCAACTTAGGTATTCAACCATTACTTTAGTCATATGCATTTGTATGTGTACCGAAATGGACCAAGTAGACGTAGGATCCCGATTTTGACAACCTTAGTAATAACACAATTAAAGAATAAAGGATAAACTATAAGTTCATTCAATATATTCAACTTAGGTATTCAACCATTACTTTAGTCATATGGATTTGTATGTGTACCAAAATGGACCGAATAGACCAAAGTGGACCAAACAGGGCCAATGTCGACCAAATTGAACTGAAGTGGACCGAATTGCTACACTGATGTGGCTCAACAAGAGTATAGAAATAATAAATAATACGCTTCAATTTTTAGATATTATATAGATTTGTATCAGATAATTATTTTCATCTAATAACACATGAATATTTGAACACTTGATTATTTGAACACCATCAAGAATCATCTACCAAATAAATCTTATTTAAATTAGTAAATCTACTTAATATTGTATATATGATCATAACATCACTCATAAAATTTTTTAAGTGTATTGAAGGAAAACACTTGTCTGGAATCCACTTGTCTCGAATTCTCTGGTTTCAATACAAAGCAAACCTCCCCTGGAGGACATTGGAGAAATAGATAGACCTATTAGGGCCAAGGGGCATTTATACAATGCTGTAAGGTCCAATTATAACCAGTGTCACACTAGATGCATCCATGATATCCTGTCAACATATCATACATGTCGGAACAATGTAATGGGACGCTTATGTTGTGTGTAGAATTGAGCTGAAGGTAATATTTCCCATTTTATCATTTGAAACTTAAAAATAAAAATGAGAAAATGATAATAAGCTTCTTACACTCAGCTATCACCCAAGTAAACATGCTAAAGAGCTACTAATTTTTAGACTTCCCTTCTCACCTTGATAAGGTAATAAGGCATGGCATGGTCCTTCTTCCCTATCATTGACCTCACAAGACAATGGCCTTAGACTAATCATTCAGTAAATTAAACCTTTGCAGCTTAATGTAAGATAAAATAAACTTTTCAACTTCAAGAATCCATTACTTTCTGTGGAAACTAATCAATCCGTTGTAGTTAACAATCTTTGAATTCATCTGCAAGAAAAATTCTGAAACCACCTATTATTTGGAAAATGTTTTTATTGGACAGAGAAATTATTTTATTATTTTTCCTTAACTTATAAATCTTATTCTGGTTTGTGATTATTCATCTTGGGCAGAAGCAGTAGCTGTACCTAGATTGATGGGTGTCACTCTTCAAAAAGCTAGTTCGCTATGTAAAAAATGTGATGTTAACAATACCGTAAGTTCCCTAGTATCAGATTTTGAGACCAACTATATTCTGAATGCAGTTTGTCAAAAAGATTGTGGAGTGAAGTTATGAACAGATTCGTCATAGACTCTCCTGAAACAAACTGAAATAAGGTTGCTGAATGGGGGGTGGAAAGATGAAAAGGTAAAGTCTTAAATCTTCCTTATGTAAGTTAGTCCTTATGTAAGTTAGCATGGCAGGTGTTATATACCGTGTTGAGGAAAGATCACAAGAAGTAATGAAGACCAAAACAAATTCTGATTTCAAATTAAAGACAAGACACTTCTGCGTAGACACACACCACACTGTGCTTACACAATAGACACACACATCAAATTTTTCCTTTTACACTTTTCCAAAACTAAATTCTTATAAGGCACACACCAACTCACTTGCACTCGCTCCACACAACGGACACATGCAATTTACTCTACCACACTCGCTCTTGTAAGGACATATATACTCACACTAGGAATTGGTGCTTACACTTCACACACCAAATAAGCACCATCACTTCCCATTTATACTTGGTTCAAGTCGGTTAAGTTACCGACTTTGATATTTCTATCCCAGTAACAGTAAACTGCTCTCTCTATGCTTCTAGACATCCTAAAGTTGTGGCTGGACTTTAATTGTGCAAGAGAGTCTTGTAGAAAGAAAATTCCAGAGAGAGAGCCAGAGAGAAATTTCTAGAGAGAGAGAGAGAGGCGGTTGAAGTGAGGAGCAGTTGAAGAAATGCAAGATTGGTGTAAGGACGGCAGCTAGAGGGAATTCTATAGACTCTAGCAAAGACTAGCATGAATATATCTCTATGTGAAAGTTGGAATATTCCACTATCATTTCTCAAAATGAAGCTAAGGAATCTTGTGCAGTCATGCTGAATTGTTTCCTACCGCTGTGTTTCCTGCTACATCTATAATTTTTACGCTAGGTGCTGTTGTGATTGAATTTGGCGTCCTTGTAAGAATCAATATTGCATTCAGAAAATCCAAAAAGTGTTTCTTTAAAGAGAGTTTTGCTCTGCTTCAAATATGTCTATATCATGTCTAGTTGTTCTGTTGTTGCTATTGTTATGCTGCGTATGGCTTTGTACTGAGTGTTTTCTTAATAATATTTTTCATTCATACAAAAAAAAAAAAAAAAAGACTAGGCCCAAGTTCATGTAGGTATGCAACCTTGGAAAATTTGATCGACAGGAAAGCTAAATATAGAAAATATACAAGTTTGGTATAAATTTCTGCTCAATGTTGAAGTATTCATCCACAGAAATTTTGAAAAAATCCAAATGAGGCAGTACTGATGTGACTTGTGAGTTGAAGTTACACCAAGGGGAAGTAGTATTTAATCAAATCAAAGAGAAAAGAGGAAATGAATGAGCTATTTGAAATAAATATATGATAGAAAACTAGGGGGTGGATACATGCCAGTAGCTTAGAAGGAAAAGCTCAAGAGTAACGAAGGCAGCAATGCAAGAGGATATCATACATCTCGTTTTCCCTCGTCCTTAAGCATGAAATCAATGTGTAATCTGAGTCTTTTAGGCTGAACTTCTTCAACATAGCTTCTAAATCTACAGGGTCTTGCTTCACAATTACAATTTTGCTTATATCTTTCCCCATTATCAACCATCAATTGACAAATGAGACCTCAATTATCAGATAAAGAAGTCATGTAGTAGTGACAAAGCCCACACTTCTGCACATTCAAGCTTTGGTAGTTGCTAGCAATAGAAGCTTCCATGCAATTGTATTTATTCAACCAATCTGGACATGATCCACACAATATATAGGACTGCCACATCAATGCCCCTAGATGGAACAACTTGACATAAGTTTCCAAATGATAAATAAGGCGATGAGAAGTTTCTTATTCCAAGTTGACAAGGATGGTAGCTGGATGATTGTAGTCTGATAAAGAAGTTCATAGATAACAAGAAAAACAAATAAAATAAAAGTTTTGTACTTAGTACATTAAAATTATGATTTTGACCTGCTATAACTGAACAAATGATATAATTGATAGCATAGTAACCATCTACTGTAAATATTCTAAAGAAAGAAATCAATATTATAGCTTTACTCTATTAACTCAACAGAGCTAACTTGTCATATAGACACATGCACATCAGGAGTTCTAGACAAAATTTAGTTCTTAAATCAAAATTTTAAAATAAAAACAGAAAATAATGATATTTTGGAAGTTTGTTATATTGGGACCCAGAAAACAAGCCAGAACTCAGGAACCTAATTCAATTGTTTCAGGCCTAATTCAAGGACAAACTCAGCACAAAATACAAATACCAAAAAGGAAAATTTCCCTAGCTTTCCAATCAATCAAGCAATGGGTGGTGTGGTGTGAAGTCAAAAAAAAAAAAAAAAAAAAAAAAAAGGGAAAAGAAGGCTCCTTTAAGTTTTAAAATAGTTGTCCTACTTCTAAATGATAAAATAGTTGCATTAGTTCTATTGTACACGACAAGAGAGCTTTGCAAATAATTTTATCTACTTTGCTGCAATTTAACTTCATTTGGAAACAGAGGCCCAAATTTTCTTCATTCCATTTGATTTTACAACATTGGAGTGCCATGCATCTATTGCATTCTCCTATGGAAAGTTGTAGTAAATACTATAAAAAGAGAGCAATAACAGAGAGTTTCGAATATACCATCCAACACAATTGAACAAAAATTATTACCATACAATCAGTTCCACATGCTTTTTCGCCAGCCAGCAGCGTGACATTTTCTCCTTTTCAACATAGTCCAAATAAAATACGTCTTTGTATCCAATATGAGGTAGCTGGCAGAAATGAGAAAACAAATTACCAAACTAAAACAAACATTGTCATAGAATAAAAGGAAAAGAAATTCAACGAATTTTAAAAAAGAAATAAAGAAATATAAAGCTACCAACAAGCTCCGTAAGAGGGAGAAAAGATATTGATTGACAAAAAGTCAAAGACAAGAAAGTTGATCAGCCAATTTCATCAAAACTACCAATTTCACTGGGATTTCTCTTACTTGCGATCAGAGTCACCTTGTTCTGGTGTGCTTGAATTCCCAAGCCAATTTCCCAAATGTGGAATTAATCTTTCAATCAGATTAGGGAGTCTCATCCTCTTTGGGTGTGGTTCATCTACGTCATTAGAGGTAGCTTCTCCACTAGGTCCAGCCCCTTCCCCATTATAGTCATCACGGCTTCGCTTAATTTTGGCATCTTTTTCTGAATCCTCAAAACCATCCTCATCATAAGGAGTGATGATGCAGTTGCTAGGCCCAGCCTTAATTTGGTTTATTAGGTCTTCAATGTCTCGCTCGAATACCAAATGGGCCCCGCATTTTGTAACCTCCAAGCCTGGACCTTTGGGTTCAAATTTAACTTCAATCTGGCTCAATCCATTAGCATTGGCTTCATTCAATATTTTTTCCCACTTTGCTTTAAAGGATGCAGAGGGAAAATATAATAGGCAAAGCTGATTCAACTCAATCTTACCAAATTCCTCGGATAAAATAAGGCCCACTTTTTCAGATCCACCAACGGAACACCAAAGCGTATGTGTACCTATCCCATATCCGAGATCTCGAATATGAAGTTGGTGAAGTGGATGATGCTGGCGGAATACAAAAACAGCGCACACAATGATTCCCATCAATTTGTTACCTAATAAATCTGAGGGCACTTGCGCCTTCACTGAACTCCCCACATTTTGGTGGCTAAACCATTTCGGAATTTCACTTCCAGGAATATGGATACGATTACAGCTTGAAACCTCCAAATGTTGCCTCTGGTGACCCTGAAACATACAATTCATGATGCATAGAACTTCACATGAGAGAGAGAGAGAGAGAGAGAGAGAGAGAGAGAGAGAGAGAGAGAGAGAGAGAGAGAGAGAGAGAGAGAGAGAGAGAGAGAGAGAGGGACCTGGTGATTAATGATATAATGTCTTAGCATTGTTGAAAACAGGTCATCGTAGCCTTGATTCTTGATCAATTTGTTGCAATTGAGAAGATGAAAATTCGGCTGAAAATCGTATTCTGGTCTTAATGATAATGTTTCTAGTGAGGTACAATTCGTTGCATCAATAAACTCAATATTTAATGGAAGCTTGGGCAACATTCGAAGATGAGTGCAACCACCCATCAAAAGACCTCTCAGATTAGATAGTTGAATGATACTTTCAGGAAGGGAAACAAAATTATTTCCCCTTAGATTTAAATGTTCTAAAGATGACAAGCACCCAAGAACATTAGGAATTGTCTGAACATAGCAATAACTTAGATCAAGTTTGGTCAAAGAGCATAAGCCTGTTAAAGAACGCTCTAGCATGTCCATGGGATCTGAACTTCTTCTAGGTTGCATTAAAGGAAGCATCGTGAGCTTAAATGATTTAGATGATAGCCCCACACATCCGGAGAGAGACAGTTCTTTGAGATTTTTTAAGTGAACAATGGACGAAGGTAGGCCCTTTATAGCAGTCCCACCCACATCTAACTTCTCCAAACTTTCGATTTTCCCTAAATTTTCTGGCAATTCATCAAGTTTTGAACAGCCAGATAAATTGAGAATTTTTAGAGACATTGAACTATAACAACCATTCGGAAGACTTGAAAGGTTTTTGCAGTCTCTTAGATCCAATTTAATAAGGCCAATTAAATGCTCAATTGATAATGGTAGCCCTGTTATAGCAGTCTTATTCAAAGAAAGTTCTGACAAACATGACATATTTCCCACAACCTCTGGAAACTTCTTTAGTCTTGAACAACCAGAAATAATAAAAGTTTCAAGAGCTTCCAAGTTCATCTTGTGAGGAAGGCTTTCGAGACGTTTACAACCATTCAAATCCAATCGAATAAGCCTTTTGAGATCTCCAAGAGATGCATGCATCTTATAGAGTCTTGTACAACGTTGGAGGATCAATTGCTTAAGATTTGGGACTCCACTAAGATCCGGGATCTCAATCAAGTTTTGAGAGTCACTAAGGTCAATGAGTTTTAACTCGTTTAAAACCTATTATAAACCAAGAAATTATTAGACAAACTCAAGCCTTAATGAAAATGATGGAAAAACCACATTTGCATAAGTGAAAATCTTACCATAATTCCTTTCCATAGTTGTTTGATGTCACTGTAATGCATTCTCAATTCAACAAGTTTGTTTGGTTGGAAACTGATTGGCATGGATTTTAAAGGATATCCATGCCAGTCTATTGCCCGTAACTCATTAGAAATATAACTGAGGCCTTGTGGAAGTTGGACAGGACCTCTAATGAGTTCTAGTGGAGGATGCTCATAACCAATTTTAAGAAATCTCAATTTTTTCATCTTTGAGAAGGCTTCAGCATTCAAGTGCTCTTCTATTTTAATAGGTGTGTTTAGCTTTATGCCTTCAACTACCTCTGTTCCCTAATAATGAAGAGTAAAGAAATTAGAGTAATTGGCAAATCTTAAGAAGAAAATGCAAGAATATATATAGTTCAGTAAGTTTAGGTGAAGGCTAATTAACTTACAATATTATTCTTCAATACAAAAAGTATGTCCTCATAATGCAACAACCTTCTACGTCCACCAAGCTCTTTAGGGGATTCTTGACTAACAATTTCTTCACCCATTTCTTGTAGCAAATCATGCATCCATATGGTTTCCCCTAGCTCAATGGTTATGAGAGATTTGTCTATAAGAACACCAATATTGTACTCTGGATAGTAACCAAAACTTTTTAGCATATCTCTTATGCAATCTTTGTTCTCTCCTTTGAAAAAACATGCAATATCCAAAAATAATTCTTTCTGTGTATTCGTCAACCCATCATAACTTATTTTAAGAATATCTAAAATTTTTTTATCCGGCTCTACTTTTAGTTTATCCAGAGCACTATTCCATTCATCTATTTCTTTATCAAATAACAAAGAACCTAAAACTTTAAGAGCCAAAGGAAGGCCGTTAGCATAATTTACAAAGTCCTGAGACAAACCCATATAATTTTCTTTAGGATAAGGTTTCTTGAAAGCTCTCCAACTAAAAAGTTTCAAAGCATCACCGTTATTCAACTGCTTGACTGTATATATAAAATTCATGTCACATCTTCTCAATAAATGGCTATCTCTGCTTGTTACAATGATTCTACTCCCTGAACCAAACCAATCATGGTTCCCTGCTAATGCTTCTAGTTGTTCTTCTCCATCCACATCATCAAGAACAATAAGAACCTTTTTATTATGTACAATATTCCCTATAACATTGATTCCCTCAGAAATTTTCCATATATTTGTCTCGCTTTCCATAAGAATCTTGGAAATAAGTTGTTTTTGTAAAGAAACTAGACCTCGATTTTTAGTTTCTTCTCTTACATTATCAATAAAGCTGCTAGCATCAAAGTTAACAAAAATTCTTCTGTAAATTTCTTGTGCAAGAGTTGTTTTGCCCATTCCACCCATCCCACAAATCCCTACAAAGCGAACACCGCCCGACCCTTCATCCAAATATGAATTCAACACTTCTTTTACACATGAGTCTATTCCAACAAGGCCCTTGGGAAATATACTTGAGAATTTAAAATTCAATTCACTAAATATCCTTTTAAGGATTTGTTGGATATCTGATGATTCATGGCTGCAAAAACGATAGCATAAAAATGTTTTTGATGAAACAGAGCTAACCACTTTAAGGATACATAACATTCAGTATAAACACAATCTTAGCTTCATTCACAGCAAAAGGGGAATTCAAAAAATGTATACAATAGCACTGTTATGAGCTATGGCTATAACAGTTCTTTGAGTTGGGAGTGTGCCTAAATTTTTTTTTTTTTTTCCTTTTTTGAGTAGGGGAGTGTGCCTAATTTTATTAAGTCCTTTGTTGTACTTTTCTTGGATTTCTATTTCGTTCTTTTTTTTCTTTTTCTTTTTCTTTCATCTTCAAAATAAAATAAAATTACCAAAAAAATTAATCAATTTTCTGTATAATTCTACTTCTAGCCTAACCATGTGTCCAAGACATTAACAAACAAACCTGCTCATCAAAGCAATTTTACACCTTTCAAAAATTATTCCCAATTATTTATTTTGAAATTAAAATTTGACCACTACTCAATTTTTACATGATTCTTGATTTCTTATAAATACTTATTAAATTATGGGTTCTAAGTTCTAACAACTACCTTGTTTTGTTTTATTTTTTTAAAATAAAAAAAAAAATTATATACAAGCGGATGTCAAACTAGTTATGTTATTTCTAGCTTTGACATTTATCTGACTCATTGTAAGTTAACACTTCAGGTCTTCATGTTTTAGACTTTTAGGTAATTTTTGTTCTACAAAAGCTAGGCTTTCAGGATGATGATGATGCCAATGTTTGATTTAATTTATAATGAATATACACTTAACCCTCTCTCTCTCTCTCTCTCTCTCTCTCTAAAAAAAGGGAAAGAAAGTGATGCGTCTATCGTTTTAATATTTTAATATATGTAGATTGATGTTTGCTCTCGAGGAAAAACTACTGTAAGTTTCTTTAGAGAGAAGGTGTTCCTAAATTTTTCCGTCTGGCAATATTTGGCTAGTTGACACCTAATTTTGGTTTTAAGGTCACCTATAAGGTCTTCATAGCAATAGTAAACAACTTGCAAAAATGATATAGGTATGAGAAATTAATCTGCTAAGAAGAATACATATGATGCATATTATGAATTAAGTAGATGACTAAACAAAGTTATCTTGATCATGGCTTGGTGTGAGTCTTGTTATAAAAAGCAAAGCTTCATTGAATCGACAAATCACTTATAGAATGCGGATCACCAAGTTGTTGTCTATATATATTTTGAGGAATTCAGTATAGACCAGCATGCATGAACCATATATGCCTCAAATTGTGCATAAGTTCTTCAACCTAAGTCCAATTTAAGCTTATAATTTCCTGCGTTGGTATTATAAATACAGTGAAGAAATTGAAATTTTCTCTAATTCGATTAGAGTAAAAAAAGTAAATAAAATCTGTCATGTTTATCTACGCTACCGGAAAGTTGGAATGGCTTTAGAGAGTAGAAAATGACAAAATTGTCGAATTGATAATAATTTGAACAAAAATGTTATGTAAAAACGAATGATACCTATCATTTACATGCCATCCAGAGATGTTGCCAACTTCTTTTAAAGTATCTTTCCAAGCTTGTACATCTTTTATGTTAATCTTGGGATCTTTCTCATGTTTAGCAAAAGCTTCAGCAAGAGTCCCAGTCTGGTTCCGTACATGAGAGGGATCCACATGGTAAAAGACGGGCAAAACAATCAACCCATTGTCTTTCATGCATTCGACAATCTTTGCCAATTCAATCAAGCACCACCTTGAAGAAGCATAGTTTCTTGAGAGAACGATGATTGCATACTTGGACTCTTCTATTGCCTTTAAGAGCTCTGTAGAAATATATTTTCCACGCACAAGCTTCTCATCATCCCTGAAGGTGACAATCCCTTTTTGTTTCAAAGCTGTATAAAGATGGTCTGTGAAATTCTTACGGGTGTCAACACCGCAAAAACTCAGAAACACATCATATTTCCAAGTAGAGGAGGAGGCTATTTGAGTGGCCATAGAAGGAAATGGAAGCAATTGGATCAATGACCAAAATTTTCAGTCACTTTCTCTGTAAAATAAAGAACCACCAAATTAAAGATAACCAGAGAAAAAAAAAAGAGAGAAGAAATAGTTTTCAGTGCGTAAACTGAAAAGCTGTTGAATGGGAAAATCTTGGAAGGTGAAAGTGAGTGAGGTTGAAAATTGAGAATTGGGTTAGCGTTCAGCTGCAAAGAAAGGGAAGAAAGAAGAAGAATGAAGATAAAGATGAGGTTAGCATCAGGATGATGAGATTGCAGTGCTGGAAAGAGAGAGAAGGAAAAGGAAAACAAATAAAGAATGGAGATTGTCGGAGTTGGTGCGCCTTTTTTTTTCGTTTGTTTTTGTAAGTCACTACTACGAAATTTCTGAAAGGCATGTTTTTATGTCACTACTTCGAAATTTCTAAAAAGTATCCTAATGCTTATGTGCTGTATCTTTTTTTTTCACCCACCCACCTAATTCAAGTTTCCTTTTCCTTTTGCAGTCAAGTCAACAAACCAGTGTTCCATTCCATTAAATGATTCTCAACCAAAATAATAATAATAATAATAACAATAACAATAATAATAATACCATTTACTTTTTGGTTTTTTGGCTAAAACCGTTCACATTCACAAATAGGCTCAGATGTAGTTAATCTTTGTCGTATAGGATGCGACTACATATGTTCTTTTGAAGTATAAGAAAATTCCTTGAAAACCTTAACTCACATATATGGCTCTCATAATAATTGCCTAGCACTGATGGCTTCGTTTTACTAGATACTCTCATAAGATACTTCTAGTTTCTATTGTTGAAATTGCAGATTTAGGAATTTGCTGGTGTATTGCGAATGGGCACAATGAGACAGAGGGTCCGGCCTTTACAAGTCAAACAATTCATTTTTTAATAGAGTTGGTGTGTAAGTATCGCTCCTCTTCTTCCAGGTACCTAACTGATCCAACAAATATGTAAACAAAACTAGATATTGATTGTTGATGGGAACATGCATGTGGAAGTCTTCGCATGTGCATAGATTATTAGTAAGCAAGTGGCCCTACCCCTCAAGTTGCTATTTGTTAAAAGATTAATTCTATTATATGTTTCAATTTTGGTGGTGACAGATTCTACTGTTAGAAAGATGCTTTATGATTTATTTGGACAATATTTGTAAACCAAAACTTGGAGTAAGAAAGGCTGAAACATACACAACAACAACAAAGTTTTAAAACTCAAAATTATCTTAAGAGGGCTTGAAGTAAGAAAGTAGTCCCAAAATATATACAAATTTTAAAATTATATTGACATTTTAAAAAATACGAAGAGTACATTAAGTACAATAATGATTATTTACAATTAAAAAAAATATATAGATAAGATGACATCAAATGAATTTAGAATTTAATGTTGATGCCAAATGACTAGAAGTTCTTTCTTTCAAAGAAAATGTGACCGAAAAGGCCTGTTACTTGACTGATGAGATGTTAAAAAGCAAAGGCTCTCTAAATAGAATGTGTTTCTTCTTTATTGAATCAAGTAAGTAAAAGGAGAGAGTACAAATAAATATCTGCTATTCTGCTATATATACTTCAGAGCAGAGCAAAGGAAATGAGGGAAAAGAAATGGCGCCAAAATTCTAACAAACTAACTACCCAGTTCTAAAAACACGGAGCCAATCATGTCAGGACACCTGGACAGCTTCAGTAACTGTTTTTGGTGTTAAGTTGTGCACGTGCTGATCTTGTGACTTCATTAAGTCCAACACTGCCGTTTTGTGCCTTCTTATATTTTTTGTTCAGATACACTAACACGACACCGTTTCTTTTCTTTTCTTCACAGCATTCCCGTCTGAGAGTGAGTTTGGTTCAGCTTTTTGAAACTGAACTTTTTGAAAAAATGAAATTTTCAAAAAGTGCAGTATGAAATTGAGTTTTTTGAAAAAACTGAGTGTTTAGTAAAAACTATTAAAAAGTACTTTTTAAAAAAGCTGAGTGTTTGGCTAGCACTTATAAAAGAAGAAATTTGAGTTGTAAATTACCAAAAAGGACAAGAGAGATGTATATATATATATATATATAAGAGAATTTTTTGTTTTAATTATCTCTATTAATGCAAGTTATAGACACAACATTTTTACAAAAATTTCACAATAAAGTTTATATGACAAATTGTTAATGGTAGATAAAATAATAATAATGTCACTAGTAGATTCAAATAAGAACCAATAACAAATTACTAGGTAAAATTTATTATGAGAAGTGTTACATTTACAACATTTTTCGCAATATTTTCACAATAAAATTTATGTAGAAAATTGTTATTAGTTCTAATTTGAACCTACTATTGAAATTATTTTTTTACTTACTAATATTAACTATTAGTATTACTTAAAATTTATTATAAAAATATTGTGGTAGCATTTTTTATTTTTTATATCTTTTTCCTTTCTTCATTTCACTTTCATCCTGACATTTCATTTCATTTTCTTTTTTTACTTCTAGTATTTCTCCTCCACACACTTCATTTCTTTTTCTTTTTCTTTTCTTCTTGTTTTTCTCCTCCACAGACGTGTCCACCATCTCTATCCCCCCCCCCTTCTATTATTTTCCTTTTCTCCCTCATTCAAGAACCTTCCTAGGAGCACTCATTCTCTCTTGTTTTCTTCTGTTTGGTCTTTTTTTTTTTTTTTTTTTACTTGATTCCAAAACATCCACTGGCTCTCTTTGCAATAAGAAAAATTTCCATTTCTCCCTCATTCAAGAACATTCCAGGGAGCTCTTGTCTTCGTGTCGCTCATCTTCATCCCCAACGCAGTCCAGATTGGTCAGTCGGTCAGATGACTTCTGTGTTCTGTCTTTTTTTTATTTTATTATTGTTATGATTTGATTAATTTTCAAATTATTTTTTTGAGTTTGTATTCTGATAATCTGATTATATGCTTGAGTTTAGAGATGTTTGTGAGAAAGATTGTTGTGATTGTAGCTGTTATTTTTGGTCTGTAGTAGAGCAGCATGGAAAGGACCTTTGTTGCAGCACAGAGATGAGAGGAATGAGAGGTGTGAAGACACCTTGCCCTTTATTGAAGGGCAATTTCGTAATTGCCGAAGTTCTCCAATGGATCTATTAAAAAAGCCCACCAATTTTTATATTTTAGACCGCATGACCTCCATAAATAAAAAGCGCGTTCCTTTCAATAATATAAAACATAACTTTTTCTAAAAAGTTGCGTTTTATACTAAACAAACACACATTTAGAACTGGTTTTTTTTTTAAAAACCCAACTTTTAGCCTTCAAATGCTGAAACAAAAGGCACTGAGGAACAGAGAGACACGCATTAATAAAGTGATCTTTATCTCTATCTTTTTACCTCACTTTTGACTAACAAAAAGAAAAGTAGGCCTTTCTTTGAGTGCGCCCTTTTTTCCTTACTCTGTAGAATAAAGTCTCCAAAAAAGAATAAAGTAAAACTGAGACAGTGTTCACACTTCACAGACCAACTAACCATTCACACATATAAAGAGAATAAAGAAAGGGCTTAAGTTTAAAGCAGCGTATGTGTGAAGTTGAAGTGGTGTCCGAGTAACCACTATATTATACCAATGAATTAGGAAAACACGAGGTATCTTTAGAATTGTAACTTTTATTCATAAATAGACTATTGGATTTTGTTAGAGCATTTACACTGTGTGTTAACTATTAAAATATACTAACTTTATAGCACGCATGTTATGCTCCTAGTCAAAAATGCACTATCTAATCCTGAAACATTATGAATGTATAGCAGCTAAGACATGATAAGATTAATATTTAACTCCAAAATTGAGCCCAATGATTGCGCATCAGATCAATGCATGTGAAATATTAGTTTCCTGCTTAGTAGGGAGGTAGAAATTTATACAAATCAATAATTTTTTGTTAAATGAATTAAAGATTACACTTTAGAGTGTATTAACTTTTTATGGGTTCCAATTAGGTCAATTGGTAAAAATGTCATAGGTTGAAACTTTATAGATAAATAAAAAAGTTTTAGGTAACATAAAATGTGTATAAATCAATTAATTTAAAGTAAATTAAATAATGAACGGCACTTTTATATGCCTTAATATACAAAGGAATATCATAGAAATATAATCATAACATTAAATGAAAACTTTTCTTTTTGTTTATGGGTTGCAATGTATAACATGTCTCAAATCTGTAACCATAAAATTTATAGCATCTTTTCTAAAAAATAAAAAATCCATGCATTCATGTATCCCTAATTCTCAAATTACAAAATGAAAAGGAGTTAGTTTTAGGGGAGAAAATAAAGAAATTTTACTAAAGAGATATACTTATATTTTTCGAAACATATAGTAAGATGTACCAAAAAATAAAAGAAAATATAAATAAATATAGATAAATTGGGGTGTAAAGTGTTAATTCGTACCATTTAAAAATGATAATTAAAAGTCCGTTTGGATAGAACTTATTGCTGAAAATTGAAAACTGAAAACACTGTAGTAAAATAATTTTTAAATGTGTAAATAATGCTGCGAGACCCATTTTTAATGAAAAAGTATGTAAACAGTGTCATGAACAGTATTACAAACAGTACTATCTGTGATAAACAGTGTTTTTTGTCCCCTTAAAGCTGTAAAGCTGCCGGTTGAAAAAAAAAAAAAAAAAAGCGCTGAAACGTAATGTAAACACAAATCATTTGTATCCAAATGGATACTAAATATAGAGAGGGTTTGGATTCAGCTTATAATTGTTGCGTTTCATTGTTTCTGCGTTTTCTCTTTTTTTTTTTTTTCGACGTGCATGAATAGTAACCTGCACTGTTCATGCACGTTATTTTACTGTACCAACACTGTGCGAGAGACAAAAATCACTGTTTAGGCACTGTTTAGACACTGTTTATGCACTGTTCATGGGACCCACAAGCACTTTATTCAGAAAAAAAAAACTAAAAATAGGTTCCACAATACTATTCACACATTTAAAAATTATTTTGCTACAGTGTTTTCAGTTTTCAATTTTCAGTAATAAGCTCTATCCAAACGGGCCCATAAAAGTTACATGATCAAGTAATGAAAAGAAAATTCAAATCCAAATGATCTTGTATTGTAGAATTGAACAATGCCACGTACCGTAAGACCAAAAAATAAAAAAATGTTGATGAATCATGTACACATAAATCAATTTTTTTTTTTTTTTAGTTTAAATTTTTTAACTGCTTCAATAACAAATACAATAAGAAATGAAGATCTGATTCAACATGTCGAGTATAAAGAATTTGTAGAACCAATACTTATTTTACTTAATCAGTACCAGCAGAAGAGAAAAGTGAGACAGATAGTATTTAATTTTTCTACATAATCAGTTTGCAAGTGGTTCGCCATACCTTCCAGGAATCTTCTTGGTAAAATTATTGAAACGTATGGGTTCCACTTCTGCTTCTATAATGACTAAAATAATTTTCTATTTTGATTCAAAGCAGCGTATACACGTTTGTAAATAAAGTTGAAGACCTAACACTGGATGGCGGTGTGGCGGGGCTGCATCGAGCTCAATGAGTGTGCTCACCTGGAACTGCCAGGGATTAGGGTCTTCCCTAGCGGTTTGAGTACTCACCGATGAGGTGAAATCAAAAGACCTAACACTGGTCTTCCTAGCTGAGACGAAGGCGAGTGCACATCGGATTAAAGGGATTCAACGGAAAATTGAGTACACCCAGGGAATAATAGTGCCTAGCGATGGTCGGAGCGGTGGTTTAGCTCTGCTATGGAGAGAGGGCACTGATGTGAGGTTCAAAAGCTGTTTGAACTCCCACATTGATGTCGTGGTTAATTATGTTGTCTCTTCGGGGTCGTGGCACACTACGCGCTTCTACGGCCAGCTTGAAACAAGCAAGAGATACATGTCGTTGCAACTCCTTGATGCGCTTCGTGCACAGTGTGATATGCCGTGGGTGGTCCTCGGAGACTTCAATGAAATTTTACATTCGGGAGAGAAACTGGGAGGGCCGGATAGAGACGTTAATCAAATTGAGGCCTTCGGCGAATGCTTGGATCGTTGTGGGTTAATTGATATGGGGTTTGTTGGGTAGAAATATACTTGGTGTAATGGGCGTCACGGTGAGCAAAGAACGAAGTTGAGGCTGGATCGAGTGGTGGCTAACGGTGAGTGGTTGGAAAAGTTCGCTGATGCGAAATTATTTCATGTCTCGATGCCCATCTCCGACCACTGCTTGTTGAGCCTTAGATTGTGCAAGGAGCAGAGATGAAGGGGGCCCAAGAGGAGTTTCATGTTCGAAGCAATGTGGACAAGGGATGACAGATGCAGAGGTATTGTGGAGTCAGCCTGGGGCCCATACAGAGAGGACCCAAATGTTCACCTTACAGACAGAAGTAAAAGGTGCCAAGAGCAACTTCAAAATTGGAATTGGATGGAGTTTGGTAATGTGGGGTATACTATCAAACAGAAAAGGGAGCGGCTCCAACAGCTTGAAATGCTAAACAGCCTCCATGAAAAAGTGGAGGAGATTCAAAACGTGAAAAAGGAGATTAATGAAGCTCTATCGAGGGAGGAAATTATGTGGTGCCAGAGATCAAGGGCGATGTGGATGAAATGGGGCGACTGCAACACAAAATTTTTTCACACCACTGCAAGTCAAAGACGAAGGAGAAATTGCATTACGGGACTTTTGGATTCAAATGGTTTGTGGTAGGAAGATCCTGGGCAAATGGAATGTATAATCCTGGACTATTTTGAGTCCATCTTTAAGTCCGATAACCCATCAAATTTTGAGGCCTGTGTCAGTGCTATTACCCCTAAAGTGACCCAAGACATGAATAATTCACTGATTGCTGAGTTCAGTGCTGCTGAGGTTCGGATTGCTCTCAATCAAATGCATCCAACAAAAGCCCCGGGTCCTGATGGTACGTTCCCTATCTTTTATCAAAAGTATTGGGATATTGTAGGAGCTAGTGTGATTGATTGTGTACTGAGTATTCTTAATACTAGGGTAATGCCTCAGGGTATGAACGAAACTCATATCTGCCTTATTCCTAAAATTAAAGCCCCCAGAAAAATTACTGAGTACAGACCTATTAGTCTGTGCAACGTCATATACAAAATAGTGTCTAAGGTCCTTGCTAATCGTTTGAAAAGAATACTGGCAGAAATTATTGATGAATCACAGGGTGCCTTTGTTCCGGGGGGACTCATAACTGACAATGTGCTTGTGCCCTTTGAGAAGATGCACTGCATTGATGGGAAGAGAACTGGCAAGAAGGCTTTGATGGCTCTGAAGCTTGACATGAGCAAGGCATATGATAGGGTGGAATGGCAATTCTTGGAGAGGGTAATGAGAAAATGGGCTTCCATGAGAGTTGGATAGCATTTATGTTGATGTGTATAAAAACAGTTTCTTACTCAATCCTGATAAATGGGGAGGCTAGAGCTAAAATCGTCCCAACTCGTGGTTTGAGACAAGGGGACCCAATCTCTCCCTATTTGTTTTTGTTGTGCACGGAGGGGTTGTCCACCATGTTAAGAAGGGAAGTATCTGAAGGCAATATTCATGGTGTTTCAGTTAGTAGGGGGGCTTCGCAAATTTCCCACCTATTTTTTGCCTACGACAGCATAATTTTCTGTAGAGCTTCAATGGGCGAGGGCAGAAGGATTCTAAAAGTCTTGGAGGAGTTTGAAGCTGAACCGGGTCAGAAATTGAATAAGGAAAAGACCTCCCTATTCTTCAGCAAAAACACAAAAAGGGAAACCCAAGATCAAGTGAAGTTGCTTTTTAGGGCTCAAATTATTCAGCACCATGAAAAGTACCTTGGCCTTCCTCCACTAGTCGGGAAAGGCAAAAGAAAGGGTTTTAGCCGCATCAAAGATCAAGTCGAAAGAAAAATAGCCAGTTGGAAGGGTTGTTTGCTCCCGAACACGGGTAGGGAGATCCTTATTAAGGCAGTAGCCCAAGCCACCCCTACATATACAATGAGTTGCTTTAAACTCCCGGATACGCTTTGCAAGGAGCTTAACTCAATGTTGAGCAAATTTTGGTGGGGGCAGAAGGATAGGGAGAGGAAGTTGGCTCGGATCGCATGGGATAAGCTTTGTACACCAAAAGATAAAGGTGGGATGGGATTTAGAGACCTCGGAGCTTTTAATCTTGCCCTCCTTGCCAAACAAGGATGGCGAATCCAGTAGAATCCAAGAACTTTAGTCCACAGGGTAATCAAAGCAAAGTATTTTGCTGATTCGACATTCCATAATGCCCAGCTAGGCCGTAGACCCTCTTACGTGTGGCGAAGCCTGTTGGCAGCCAAGGATATTGTTAGAAGTGGATCCAAATGGGTTGTGGGAAATGGGGAGCGTGTGAAAATATGGGAGGACCGATGGGTTCCTATTCCTGACTCTTTCAAGGCTGTTAGTCCGAGAGTCCAGCTTGAATCAGATAGGGTTGCTTGCCTCATTGACAAGGAGACAAGGCACTAGGATTCAGACAAAGTGAAAAGAGTTTTTCTGCCTCATGAGGCTGAGGCAATCCTCGACATGCCTTTAAGCTCACGGCCTTTGGCGAATTCGGTAATTTGGGCTTAGACTTCCAATGGTAAATTTTCTGCAAAGAGTGCCTATAGAATGGCTCAAAAATGGCTAAAGGATCAGAGTCTCCAGGCTGACAAGGGATGTACTTCAGACGGTTCGCGTTTGCGTGACCTTTGGAGATTGGTTTGGAACCTAAAGTGCCCAAACAAAATAAAACAATTCCTGTGGCGCGCCTATAGGAATATCCTTCCAACAAAACACTGTTTAAAATCAAGGGGTATTGCAATCGAGGAGGGGTGCGATTGGTGTGGGCTGTGTGAGTCTTCTAAACATGTTCTGTGGGGCTGTTCTTTTGCTGCTGAGGTTTGGGGTGTGTCTAGGCTCAAGCTACCTTGTATTCCTTATCAATCTTGGGAATTCATGAAAGTAATTTGGGAGATTAGAGATAGGAAACCTGAGATTGATTGGGAATGCTTTGCTGTCACAACGTGGGGCTTATGGAACCACAAAAATGTGGTAAGGCATGGTGGTCAGCACAAATCTGCTTCCAGGCTCATCAGTGATGCGAAGGAGTTCTTGAAGGAGTTTTGTCAAGAAAATCTCCCCTCCCCCCCTTGTAGGCTTCCTACTCCTCTTACCCCCCCTTGGACACCTCCTAAACAGGGTTGGTATAAAGTTAATGTGGATGGGGCTGTCTGCAGGGGGAATGGGTGCAGCGGTATAGGCGTGGTAATTAGAAATGTAGGGGGGCAGCTTATGGGGGCAATGAGTAAGTGGCTGGAGCTTCCTCTCAAGGCTTTGGAAGTTGAAGTTTTGATAGTGCAGGAGGGAATCCTTCTAGCGTGGGATTTGGGTTTGAAGGAAATCGTGATAAAGAGTGACTCCTTGATTGTGATCTCTGCCTTTTTAAACTCTTCTCCCCCTCCATGGTCTATTCAGAAGGTGATTGAAGGGGCTAAGCAGAGCCTCAAGTGTTTCACTAGCTGGACTGCTGTCCATGTTCGTCAAAGCGGGAACACTGCTGCTCATTTCATGGCAAAAAATGCCTTAAATGTTTTAGATTGTATGATATGGGTTGAGGATTCTCCACCCATAATTGCTTTGCAGGTCTCCAAAGATGTATCTAATTTGAATGCTAGTTCATATTAATGAAAATTCCCAGAGATTTCAAATAAAAAAAAAAAAAAAAAGAAGATCCTAAAAAGCAAAAAATATTCAAATTTCAACATTTTGATGAAACAAAATGATAATGCAATTCAATGTAGAGCAATATATATAACAAATTAAACAAGGAAAATGTTAACGGATGCGCTGAGGACATTTGTTAGTGAACCACTCTAAGAAAGTTTTTATGGGGGAAAAAACAGCTATTAATATTTTGACAGTCTTTTCTACTTTCCGTAAAAGTTGTATCAAAACTCTCCTAAAATGGTTCATTATCAATTGCCCTAAAGTCACATGTTAATAGGACCCATTAAAAAAGAAGATTCCAAGTAACTACTTGGATTTACATTAATGCAAAGATAATTTAGTACAAAAACCAAGGACATAGGTTGTTTAATTTATCCCTCAGCAAATCGTTTGGTTGAATAGTTTAGAAGGTAACTGGGGCTCTTATTGAACTATGGGCTACTGGTTCTAGGAAAACTTTGTTGGATATGGTATACAAGTTAAATGAAGTTTGGCTTTTAAATTCAAATTTTTACTAATATTTGTTATTTATTTTAGGGTGTATTTGAATACCGCTTATTTTGCTGAAAATGAAAAATTATTGCTAAAAGCACTGTAAATGAAGGTAAAAGTTAGTTGAAATAGTACCGTGGACTCATGAATAATGCCAAAAAATGCAATGAAACTTATAAATAGTAACAAAAAAAAAGGTGAATAGTGAAATAATTTTAATTTTTCGTTCACACCCAAACGCACACTTAATATTGATTTGTTTGTATTCGTTTGTTGTGCAGTGAGTTTACTATCATAAACACATCATATTTCCAAGAAGAGGAGGCTGTTTGAGTGGCCATAGAAGGAAATGGAAGCAATTGGATCAATGACCAAAATTTTCAGTCACTCTCTCAGTAAAAAATAAATAAATAAATAAAAATAAAAAACCACCAAATTAAGATAACCAGAGAAAAAAAGAAAGAAGAAATAGTGTTCAGTGCGTAATCTGAAAAGCTGTTGATGGGCAAATCTTGGAAGGTGAAAGCTAGTGAGGTTGAAAATTAAGAATTGGGTTGGGGTTGAGCTGCAAAGAAAGGGAAGAAGAAGAAGAATAATAAAGATAAAGGTGAGGTTAGCATCAAGATGATGACATTGCAGTGCTGGAAAGAGAGAAGAAAAAGGAAAACAAATAAACAAACCTTTTTTTTTTTTTTTT
This sequence comes from Castanopsis chinensis, assembly GCA_032878915.1. Lineage (NCBI taxonomy): Eukaryota > Viridiplantae > Streptophyta > Magnoliopsida > Fagales > Fagaceae > Castanopsis > Castanopsis chinensis. Next base: position 3,202,333 of record JAVQMG010000079.1, read on the forward strand.
TTATTTCAAGTCACTACTACGAAATTTTTGAAAGGTATGTTTAATATTCTTTGAAATTTCTAAAAAGTATCCTAATGCTAATGCGTTTTTTTTTTAACCCACATTGAATAAGTTTCTTTTTCATTTTGCAATCAAGTCAACGAACCAGAAAAAGTTATTGATAATATACAAAAATTGTCAGTGAGTTGATAGCCCTTGAACGATCCAATGGGTACCTAAAGAACAAGAAACCAAGAACCTAACAAAGAGCACCGGTGCAGTGCCAACGAAAGACTCTCCAAAGGTGAAGTCAGTAAATGAAAAATCTCTAAGAACTCTATAGTGAGAGAGCTAGGGATTTTTTGCATATCTGGGAGAAAAGGAGACTTGATACTTATATAGTTGTGAGCAGTAAATTAAGATCCATAGGATGTAGGGACCTTTCCATGTAGAGAAGATCTGGGCTAGGGTTTCCGAAATTTTAGGGCGTCTTTTCCATATGGGGAAGATATGGACGTGTAGTAGGGTCTTTGGACATGATACGCAAGATATTTCCATATGGGGACTTATGCGTGGAGATTACGCAAAGAATTATGGGACCCACTACCTCTGTCTGTTGGCTTGATCAAACGTCCGTCAGTGTGTAGATAAGGAGACGAGGATTTGCCTGATTGTCAATTTCCATTCGTTGCGCGTTTTCCCATGCTGCTTTGACAGACCCAAGGGACCATGTGACGACGGGTGTATGGTTAGGATCGTTGGTCCCTAAGGTTGTTTAGCTAGACAGACAAAGAGAGGATCATCTAGGACGAACGAGTAACAAAATTTCCTACTCGACAAAAATGCCCTCATCAGTTATCATAACTTTTTAGTGAAGTTTGTGGTTTACATTTATGTTAAAATTTATTTCCATCTTTCTTGTGACTGCGTTTGTTTCTAAAAAAAAAAGAATGAATAATTGTCCCACATTGCTTAAAAGAGTATTGTATGTAGTATAATCTGTCTCACACTCCCTTAAAAGTTACCATGGCTTTTGAGAAGTCAACAAACAAGTGCTTCATTCCATTAAATTACCACTTACATGATTCTCTATATAAAAATAAATAAATAAATAAATAAATAAAAACCATTTATTTATTTATTTATTTATTTTGGCTAAAACCATTTACATACTTAAAGTTTAGTCATTTATTATTTATCCCCTAATTTTTAAACATTTGAACTAATAACATTATGTAGCATTTTATTTGAAGTTTCTTCCCATGTTCAATGTTGATATATCTGTAAGGTACCAATTAAACTCAAAATGATGTAATTGTAACGTACTCATTTTGAACACATGAAGAAAAAAAAAATCTACATTAGTATTATTATTGAGGAATTGCAAGATGAGTATATGAATATTGAGGCAAATGACCTTTCTTTATTCATTGGAGGGACTCAAGATGCAACATCAACTCGCACTCACATTCTGACATGCACAACAGGTTTAGGTGTAGTTAATCTTTGTCATATAGGATGCTGACTACATATGTTCTTTTAAAATTTAAGAAAATTCCTTGAAAACTTTAACTCACATATATGGCTCTCATAATAATCTAGGATGCACAAGGGCGGCTCCAGGGCCGCCGCATTTGCACCCGATTCGCATCGACACGCTGATTCGCACTCAACATGCCGATTTGCCACTTCTTTTTTCTTTTCTTTTTTTTTGTCATGCGATTTGCTCCAATTCGGGCCGAAATCAACCAAAATCCATCGAAAACTGGTCGATATAGGCAAATTTGGTCCAAAACGGGCCAAAAAATGGACCAAATCTCTCTGAATCTTTCCTCTTCATGCACTTAATGGTAAAGGCAATGTTGACTGGCAATGAAGGGCAACACTGGAAGTTCATGGAGGCTACGAATTGAGCTCCTGAAACTGTGATAGAGAGAGCGAGGGAGAAAGTTGTGGATTATGGACAAATTTTTGAATATGTGTATTGGTGTAAAAGATAAGGACTTCAAAAGTCAGAAATATAACCTGTAAAAGGAGGAAAAAAAAAACTGAAAGAAAAGGGTTAGAACTTGTGAAAACAGTAAAAATACAGGTTTTGATTCTTTGATTTTATCACCTTTACCCATCACTTTTTGTTATTCTTTAATACTTTAATTTAATACTTTGTTTTACTAACCACTTCTTCCCCAAGGCCCTACGTCACTACCTCATAACTTCTTCTCTCTTTTTTTTCTTTTTCTTTTTTGAAGGAAAATAATTTAATATTATAAATATGTTATTGGGCTAAAATTGGGGTTGTGTAAACATTATAATAATATATATAAATATGATTTTAAATTTATCTACTATTACTCTTAAATTGGTATATATTTATTATCATATGAAAAAATATGTTTAACAATATATCAAAAATAAAAAATATATATTTAACAATTTATTAATATACGTATCTTGCCGCATCCGCACCTTACTTTTTTAAAAATTTTCGAATCTCCACACTGCACCTGCATCTGCACCCAAACCCGAATCCGCACCTATAGTTCCTACATAATAATTGCCTAGCACTGATGGCCTCGATTTACTAGATTCTCCCATATGATACTTCTAGTTTCCACGTTGTGAATGGGCACTATGAGACACGGGGTCCGGCCCTCACAAGTCAACAATTCATTTTTTAATAGAGTTGGTGCGCAAGTAGCGCTCCTCTTCTTCCAGGTACCTACCTGATCCAACAACTATTTAAACAAAACTAGATATTGGTTGTTGATGGGAACATGCATGTGGAAGTCTTCGCATGTGCATAGATTATTAGTAAGCAAGTGGCCCTACCCCTCAAGTTGCTATTTGTTAAAAGATTAATTTTATTATATGTTTCAATTTGGTGGTGACAGATTCTACCCATAGAAAGCTGCTTTATGATTTATTGGGGCGGATTCAGGTCAGGTGCAATACCTAGGGTATTGTACCTGGTGCAATTGCAATCAAGGGTTGAGATTGAAGGTTGAAAAAGCAACTTTCAATCTCAACCATTAAATAAAATATATTAAAGAAGAGTTAAAGAGTTAAAGTTAAAAAGTGAAAAAAGTAAAAAAAATTGTGAGAGAAAATTAGTGAATTGCACCAGGTGCAAACCCTAGGTATTGCACCTAATCCAAATCCTATTGGGACAATATTTGCAAACCAAAACTTGGAGTAAGGAAGACTAAAACAAAGTCTCAAAATTTAAAATTATCTTAAGAGGGCTCGGAGTAAGAATGTAGTCTCAAAATATATACAAAATTTTAAAATTATATTGACATTTTTGAAAATACGAAGAGTACATTAAGTACAATAATGATTATTTACAATTGAAATAAATAAATAAATATATATATATATATATATATATATAGAAGAGATGACCTCAAATGAATTTGGAATTTAATGTTAATGCCAAATGACTAGAAGTTCTTTCTTTCAAAGAAAATGTGACCAAAAAGGCCTGTTACTTGACTGATGAGATGTAAAAATGCAAAGGCTCTCTAAATAGAATGTGTTTCTTCTTTATTGAATCAAGTAAGTAAAAGTAGAAAGTACAAATAAATATCTGCTATTCTGCTATATACATCAGAGCAGAGCAAAGGAAATGGGGGAAAAGAAATGGCGCCAAAATTCTAACAAACTAACTACCTATCTCTAACTAATAAAAAGGGTTGGAACTTGTGAAAACAATAAAAATATAAGTTTTGATTCTTTGATTTTATTACCTTTACCCATTAATTTTTATTATTCTTAAATACTTTGATTTAATACTTTATTTTACTAACCACTTCTTCCCCAAGGCCCCACGTCACTGCCTTATTACTTCTTCTATTTTCTTTTCTTTTCTTTTTTTTTTTTTGAAGGAAAATAATTTAATATTATAAATATGTTATTAGGCTAAAATTGGGGTTTGTCAACATTATAATAATACATATAAATATGCTTTTAAATTTATCTATTATTACTTTTAAATTTATATATGTTTACCATTATATGAAAAAATATACATATCCCACCACACCCGTATCTTACTTTTTTTTAAATTTTTAAGTCACTGCACTACACCCGCATCTGCACCCAAACTAGAATCCGCACCTATGCTTCTTAGATAATAATTGCCTAGCAATGATGGCCTCGTTTTACTAGATTCTCTCGTAAGATACTTCTAGTTTCCATATTGCGAATGGGCACTATGAGACAGAGGGTCCGGCCTTCACAAGTCAACAATTCATTTTTTAATGGAGTTGGTGTGCAAGTACTGATCCAACAACTATTTAAACAAAACTAGATATTGGTTGTTGATGGGAACATTCATGTAGAAGTCTTCGCATCTGCATAGATTATTAGTAAGCAAGTGGCCCTATCCCTCAAGTTGCTATTTGTTAAAAGATTAATTCTATTATATGTTTCAATTTTGGAGGTGACAGATTCTAACGTTAGAAAGCTGCTTTATGATTTATTGGGACAATATTTGTAAACCAAAACTTGGAGTAAGGAAGACTAAAACATATACAACAGCAACAAAGTCTTAAAATTTAAAATTATCTTAAGAGGGCTCGGAGTAAGCAAGTAATCCCAAAATATATACAAATTTTTAAAATTATATTGACATTTTTGAAAATACGAAGAGTACATTAAGTACAATAATGATTATTTACAATTGAAATAAAATATATATATATATATATGTATATATAGAAAAGATGACATCAAATGAATTTAGAATTTAATGTTGATGCCAAATGACTAGAAGTTCTTTCTTTCAAAGAAAATGTGACCAAAAAGGCCTGTTACTTGACTGATGAGATGTTAAAATGCAAAGGCTCTCTAAATAGAATGTGTTTCTTCTTTATTGAATCAGGTAAGTAAAAGGAGAGAGTACAAATAAATATCTGCTATTCTGCTATATACACATCAGAGAGAGCAAAGGAAATGAGGGAAAAGAAATGGTGCCAAAATTCTAACAAACTAACTACCTAGCTCTAAAAACACAGAACCAATCATGTCATGACAGCTGGACAGCTTCAGTAACTGTTTCTGTTGTTACGTTGTGCACGTGCTGATCTTGTGACTTCGTTTTGTGCCTTGCAAGTGGCCTCACCATATCTTCCAGGAATCTTCTTGGTAAAATTATTGAAACGTATGGGTTCCACTTCTGCTTCTATAATGACTAAAATAATTTTCTATTTTGAGTCAAAGCAGCGTATACATGTTTGTAAATAAAGTTGAAGGGGGTGTAAGAAGACTAGCAAGGAAGACCTGCAAAAAGATTATAGGTTAAGTAAAGAGTGGTGGAAATTAATTGAAAAGCAATACAGAAAACGGTCTCATTGGAATGGAATCCCATGTGGACGAATGAATGTTGGCTCATTGGTAAAGTACAAGAAAGAAACTATAACGCAGCCTAATAGAGAAATCTATAATAAAACGATGCTTGTGCGTGTACTGTGTAGGAAAATATATTATATAGGAAAAATGAACAAAAAAATCTATAATAAAGAGGCAAACTTACATTCGCCAACAATTAAGAGGGGGAAATGAGCCAAGTCACAAATGGGCCAAGATCTTTAAGGGGGTAAAGAGCACAGCCTACACCAATTGAGCTGAATCCCCAAATACTCAGTGGACCATTTATATTTAGTTGAGCCCAACTTGAACCCGTCGAGCCAGTTCACATAAACAAGGATTAACTTCTTTTTTTTGAGAAAGTAAACAAGGATTAACTTGATATATTCACAAATGTTTTAGAGTTTTTTTTTTTTTTTTTTTTTTGAAATTCAAATTTTATAGACTAAAATATAACCTGACCTAAATTTTATGGGTCAAAAGTCTATAATTTTATTGAAAAATAATTTACTTGATTAGATGTCCCTAATTTTTGTTTAAATGGTTATCGGTGGGTATTATACCTAATGTCAATTAGATGAAAACTGGTTCAGCTCAAAGAAGGTGAAGAAACAGAATATTTAAGAAAAGGATTAAATAGATTCTTGGATAGAGTTTAAAGATGCAAGAGCAATCATATCTTTGTGGAAAATTTTAATAGTAATTAAGGAAACCTTTAACCTGGTCATTGCAATAGGGTGAGTGTGTTGTAATCCAAACATATTATATTAAGGAAAAAAAAAAAGACAAAAATTAACTCCAAGTAAGTTTTGGAGGAAAGTAATGAACACCAACAAAAATCCTCATATAGTGTAGCTGACAAGCTCGATCAAAAATCAAAAGTTAACATGATTAACGTTATATGTTTTTTCAAAAAGTTAAAAAGTAGAACAGATAAAGTGCGACAGATGCTCCAGCTTTCACGTCTCAAGTATTCATTTTTTCTACATAATCAATCACTTTGCAAGGCCTCTCCATTTTCCCAGATTCTTCTAGGACATACAAGATTTAGAATTATAGAAATATATGGGTTCTCTTTTAGCTGAGTCTGATTTATTCATAAATAGCCTAATTATTTAAAGCTCTCTCTCTCTATGAAGGTTTTGAGTGCAAACTCCATGGGATTTGATTTTTTTAGGGTAATACAAAACTTCTTTGTCGTGTCCTAATTTTTCAAAAATTGATGTGTCTCTATGTCATATGCATATCCATATTTGTATTTGCGTCTGTGCTTCCTAGATTATAGTACATTTATCTTTTTTTCAGTTATGAAAAAAAAAAAGAATTAGACATTTAATTCGTTCATATCCAACATATTAAAAGTATACTTGTAATATTACTGGGATTTAAGTTCATAATCGATGAAAATGCTATCCTTGTGTCCTATCAATCCAATCACAGTCCAACAACACTAATAACTGCTATGTCATCAGTGTTCGGTCCTCCTTATTGGAAACCAACAAAAAAAAAACACAACTTATTAGACAAAAGTGGGTCTAGAAATGGACTTAAATGTAATTACAACATCATGTTTAGATTGTTCTAAATTCAAATGCATGCATATTGACTCAGCTAGAATCACTCTTCTTGTTAAATAAAATGACAAATATATGAAATCAAACAATCAAAACTACGTCTGAGATGCAAGAATCAATTTCCGAGGAGATAAGAAACTCTCCTTTGCTGGGAGGCTGCAAACTTAGTGCTTTATAAACAGAAAGTATACTGATCTAACATCTTCTTACTGCCTAAAAGAGTCATTAAGCTGATAAAGCAGCTATTTAGCAGATTCTATGGAATTGAAGTGATAACCCATGAAGTAGCTTGGAATTCAATATACCGACAAAGAGTGATGGAGGTTTGGGGTGCCGGAGAGTTGTGGACTTGAATAAGGAAAGATGATGAGGCATACATGGAATGTTTTTGCGCATGCAGGCTCAATTGGGGTGGCTTGGAAAAATGATGAGGCATTCATGGAATGTTTTTGCTCATGCAGGCTCAATTGGGGTGGCTTGGACAAGAGAAAAATCTGTTGAGATCTATCCTTTTGGATGCTAAACTCCCTAAAAAATTCTCTTGGGGATGGAGGAAAGTCCACTACCTTAGAGAGTTGACAAGACAGTTTATATGATCTTCTGTGGGGGATGAAAAAAAAATATTATCTTGTGGGTATGGTTACAGATAGTATATGATGTTGCAAGTAAAAAAGCTGTCTGGAAGCTACTTAGGTCTAATTTTCTGGTTTCTATAAAGAGCAAACTTCCTCCGGTAGACATTGGATACGTAGAAAGACCTCTTTGGGTTCCTGCCAAGGGGGGCATTTATGCCACCTAAGAAACCTAGAATCAAATTTCGATTAAGGTTATCCGAGCTTAATTAGTGGAAGCTAATCTGGTTTTGTACCACCATTCCTACACATGCTTCATCACTTGGCTTACTAAGAAAAACAAATTACATAATTGGGATATAGGTGGGACACAAGGTGATAATCTGTGTGCCTTCTGCAGAAGCATAGGAAGTCCAGATCATTTATTTTTTAAATGCAGTTTGTCAAAATGATTACAGAGGGAAGTTGTGAAGAGATTCCTAATAGACTCTCCTGAAACAAACTGGAATAAGATTGGTTGAATGGTGGTTAGAAATTTAGAAAGTAAAAGCCTTCCTCATGCAAGCAACTTCAAATTTCCACATTTCAATGTAAAAAAAAGTGAGAATGCAGTTCAATGCAAGGCAATATAAAATCAAGAAACTTAAAAAGATATTATCGAATTATATTACAAGTGACTGATCATTATGATAATTAGTGTACTTACTGATTAAACCTGAAAAGGAAATATTTTGGGGAAATATTTCATGTAAATGGAATTCTTCACCAATCAGACCTCGTGTGAAAATCATCCTCCACAAAACTGAGTTTTAGAATGGAAAAATAGCCATATATACTTTGAGCTTTGAATAGTCACAGGAGTTCTACCAAAGAGAACATGTTGATGTCAGTAAAGGCTATCAAGTGAAAATTGGAGTTTTCTTGATACTCCCATGGGAAAAATAGCCATCTATACTCATGAGCTTTGAATAGACATGGGAGATTTGCCAAAGAGAACGCGTAGATGTCAATAAAGGCTATCAAGTGAGAATTGGGGTTTTTCTTGAAACTCCCACGGAATTTCTAGCTATAAAAACTTACAAATTATATTGTGATAACCCAGTTTCCTAGGAGATAAAGAAACATTTCAATGTATATGATCGTCACTTAGTACAGGTTTTCAGCATAGAAGCATACTGAGCTTATATTCTTGGGCTTAATGGATTTACATTTCAAGCAGGCCAGTGTGGACATAATATGTCCAAGCCATTGTAAAGGGCAGATGGGTTTTCTGGCCAAGAGCAGTGCACTCACTGCTAAGATGCTTCATGGGGATTATATGCCTTCATAAGTCGTGGTACTGTTTTGGTATTTTGTGCTGCTTTTTTCTTTCTAAGTTGTGTTTATTGTATCTACAATGGGGGAACACTCATGGCTAGATTTTCTTTAGCATTATAAGTTTTATAATCTCTTTTGAATAAACTCACTGTCATGGACATAATATGTAGTAATATTAAAAAAAAAATTAGAGAAAGTTCCCTGGTAAGAGGTTACTCAATTGATATTTGTAACAAATTGGTCATGACTGATACCAACGAGTAAGTTTCAAGAGCATGGGGGGTGAATTTTATAAGTTAACAGGGTATATTCAGGTTGTTCTGCCTAAATAACTATATTTGAAAGACAATTAAGAGCTCCTTACAATATAAGAACAACATACTGAAAGCGAAGACATTAGGCAACACTTAATCCATGTAGATATAAGATAATCCATCAACTACAATTATTTTAAGGAAAGAGATCAATAATACTTAACGAGAGCATACTTGCCCCGCTTACCCACACCCCCCCACCCCCTCCCCAACAACACACACAGGAGGACTTCTAGACCAAACTTCATTTTAAAAATCAAATTGTTTAAATGTAAACAAAATAATAATGACCTAAGTTTCTTATATTGGGAACCAGAAAAATGAAAAAGCCCTCTCTACTAAAATGAGCCTAATTCAACTATTACAGGCCCAATTCTAGGGCAAACTCAGCACAAAACTCCAAAAATTAAAAGGAGAAATTTCCACAGCTTTCTAATCAACCAAGCAGGAAATCAACAAAATTCATTACAACCTCTGAGTTCATCAACAACACAACTATAAAAAAAAAATTCAATTTTCAGAGTTTGAAAGGGTTGATGTAGTGAGAGGGGGGAAGGATCACATGATTGCTCTAAGAGAAGGAGACCTCTCTCCGAAAGAAAGGACTCAATTTTCCTCTTTCCATTTGATTTTGAATAATGCTAATACAGTACAAATCAATTTCCATGAAGTGCAAATAGCAACAAGAAAAAATCATGCAATCAATTAGTTCCAAGAAAAGCCTCCAAGAAGTCACTAATTTTCAATTTTCATCCCTCCATAAGTTTGGCAGATACCATATCTGAACATCTTGATTTCAGCTATTACTAGTGCTGCGCATTATTGAATTTCTGGTAATAGATAAGGTGGTAATAAAAGCACGACTCTACAAGCAAGCCCAAATGCATAAGAATTCTTTTATAGCTTAGTTGACCATAACTTTTATATTAAAAAAATCAACCACCAAGGATAGCCAAGTTCGGAGGGGATAGTGCAGAAATTCTAAGTGGGTGTTCTGCAATGTTTCTTACAATGCAGAAAACTTTTTTTTTGTGCCTTAAGTTTCTATATATGTAGACAGATTGATGATTGATCACTGGGAAGCAGAGTTTCAAATGGGCTATATAATATATATACAAGCCATGCAAGGAAGGGACTTCACACTTACGCTTCTAATATCTATCATATATAAAGACAGAAAATCAGAGATGACAGTCATAGCTCAAAATTTCAAAGATGAAAAACCCCATTTTTCCAAATTCATAAAGGAATTGCGATCAGATTCGGACTTTGCCTCTTGGGCTATTATCAAACGATATTAAAAAGTAACAATAATAAGTAGCATTATTATTGGAAAAGAAAAATTTAACCTTTTATGGTGTAAATCCCATCCAGGTAGCAATGCTAACAACTTGTGTGTCAAAGCAGCTCCCCACGTGTACATGATATCTTTGAATCGCTATTTCATGTTTGTCCATGCGCTCAATCAATGATCTGTTGTTAGCTCAATTGAGAACCGACTAGACGAAGCGTAGCGTCTGTTGAGTTTTGGAGATATATTCAATTGGGTTTTGAAGAATAACAAACAGAGGAATATAAATTGTAATTATAAATTAGGGAAAAAAGATAAAAGGATTTGATTGTTGTGGGTATTCATTTTATTTTGAAGAAGGAGCTCGATGTGATTGAAAATTGTGAAGTTGTACAGATTTTTTTTTTTAAGGTTTTTTTAATATAAAAAAAATAAAAATAAAAAACTGTTCAAGCAAATTGAATTGGTAAATGTCCATACCCGTACCCGGGCTAACCCATATCTTCCAATCTGACCAGTTTATCAGGTCCATTTTTTTTTTTTTTTTGAAATCGTTTATCAGGTCCATTTGAAGGGGTATATATAAATGTTATCAATTCCATTCTGTTTTGGCTAAAAAATACCGCACCGGTAAACAAACCGGAATGGTAACCCCTCCTATTCTAATTCAAGAAAAATTCCGTGTCATTCAAGTTCATTTCGGGTGTTACAAGTGGTTTCAGTAAATACTTGCAGTAATTCAAGATTCGGCCAGTACGAAGTTTGACATGTAAAACTAAAATCTCAACACCCCCCCCCCTCCCCAAAAAAAAGAAGAAAAAAGAAATGAAATGAACAAACGTACCTTACAAAAAAAAAAAAAAAAAACCACAGTGAGAAGCTTGAGTGAGAAGTTAAAAGTCAAATGAGATAATGCATTGGTAGTCTACTGTCATCGGGTTGAAGAAGACGCACACAAAGGGAAAAACAAAGAGGAAGACAACATAAAATGATAAAAATGAGAAGAAATTTAAAATTGAGAAGAGCAAAAATCGAGGAGTGTGACTGGACGTGTGTGGATGAGAAAATACAAGTGTTAGGTTTAGGTAGCTTAACCCTAGTTAATTAATTCAATTACCCAAATTGATTAATTATGTCAAATTACATGCAAATCTTGGAGGCACTAACAAATCACCAAATAAACTAAATTCATCAAAAAATAAACTGACACGATGATTTGTTGACAAATGGGGAAAACTTTGTAAGGCAAAAATCGCACCGCATGATTTTAAAGTCACTACTCTCAAGAATCCACTAATCAACAATCAAACGGTTACAAGTATAAAGAATCTTACCAACTACCCTAGCCTATCCCGAAATATCAACTTACAGTTTAACCTTTGCTCCAATACCCAATTAGACTCAATCTTGAAGTAATCTTTTTTCTTTTGATGCACAAACCTCCAATTTGTGATTAACCCTTTGCATAGATCTCAAGTACGTGACTAACTCCAGTAACTTGAACAGCTGTTATTGACTACAAAGTTCTTCACTTCATTAACAATGAAGATCTGAAAGCACTTGGTTACAAAACCCTATAGTGTACAAATAGTAGCTTCACACAGAGAAGATAAGTCTCTTGATCTCTGTATCCATATGTGATGGCCTTTAAAAATAAGTCTTATATATGACTAGACGTGTGTGGATGAGAAACCCTAAACAAATACACAAGACTAGGCCGAATTTCAAATCTGATAATTTTAAAATTGTAATTTTTAATAGATCGAGCTGTTGTCGAGCTATCCATCGAACTTCACATTAAGTCTTGATAGCAAGCATCTATCAAGCTATCTGTCGAGACTTAATACACAATTTTTTTTCACTTGTTTTTTTGGACCAATCTACATATCTTTAATACTTGACTTGAACAACATATTTTTTGAAGTACTAAACTCGTCTTAGATAAATCCAATTACAAGTAAAATGCATTTTATCTAAGGATTAGCCAATTATAACAAATATGACCCTAACAACCAGAGGAAAAAAAAATAAAAAATGAAAAGAGAGTGAAACAACTAGTGAGAAAAAAAATGAGTAAAAAACAAGAATAAAATGTTGAAAATATTAATTTGTTGGGCTGAGTGCAAGCTGACTTAATAAGTTTCATACTTTCTTTTCTTTTTCTTTTTTTTCTTTTTTTTTGCGCATTAAAAGAATTAATTAATATACTTTAATAAAATAATGGTGGTTTAAGTGAATAATTAGATTAGTTCTAAAATAAATGTATTAAAAATATTATTTTTTTTAAATTTTTTTATTGTAAGTAATAGGATATATATATATATATATACACACATATGTGTGTGTGTGGAGGGGGGAGGGGTAATTTCAAAATGGTACACTGAAATAAGCCGATACCGAAATAGTTTATTTCAATAGACAAATGTCACAAACCAAGATGGGTACCAAAATGGTATGTATAATATATTATATATAATTGAACAAAAAACCAAAAAGGGGCTGACTTTTAATTTATGCTTACAAAATGCATTAAACCTTGTAGTCTTTTCCTTAAAAAAAAAAAAAAAAAAAAAAAAGGTATGAAATTGCTTCAAATTTCCTATAAGGTTAGATTATGCTTTTGTTTACTTAATTTAGCACTACAAAGTTTCGTGAAATAATATCATCTCTGAATAGAATGAATCTCTTGTTATCTTTTGTTTAAAAAAGAAATAATAAAATAAGTAGCTAATTTAAAGAGCAGATAAGACTAATAAGGCCAGTAAACTGTTCTAAAGAAGTTGAGAACTCTTTTCTTACCACTTTCTTAGAACTTTCTCCTTATAAAGCAATCAATGTGGTAAAAGGTATGGAAAATCTATTGAAGATAAATTATACAACTCTTTCATGTGATGTGATTACATTATTAGCATGCATTTCTTAGCAAAAAGAAGAAATTTACAAACTGCATTTGTGTTGGTGTATTCCCGGAGGTCTTAGGCTCATTGGTCATGAACCTCCAAATAATTTTAATCTATACTGGGTTTAGCCCACAATGGGAGATTTGGTTGGTTAATAATAGATGGTATAAACCGATATTGTGATAATTATTTGGTAGAAGTATGGCTGGCCGTGGAGACCACCAAGCCGTCGAGGTTCCCCTTTAGGTGTCCAAGTTGAATCACGTTACCCAAGTATTGTGTTTTAACCTCCCACTTTTCTCTCGTGTTTTTCCCCAAAATTAGGTTCCAACCCCTTTTCTTTACCCATGTATGTTTTTATACTCGTGTTAGTGGGGCTATCATAATGAGAGAAGATTCTGCATGTTAGTGGGTCTTTCCACCCACGGGGTTTAAGTTGCTTCAGTAGTCTAGGTCACTGTTCTAGCATATCTAATCATGTATCAAATGTGGGATCCATAACCTTGTCATTAAAATGATTTTCTAGTAACTTGTGTTTGACGCCAAATCTTGTGTTTGGTAGGCTGATTTCCCCGAGGCACTTCATCCCGTCCCCAGGAAGGAGGCGTTTGCTCAGACATTCCTTCCAAGGACATGTCCGTACTATGTAGTAGTTCGGCAGTCACCAAGTTTGGGCCAGGCCCCCATCCAAACCTTGGCTTAGGCTTGATACGGGTTGAACACCCCCCCCCCCCCCCCCAATTACAAAACATTTATCTTGTTCCATTACAACATATTAGAAGTATACTTGTAAAGATTACAGGGATTGAAGTATAAGTTCATAATCACTGAAAATGCTATCCTTGTGTCCTATGAATCCAATGTCAGTCCTTGCCAGCAACACCAATATTGGCTATGTCTTCAGTGTTCAGTCCACCCTATTGGAAACCAACAAAAAGAAATAAAACAAGTCAATAGTCAAAAGTGGGTCTTGAAATGGACTTACATCTAATTACAACATCATATTTAGATTGATAAATTCAAATGCAGGCATATTGACTTAGCTAGAATCACTCTTCTTTTAAATAAAATAACATACATATGAAATCAAACAATGAAAATGAAGATAGAGATGCAATAATCAATTTTTTGGGGGAACTAAGAAACACTTTGCTGGGTAGCTGCAATTGCTAACCTTAATGCTTTATAGCATACAGGAATACTGATCTAACATCTTCATACTGCCTACATTGAGCAGCAATTTAGCAGATTCCTATGGAGTGGAATAACTCATTTCTTGAATTGCTTCAAATTCAATGTGTGACAAAGAGTGCTGGAGCTTTGGGGCTCAAGAGAGTTGAGGATGAGGCATTTATGGAATCTTTTAGCTCTAGTTGGCTCAATTTAGGTGGCTTGAATAAATGAAAATCTGCTAAGAGGAAGATCCTTTTGGGGAATTAAAATCTCTCTAATATGTTCTCGGAGATGGAGGAAACTACTCAAGCTTAGAGAGCTAACAACACAGTTTATAAGATCTTTGGGGAATGGAAAAAAAATTATGGCTGTATTGGTGGCATCCTGATGATGTTCTTTACACCAGCCACCAGCTATGGTTACATAGTGGTATATGATGCTGCAAGTAGTCTCAAGGCAAAAGTTTCCATTGTATGGATTTAAAAAAAAACAGTTTGGAAGCCACTTTGGTTAATTGTTTGGTTTCTACACAATACAAACTTCTGCTAATTTTTGATTGATTGGAGAGTTAAATTGAGAAGATATGTAAATTTGGTATAAATTTCTGTTAATTGTTCAAGTATTCATCCTCATAAATTTTGAAAAAAAAATAATAATAATAAAAAAAAGAAAAGAAAAGGAAACAGGCAGTGCTAATGCAAGTTGAAGTTACCCATGGCAAAGTTTTTATAATCAAATCACAAGGGAATGAGTATATACATTAGTTATTTTAAAAAAATCTACCGCAGAAGATTTTTTTTTTTGGGGGGGGGGGGGGGAGGATGACATACCAGTAACTTAGACATGGAGAGCCCAAAAGTAATGAAGGCAGCAGTGCAAGAAGAGGAGTGGCTATTCTACAATTTGATTTCTCGTCTTTAAGCATAGGATCAACAGATGTTCTCAGTCTTTCAAAGTGAAATTCCCAATTACAGCTTTTGGTTCTACTGGGTCTTGCTTCACCATTACAATTTTGCTCATTTATATCTCTATTATCAATCATCAATTGACAAATGAGACCGCCGAGTTGCAGAACAAGATCAACTTTGTTGAGCAGGGACAAGTCGAGTAAAAAAGGCACAATCTTGAAGCAAGATTAATTATCAGATAAAGAACTGCCTTATTGTTTACTTAGATTTGACATATCATTATGCTGTTATGAGACAAAGCCCACACTTCTGCACTGTCAAGCTTGATCAACTGCTAGCAATTACAGCTCAATGCAACTGCTTGATGCAAAAAATCTGGAAGTGACCCACACGGTTTACAGGACAGCAACATCAATTCACCTAGGTGGAATGACATGACATTGATTCTAAATGATAAATAAGACAATGAGAAGTTTATAATTCCAAATAGTAAAGCATGGTAGCTAGATACTTGTAGACTGAAAAAGATGCGCATAGATAATAACTATATAAAAAAAAAGTACATTAAAAAAAAAAATGAAGTAAAGCAACTAATGACACTTGTTTGATAGCAGAGAATCCATCTACTGCAAATATCTTAACGTAAGAAATCAATAATATAGTTTTACTCTTTTACATCAACAGAGCTAACCTGTACCACAGATAGACAATTTCATCCCTAGGATCAAATTGTTTAAATAAAAATGGAAATCAATGATAAGATTCTTCTTGCAAACACTTATAAAAAAAAAAAAAAAAGATTCTTCTAGAAAACATATTGGTATCAGTGAGCTTGTTCTCAACAAGAGCTTGGTCATTGGTCAAAGTAACACATTTTTCATCGAATACAAGATGAGTGGGTGTAGCCCATCTATACCTCCATTTACTCAGACATAATGCTTGTCTTTACTGCCTCTCTTATTGGTAGCCGAGTGAGAATGGTTTCTACAAAGACCCACTACTCAGCCGACAATTTGGTTATTATATCAGCAATTGAAAAGCAAATTCATCAAGACCACAAGAAGTTTGCCTGCATGCCAAAAGAAAACCTTTTAAAATGATGGTGCATTGCCACTCATGATAGAACAAGTAAGAAAATTCAAAAGTTAGCCTGCCAAAAGCAATTACATTGTGCTTCTCCTGAAATTTAAACCTTGGCTTTTCTGCATATAAATAAATTCTTAAAATGATCACCAGATAGGATATTTTATCTCTTTGTTTTGCCTTTTCAGCAGGGGAAGAAATTAGTTTTGGAAATGCTAACCAAGTGTTACCCCCATACAACAGCTACTGCCAATATATGCATAAACAAAGTATGGCAAGTAGGGTAGAACACGCAGGGCTACTATCAACCCTAATAGAGACTTGATTCGATTTTCAATACAAGAAGCAGATTAATCATACGCCTTTGGAGTCATTAAGTTCACAGCAACTGTAGAACCTTCTAGTTAATATGTTACAAACATAAGCCAGCCTACTGATTACTGAATCTTAAAACAAACCAGGCAATTTGTGGACACAATACAGAATACAATAAAGGATGAAGTCTCAATGTTCGACAATTGTCAATCTTCCAAAAGACACCTTAACACTATATTAAAATCTCTTAATTAAAATTCACACAATATGTGTTTTACAATTTCACTCAAACAATACCAGAATAAAAAGGCTTTAAGACACAATCTGCACTTCCTGCATTTTCACACATTACAACTCTAATTCCAATGTGTTGTTTTGTCACTAGATCCTAGAAAGCAAAAAATATTCAAATTTCAACATTTTGATGTCAGAAAGTGATAATGCATGTCAATGTAGAGAGATATATGTAACAAATTAACAAAAGAAAATGTTAACGGATGCCCTAAAGGTATTTGTTAGTGAACCACTTTAGGAAAGCTTTTATGGGAAAAAAAAAACAATTAATATTTTGACAACCTTTTCTATTTTCCATAAAAGTGGTATCAAACTCTCCTAAAATGGTTCATTATCAATTGCCCTAAGGGCACATGTTATTAGGACCCATTAACAAATAAGATTCCAAGTAACTACTTGGATTTAAATTAATGCAAAGATAATTTAGTACAAAAACCAAGGTCAACAAATCACATGGTTAAATAGTTTAGCAGGTAATTGGGGCTCTTATTGGGCTATGGGCTGCTGTTTCTAGGAAAACTTTTTTTTTTTGATAAGTAATAAGCTTTATTGATATAAGAATGAACACCCTAGTACACAGGGAGTGTACAAGGGGTCAAGAAATCAAATACAAAAATTGCAAGAGTCTAAAAAATCAATAAAAGAAGGGAATGATTGTTTTTGCAAAGCAAACAACCAATCCTGCAAAGTTCTAAAAAAGAATAGCTTGAGTTCTGGAATAGATCTCTCAATATCTTCGAAACATCTACTATTTCTCTCCCTCCAAAGACACCACATTAAGCAATGGGGTATGATGGACCAAATAAAACCATTCCGATGACGACCAAAACTGCCTTGCCAACATCCTAACAGCCCCAAAACAGTGTGCGGCATAACCCAAATTACTCCAAATAGACCCAAGACCATAGACCATAGATCCATAGCAATAGGACAATGTAGGAATAAATGATCAACCGATTCTCCATTACTTTTACACATGTAGCACCAATCCAAAATCCACATCTTCCTTTTTCGTAAATTATCAATCGTCAAGCATTTATTTAAGGCAGCAGTCCAAACAAAGAAAGCTACTCTAGAGGGAATCTTCTGCTTCCAAATACTTTTCCAAGGAAAACCATAGATAGTGTTGCCAACTAGAATTCTGTAATAATCACTAACCATGAATCCCTTATTTTTGCTAGGTATCCAACACATTTTATCCTCACCAAACCCCCTTATAGGAGAACCATATATGGTTTCCATGAAGTCTGACATAGCCTCTAGTTCCCGAGCATGCACACCCCTAAAGAATCTCACATCCCAAAAGAGGACACCATTGGAAAACTTCATCAACTCAGCTACATTGGCATCTTTGTTCCTGCAAAATCTGAACAAGTCAGGATATCTAACAGCAAGAGATGTCTCTCCACACCATCGATCTTGCCAAAACTTCACCCTAGACCCATCACCAATATCATACAGAATATGACGTGAGAAAGAAGGCCATCCATGACTAATATTTCTCCATAAACCAACACCATAAGGACCA
Source organism: Castanopsis chinensis (assembly GCA_032878915.1). NCBI lineage: Eukaryota > Viridiplantae > Streptophyta > Magnoliopsida > Fagales > Fagaceae > Castanopsis > Castanopsis chinensis. Next base: position 3,220,948 of record JAVQMG010000079.1, read on the forward strand.
TTCACAGATCTGGTACACCAGCCCTCCCCTACACATCCATATTTCATCTCTATCACTCGTCTCCAAAGGGCATTTCTTTCAATCCCAAATCTCCATAACCACTTCCCAAGTAAAGCTTCGTTGAAAAGTCTTATTTTCTTTATCCCTAAACCACCTGAAGAAATAGGAACACAAACAGTAGTCCATTTAACCAAGTGAACTTTAGGTTCATCTCCAAAACTACCCCATAAGAAATTCCGCTGAAGCCTCTCAATTTGGTTAGCCACACTAGCAGGTATAGGAAATAAAGATAGAAAATAAGTGGGTAAATTAGAAAGGGTGCTTTTGATTAGGGTGACTCTACCTCCCTTGGATAAATATAAGCGTTTCCAACCTGCCAATCTCCTCTCCATTTTCTCCAGAATTGGATTCCATATAGTCTTATCCTTGAATTTAGCACCCAAAGGAAGACCCAGATATTTCATAGGAAGAGAACCCTGCTTACAGCCAAGAACAACCAGCAGTAGGTCAATATTATGGACTACCCCGACCGGAACCAATTCTGACTTGCCCAGGTTTATCTTAAGACTGGACACTGCCTCGAACCATATAAGAATCATGCGGAGAATCAAAATCTGTTCTAAATCAGCCTCACAAAATATTAACGTATCATCTGCAAAAAGGAGATGAGACACCGTCAAGGATCTTTCCTCCAAATTACCCACACGAAATCCTGACATGCGTCCTTCATGAACTGCTTTATCCAACATTCTTCCAAGAGCTTCCATCACCAAAACAAACAACAATGGAGACAATGGATCACCTTGTCTCAAACCTCTAGTGCTACCAAAAAATCCACAAGGAGAGCCATTAATCAAGATGGAGAAACGGACTGCAGAGACAAAAGAAGATCCATTGTCTCCATTTGGCAGAAAACCCACTTCTTTCTAACATCTGCAGAAGAAAGCTCCAGTTTACATGGTCAAAAGCCTTCTCAACATCCAGCTTACAAATCAGCCCGGGCACCCCAGACTTCAGTCTACTGTTAAGACATTCATTAGCAACAAGGACAGAGTCAAGAATCTGTCTGTCCTTCACAAAAGCATTCTGAGATGCTGAGATTATCTCCCCCATCACTGTACGGAGCCGATTAGCCAAGACTTTAGCAATAATTTTATAAACACCCCCAACCAAACTAATGGGCCGAAAATCCCTAATCTCACGTGCTGCATGTATTTTAGGAATGAGAGTAATAAAAGTTGCATTTAAGCTTTTCTCGAACTGACCACTAGCAAAAAAATTACGAAATACAGCCATAATATCAGGCTTAACAATCCCCCAACAAGCTTGGAAAAAAGCCATAGGGAAGCCATCTGGTCCAGGAGATTTATCACCATGAAAACTCTGAACGACATCAAAAATTTCTGCCTCTTCAAAAGGTCTCTCTAACCAGTCCGCATTATCCCTAGATATCATAGGAAAAACCAACGAATCTGGAAACGGTCGATCAACCTGCTGCTCAGAATACAAATTCATGAAGAATTGAGTAATGCAGTCTGCAATTGTACACTGATCCGAAGACAAGGTACCATTAACCATTAGGCTTTCAATACTATTATTGTTCCTGTTAGAATTAGCCATTCTATGAAAGAATCTGGTATTGGCGTCCCCTTCCTTCAAGTGCAACACCCTAGACTTTTGTCTCCAACTAATCTCTTCCATAAGCGATAACTTTTCAATATCTGTACGAAGCTTAGTTTGTTCTAACTTCTCCTCAGTTGTTAATCTATGTGTCTCCCCTTTAGCATCCAAAACATTCAGCTTGCTCCAGAGGTCCTGTTTCACATTTGTGACATTGCCAAACTCAGTCTCATTCCACTTTTTTAAATCCAACTTCAAAGCAGCCAACTTCTTAGCTAGAATAAAACTTGGGGTTCCTTGGAACGAATAGGATGCCCACCACTGCTTCACTTTCTCAACAAAATTATCCACCCTCAACCACATTTTCAAAACGGAAAGGAATTCTACCTCTTCGCTGACTCCCACCCTCCAACAAAATAGGAAAGTGATCAGACAGTACTCTAGCCATCCTTTTTTGGGTAAACTGTGTGAAATGATCTACCAAAAGTGGGGAGAAAAGGAACCGATCTAGACGAGAAGCTGAGGATGTATTGGACCAGGTGTAAAGGCCCCCTTCCATAGGTATATCCATCAACCCATGCAAAGAAACAAAGTCAGAAAATCCACACATAGCCCGAGAGTAGGTAGCAGCCCCCAAACGCTCTGATGGGAAACGAATTAGATTAAAATCACCTCCAAGGCACCATGGCAAATCCCACCAACTGATCAGCCCGGTTAATTCCTCCCACATCAACCTACGCCTTTTGTTTAAATTTGGCCCATAGACGCCTGTGAAAGCCCACTCAAATTGATCTCCTACATTTTTAAACTTGCATGAAACCGAAAAATGCCCCACCGCTTCCTCCACCTTTTCCACAACCCGCCTATCCCACATCAATAAAATACCTCCAGAAGCACCATCTGAACCCAGGTACAACCAATCTACGTATGGACAACTTTGTTGCATATGGTATACAAGTTAAATGAATTTTGGCTTTTAAATTCAATTTTTACAAAATATTTGTTATTTATTTTAATATTGATTTGCTTGTATTCATTTATTGTGTAGTGAGTTTACTATCATAAACACGTACTTTTCTTATCAATAAAGATTTTATTACCTATCCAAAAAAAATTTTTACTAAATATTTGTTGCACATGGAATTAATGGATGACAATTGACAAGCAACAAACAATTATAGAATATACACTGACAAGCAACAAATTATTAGCATTTCACCTACACCAACTCATTAGAACTTCAAAAAGAACTCAAAGAAATATATGCAATATTTATTTGGATCCAAAAGGACAAAACTTAGGAGGCAAGACAGATAAAAGATCCATCTATAAATAACATGTCCAATAATCCAAATATAAAACCAGTCTATTTGCTGTATATTATTTTAAATAAAATTAAATCACATGAAAAAGTGAACAGAAAGCTGTAAAACCAAAGATTTGGAACACAATACAGGAGGTACCAAGAAGAGAGTAATCCATGTAAAGAAAAGCATTCTTTTAAGCTAGGAACAGAACTTTCCTTTGGGATAGCAACTTGAACCTCAATTGTCCTTCCATTATGGGTAAGTTGAGCCACGAGCATTTTCTGGTAGCATGAATATCAGATATGCCTTCTTTGCCTACCATGATTAAATTTAATTGTCTAGCAGCTCAACACCTATGAATCTTCTGAAGAACCAAATGTGACAGCGAAATCCAATAGAATATCTTCCCCTGTGATCCTAGAACCTTAATGGCAACCAATTAGTCACCAAGTTGCAGACACCCGCCATCCAATACAATTAATCGGGAAACACAATGAATCTCTACAATCGTATGAATTATCAGATTAACACTAAAAGTGAGGTCATTGATTGCTCAATAAACCATTGCATGTAGAATTTAAGTTACCTGTTTAGTGAGGGAAGTAGAAATATAGGTAATCATCAACCAGAAGTTCCCTATTGTAGGAAATGTTTTACCAAAACTACCTAATTTTAAGATCCAGTTGGGTAGGAGGGTAAAATAATATAGACAGTTAAGGCTCCTAACAAAGAGAGAGAGAGAGAGAATTAACCACCAAAAGAATTATCTTGCATGAACAGAGGACATATGCTGAACATAGAAACCAAGAATTAAATTATTCTTAAGCAACAAATCTAGGCTAGGTATTCTCCAAATCTATAACGAGTTTTGATTCACTAAATATATATGGAACAAAAAGTACCAAATTTGGACTGTGAAAAAATTAAAGTGACAATAATAAGTAACATTATTATTTAGAAAAGAAAATATTACTTTTATGGTGTAAATCCCATCGGGCAATACTAGCAACTTGTGTAAAAGCCGCTTCCTCACATGGCTTGTCGTATAGCACATTTAATAGATAGTAACCTAAGGATTACTGTAATGAGCAATATAGTCCTGTGTTTGATTGTAGAGGGACACAAGGCCAGAGAAAAGCTGGAAGGCATAGTCTGCAACCTCTGCAGATTCGTATTCTGCAAACGCAAATCTGTTTCCTTGTCTCGGGGAATGTACAAGTCTACCACCTGCCCTACTTGAATCAATGTATCATACAAGACCCTATCGCTCACCCTCTCATGCATATTACCTTTGTATGAAAATGAATAATAACCATGTCAGAACAAATTGTGCCTATTAATAACTGTTAAGGGGAATTTTTCTTTTTAAAAAGAAAAGGCAAGAGAAGCCCCACCTCACTAACAATTTGAATTAAATACACTTCTTTCATATCAATGAATGTATCAGAATAAAAAACCATACAAAAAGCAAGGAAAAAATTAAATATATCACAGGCTTAATGCTTTATTTGTTACATCTTCAAAAACTACAAAAAAAACATATTCAATTGATAACAGAGAATCCATCAACTACAAATAATTAAGGAAATAAATCAATAACACATAGCTTTACTCTATAAACTCAAACAGAGCTCACTTTTCACACACAAACACACAGATTTCTGCACTAAACTTCATATCTAAAATCAAATAGTTTAGATGAAAACATAGAATAATGAACTTAAAAAGTCTCTCTGAACTATAACATGCCCAATTCAATTTTAGCAATTTGATTTTCAAATACCAAAAATCAAAATTTTTAAAGGTTTCTAACCAATCCAAGGCAAAACAAAATTAACAAAATTCATAAGGCTTTCGAGGTGAAGGGGAATTCAAATGAAACTTACCAATGTAGACTTTGCAATCTGAGTTTCCTGACATGGATAATGCACTTGGATTTGAATACGATGCAAAAACCTAGAACAAACCGACACCGTAGAACCACGAGATATTATTCCGAACTGGAAGCCTTTGAATCCAATAATTAAAAAAAAAAAAAAAAAGTCATCTTAGATAGATATAGACTCTAATTGGATTTTCTCTCAGTTTTGGCTATTAATATATATATATATATATATAAACATAACAGTGAAGAAAAAAATAGTTGTATATTTATAATGACTAGTTTTGTTGCATGTCCAAGGCACATGGAAAACACTTTTTAACTACAAATAAATATTTTATGATAGGATTAGAACAGTTAAAATTAAGTCATTATTAGAATAATAATTAAGTTTAATTTTTTGATCTATCAAAGTAATTTTTTAGGTACACAATATCCTTAATTAATTCATAAGGTAGAAGTAATAATCACGACAAAGCAACTTCACAATAATGTTGAATAAAAAAATAATTTCCATCAAGTAATTCATTACCTTCATGATCAGAATCCTAAGCACATTACATTCTGCTATATCTTGTATACAAAGTTCATATTGATGTATATATGGTAACCTATAGAAATCATGTTATCTTTGTCAGCTCAAAATAATCAGACAAACCATTCTACTCTTAGCTTCCAAACTTTCCCCCAATGCTTCTTTCATACTTCGTTGTGAAAGATCACATGCATGGAAACCTGATACAAACACAAACCCAAACCCATGCACTTATGAATCAATCTACAAAATCAAAGCCCTAAAATTGCACTTTCAGTCAAAATAATACATAAATAATGATTAAAAAAAATATTAAATACATTAAGAAAAATCGGTTTGAAAGACTAACATGTACATGATGTTACTTGAATAGCTGAAAAAATCTTTTCTCCTTTCCTTCAATTTCTTTCCCAAGTGGGAGCAGTTGGGATGAGAAGGTCTGCCCTTTCTTTGATTCTGGTTTTACTCGTTAGAAAAATCCGGATTTTAATTTTATGCTCTTCTCTACCGCTCCGGATTTTATTTCTCTCTCTCCGTACATCGCCATTCTTGATTGAGACTTGAAGAGGCTGAAGATAAGTATAAAAATTAAAAAGACAAAAAGGCCCTTCAGCTCTTTGCATCGTAGTCGTTTTTCCTTTCATATTCTTAAGGGTAAGAATGTAGCTACAATTCCATTAGTAATATAAAAAAACGAAGAATTAAAATGAAAAGACCAAATGGCCCGTGCTCTATAACTCTTCAAATTTATAGCTTTTAAGGACAAAAGCATAAATCTATCTATCTGCACTTGCCTCTACCGTTTTAAGCTTTCTCACGCCGTTTTGCCAAACACAGCTCAACTGTCTTTTTTTTTTTTTTTTTTTTTTTTTTTTTTTTCTTCTTCTTCTTTATAGAGTATAGACATGCGAATAAATTCAAATGGTTTGATGAAAGAAATGGATGATTAATTATCATTTTAGAAATAACCATTATATAATTTCAACAAATATAATGAATATATTATTTTCATATAAAGGGTATAATTATAAGTTTAAGTAAGGTTTTTCTCTTCTCATTACCTTTCTTTTTCCTTTCTTTTATTTAGTTTTAATGTAAACAAGAAGTTTTGAAGTATTTTTTTTTTTAATACTAATTTGGCTGTAGCCTCCCACTCCACACATAACATGTAATTACTGGGAGAAATATTTTAGTGGTGACCTATGATACTAATAAGAACTTTTGAACCCAAGACTTAGGATTGTATACAAGTCAAGTTGAGTATTATTAGTCTATAATTGTTCATTTAATTCTATTACAAACGCGAGCTAAGTTTGAGCTCATTCCTAAACTAAATTACCTATTCAAGCTTAGAGTTTTTTTTTTTTTTTTTTTTATCGAACACACTCAAGCTTATTTGCAAACTTCTTTATTAACTTATTATTTTTCCCATTATAGTGAACACCACAAATAATATTTTGTACCCTTTTATCAATCTTCGCAAAGTAATTAATAATTAAATTAAAATTAAAAATATATTATCTGAGTTAATTAGATGTAATGATTTTTATTTATGCAATTATAAAAAATTAGATTCACATTGTTAAAAATTATATATAATGTTTACTATGAATTTGACTATTTTATGTTATAGTGTTTTAAAACTAATAATTTGATATCTAATGAACTTATACAATCTAGTCTCAAGTCTATATAAGTATATTTATATATATTTGCACATATAAACATATAATATTATATATACTTAAATCAAGTCTCATGTTCACAAGCTTGTTTACAAATACATTATATGTTTGAGTTTGGCTAAATTAACAGTCGAGCTAAAATTTGGGCTTGATCTTGTCTTGTTTGCCAAAGAAACAAAATATACAAGTTTTTTCTTGAGTCGAGTTTGAACTATTTATAAAAAGTTTTGTTCATTTATAGTCATACCAAGACCTCATATTTCATTAGACATTATGAGCCTCTAGAGTCGTTTCAAAAAAAAAAACCTCTAGAGTAAATAAGAGTCATTGAGCCACATGTAGAGGTGTGTATGAGTCAGGTTGAAGGGTTTTTTCCAACCCAATTCATCACAGGAGTCCAACCCAACCCACCTAAATTGGGTTGGATAGTTTTTTTTTTAATTACTATTATTATTAAATTGAACATTATAACAACACCACCATAAATAAGAGCAAATTTATAATCTAATAATGTTGAGCATAACAACAAACCAACACAAATTAAATGAGGGAAACTTAGAATTTAGATTTAATTTAGGGCTGAGAGAGAGAGAGAGAGAGAGAGAGAGAGAGAGAGAGAGAGAGAGATGAGATAATAAGGAGATTTCAATGAGGAGAATTTAGAGTTTGAGTTTTATTTAGAAAGAGGGGCAAAATATAAAATAACAAAATTGTATAATATATTTTTTAAAATTTAAATATGGACAAAGTTTAGCTACATAATTGGTTGTAGCCTTAGGTTACAAACTCACTTAATAAAATAAATATTACTGCATATTTTGAAAATCTAACCGTTGAATTACATTTTCTTTATGCTCTTAATACATATGTCAAATTTTATGTCAATCAGATATTATTTATTATATAATCTATAAACTTATATTTTATGCATAATTCTAAATTACAAAAACTTGCAATTTAAAAATATATTGATGACATAGTTATTGATCTTTAATTTTCTTGAAATTTTGCAAACATAAAGGATATAAGAAGAAGATGTAATCTAATGGTGGATTTGTCAAAATTCACCTCCCATAAAAAGATATTGAGTGAGTTTGTAACCTAAAGTTACAACCAATTTTGTAGCTAAATTTTGTCCTTTAAATATATATTAAATATAGGAGAGTCAAGCTAGGTCAAGTTAGGCAGATTTGTGAATTTTATGACTCGATCCCAACCTAACCTACTATAAAAAAAAATTTCACAACCTAACCCAACCCAACTCAACCTAACCCATGAACCCCTAAAAACCGATTCAACCCAGTGGATTAGGTTAGATTCGGTTAGTTTTGGCTGCACACCCCTAGCCACAAGGCGTTTTTTTTTTCTCGCATCCTTCATTTATATTCAATAAGTAAATAAAGATATATACATTTTCCACATTAACTTCTCTAACCTTATAAATTGATATTTTTATGATTTATCTATTACATAATTTATACCCTTTTTTATATTGTAAAATCTTATTGCACACTTGACGTAGAAACTTCACCACACAATTTTGGTTCGGTTATATTACCATGTGCCTATGGTAATTGTGTAATCCACTAATCCTCTCACTTTACTGACCTTCTGGTATCTTCCCCCCTCTTTCCCTCATTGGCAAGCGGGTTGGTGGACTGCAATTTCCTAAATCCCTGAACTCACATTTCAATTTCCATTTCAATTCTTCCCTAATTTCATCATTATATTCCTCTCTGCCTCTGTGTTATTCTTCAAAACCAATTTGATTATATTTCCGATGGCTTTTATGGACACAGAAAACGCTTCCTCCTCCTTCTCCTCGTCTTTTCCTTCTTCTTCTTCTTCTTCTTCTCCTACGCCCGGATGGAAATACGACGTCTTTCTGAGTTTCAGAGGCACCGACACCCGCAAAAACTTCACAGACCATCTATACGCGGCGTTGAGTCAGAAAGGCATATTCACATTCAGGGACGATGAAAAGCTTGAGCGAGGAACGTTCATTGCCCCTGAGCTCTTGTCAGCATTTGAAGATTCGAGATTTGCTGTTGTGATTCTCTCCAGAGACTACGCTTCGTCGAGTTGGTGCTTGATTGAGCTAGCTAAGATAGTTGAGTGCATGGAAAAGAAGGGGCTCATAGTTCTGCCAGTTTTCCACTACGTGGATCCTAGTGATGTGCGCAATCAGAGAGGGGCTTTTGCTGAAGCGTTTGTTAAACACGAAGTGCGTTTCAAAGATAACATAGAGGATGTGTATACGTGGAGAGCTGCTTTGACACAAGTTGCTAGTATTGCTGGATGGGATTTACACGATAAGTAAGATTTTATTTTTCAATTTAATAATGCTACTTATTGATTTTGTACATTTAATATTGTTTAGTAATAGCCCAAGAGTTAAGTCCAAATCTGATGACATTCTTTATGGATTTGAAAAAATGGGTTCTTCATCTTTGAAACTTTGAGCATGACATCTCTGATTTTCTGTCTATATATGATATAGATATTATCTTCCTTGCATGGCTTGTGTTAACCCATTTGAACTCTGCTTCCCATTTATATATATATATATATATATATATATATATATATAGAAACAATCCAAAAAACAATTCTAGATACGTCCTGTGAAACTGTAGTCACAAAAAATTGCAGAACACACATATCATATAACTTTCCTTTGTTTGGTTGGGAGAATGGGAGGAGCTTATCAAAAAGAAGAAAAGAAGAAGATACAATTAACATACTCCAACATGTCTTAGTGAAATAATCTAGAAACAGTTTCAACAAATAAAGAATCGTATAAAATCAAATTGTCGCTTTCAAAAGGTTTATTGAAGGTTGTTAATTTCTAATTTAAATCATACTTTTCAATCATTCTTGACCAAGACCACTATACATTTTTTTTTTTTTTTAAAATTTTATTTGGGGAGGTAGTGACACTATGCATGGCTTACTAATTTATATATTTTTGCAGAACTGCTTAGATAAGCAAAGAAATTTTTTTTAAGGCAAATAGTTGGGTCAAAAAAGCCCAAATATGTAGTTAGTTGCTTGCAGGTTTTACTAGCTAGGAGTGAGTCCAAAGGGCTCTTCTTTAGAAAGGTTCCTTACATTATTAGAAAAAGATAAAGAGCTCAAATACATGTTTTATTTGGTTTATTTGTTATATCTTTTTGTATTATGGAACTTAGAGTTCTCTTTCCCATAATGCATAAATCTAAAAAATATACATTTGTTGAATCTTTTCTCTCTTTCTAGCCTGTGCTAGCTCAGTAAAATTATTGTCTATCTTCTTTGTAGACATGAGGCAAAAGTTATTGAAGAGATGGTTAGAAAAATACTTGGTAAATTGAATTCTACATATTCAGTTGTTCACAAGGATCTTGTTGGAATAGACTCTCGTATGGAGGAAATGATGAACTTATTAGCCATAGGGTTGAATGATGTTCGCTTTGTAGGAATTTGTGGTATGGGTGGAATGGGCAAAACTACTCTAGCACAACTCATTTATAACAAACTTCATTATTGTTTTGAAGGTAGCAGCTTTCTTGCAAATGTTAGAGAGGAAAGTAAAAAACATGGTCTAGTTCCTCTACAGAAACGACTTCTTGCTGATATCTTCCTTGAAAAGAATATTGATTTTCTAGATGTTCAATGGGGAATCAATATGATAGGGAAAAGATTATGTCATAAAAGGGTTCTTGTCATTCTTGATGATGTGGATCAACTTGATCAATTAGAAGCATTAGTAGGTGAGCAAAATTGGTTTGGTCAAGGAAGCAGAATCATTATAATAACCAGATATCAACATCTATTGATAAGGCATGAAGTGGTTAGAGTTGAAATATACAAGGCTAGGAAACTGAATGATGATGAAGCTCTTCATTTCTTTAGTTTGAAAGCCTTTAAGAAGGATTATCCTTTAGAAGGTTATGAGGTCTTATCCCAGAAGGTTATTTGTTATGCTCAAGGCCTTCCTTTAGCTCTTGAAGTTTTAGGTCGATTCCTATTTCGTAGAAGTGTAGATGAATGGGAAAGTGCACTATGTAGGCTAAAAGAAAGTCCTGAAAGACAAATTTTGGATGTGCTTAAAATAACTTTTGATGGCTTGAGGGAAAGAGAGAAAAACATATTTTTAGACATTGCTTGTTTCTTTAAGGGAATGGAAGAAGATCATGTTGTAAATATATTACAAGCTCTCTATGACAAGCCAAAAATTGATATAGTTGTTCTTCTGGAAAAGTCTCTCATAACTATCTCATTTGGAAAATTTTGGATGCATGATTTGCTACAAGAATTGGGAAAGGAAATTGTTCGCTGTGAATCACCTGAAGAGCCTGGCCGACGTAGTAGGTTGTGGCTTACGGAGGATGTCATTCATGTACTAAAATGTAATACGGTAAGATGATTGTGTAGGCTCTCAAGCTTTCTTGCGGTATATATTTATGAAAATTCAATTAAGTTTTTGATAATCTCTATAGCTATACACTCAATCTTTATTTATTTTCTTAACTAGGGAAAAGAAGTAGTTAAAAGCATATTTCTTGACTCACCTCCAAGAAAAGAGGAACGCTTGAATGCTGAAGCCTTCTCAAAGATGAAAAACTTGAGATTACTTAAAATCAGTAATGTGCACTTTCCTCAAGGGCTCAAGTATCTTTCTAGTGAGCTACGTTTTATTCACTGGGATGGATGTCCTTTAGAATCCATGCCAACAAGTTTTGAGCCAGAAAAACTTGTTGAACTCATTATGCCTTGCAGCCTTGTCAAGGGATTATGGAAAGGAATCAAGGTAAGTTTTTTTTTATATTTTATATTTTATAAATTTTTTAAAAAGAAAAATTAATGTTTATAAGGGCTTAATTTTCTCCATTTGATCGGTGTTTTGAAACAGAGTTTAGAGAGGTTAAAACTCATTGACCTTCGTGACTCTTGGAACTTGATGGAGACTCCGGACTTCACCGAAGTCCCAAATCTTGAGCAGTTGATTCTTCAACATTGTACAAGATTGTCAAAGATTCATGCATCCCTTGGAGAACTCAAACGGCTTATTCTATTAGATTTGAATGGTTGTAAATGTCTTAAAAGCCTTCCACACAAGATTAGCCTGGAGTCACTTAAAGTTTTTATTCTTTCTGGTTGTTCAAGACTAAAAACGTTTCCAGAGATTGTGGGAAATATGTCATGTTTGTTGGAACTTTATTTGGATGGAACTGCCATAGAAGAACTTCCATCATCAGTTGAGCATTTAACCGGCCTTATTAAATTGGATCTAAGTGGAAGTGCTATAAGAGAATGGTCCTGCACTTTTCCCTCCAACAATCTTAAAATACTCTCTCTCTCTGGATGTGAAGCACTATTTTCTAAATCATCGAATAGGTTTTTCAACTTTCCTCTAATGCCAAGAAGAAGTACTTGTCCCATGGGCATGTTACAGCGGTCTTTATCAGGCTTATGGTCTTTGACCCAGCTGGATCTAAGTTATTGCAATCTTCAAGCAATCCCCGATGTTCTTGGTTGCCTATCCTCTTTAACAGAATTATACCTAATGGGAAATAATTTTGTTGGTCTTCCTAAAAGTATAATTCGGCTATCTAATCTAGAATTTCTTTTTTTGAGTGGTTGCACATTTCTTCGATCATTGCCAGAGCTTCCAATTAATATTGGTTATATTCTAGCAGAAGGTTGTACCTCATTAGAAACATTACGATTAAGACCAGAAGATTCTTTTAAGCCATATCTCTCTCTTTTCAATTGTGTAAAATTGATTGACAATCAAGGCTACGACGACATGTTGTTAACAATGCTAAGACATTACTTTCAGGTTTCTCTCTCTCTCTCTCTCTCTCTCTCTCGTGAAGTTCTAAACATCTTGATTTGTGTGTTTCAGGGCAACTTTAAAGAGACATCTGGATATGATATGATTATTCCTGGAAGTAAAATCCCAAAATGGTTTAGTCATCATCGTGAGGGGGCTTCACTGAATTTGCAAGTGCCTCCATTATTATGTAATAAATTGATGGGGATCGTTCTGTGCGTTGTTTTTGCACTTCGTGAGCATCATCCACTTGACCAAATTGATTCGGCAAGTTGGGGGTTTCTTAGAATTACGCATCAGCTTACCTGTTCCTTTAAAGTCAATGGATATGACAAACCCAATAAAAAAGACTATTGTTTTTCCGAACAATATGGTAAGATTGAATCGAATCACCTTTGGCTGAGTTATGTTCCCCCCCCATACTTCAACCAGGTGGAGGACTTAAGTCAAATTGATGCCAATGGATTCAATCAGTTTGAGTTTGAATTTGAAACCTTCGGTCCAGGATTAGAGATTAAGAAATGTGGGGTCCATTTGGTATTCAAGGAAAATATTGAAGATTGCAACCAAACTATGGCTCAGTGCTGCAATAGCAACATCACTCCTTATGAGGATGAATTTGATGATTCAGCAAAAGATTCAAAAAATAAGCATAGGCGTAGCCACGATGACTATGATGGGGCTGGACCTAGTGAAGAAGGTAGCTTTAATGACCTATTGCACCCAAAGAGAATACGGCTCCCTAATATCATTGAAAGATTTGTGCCACGTTTGGGAAATTTGATTGGGAATTTAAGCACACAAGATGACTCTAATGATGAGAAATCCCAGTAATAATGGTAGCCTTGTTGAATTCAAAAGGCAAATAAACTTTCTCCTCTGAAATTTTTGTAAGCCACCACCTTGCCTTCCTTCACAGACCTTGGTAGTTCCATATTTTTTTCTTTTGTTTTTATGGTTAGTGCATACTACCATCATCTAGTTGGTCATAGTGAGCTATTTTTCCCTTGGAAAAGCATTTGGAAGTAGAAGATTCCTTTTAGAGTGGCTTTCTTTGTATGGACTATTGTGTTGGTGAAATGTCTGACAATTGAAAATCTAAGGAAAAGAAAGGTATGCATTTTGGATTGGTGTTATATGTGCAAGTGTAATAATGAAACTGTTGACCATCTATCCTTCATTGTCCGGTTGCTCTGGAGTTGTGGGATATGGTTTTTGGTTTATTTGTAATTTGTTGGGTTATGTCAATGTTTGTTGTTGAGCTTTTGGCTTGTTGGAGGTCGATTTGGTTGTCATCGTAATGGAGATATATGGATGGTTGTTTCTCATTGTTTGATGTGGTGTATTTGGAAGGAAAGAAATAGTAGTCATTTTGAAAAAATAGTAGTTGTTTTGAAGAAAATGGTTGTTCCTCATTGTTCTATGCCTGACCTCACGCTTCTATTTTTTAGAACCTTATTGGACTGGTTCTCAGTGTGGAGAAACCAACCTTTTTTTTTCAATTTTGGATTTACTTGATTTATGTAATTTTTGTATTTGATATGTACAGCCCTGTATACTCCCTATGTACTTGGGTGTTTTTTTTTTTTTTTTTTTATATCAATAAATCTTTATTACTTATGAAAAAAAAAAAATTGCCGTGCATGTGGCATTCTCTTTAATTTTTTCTGAGCCTAGCTGTTACAACAAGTGAAGGCCAAAAATTGGTAGAATGTGTATCTTCAAATTGTAGGACATGCTCTTCTTGTTAGTATTATGTATAAAACCTTTTCTAGATTTGATTTTTTACAGGTTCTGGGGAGAGTTGAGGCAAGGCATGAGTCAGTTTGGTGAACTAGAAAATGCAGTGGTGAATTGGTGATGAAGGTACTGTGAACAATTTCTGCATGTGATTTTCTCTATTATAGATTTCTTGGTTAAGGATACTTTCATTTTTGGTTTCTATGTTCAGTATGTGTCCCCTATTCATGCAAGATAATTTTTTTGGTGGTTAATTCTCTCATTTGTTGTAAGGAGCCTTAACTGTCTTTAATTTTTTACCCTCCTAGCCTGCAAGAAGTTAAAATTACATAACTTCGGTAAAATTCTTCCGTACAAATGATAACTATAGGTTGATGATTACCTAAGTTTCTACTAACACTAAACCGAAAACTAACAGTTTACATGCCTTGGTCTGATGAGCAATCATTGACCTCACTTTTAGTGTTAATCCTATCATGCATTAGATAGAATACATTCATTATGTTTCCAGATTAAATGTATACTGGATGGTGAGTTTTTACTTTTTGTGGCTTGGTGACTTACTGGTTTCTGCTATGGTTGTGGCATTGCACAGGAAGATGTTCTTGTGGATTTAGCTTTCACATTTTAACTCTTCAGAAGATTCCTAGGTTTTGAGCTTCTAGACAGTAAATTTAATCAAGGTAAGTAGAGCAAGTGGACATTCTATTATCTGACATTCATGCTGTCAGAAAATACTTGTAGCTCAGCATACCTATAATGGAAGGACACTTGAGGTTCAAGTTGCTACCCCAAATGCAAGTTCTGTTCCTAGCTTAAAAGAATTCTTTTCTTTACATGGATTGCCCTCTTGATGGTACGTTTTGTATTTGGATGATTGGGCATGTTGATATTTATAGATGACAGATCTTTTATCTGTATTGCCTCAATCAGCAAAATGAAATTCATAGTATTTTTCTAAGTTTCATCCTTTGGGATCCAAACAAATATTGCATATTTCTTTGAGTTCTTCCAAAGTTGATATGGGCATGTAGAGAGAATACTTAGATATATGACTGTCAATTCTAATGAGTTGGTGCACGTTTAAAGTAGTTTGATGTTTGTCAATTATCATCCATTAATTCCATGACACAGAAGTATGAATTGATCTTGTCAATCTCTCTCTCTCTCTCTCTCTCTCTCTTCATTTATTTTTGTTATTATTTTTTGGTTGATTGTATGTTGGAGTTTGGGACATGAATATTTTACTTTTTATGCGTGCGCGCGCGTGTATATATAAGTCTCTTTACAAATTTTGATGTGTAAAGCCTATTACCCAATATTGATCCAACTAACATAAGGTGCTGGAAACAAAAATCTGGAAATGGTTCTAATTGTGAGATTTTTATATGAGTGATGCTATGATTATATATAATATGAAGTATATTTAAATAATGTAATTAAAATTTATTTTGTAGTCAATTCTTGATAGTATACATGTGTTAGTAGATGAAAATATGTATTAATACAAATCTATATATTACTAAAAGCTGAAGCGTAGCATTTAATGTTGCTACGCTCAGGTTGAGCCACATCAGCAGCCATGTCATTACTATTTTTTTCCTTGAATTTATCCTACAATTTAGAAATAGTTTCTAAATTTAAAAATCTATATATTACTAAAAGCTGAAACGTAGCATTTAATGTTGCTACGCTCAGGTTGAGCCATATCAGCAGCCATGTCATTACTATTTTTTTCCTTGAATTTATCCTACAATTTAGAAATAGTTTCTAAATTTAAAAATCTATATATTACTAAAAGCTGAAGCGTAGCATTTAATGTTGCTACGCTCAGGTTGAGCCACATCAGCAGCCATGTTATTACTATTTTTTTCCTTGAATTTATCCTACAATTTAGAAATAGTTTCTAAATTTAAAAATCCTAATAAAAATGAAATAATTCCCAACCCTATCTCTTTCACGGTTACAATTTTAGACGGCAACTCTTTGTGTTCCACAGTTACAATCTCAAATGGCAATCCTTCAGCTTTCTAACGACAAACTTTGGCTTTCTAACTCCTTCATCTCTTCCTCTCCTCACACTATATTAATCCTGAAAATCTTTATCTATTTATATATAATATAAAACACCACTCCTTATTGCACTAGCCACGTTTACATTTAAAGCACCTGAAAAACAAGTGACTTTTCGTTAGTGGTTTAAACGTTTTGATATTCTTAGTAATGTGGGTGTTTAGTAGCCTATGTTAATTTATAGAAACAATGTTCTGGTTCATTATAACGATCTGAATCCCTATGGAACCCAATAAAAAGCTGAAACGTAGCATTTAATGTTGCTACGCTCAGGTTGAGCCATATCAGCAGCCATGTCATTACTATTTTTTTCCTTGAATTTATCCTACAATTTAGAAATAGTTTCTAAATTTAAAAATCTATATATTACTAAAAGCTGAAGCGTAGCATTTAATGTTGCTACGCTCAGGTTGAGCCACATCAGCAGCCATGTTATTACTATTTTTTTCCTTGAATTTATCCTACAATTTAGAAATAGTTTCTAAATTTAAAAATCCTAATAAAAATGAAATAATTCCCAACCCTATCTCTTTCACGGTTACAATTTTAGACGGCAACTCTTTGTGTTCCACAGTTACAATCTCAAATGGCAATCCTTCAGCTTTCTAACGACAAACTTTGGCTTTCTAACTCCTTCATCTCTTCCTCTCCTCACACTATATTAATCCTGAAAATCTTTATCTATTTATATATAATATAAAACACCACTCCTTATTGCACTAGCCACGTTTACATTTAAAGCACCTGAAAAACAAGTGACTTTTCGTTAGTGGTTTAAACGTTTTGATATTCTTAGTAATGTGGGTGTTTAGTAGCCTATGTTAATTTATAGAAACAATGTTCTGGTTCATTATAACGATCTGAATCTTGGGTAGTAGTTACAAATACCTTTCATATTCTTAGCCATAAAAAAACTATATATATATATATATATAATCTAATAGTTTATCGATATCTTTTCTCCCTATACACTCCTTTCTCTATTTCTCTCTCGCACTCTCTTCTGAAAGCCTTCTTCTCTCTAGGTTGCCTCACAATAGCTCTTCAAGAACAAACCATCCTAGATCAATGGGAAAGTCCCTCTCCAGTTTCCACAAATCCAAGTGAGTGTTGCCCTAAAATTTCCCAGTTCAATTTCTAATAGAGGTTTTTGTTGTTATATGATTGCAATTTTAATTTGGTTGCCTTCCCTTTGTAAATTTGGATTCTTTTTTTTAAGGTTTCTGTCTAGGCACTAATTTGTGAGCCTTTGATTTACAAATAAATTCCAAAATTTGAAAGGAAGTTTTAGATAATAGTTTTTATTGGGTTCCATAGGGATTTCAAGTGTATTTGAAAGTTTAGGGAAAACTAAGAAATAGGTATGATTGTTTTATGATTCATTTATGATGGGTTTGTGCATTAACATTAGAGTTTGGGAATTTCTCTGCAAATTTAAAATTTTTCATTAAGAATGAATTTGGGTCTAATTTAGAGGTGGCTTGGTGTTCTTGAGCATAAATTTGGAAATGAACTGTGTGGATGTGAATATAAGGTTGTACCTTGGAGATTTTTACTGATTTGCTTGAGTATAGGTTGTGGGATTGACATTGAACTTGGACTTGGTCCTAGCCATTTGGTATATAATTTTGAAAGACAATTTTAGGCTTTGTCAATTAGAGGGGTTCATGTAATACAAAGATGCAGAGACAATAGAGTGTGCAACTGAATGGGCTATCTTAATTGATTCCCTTACTCCCTGCAGCCTATCTTAATCGATTCCCTTACTCCCTGCAGAAATATACTCCTAGGGTTGGCCACAGCCTTCACTTGCAATGTTGAGGCTGAATTACTTGAAATAGACATCATGTCTATTGATGAAATAGAGAAGCAGAAACAAAGCAAAAAAAAGCATTATTATAACAGTTAGCCTTTTCTGCTGTTCATCGCCATTGTTGTATAAGCATATAAATCTCCTTGAAGCCAACATTTTATGGCTTTTCATGCTTAGCAATTCTTCTTTTGATGTAAATAGTGAAGATCAAAATCATATTGCTTCTAATAGGAGGCATCAATATGTTTCTAATTTGTATATTCCATTATTCTAAATATTCTTTAGGTGCTAGAAATATTGCTTCCCTCTATTACAACACCTCTAGATTAACCAAGTTCTATTTCTTGGTTATATATGCTAAGTGTTCAACAAAAGGCCTATAAGAGCACTTGGTTTTAGTTGACATTTTTGCACTTATGTTAGTTTACAAGCCTATATAGGTGTTGGAATTATAGTATAGATGAACTGTCATAAACTATTTGATGATGACCCACTAAGTTCTGTATTTATGCTTATTTACTTTTATTTATCACAATAATCATAAATATCTTAAAAATTGAACCTGAATTGTGCATTTTTGCATTATGCAGACTGGGGATATGTTGTCTTGGTTTTGAATAGTGGAAATATAATTACTTGGACTATCTAATGTGTTCACTCCCACACCTTTTGATTTACATTTGGATTGTGATTTCTTGGTTTTATGCAACATTCTAATTTTAGAAATTTTCATGAAATTAATAATTTTTAAGATTTTTTTTTTCCAATTTGTGGGCTATTGGTTTATAAATTGATATAAATTATGTCAGATATCAAAACTCATGTACAAATTAGTCCTCAAATCTCAGTTGGTTACATCCTAAACATAATTCCTCATTATTCAAGTTGGCTTGGGCTACCTATATATATATATATATATTTGGATTTAGAAAAATGCAAGGGTGTTTAGTGGCAAAGTATTATTAGAGGAGGCTATGCTATATCTATTGAATTGTAAAGTGTTTAGTTTGTCATGGGTGTAATTTTTGGGTGGATACAAGTTGTAGTAACTTTAACACTATTTTATCAAAAAGTTGTTCTCTTCCCAAGTTTCTGTTTTCTTTGTATATTAAGTCATGTTTTTCTCTTTATGATGTTAGCATAAAGAAAATGCAAGTTAAATTCTACTGCAAGTCTCTAATATGTCAATAGACCTTCACATCGCTATGCTTTCTGTTGTTGACTTCACTAACGTAACAAAGCTGTTTGGAAGTAATCTTTAAGTTATGATATGATGAGTGGAATCCTATTTTACATTCAAAGATGTTTTTTTGCCACTCTTCACCTGCATCATTTGATTAACTTGAATTAAAATTCTTGCTTGCTTAATGTTGATTTTGATTAACTACAACCATAAAATAAAGGACAACATGGTCTAGCCTAGAAGGTTGCCATTGTAGCTCTTTCTAAATAAATAAATAAAAAACACATTTTCTCTTTTAATTTCCCCCCCCATAAAATCTGAAATATCTATGATAAGAGAAATTAGACAATATATGTGATTGATGATAGTATTAACAACTATGTATGATATATAGTACCTCCAATGCGTAATGGATGAATATTAAACCTTCATTTTCATGGGAGTATTGATACATTTGCAATTCAGTATTGTTGATGACAGTACAATATCATTTTTCTTTTAATGCATGCATAAGTTTAGTTTCTATGTATAATATATTTTAGATTGTGTTTGGCAGGGAATGAGGAAAAATTAGCTGTTTGCAAGGATCATGGAGCTAATGTTTGCATCAATTATAAGATGGAGGATTTTGTTAAAAGGGTGAAGCAAGAAACTGGTGGAAAGTGTATTTTTTTCTAATATTAAAACCTCACTTTTCTTCAACTATGGATTAGTGAAACTAAAGAATATGATTATTATTTTGTTAAGTGGGCATTTTCATAGGGAGGTCTTTTTTATTGTTTGTTATTGTCAAGTTATTGTTTGTTATTGTCAAGGAAGTTAATAAGTTATTTTCTTTTTCAAGGCATATAATCTGCACTTTTGGGAGTATCTAGGGTACCATGGAAAAGAAAGAACACTGCTAAGGGCCTAAAAACAACTTTTTGTTGCTATTTGGGCCCATTTTTAATTTTACTTTGAGGTGAAAAATGAGACAATATCATACAAAAATACAATCCCTTTGTAGAATGTACAACAATATATAGATACGACCGTCTCCAGTAATGAAGATTTCCATCCATGAGAAGTGGAAGCATACAAGTATAAACAAATTATTTTTGTATTTATTTGTATTTGAGTTTTTGTTGTTATATTATTTCAATTTCAATGTGGAAATTGTTATATGAACCTATGAAATAACCCTCAAGTTACTATTAACCTTGATTTATTTGTTCATATATAATTTAGAGATAACATATATAATATTATATCATGTTAATATGAAATTAATTGAAAATTTTTAAATTTATTAGTACTTAATAAAGAAAATAAATATGTATAATAATTAAAATAAAATTTCTAAACTTTTCCGTGCATAGCACGGGTTAGCGACTAGTTGAAGTTAAAAGCCAAAATACATTATGCACAAAGCTTGCCTAGAATCAGCTGCCCGTAGCTTAATAAGAGATGTCTGAACTATCCAACCATTTGATCTGCAGAATTGGGAAGAACCTATGACCTTGGTGTTGTACTAAATAATCTTTTCGTTAATCTAAATCAATTTATATGTGTTTAAACTTAAATTACCTGTTGTTTTGCGCCCAACTCTTTTTTACTTCTTACGTAACTTATGTTTAGTAGCCATAGAAATAAAAAGAGGGGGGAAAAAAATCTTTGGCAACTGGAAAACAAAAGCTATAGCTGCTTTGAAATTGAAAATTAATTGGTTGAACTTCAAATAATTGTAAGTTATGATCCTTGGTCCTTGTGATTAAGTGTTAAGGCTTATATCTACATGGATGAAGGATATGTTGATATTATATTGTGAGGAGCTCTTTAGTTTCTTTCAAATATGGTAATTTTGGGTGAGCAACCTGAACAGCCCATGTTAACTTTTAAAATTCTCCCTCCATGCTCTTGAAGCTGGCTCATAGGTATTAGTCATGACCAATTTGTTACAAAGATGAATTGATTACCTCTTACCAAAGAAATTTCTCTATCTATATATTAATATTACAATATACTAAGTCTATGACACACAGTTTATTTAAAAGAAAGTATAAAAAATAGAATGCTAAAGAAAAGCTAGCCATGAGTGGACCTCCTCCATTTTGGATACAATTAGAAACTGAGGAAAGTACAACTTAGGGGAGGTTAGCACAAAAGACCTTGCATTTATATTGCTCTACCTTGAGGTATGTTGTCACTTTTTCACACCGAAATGTTGTAATAAGAACTTGTTTGCATTTTAGGATCCAGTGACAAAACAAAACGGTGGAATTGGATTTGTAACATATGAAAATGCAAGTGGAGGTTGAGTAGCTTTTGTATTCTGGTCTTGTTCAAGTGAATTTGTAGAATACATAGTGCTAAGCAAGAGATTCTAAACTATAAAGATAGCGTTTGAGGTGTTGTTTAGAAGATTGATAATTGTTTAGAAGATTGATAATTGCAGAACTTCATCGTTTGTTGTATTGATCTTCCATTTGACCTCATATTAGGCCTGGTATGTTTTCAGATTCAGTAGACTGGCTTATGTTTGAAACACATGAATTTAAAGGTTCTACCGTTGCTGCAGACCGATGGTCTCCAAAGGTGTGCTGCTTCTTGTATTTGGAATCAAAACAAGTCTCAGTTTTAAGGTGATAGTAGACCTGCATGGTAGCTTGAATATATTTAGTGTGGTAGTATAAAATTTAAATTTGGACTTCAAAAAATTTAAAACAATTGATTTGTAAATCCTGAAAATTTTCAAAATTTAAAAATTGAATCAATTATTTTTTCAGTTATATTGTTGATGATTTTGTTATGTTTGGTTTATTAGAAAGCTGTGGAAATTTTTCCTTTCGGAATTTGGTCCAAAGTGTACCCTGGAAGTGGGCCTGTAATAGTTGAATCTGCTTCTTCTTCTTCTTCTTCTTCTTCTTCTGCTCTTTTTAATTATTTTTTTGAGGCCCAAACCTCCCTCACTCTTTGTCACACATATTAAATTCCAAGTTACTTAGTACGAGTTATCATTTCCACTCCATTAGAATCTGCTAAATTGCTGCTCAATTAACACAATGACTTTCTTAGGCAGTATGAAGATGTTAGATTAGCATACCTGTATGCTCCCCAAGAATTGATTCTTGCATCTCGAGCCTTGTTTTCATCACCTAATTTCGTGTATATGCCATTTTATTTAACAAGTAGTGGTTCTGGTTGAGTTAACATGCATTTGAGTTTAGACAAAAAGAAATAACACAAGTTAACTCACCCCCCCCCCCTTTTCCAGAAAGAAATAACACAAGTTAATAGACAAAAGTGGGTCAAGAAATGGACTACGATCTAATTACAACATCATGTTTAGTTTGATTTAAATTCAAAAGCAAGCATATTGACTCAGATAGAATCACTCTTTTTGTTAAATAAAATGACGTATAAATGAAATCAAACAATGAAAACGACATCTGAGATTTAAGAATCTATTCCTGTGGAGGTAAGAAACTTTCCGTTGCTGGGAGGATGCAATTGCAATGCTTTATAACAAATAAGTACACTGATCTAACATCATCATACTGCCTATGAAAGTCGATAAGTTGATTAAGCAGCAATTTAGCAGATTTTATGGAGTTGAAGTGATGACTCATGAAGTAAGTAGCTTGGAATTCAATATACTGATAAAGAGTGAGGGAGGTTTGGGGCTTAGGAGAGTTGCGGAATTGAACAAGGCAACAATCATGAGGCATACATGGAAATTTTTTGCTCAAGCTGGCTCAATCGGGATGGCAGGACAAGAGAAAAATATTCTAAGAGCTATCCTTTAAAAACTAAAACTCCCTCAAAAATGCTCTTGGGGATGGAGGAAACTCCTCTAGTATAGTGAGTTAACAAGAATATTTATAACATTTTCTGTGGGGGACGGGAAAAAAAAAAAATTATCTTGAGGGTATGGTTGCAAAGTATTCTTACGACAAAAGTTTCAAGTGTATTGAAGGAAAAAAGCTATGTCTGGATGCCACTTAGGTCTAATTCTCTGCTTTCTATACAGAGCAAACTTCCTCTGGCAGACGTGGAGATGTGACAGACCTATTTGGGTTCCTGTCAAGGGGGGCATTTATGCCAGCTAAGAAACCTGGAATAAAATTCGATTGAGGTTATCGGAGGTTAATGGGTGGAAGCTAACATGGTTTTGTAACGCCATTCCTAGACATGATTCATCACTTGGCTTGCTAAGAAATACAAATTACATGGATAAACTATTATAGTGGGGGGTACAAGGGGATAATCTGTGTGCTTTCTGCAGAAGTTGCATAGGAAGTTCAGACCATTTATTTTTTAAATGCAGTTTGTCAAAAAGATTATGGAGGGAAGTTATGAAGAGATGCCTAATAGATTCTCTGGAAACAAATTGGAATAAGGTTGGTTGAATGGTGGTTAGAAAGTTAAAAAAGTAAAAGCCTTCCACAGGTAAGCGACTTCACATTTCAACAATTTGATGTAAAAAAAGTGAGATTGCAGTTCCATGTAGGGCAATATAAATCAAGAAACTTAAAAAAAGATTAACAAATTAGATTACAAGTAAATGATCATTATGATGATTTAGTGTAGGTACTTGTTAAACTTGAAAATGAAATGTCAAAAACAACAAAAACACTCAACTCTGTTAACTTGGCCACGGAATCAAAAACCAGAAAAGGAATGTTAAGATAAAAAGAAAAAAAGGGGTGCTACATTCACAATATTTTTATAATATTTTCACAACAAATTATAGGTGGTTAGCTATTATTGGTTTAAATTTGAACTTAACATTAGGATTACTTTTTTACCCCAATAATAACAATCAGTAACAACTTGCCACTTAAGATTTGTTGTGAAAATGTTGTGGACATATCATTTCTCAAAAAAAAAAAAAATGTAATTACCATTGAAGGGTAGGTGGATACCGTATACATTAAATATCTAAGTATCTGTAAGTGAGCTATAGTTCATAAAGCAACTACAACAATCATCTACAACCCATGAAATTTTAATTATTTTACAATCTTACAGGATTAATTAGTAATGCATGCAACCCCAAAATCATTTAGGTTTGCTAGATATTGCTGATTTGCCACAAGAGGTGGTGAATGTGATCAAGGGAAATTTTCATACATGCAAAAAGCATCATATATGATACTTGAAGGTATTTTCTAGCAACAAATACTCGGGTTCTACCCTCGGAAGCTGATACCATTTCTTCTTGTTGAAAACAATGAGTAAATGTTTTCTAAGACAAGTGAACAATAGACAGCTTTTTCTCATGAACTTATGGTAAAATACAATTTCAATAGATCATCCCATGAAGCTACAAAATTATCTAGGGAGAAAAATGCCAAGGCAAAGGCAAACTTCATACCCCATGGAGTAAATAAGTATTAGTGCATGAACATTATCATCATCCTAGCCAAACTGCTGTAGCTGTACAACGCAACATGAAATGGAAAAATAAAAATAAAAATATTTTGTCACTAAAAAAGGCACTAATTTTTCGAGCCTTTTATTTATAAATATAATAAATAAATAAATAAAAAAGAAGTTTCAAGCCTTTTATTCCATGTTTCTTACTCAGTTTGGGAAATCTATGAGAATTCTCCACTCAGACAATGGAGGGTGCTCGTAGATCAGGCTTTGTGGAAGTATTTCATAAACATTTAATTCTTCATTGATCAGACCTCGTGTGAAAATAACTCTACAAGACTGAGTTTAAGAATGGAAAATAGACATCTATACCCTGAGGTTTGAATAGTCACAGGAGGTCTCTCAAAGAGAAAGTGTAGGTGAAAATTGGAGTTTTCCTGATACTCCCATAGGAAAAATAGCAATCCATGCTCTCAGCTTTGAATAGTCACAAGAGGTCTAACAAAGAGAATGTGTAGATGTCAATAAAGGCTATCAAGTTAGAATTGGAGTTTTTCTTGAAACACCCACAGAATGTTGAGTAATAACAAACTTACAAATTCTGTTGCGATAGGCCATTTTCCCATGAGATAAAGAAACATTTCAGTGTATATGATCAACACTTGGTATAGGTTTTCAGCATAGAAACATACTGAACTTATACTCTTGGGCTCAATGGATTCACATTTTAAGCAGGTCAGTGTAAACATAATTTGTCCAATCTATTGTAAAAGGCAGGTGAGTTTTTTGGCCAAGAGCAGTGCACTCACTGCTAAGATGTTCCATGGGGATTATATGCCTTCATAGGTCGTGGTACTATTTTGGTATTTTGCACTACTTTTTTCTTTCTGAATTGTGTTTATTATTGTATCAATAATGGAGGAACACTCATGGCTAGCTTTTTCTTTAGCATTATATGTTTTATATTCTCTTTTGAATATGAATGTATACCCTCTAAGGCATGATAGGATTAACATTTAACTCTAAAGTGATCTCAATAATTGCTCATCAAACCAATGCATGTAAATATCAGTCTCCTGATAAGTGAGGGAGGTAGAAACTTAGGTAATCATGACCAATAGACAACTGGGAACTATAATAGTTCCCATTTGTATGGAAGAATTTTACCAATACTATGTAATTTTAAGTTGTTGCAGGCTAGCATGGTGAAATATTATAGAAAGTTACGGCTCCTAACAAAAACTGAGAAAATTCATAATCCAGCTAGGCTCAGAAATAATGAACAAGAGAATGCCGCATGCATGGCAAACCAAATGGTATATGACATGGCAATCAAATCGAGTATGTTCAGTACTCTTTGGGTCATCATCATATTTGTTAATTCTCAGTACATGTTAAAAAGACCTAGATAAATTTGGGCCCTAAGCAACTTCTAATGATGAAAACTATTGTACCAAATATTTGGAGGCTACCATGCCACACACATAGCTGACAACAAAATCCTTTTGCAAGTCCATCAAGCTAAGGGGCAAGTTTTGTTGCTGGATTAACAATCAAACAACCTTAGGCCCTATTTAAGAAAAGACATGCCAAGGAACTAAAAGAAAAAAGAAATATACAGCCACAAACAAGTTGACCCTATTTAAGAAAAGACATGCCAAGGAACTAAAAGAAAAAAGAAATATACAGCCACAAACAAGTTCCATAAGAGAAGAGAGAAGAAAGATGGTTACTTACAAAAAAAATCGAGAGAAAAATATTGTATCAGCCTTACAAATTCATCAAATCTATCAATTTTATTGGGATTTCTCTTCCTCACAATCGGAGTCACCTTCTTCTTGTGTGCTTGAGTTCCCAATCCAATTTCCCAAATGTGGAATGAATCTTTGGATTAGGTTAGGGAGCCGTATCCTCTTTGGGTGTGGTATGTCTACTTCACTATTGGTAGCTTCTCCACTAGGTCCAGCCTCATCCCCATCAAATTCATCACGATTGCGCTTAATTTTTGTATCTTTTGTTGAATCATCAAAATCATCCTCAGAAGGACTGATGCTGCACCTGCTGCTCCCAGCCATAGTTTGTTTGAGATCTTCAGTGTCTTGCTTGTATACCAAACAGACCCCCACATTTTGTCACCTCCAAGCCTGGACCTTCAGTTTCAATTTGAACATCAATCTGACTAATTCCATTAGCTTCAATTTGACTCAATTCATTATTTGATTTCCCCTGGAAATTCTCAAAGGAAAAATATTTCAACCAAAGGTGAGATGAACCAATCTTACCAGATTGTTCGTGAAAAATAATGCCATGGCTATCAGAAATTTCAGATCCCACAACATTATAGGAAAAATGAAGATAATGTGTAAATCCCCAAGGGGTTGTGGGAAGTGGACGGTGCTTGTGGAATATAAAAACAACACACACAACGATTCCCATAAAATCTAAAGGCCCTTGCAGATTAAGTGAAGTCCCCACATTTTGATGGCTAAACCATTTTGGAATTTCACTTTCAGGAATAAAAAAATATTCATAACCCAAATATGCTCCCTGAAACATACAATTCAAGATGTTTAAAACTTAATGAGAGAGAGAGAGAAAGAGAGAGAGAGAGAGAGACCTGAATGTAACGTCTTAGCATTGTTAAGAACATGTCATTGTAACCCTGACTGTTGATCAATTTAATGCAGTTACGTAAAGATAGACAAGGACGAAAATCAAATTCTGGTCTTATGGGTAATGTTTCCAATGACATACAACCATCAGCATTAATATACATAATATTCAATGGAAGCTCGGGCAACAATCGAAGATCCATGCAACCACAAAAATAAAGAGTTTTCAGATGAGATCGTTGAATGATATTTTTAGGAAGACTAACAAATTTATTTCCCTTTAGCTGTAAAAAAGTTAAAGAGGACAAACAGCCAACAACATTAGGGACTGCCTGAAGATTGCAATAGCTTAGATTGAGATCTCTCAAAGAGGATAAGCTTGATAAATTACACATTAACATGCCCATGGCATCTGGACCCCTTTGAAATAAAGGAAAATTGAGGAGCTTATTGGATGGTTTAGATAATAGAAAATCACATCCACTAAAAGATAGATTTTTGAGATTTTTTAAGAGAATGATGGATGAAGGTAGCCTTCTTATACCAGCTCCACTCACATTTAACACCTCTAGGCCCTCAACATTTCCCAAGTTCTCTGGCAATTTGTCAAGTCTTGAACAACCAGATAAATTGAGAGTTTTTTGAGACATCAAACTACACATTTCATTAGGAAGACTTGAAAGGTTTTTGCACTCTTTTAGATCCAATTTTGTAAGGTTGGTTAAAGGTTCCAATAATAATGATAGATCTTTTATAATAGTCTCACTCAAACAAAGTTCTGTCAAACGTGACATATTTCCCGTAATCTCCAGAAATTTCTTTAGCCTTGAACAACCACCAAGATCAATAATTTCAAGAGCTTCCAAGTTGATCTTGTGAGGAAGGCTTTTGAGACCCTCGCAACCATTCAAATCCAAGTGAATAAGTTGTTTGAGATCTCTAAGAGATGCATGAATCATATATAGCCTTGTACAACGTCGAAGAATCAGTTGCTTAAGATTTGGGACTCCACTAAGGTCCGGGATCTTAATCAAATTTTGAGAGTCACTTAAGTCAATGAGTTTTAACTCGTTTAAAATCTGTTATAAACCAATAAATAATTAAACAAACTAAAGCCCTAATGAAAATGAAAGAAATACACATTTGCATAAGTAAAAATCTTACCATAATTCCTTTCCATAGTTTTGTGATGCTGCTGCAATGCATTCACAATTCAACAAGTTTGTTTGGCTGGAAACTAGTCGGCATAGATTTTAAGGGATATCCATGCCAATCTATAGCACATAATTCATTAGAAAGATAACTTAGGCCCTGTGGAAGTTGGACATGACCTCTATTAAGGCCTTGTGGAGGTTTCACATTATTAATTTTAAGCAATCTCAAATTTTTCATCTTTGAGAAGGCTTCAGCACCCAAGTGTTCCTTTGCTTCAATAGGCATGTTTAGCATTATGCCTTCAACAACCTCCATTCCCTAATGAAAAGAACAATGAAATCAGAGTAATTGGCAAATCTTTAGAAGAAATCATATGAATATATAAACTTCTATAAGTTCAGGTCTAGAATAAACAAATCATAAGAATATATAAACTTCTATAAGTTTAGGTCTAGAATAAACAAATTATAGTATCATTTTTCAATATATGAAGGACATCCTCACAAAGCCATAACCTACTTCAAAGACCAGGCTCTTCAAGGGATTCACGACGAACAATTTCTTGGCCCATTTCTTGTAGCAAATCATGCATCAACAAAGTTCCCTCTCTATTAATGGTTATGAGCAATTTGTCCATAAGAACATCAATATTGTAGTCTGGATAGTATCCAAAACTTTCTAGCATATCTCTTATGCAATTTTTGTTCTCTCCTTTGAAAAAACATGCAATATTCAAAAACTTATTTGAAGTATATTTACAATGTTTCTATTAGGTTCTTGTTTAGTTTATATAAGGTACTTTTCCATTCATCTATTCTTTTTTCAAACAACAAAGAATCTAAAACTTTAAGAGCCAAAGGAAGGCCATTGGCATAATTCATCAAGTCCTTAGACAAATCCACATAATTTTCTTCAGGATAGGGTTTCTTGAAAGCTCTCCAACTAAAAAGCCGCAAAGCATCGTTGTTATTTAATCCCTTGACTGCATATATATCATCCATACTACGTCTTCTCAACAAGTGACTATCTCTACTTGTTACAATTATTCTACTCCCTGAACCAAACCAATCATGGTTCCCAACTAATGCTTCTAATTGTTCTTCTCCATCCACATCATCAAGAACAATAAGAAACTTTTTATTACATAGTCTATTCCCTATAACATTAATCCCCTCAAAAACATTCGATATATTTTTTCTACTTCCCTTAAGGATGTTAGAAAGAAGTTGTTGTTGTAAAGAAACTAGATGATGGTTTTTATTTTTTTCTCTTACATCAACAATAAAGCTCCTAGCTTCAAAGCTGCTTGAGATTCTTTCATAAATTTCTAGTGCAAGAGTTGTTTTACCCATTCCACCCATCTCGCAAATCCCAACAAAGCAAACACCACCCAACCCTTTGCAAATCCCAACAAAGCGAAAACCACCCGACCCTTCAACTAAATATAAATCCAACATTTCCATCACACGGGATTCTATTCCAACAAGTTCCTTGGAAATGGTACTCTGAAATATAAGATTCAATTCACTAGATATCCTTTCAAGGATCTCTTGGATAATTATTGATTAATGCCTGCAATGAAGGTAGCAAAACAAGAACTTTGATGATTGTATAATATATAGCATAAATACAGGAGATTGAACATTCAAAATACAAACTTAGATTCATTTAACAAAAGGGGAATCCAAAAAGTGCATAATATAGCATCGTAATTGAGGTTTGATATGTTTTTCACATTGGAAAGTCTGTGAGAACCATGTGCAGAAAAATAGAGGAAAAGCCACCCAATAAAGAACCAATTCATCTTTTGGATCTATAGTGGAACAGACTTCTAGGCTGCACTCATGACATTAGTCCTAAATCTAACAACAAAGAATGGCAATCATTTCGCAATGTGCAGGAGCTTAGAGCAGTAGGAATCCATTTGAAGTCAAAAAATAGTAGTTGCTAGGGAGAGATAAACTTCACTAGAAACTGGACCCTATATGGCAATGTTAGCAGCCTTATCAGTGCGCCTCCTTCTAATTGTAATAGTTTCATGAGTAAAGAGTGTTCCTAATTTTTTTTTTTTTTTTTGATAAGCCGATAGTTAGAGTGTGACAAATTTTAATGTCATTTTTGGTAAGTTTCTCAGATTTCAATTTTCATACTCCTTTTTTCTATTTCTTTAATCTTCACAATAAGAAAAAAGATATAACATAGAGACCAGTTGAAGTATTTAATTATTTACTATATATTTATGCTTCTGGCCTATTCATTTGCCCAAAACATTTTAACTGCTCAAAGAAGAAATTCTACAAGAAATAAAAATTAGATGAAAATGCAGTGTTATTGTGTGGTATTGTGCTTTTTTTTTTTTTGGTGATTGAGGTTTTTTTTTTTTAATTGATTATCCATGCTTGATATTTCTCTATTGTTAATTGGCTAATGATGTACACCATTGGGCTATAAATTGATAGATTAGCTAATAATTGGAATTAGCATTAATTGCAACTTGGAGTCTAAATCATTACCACAATTAAAATTTGGTAATTGCAAAAAAGGAAGACAAAGAAGAGGAGGATGTAGTGAGAAATAAATTGTGTCTGACTTGGCATTTTCTAACCTTCATATAATTTATTTGCCTTGTGTCACCCATCAAAATAAAAATGGGACAGAATGGGAGGGGTTTAAAGGGAGGCAAGCCAAATGCAAAATGATATGGGTATGACCACATGAGAAATCTACTACGAATAGAAGTATATATGGGATTAGACCTTGCATATTACGAACTTCGGAATTTACAAGCATATTGATTAAGTAATGTCTAAACACAATTGTCCTGATTAGGACCCAGCTTGAGTCCTGTTACGAGATAATAGATATTAATTGGGCAGAACCAAAATTTAAGTTTGGGGGGGGGGGGGCAAAATGTATGAGTGATGCACATGTGTGCGCACACAAAATATAACAATAACATATGTGTTATAATGTGTTTATCTACTAGGGATTTGTTTACACATGAATAAGCCATTTTGTGATTTTTTTTTTTTTTTTTGAAGGGTATTAGACATTCTAAGCTAAAAGAAGGCAAGCATTTGAATTGAGGCCAACAATAAGAAGCAAAGCCTCATTGACTCAACAAATCATTTATATAATGTGAATTGCTAAGTCTTTTTTTTTTTTTTTTTTTTGTGTCCATATTGAGTAATTCAATAATAAACTACCATGCCTCATACAGTGCAAAGGTTCTTCAACCAAAGTCAAACTGAGATTATAATTCCCAATGTCATAATATTCATACAAGGGACAAACAGAAATTTTCTCTAGTTAATCAAATTAGAAAAGGCAAATAAAATTTGTCATGTTATTCCACGGGAAAGTCAGCAAAGCTTTAGTGCAGAAAAATTACCATATTGATTATAATGTGAACAAAAGTACTCTAGTGAAAGACAAATGTTACCTATCATGTAAATCCCATCCAGAGATATTGCCCACTTCTTTCAAAGCAGCTTTCCATGCTTGCACATCCCCTTTGTTAATCTTGGGATCTTTTTCATGCTTCTCAAAGGCTTCAGCAAGAGTATTTGTCTGGTTTCGTACATCGGAGGGATCAACATGGTAAAAGATAGGCAAAACTGTCAACTTGGTCTCTTCTATGCATTCAACAATCTTTGCTAGTTGAATCAAGTACCACCTTGAAGAAGCATAGTTTGTTGAGAGAACGATGATTGCATACTTGGACTCTTCTATTGCTTTCAAAGAGTTAAAAATATAGATTTAAAATTGTAAATATGT
This sequence comes from Castanopsis chinensis, assembly GCA_032878915.1. Classification (NCBI taxonomy): domain Eukaryota; kingdom Viridiplantae; phylum Streptophyta; class Magnoliopsida; order Fagales; family Fagaceae; genus Castanopsis; species Castanopsis chinensis. Next base: position 3,253,506 of record JAVQMG010000079.1, read on the forward strand.
CTGAAAAACTTTTATGAGGGTGAAAATAATGAAGCCGAAGTATCAAATTAGCATAAATTATGAATGCTTAGACTTATTTTTTAACAATTTATGTCCAAAATAAAAGGCTTTTCAAACTAAATTATGAAATTTCCTAGAGTATGTGTTGCTTAGTAATGATATGATATTTATAAAAGATACCATGTACAAATAAGTAAACAATCAAACTTTATTGTATATTCTCAAATTGAAATAGAGTGCCAACCACAATTGATAATAAATTATAAAATTAATTTTCATGATTGTAAATTTCTTATATGTTTTTATTCTTTGTCAAATGAGTTATCCAATAAGTTATTTGTAATTTTGTTTTCTATTTTGGGATGTTGATATTAGGTAGAAATAAAACTTATGTATTTGTTTTACTTATTTTGTTTTAGTTAGCAATTTTGGGATTTGTATAATTTTAAAACTATTGAATAAATATTAATAAGTTTAATTGAGTTCATTCTTGATATAAATGGTAAATTCAAAGTAATGCAATTTACATCAAGCAATTTGTTGCATGACTTTCTAAATAGCAAATACATGTTATTTTCTTTATATATATATATATATATATAAAAAAATCATGTGAAAAATGTAGGTCAACCTAACCCGACTCAACCCACAACCCGATTGACTTGACCCAAACCCGACCCAACTTGCCCGTTTGCCATGTCTAGTTAGGTTGTCAACATGTTTTTTCTTTTTTGTTTTATTTTTTTAACGTAGTTAGGTAACATGTGAGATAAGCATTCTTCTAACATTATCATGCTAGCACCATAAGTAATTTCTATCTGTTAGCTGATGATAAGGAAGGATAATCTTATAACAAACTTCAAGATAAAGATTAAAATTTAACAAAAAATTGTGTGTGGACCAAAATCAAAACCATCTTAAAAATTTTAGGACAAAAGCATATTTAAGCTTTATCAATTTTTGTGGGTTTAATTACACATTTACTCCTTAACCTTTATCACGTGTTTTAAAATAGTCTAGTCTTTTAAATATTTCATTTTAATTGTCATTATATATGCTTTTAAGTTATATATATATATATATATATATATATAATCTATGTCATTAACTATTTCAATTATTTTGAGTTGGGATTCTTTAATGAAATCCATTGAATTTTGAGAACGGATTTAAATGGGGGAAGATATTGATTATTCTTTCTTTTTATTTTTTTGCTCCTTTTATATTTTTTTGGCAACAAAAAAAATTAAGAGTTAACGGTTGGGTAGAAACCTTTTTGTCACAAACTTAAAATTATTACTACTAAAATTGACTAATTTCAAATGATAAGGACCATTTAAAACTTTTTTTAGGGGGTAAGGACTATTCAAAACACGGGATAGAGGTTGCGAACTAAATGCATATGTTTTTTTTTTTTTTTTTCTAATAAGTCTAAATCCACACCAACATTCACAAAATATTCTATAAATGTTAAGGTGACAATTTACGAGAAATTATTAGGTCTACCACGTCAACAATCTTCTTGGTTAAACTAAGAATTTCTCATATGTTACATGATAATTGTTTTATATCATTAGACCCAAATACTAGTTAGTTTTTAACGTAAGTGAAATTTTATTCTAATATTTCTAATTCAATGACAAATTATTATCAAAAGGAGAGAGAATAATGTTAATAGGCTTTTATTTTTTGAGTAAATAATTTCATTAGTTGACTAAGATAAAAATCAATATATTTTTTTTCATTTTACATGGATGTAATTCATAGTTAATAATCATTAATTAAAAACAAAATTCATCAATTTTTTTTTTTATTTTAAAAAAGCTGACAAAGCAGCTAGATTGTGTCATTGAGTACACGTGTATTAAAGCCACTGGGTATGTCAACGCAAATGCTGCATGTGCGCACCAATGACGCGCGATTTTCACGTCATTCCACCATTACTCATTACTCATTAGATCGACCTCAACTCATGCTCACCTGTAATTGTAAAGCCTCCCTCTAATAGTACCCCATTAAGCACCCAACTCTCTACAACGTGGCATTTCCTAATTTGTCCATGGCAGCCATTGCCAGCTCTTAAGTTTTTGTTTGCTTGCTTAGACTTATCATGGCCCAATTCGTTAATAGTATTTTGATGTACATTTTTTAAATTTCTTCGTAGTAAAATGATTAATTTTCTGGTGACAGTGAATCTATCCTAGTGATTTTTCTTTTTTTTTTTTTAAAAAGAAAAAAAATTGGATCTACAATAAACAAATTATTTGATATTAAATACAAATATTAGTGGAGTGGTTATTTTTGTTGTTTTTATACATCACTGTGAAGAGTAAAAAGTTAAAATCTTTAAGTTTAGTCGGCAAATACAAATAAAAACCTATTTGACCAATTAAAGCATTTCAAAAAAAAAAGATATAAAAGTTCATAACTGTAATCTAGTGTAATATGGAATGTTCTTAAGTAGCCAAAAAAAAATTTACAAAATTAAAAAGCATTATAATATCGACATAAAAATAAATAAAGAGTAGGCTAGTTTTCATTAAAATTATTTTTTTTTAAGAGAAAAGTTAATGGATGAACATTATTTTATGAAATATTATTTAAAAACTTTTTATGGGTGAAGAAAAAATTAATTTTTTCAACTCTTTATATTTCCAATAAAAGTAGTATAAAAAATTTCTGAAAATTGTCTATTAATAAATTACTTAAGGACACTGACGTTTTGTTTAACAATAGGATGGAGAAATTTAAATTTTAAAGCTTTATGATTTATTGGGAAACTATTTCTGTAGTGCCCATGGGCCCCAAACCACATGCTGGGCCGGCCCAAAGGCCCTCATAGAGAAAAAAGCCCGACCTAATAGTCCCAGATGGTCCGAGGACAGAGTAATTCGTTCCCGTGGCGCCACGTGACAAAGGAAGCTACCATGCATGAGTGTCGCACCTCAAGACATGACGTCCGAGGATGATATTGTCCTCGGCATATCGTAGCCGAGGACATTATTAGTGGCCTGGTGGTTAAAGGACTCCCGCAGTAAGAGCTTTATGTACAAATGACTAAGAAAGTGAAGGTAAGGGACAAAGTTAACTGATGAGCAAATATCAGACAAAAGACTGCTACCACCGCATTGAAGGCCTTATACCTACCCCTCTGGCCGCATTAATGGAGAAGTGACATCTGAACGTTGAAATTCAGCCATATCATCATCACCAGATATTTGAGTAAGGGGGGATGATGGGACAAGTATCTAAAAGGAAACACCTGGATCACACGTGGAAGGAGGAAGAAGGAGAGAGTGAGGCCTATAAAAGGAAAGAGAAGACGACAGAAAAAGGGAGAGAAAAAGATAGGAAGAGAGAAAAGAAAAAGAGAATTTGTAAGAGAACCAAGAAGGACCGTTCTCGGCATCAATGTATTCAACTCCATATTACATATGTATTGAAGAGCAGTGCGTGAATCACAAAAACCGTATCGTACCATAGTGTTATCTATCATCTCAAAAAACCTAGATTAAACGCTCACTCTCTATAAATTCATTGCTTAGTGCTCACTGAGCTGGTCCACTGACCCAAACACGGATTAGTTTAATTTGTGCACCTACAATTGGCGCCGTCTGTGGGGATCTTGCGTTTTGGTGACGGATAACGTGATGACAGAGGTGAACCCAACTCATGCAGAGTCTCTAGGATCTCAGCACGAGGATCCACTACAACAGGTAGAGCAAATGGAGGATCGAGAGGGCAGTGTGCACTCGGGACGAACAGCTGATAACCGCTCGTGGGGCAGAAGCAGGGGCTCTAGAGAAGATAGCACTAGAGCCATGCAGAAGGAAATTGACTAGCTGAAGAAGAAGCTGCGTCGAGCAGAGTGGAGAAGGACTCCCTCCATGTCTGACCCTTCATCAGATGACTCTCAGGACAGTGGCTATAGGCCGAGGTCAAGAACCCCCCCTACAGAAACTTTCTCGTACCAAGAGGAAAGTATTCGTGACAGAAGAAGCAGAAGGACGAGTCATAGGGGCTCGGGTAGCGATGCCATGGGAAAAGCACTGCTCCAGCTCTCCAAATCACCCTTCACACATCGCGTTGAAAAGGGAAAACTACCCCGTCGGTTCACACAGCCAAACTTCACCATTTATAATGGCAAAACAGACCCGGTGGAGCACGTAAGCCATTTCAATCAACGCATGGCGGTTTATTCTCAGAACGAAACCTTGATGTGTAAAGTCTTTCCCTCAAGTTTAGGGCCCGTTGCAATGAGATGGTTCAACGGCTTAAAGGCGAATTCCATTGATTCGTACATGGAACTTACAATGGCATTCGGGTCCCGTTTTGTTACGTGCAGTAGGGTACCTCGGCCTCTAGACTCGCTACTATCCATGTCTATGAGAGAGCGCGAGACGTTGAAGACTTACTCAGACAGATATTAGGAGGCGTTTAACGAGATAAATGGTGATTTTGATGAAGTAGCGGTCAACACCTTTAAGGCTGGTCTTCCAGTTGACCACGACCTAAGGAAGTCTCTGACCAAGAAGCCGGTAAAAATAGTTCGTCGGCTCATGGATCGTATCGACGAGTACAAGAGGGTTGAGGAGGACCAGCAGCAGAGTAAAGGGAAAATGAAAAGTGTCCCCCAGGAGAGTAGGGACTTCAAGGTGGAGAGATACGGTAGCAAATGGCCGAGGAGAGATTTCACTAGTCAGACTAGGTCGGCTCCGCCCCAGACAGTGAATGCCATATTTCGTGAGCCGGTACAGCAAGTGTTGGAAAAGATCTGCCGAGAACCTTATTTTAGATGGCCTAGTAAGATGATAGGAGACCCCACAAAGAGTAACCAGAACCTCTATTGCAACTACCATCAGGACAAAGGCCACGCCACAGAGAACTGCAGAAACTTGTGGAATTACCTAGATCAGCTGGTTAAAGAAGGGAAGTTAAGACAATTCATGAATCGACCCGACTAACGAGGCGCCCAATCTGGCTCCATAAATCAAGGCAGTAACAATGTAAGACCTCCATTGGGCACAATCAATGTTATCCTTGCGGCGCCAGGTCGGACCGGTTCCTGCCCTACCCGAATAATGTCGGTATTACGCCCCACTGCTGAGGACCTCAACTCTGAGCCGAAGAGGATGAAGAGGAATCCTCTGCCTGTACTGGGATTTTCTGAGAAGGACAAGGTTGGCACTATCCAACCACACGACGATGCGTTGGTCATCACCTTGAGGATAGCCGGCTATGATGTGAAGAGAGTCATGGTTGACCAAGGGAGTGGGGCTGACATCATGTACCCTGACTTGTTCAAGGGCCTCAATTTGAGAACTGAGGATCTCACAGCTTATGACTCCCCGTTGATAAGTTTCGAAGGGAAGGCCGTTATTCCCAAGGGATTAATCCGACTGCCTGTACAGTCAGGGCCAGTGGTGGTCGATGTGGATTTCATCGTAGTAGACGCCTATTCCCCTTACACAGCCATAGTGGCAAGACCATGGCTGCACGCCTTAGGTGCCGTATCATCAACTCTTCACGTTAAAGTAAAGTTCCCATATGAGGATGGGGTTGAGGAAATATTAGGCAGCCAGTCCATGGCGAGGCAGTGTATAACAGCGGCCATTACACATCAGGCGGGCCAGGAGTTTCAAACCCTGGCCGAGAAGAGTTTGTAGCAGTTAGTATCCTCGGCTGAGCCAAATGAGGCCGAGGGTGAAGGGCCAGGTTGTGAGGATTTGGAGAAAGTGGTTATCGCAGACGACACGGAGAGATTCTTCCAGGTAGGAAGTCAGCTACCCCTATAAGAGAAGGAAGAACTGGTCACATTTTTGAAGCAAAACATCGATGTGTTTGCATGAGATGCTTACGAAGCACCAGGAGTCGATCCGGAGTTTATTTGCCATCACCTCAATGTTAATCCGGCCGCAGTACCACGAAGGCAACCACCTCGGCGTTCATCTAAAGAGCACGCCGATGCCGTTAGAGAAGAGGTGTCAAAACTCAAGAAAGCAGGAGCCATTAAGGAAGTGTTTTATCCAGAGTGGTTAGCCCATACGGTAGTGGTAAAAAAGAAGAATGGAAAATGGAGGGTATGCGTGGACTTTACAGACTTGAATAAGGCGTGCCCAAAGGATTCATTCCCAATGCCCCGCATAGATCAGTTGGTGGACGCTACTGTAGGGCATCCTCGGATGAGCTTTCTGGATGCTTTCCAAGGTTATCATCAAATACCCTTAGCTCCAGAAGACCAGGAAAAGACAGCCTTTGTCACACCCATAGGGAACTACCACTATAAGGTGATGCCCTTCGGCTTGAAGAATGCTGGGGCTACCTATCAAAGAATGATGACGCGGATGTTCGAACCACAACTGGGAAAAACGATTGAGGTATACGTAGATGACATGGTGGTTAAGAGTAAGACTATCTCGGCTCACATACCAGACCTCGGCGACACCTTTCAGACGTTGAAGAAGCACAAGTTACGCCTCAACGCATCCAAATGTTCTTTCGGTGTAGGGTCTGGCAAATTTTTGGGTTACATGGTGACGCATAGAGGTATTGAAGTCAACCCCGCTCAGGCCAAGGCCATCAACAACTTACAGCCACCTCGGAATCCGAAGGAAGTGCAGAGGTTAACTGGAATGACGGCTGCTCTCAACCGATTTATCTCAAGATCTGCTGATCGGTGCAGGCCGTTCTTCCAGCTGTTAAACAAATGGAAGGGGTTTGAATGGACAGAAGAATGTGCAGTGGCTTTTCAGCAACTTAAAGAGTATCTTGCTCATCCCCCTATCATGTCTCGACCCGAAGCCGACGAAGTCCTGTTTGCGTATATCGCAGTAGCAGCCCACGCCGTTAGTTTGGTGCTAATAAGGGTTAACGGGGACGTACAAAAGCCAGTTTACTATGTGAGTAAGTCTCTGCATGAAGCCGAGGTACGTTATCCACCATTAGAGAAGGCAATCCTTGCTGTGGTGCATGGCACACGTAAGCTCCCCCATTATTTCCAGTCCCATACGGTGGTTATTTTGACCCAGCTTCCACTGAAAGCCATACTCCGGAGCGCGGATTATACCAGCAGGATTGCAAAGTGGGGAACCATCTTAGGCTCTTTTGATATTAAATACATGCCCCGCACAGCAATAAAGGGTCAAGTGTTGGCTGATCTTGTTGCGAAATTTGCTGAACCCACAGTAGAAAATAGTGTGATCGATCGCGACATTGATGAAAAATCAGTTGGTATGGTTGCATGCAAGGGTCTCGCGGTATGGACTGTCTACGTAGATGGGGCAGCTAATCAAAGAGGATCCGGGGTGGGTGTAGTAGTTACGACCCCGGAAGGCCTCACACTGGAGAAGTCCTTAAGGCTGGGATTCTCGGCTACTAATAATGAGGCCGAATATGAAGCTTTGTTGAAAGGGATAGACATAGTCCACAACTTAGGGGGAAAAATCGTCCAAGTGTTCTCAGACTCATAACTAGTGGTGGGCCAAGTAGAAGGAATGGTGGAGGCCAGAGATCCGAGAATGCAGGACTATTTGAATCAAGTCAAAGCTGCACAACGCAAATTCGAATCCTTCACTTTGTCCCATGTCCCTAGAAGCAGCAACACGCATGCTGATTCCCTGGCAACTCTTGCCACGTCGTCAGCACAGGGATTGCCTCGGATTGTTCTAGTTGAAGACTTGCTTAAACCCTCAAAAATGATGGGAAGTGTTGTCCATGTGCACCGGGTTAGAGTGGGGCCTAGCTGGATGGACCCCATTATATCCTTCCTAAAGGATGATGTACTACCTGAGGAAAAAGCCGAGGTGGACAAGATACGAAGAAAGGCCTCCCGATTCTGGTTGGCCGAGGATCATAAGCTCTATCAACGATCTTTTTCCGGCCCGTACTTGTTATGCATGCACCCTGAAGCGACAGAGCTACTGTTGGAAGAGTTACATGAAGGAATCTGTGGAAGTCATACGGGAGGAAGGTCTTTGGCTCACAGGGCCCTAACGCAGGGGTACTGGTGGCCGAACATGCAGCGAGAAGCCCAAAGTTATGTGCAGAAATGCGACCAATGTCAAAGATTCGCACCAAACATCCACCAGCTTGGAGGTGTGCTCAATCCTATGACGAGTCCCTGGCCATTTGCACAGTGGGGTCTAGACATCGTGGGTCCTTTCCCAAAAGCGCCAGGGAACCGAAGATATTTGATTGTCGGCACTGACTATTTTACTAAGTGGGTGGAGGCTGAGCCCCTGGCGAATATCAGGGATGTCGATGTAAAGAAATTCGTATGGAAGAATATAGTTACTCGATTCGGTGTCCCACACACCCTCATCTCCGATAACGGTCTGCAGTTTGACAACAAGGCGTTCAGACAATACTGTTGTGGCCTCGGCATAACCAATAGGTACTCCACTCCAGCTTATCCGCAAGGAAATGGACAGGCCGAGGCTACTAACAAAGTTATAGTGGATGGACTGAAGAAGAGGCTGGAGGACGCCAAATGAAGATGGGTGGAAGAGTTGCCCCACGTCCTATGGACCTACCGGACCACACCCCGCCGATCAACGGGAGAGACGCCATTCTCGATGACTTATGGCGCCGAGGCTGTCATCCCTTTGGAGTCTGGTTTCCCAACAATGAGGACAAGCTCCTTCACTCCGGAAAGCAATGATAGATTGCTGGAAAGGGACCTAGACTTGATTGAGGAAAGAAGAGAGGTTGCCATGATCCATCTGGCCTACTACCAACAAAAACTGAGGCACGGATATGACTCGAAGATAAACCCAAGACCGTTTGTTGTTGGAGATCTAGTGCTGAGGAAGGTAGTGGGTAACACCAAAAATCCCGCATGGGGAAAGCTGGGACCTAATTGGGAAGGACCGTATCGCATCACGGCGATAGCTGGGATAGGAGCTTACTACCTGACTGACTTAGACGAAAAAGCTGTACCCCATCCTTGGAATGTAAGTAATTTGAGACGATATTATTATTAATGAAAAGTGCTTTTGTCATTCTACTCTTATCACTTTTGTACCATTAATTCTGCCGGACCTAAGGTTACGCCGGGTCCTCGGATCCTCTACCTTAGTCCAGATTTAATTAAGGTTACGCCGGGTCCTCGGATCCTCTACCTTGTTCGAAGTTCAATTAAGGTTACGCCGGGTCATCAGATCCTCTATCTTAATTTATAACAAAAAGTGAGGTTATGCCGGGTCCTCGGATCCTCTGCCTTGTTCGAAGTTCAATTAAGGTTACGCCGGATCATCAGATCCTCTATCTTAATTTAGAACAACAAAACTAAGGTTACGCCGGGTCCTCGGATCCTCTACCTTAGTGCAAAGTTAATTAAGGTTACGCCGGGTCCTCGGATCCTCTACCTTAATCCAAAGTTAATTAAGGTTACGCCGGGTCCTCGGATCCTCTACCTTAATCCAAAGTTAATTAAGGTTACGCCGGGTCCTCAAATCCTCTACCTTAGTCCAAAATTAATTAAGGTTACGCCGGGTCCTCGGATCCTCTACCTTAGTCCAAAATTAATTAAGGTTGCGCCGGGTCCTCGGATCCTCTACCTTAATCCAAAGTTAATTAAGATTACGCCGGGTCATCAGATCCTCTATCCTAATTCATGACAAAAAGTGATGTTACGCAAGGCCCTCGGGTCCTCTACCTTACTTCAATTCTTAATAAGGTTATGTCGGACCAACAGATCCTCTATCTTAATTTAGAGTGGAGAAGTAAGGTCATCTCGGGTCTTTCCCCTTGATATGGAAACAGCGTTGGTGTCGCTAAGTGAAAGGGTTTTAAATTGATGTTAAATACTAAGCGCGAAGCTTGAAGTACTGTTAGTCTAAGTGCAAAATATGTTGTTAAGTTCTCTTTTCAACATGTTATCATAGAAATAACTTTTAAGCAAGTCCCAAACAAACCGATTCCCCGTTAGTGTATTTCTTTTTTAGTGTGTTGTTTGCCCTTAAGTATAAGTAAAAATTAGCAGTCATTACTTAAAACGTTTGCATGAATGTAAGTTGCCTAAGATTTCCTCGCCTAAGGACGAAAAGGTATAAGTACATGCTACAGAGACAAGCCAATGGTATAGCAATATATCAAGACATCAACACCAAACGTAATATAGAACAGCAATTTAAATTGGGAACCCCTTTTCATTAATTGAAAGATTTGTCAATACACGTATAACCAAACTGTCAGAGTACAAGGGAAATAAAGTAAAAACTGAAATGAAGAAATAAAAATACAAGGCCAAAAGCAACAAAAAAGAAGAGCGAGCAGCCAAGCCATGGATGATTATGGCTCGGGTTGGGTCTGGTCTTTTGGGTCAGCAGGAGAAACCACCAAGGCCGATGACTCGCCAGCCTTTTCTCTGGGCTCTATGGGCGGAGTTGCCAGAATTTGCTCCACAGTCCCACTAGCCTCAAGGTTGGGGGTTACCTCCTTGGGGGCAGGAGGGGGCGGTGCATTTTCAGCTTGAGTAGTAGGGGCAATATCTTCGGCAGCATCCTCGTCTACTTGAATCCCAGCTGAGGAAGGGTGGGAATCATCCTTGTCTGAGCTCGAGGCGACCACGCGAATGGCGGGAGGAATGTAGGCGTTCTCCTCCTTCCATAGAGGAGAGGAGGCATCAATCCCAGCTTGGGAAAGAGCTTCCTTCCACACTTGGAGGCAGTAGTCCCTACAGACCTCCGGCACCTGGGCTTTGAATGTTTCTGTGGTCTCGGCCACGCCCATGTCATACCCACTCTGCTCAGCCTCGTCAACCATTGCCTCGGCTGCTTGTGCCTTGGCAAGAGCGTCTTCCGCGGCCTTGAGTGCTTCCTCCTTTGCCTCCTCAGATGCTGTAACGTCCTTGGCGAGGCCTTCTGCTAGAGATCTGGCCGAGGCAAGGTCTTCATTAGCTCGTTTGAATTCCAGCCTCTGATCCTCGGCCTGTCTGGCGGTACTCTTCAGCTCGGCCTCCAGACCTGACCGCTCACTTGCAGCCTTGCTCAGGCTGGTAGTCACCTCTTGGAGTTTCTTCTCTTTAAGCTCCAGTATCTTCTTAGTGTGGTCCAGCCTAACCACTTCATCCCTTAACGCTCTGTAGGAGCTGGCAGCGATCTCCTCTGCCCTATGGGCAGATTGGATAGCCTACGTACAAGCATTGTTAGTAAAGGGCACACTACATATATAAAAAAAAAAAAGAAGAAGAAAAGAAGAGAGAAAGAGGAAGTGCAAAGAAAAGCATAAGTGCCGAGGATCGGCCAATTTGAATCCTTACCATGCCCAACTCCTTTTTGAGAGTCATGAAGATGTTATGATCTCTCATTCTACGTAGCTCTCCCATGTCCTCAGGCAATAGCAGTGCCTGCTCCAGAGCATCGGCGATGCGGGCAGCTGTGCCCTCGTCGGATCCCCTGATGGAAGCATCGGCGGTGACCGCCTGATCATCTACGTGCATCTGAGGGGCCCAAATAGGCGCATGGAAGGCTACGGGAGGGTCATTTCGTCTCTCTGCCCTCGGGTGGACATAGCGAGCATGTTTACCTCCCCTCTCTTGCTCCGTCTCCCTACCAGGGACGTCCTTACCCCCCTCGGCTATCTCTTTTCCCTTTTGCCGGTCCCTTTTCCTTTTATGGTCAGCCGGATCTGGGTGTTGAATTTTTGGAGAAGGCGGAAGAATAACCCTCACGGGCGGAAGCTTGCCGGCACCCTTATCCTTGGCCTTCTCCGGAGGCACTTTTGAAGGATCTTGTGCTTCAGTTTGCCCTTCTAGCACGTCCTTCAAGCTGGGCTTGGGTCTACGATGGATTCCCATCCTTATCAAAGGTTGGTCGTCGTCGTCCGAGGATGTAAAAGAAGGAGATCTGGCAACAGGAGAAGGATGCCTGGACGGAAAAAGCGGATCTAAAGCTTCGAACTCTTCCTCGGAATCCGAGAGCTCAACTACTTTCTCTTTTTCTTCTTCTTCTTCTTTTTCCTCCTCTACCTCGGCGAGTGGTTGAGAGGTGGAACCTTCGCCTAATCCAGGTCGGGCTGAGGGCGTAGCCAAATTAGAAGCTCTCGGGACAACCCTGACAGGCTCGGTAATCAGAACGCCTTGAGGAACTGGAGCGCCAGGCGGTAGCAGAAAGCCTTCGACCGCTACACTTATCCTCGAAAGGCGCGGGTCTTTCTCCTTGATGACACACTTGGTTTCTTGAAAGGCGGAGGATATGGGTGTGTATCCGAGGATGCGGTGGGCGGCACGAAGTTGACCGTCTGAGTGTACAAACACCTCGGCCTTCAAGATCTTGTCGAGACGAGCAAAGTTGATGAGATTGGCACGAGGTGTAAGCGCGCGACGATCTGTGCATATGTCCGAGAAACGGGTTAGTACAAACAAATTAAAGGAAAACACCATCAACAAAAGAAACAGTGCATTTATCATTGATTAAGTGTGACGCTACGCGAGGACTCACCAGGCTCCCCCTCCGTCGTCGGACAGTGGAGACCGTCATGCCACTCCCCGGACAATATAAGGAAGTCCTTGTCCAAACCCTTGTTGGAGTGGGGAAGGCATTGAATCAATCTGACTTCTGGGTGCCTAGATTTCAGATAGTAGGTATGCCCTCTCAAATGGTGAAGGGTATATACCCAATTCACTTCATGGTGAGTGAGACCTAACCCTAACCTCTCGTTCAGAACGTCTACCGCACCCAAGATCCTAAACATATTGGGAGCGCACTGTGTGGGGGACAACCTAGCAGTTCTAAGATAGTTCATTGTAATAGGCATCATAGGGATTCTCATCCCTCCATCTATAAACGCTATCATAGGAATCACCACCTCACCGGTCTCTCTCTTAGTGAGCCACTCTCCCATCCCACAATACCTAACGGACACTCCGGGTGGGATCTCGTATTTGGCTTTAAAGGCTTCTATTTTTTCAGGGGTATCCACCAGGGATGCGAACCTACCCATTTCCTAAAACTAGGGAGTAAAGACTATAGCGAAATTGGGATGTCTAAACAGCCGAGGACCAAAGAAAGGGGACAATTGAAAGAGTAAAAGAAACGATAATGAAAACAGAAGGTTGAAGAACTTACTTTTAAACAACTACGTCACCTCGGCTTAGAGATGAGGGATATGAAGATGCGTGCAGATTGCAGGAAAGGTTAGGTTCAATGCGCGAAGTCTGAAATGAACAGAAGATCTTTAAAGTGGCGATATTTATTTCATGGAAAGACGTAAAGCGGGAAGTCTCCCACCTGCCTCCTCAAAGGGCGCCTATCCGTTTGATGGGCATCATGCGGTTGGAAACAAGGAACATAACGCCGCCAATATTTAATTGAAGCGCGTCCAGGAGATCGAAACGTCAGAAGCGGGTCATCTCGCGCGCGTACATCGAAGCCCTCATTCCTCCTGATGAGATTGAAATAAGGGCTTCGAGGGGCTATTGTAGTGCCCATGGGCCCCAAACCACATGCTGGGCCGGCCCAAAGGCCCTCATAGAGAAAAAAGCCCGACCTAATAGTCCTAGATGGTCCGAGGACAGAGTAATTCGTTCCCGTGGCGCCCCGTGACAAAGGAAGCTACCATGCATGAGTGTCGCACCTCAAGACATGACGTCCGAGGATGATATTGTCCTCGGCATATCGTAGCCGAGGACATTATTAGTGGCCTGGTGGTTAAAGGACTCCCGCAGTAAGAGCTTTATGTACAAATGACTAAGAAAGTGAGGGTAAGGGACAAAGTTAACTGATGAGCAAATATCAGACAAAAGGCTGCTACCACCGCATTGAAGGCCTTATACCTACCCCTCTGGCCGCATTAATGGAGAAGTGACATCTGAACGTTGAAATTCAGCCATATCATCATCACCAGATATTTAAGTAAGGGGGGATGATGGGACAAGTATCTAAAAGGAAACACCTGGATCACACGTGGAAGGAGGAAGAAGGAGAGAGTGAGGCCTATAAAAGGAAAGAGAAGACGACAGAAAAAGGGAGAGAAAAAGATAGGAAGAGAGAAAAGAAAAAGAGAATTTGTAAGAGAACCAAGAAGGACCGTTCTCGGCATCAATGTATTCAACTCCATATTACATATGTATTGAAGAGCAGTGCGTGAATCACAAAAACCGTATCGTACCATAGTGTTATCTATCATCTCAAAAAACCTAGATTAAACGCCCACTCTCTATAAATTCATTGCTTAGTGCTCATTGAGCTGGTCCACTGGCCCAAACACGGATTAGTTTAATTTGTGCACCTACAATTTCTAAATAAAATATCTTAGTGAGTTTTGTATTTGTGGCAGCCTAGTGTCAATGGCCCAACTAAAACTCATCCTATCCTAGCCTCCACCGCTAGTCAGATGCTCGACTCGGCCCACTTGGCCTCGCCCAATAATTTTTTCAATTAAATAGTTACCACTTGTAAAGATAATGGTGATGGCCATTGACTAATTGTGTTGAAGCAATTATGCTGCAGTGCCAATATGTGAGGTGGTCTTAATGATCATGGATGCAGTGACACTGTTATTGAAAATATGTTAACTGTATTAAGGAGATTTTTATTATATTCATTCAAATAGTTTTCTATATCTTTCCCATAATTGTGCTCTTGCCATGTTCCAAGTCCTAAATTATCCGGATTTGCCTTGTTGCTTGTTGATTTTGTATGATTACATAGGTTGGCAACATATATCATATATTCACAATAAAATCAGTGTGCAGAGGCAATGAATTTCCAAACTAAATTACATTTTGCTTCTTCTGAAATTATTACCTCTAGCCTTCTATGCATCCTAATAGCTTCTTAACACCAGTTAAAACCATCAACAGACAGGACATTTTATTTACTTGCTTTGTTTTGCCTTTTCAGCTGGGGAAGAAATTAGTTTAGGAAATGCTAACCAAGCGTTACTCCTATACAACAACTACTGCCAATTTATGCATAAACAAATTTTCACAAGTGGAACATGCAGGTCTAATATCACCTTAATAAAGACTATTTGATTTTTCAACACAAGAAGCAAATTAAATTATAGCACACCTCTGGAGTTGCTGAGTCCACAGAAACCGTAGAACCTTTAAGTTCATGAATTTCAGACATAAGCCAATCTACTGAAAAACAGACCAGGTATTCTATGGGGTTAAATGGAAGACCAATTTGTGTGCAGACATACACAATACAGAAAGACATCATATTTCTGTACAAAGGAAGAAGATGCTGATGGAATAAAAGCCATAAAGGAAATTGATGTGCTTGAACAATGAGTTTACAGATTTAGACTGACAAACTCGGCAGGCCACTTGAAATATTGTGTATTTTGAATGGGCACGGGCACTATGAGGCAGAGGGAACAACGTTCAAGGGTCAACAATTCATTTTCTATTAGAGTTCACGTTTAAGTGACCCTCCTCTTCTAGGTATTTTCCTGGTCAAACAACTATTTAAATTAAGTTGTTAAACCATATACTAATATACTGCTTGTTAATGGGAACAAGCATTTGAAGGAAAAGTTTTAAGTTTAGCCGCTAAAAGCAATTGCACTTATCTTCTACTAAAATTTTAAGCCTTTAGCTTTTCTGCATCCAAATAACCTCTTAAAACTATCACCTGGGTTTTGCCTTTTTAGCTGGAGAAGAAATTCGATTTTGAAATGCTAACCAAAAATTACTCCCATATAACAGGCACATCAGCAGGTGGAACATACAGGTCTAACATCAACATAACATAAACTTGATTCAATTTTCAATACAAGAAGCAGATTAAATAATAGCAATCCTTTGGAATTGGTCCACAGCAACCATAGAACCTTTGAAGTTCATATGATTCAGACATTATGAGGTAAAGTGAATCTGAAAACAGACCAGACAATACTATGAGGTAAAATGGAAGACCAATACAAAAATGATGAAGTTCCACAATTATCGATCTTCCAAATGACACCTCAAACACTATGTTTATAGTTTAGAATCTCTTGATTAACACTATGTATTCTACAAATTCACTTGAACAAAAAACCAGAATACAAAACTTTAAGACTCAAGCTCCTCTTCTGCATTTTCAAGCATTACAAATTCAACTCCATGTTTTGTGACTGGATCCTGAATGCAAGCAACTTCAAATTTCAATATTTGAATGTGAAAATAGTGAGAATACAGTTAAGTGTAGAATACACAAGCAAGAAACTCCAACAAAATAACAAATTAGATTACAAATAACTGGTCACTATTATAAATTACCGTAAGTACTTATTAAACCTGAAAAGGAAATGTCTAGAACACCAATAACATTCAACTTTGCTAACTTGGCAAGGCCAAGTTTCACAAAATCAAAAGCCAGAAATGGAAATGTTAAGATAAAATGAAAATATTTGAAATTACCATTAAAGTTAAGAGAATTAGGATACCATATGCCTTAGGTGTAAGCATCTATAAGTGGACTATAGTTCATAAAGTAACTGCAACAATCATCAACAACCCATCCAATTTTAATTATTTTACAATCCTACAGAACTAATTAGTGATGCATGTGGCCCTTGAAGCATTTAGGTCTGCTAGATATAACTAATTGCACCAAGAAGTGGTGAATGTGATCAAGAATTTGATACCTGCCAAAATCATCATCTGTGACACTAGTAGGTATTCTAGCAACAAAAACTCGAGTCCCACCCTTGAAAGTTAATACCATTTTTTCCTGTTGAAAACAATGAGTAAATGTTCTGTAAAGACAAGTGAAGAAGAGAGCTTTTTCTCATGAACATATTGTAAAATTCAATTTCAAGAGTTATATATATATAAATAAATAATCAAGAGAGTATCCCAAGAAGCAACAAATTATCTTGGGAAAATAATGGCAAGGGAAAAAGGCAACGTCTACCCCGTGGAGTAAATAAGCCTTAGTGCATTAACATTATTATCATACAAGCAAACTGCTATAGCTGTGTAATGGAAAAACCAAATCAAATATTTCTTCAACATTTTTTTTTTCCGATAAGTAAATAACTCATTGATTAAAAAAGGGTGCTACCCTAGTAAAGGGGCTGCATACATAAGAGTATTACACAGAACTGAAACTAAAAGAAACTTTGGAAAGTGAAAAATCAAAACTAATAGAATACAAAACTGGAGTTTTTCTTGATGCTCCTATGAGGATGTCTAGCAGTAAACAACTAACAAATTATGTTGTGATAACTCGGTTTTCCATGAGATAAAGAAACATATCAATGCAGATGATCATCACTTAGTACTGGTTTTCAGCATTGAAAGTTAGAAACATACTGAGCTTATACTCTTGGGCTTAAAAGGATTTATATTTCAAGCAGGCCATTGTATAACAATCTGTCCAATCTATTGTAAAAAGTAGGTGGGTTCTGGCCAATTGCAGTGGACTCACTGCTGAGATGCTTTAGGGGGATTATATGCCTACATAGTTCTTGGTATTTTTTTTTTTTGGGTGCTGTTTTCCTCAACTTCTATGATGTATTTTCCTTTGTTTCTTATTGTATCCAAAATAGAGGTCCACTTGAGGCTAGCTTTTCTTTAGTATTGTATCTTTTATACTCTCTTTTAAATAAACTGTGTCATAGACTTAATATATTGTACAATCAAAAAATAAATAGAGAAAGTTCATTGGTAAGAGGCACCTTATTGATCTTTGTAACAAATTGGTCATGACAGATATCTATGAGCCAGCTTCAAGAGCATGGAGGAAATATTTTTTTAATTTAACATGGACTATACAGCTTGTTCCACAAAAAGTCCTATGTTTGAAAGACATTCAAGAGCTCCTCACAATATAAAATCAGAATGGTAAAAGCGAACATGAAGACATTAGGCAATACTTCATAATTTCAATATAAGTCTTAACACTTAATCTGAAGGATCAAGCAACATAATTTACAATTATTTGAAGTTCAATCAATTAATTTTCAATTTCATAGCAGAAATAGCTTTTGTCTACCAGCTTCCAGCTACCAAAGATTTTTTTACCTTTTTTTTTTGTGGCTACTAAACATAAGTTAAAGAAGGAAGTAAAAAGAGTTGGGAGTAAAACAACGGGCCAATCAAGTTTTAACACACATGCATTGACTTAGTATAATGCAAAGATAATTTAGCACAAAACTAAGGTCATAGATTCTTTACTCTTACACAAATCAAATGGTTGGATACTTAATACTGTAACGTAATCTGTTATATTGAGCTATGGGCAACTAAATCTGGGCAAGCTCTGTTGCACAAAACAAAAGGAAAAAACTTAAATAAATACTGTAGTCTCATTTTGCTGACTGAGGACTCCTATAGTGAGGAGGCAACACAACTATAAGATCCATCTTTAAAAAACAACATGCCCAGTCATCCAAATATACAGCCAGTAGATTTTATGTTTTTTTTTTCCTTTATAAAATTAAATCACAAGGCAATGGGAGCAGAAAGCTGTAAAACCAAAGATTTGGAACACAATACAGGAGGTAACATCAAGAGTGTAATTGATGGCATCTTGATGATATTCGTTACATCACCAGGTATGCTTACAGAGTAGCATATGATGTTGCAAGTGGTCTTAAGGCAAAAGTTTCCAGTGTATTGGTGGAATCCTGATGATATTCTTTATACTGGGTATGGTTACAGAGCAGAATATGATGTTGCAAGTAGTCTTGCAGAAAAGTTTCAATTGTATAGCAGGAAAAAAGCGATGTCTGAAAGCCACTTAAGTCTAATTCTCTGGTTTCTATACAAAGCAAACTTCCTCTCGTGGATATTCGAGAAGTAGATAGACCTATTTGGGTTTTTGCCAAGGGGAGCATTTATACCTGCTAAGAAACCTGGAGTCCTATTCAATTGAGGTTGTCTGAGGTTAATTGGTGGAAGCTAATCTGGTTTTTTCCCGCCTTTTCTAGACATGACTCATCACTTGGCTTGCTATGAGAAAAAATTATCCATATGGGATAAATTGTTATAGTGGGAGTACAAGGGGATATTCTGTTTGCATTCTGCAGAAGTTGCAAAATGTCCAGACCATTTATTTTTTAAATGCAGTTTGTCAGAAAGATTGTGGAGGGAAGTAATGAAGAGATGCCTGATAGACTCTCCGGAAACAAATTGGATAAAATGGGGGTTGGAAAGTTTAAAAGGTAAGCTGAAAGCTTCCTCATGTAAGTTAGCATGGGCTTTGTGATTTACCATTTATGGAGTCAGAGAAATGCAAAATTTAGGGAGGGAATATTTAAAGTGAGGAGCAGATGCTGGAGAAATGGAAATTGGCATAAGGATGGAAGCTAGAGGGAATTTCAAATACTCTTGAATGAAGATATATCTGTGTATTAGCTGGAATATTCCATTATCTGTTTTCCAAGTGAAGCCATTTTTTGTATGTGATGTCCTAGTAAGGGTCAAGACGTCATCAGGAAAAGTTAGAAAGTGTTTCTTTAGTTTGACGAAAGTTTTGTTTTGATTCAAATTTGTGTGTATTATGACTAGTTGTTTTGTTGTTACTAAAACGATGTTGTGTGTGGACTTGAACTGAGTGTTCTCTTAATTATATATTTTCATTCATCCAAAAAATATAAACACCTAGTCCAAAATCATGTAGGTTTGTACTTATCAAAAGATCATGTAGGTATGCAACTTTGGAAAATTTGATTGACAGGAAATCTAAATAAAGGATAATGCCTAATTTTGGTATAAATTTCTGTGAACTGTTAAACTCAGAAATTTTGGAAAAAAAAAATTGAAAAAAATTGAAAAAAATTGGGTAGTGGTAATGTAAGTTGAAGTTTCACATGGGAATGTTACATCTAATCAAATCACAAAGAAAAGAGGAAATAAATGTGCTATTTTTATAAATCTATGACAGAAGACTATGGGATGAATGGCATACCATGAGCTTAGATATGAAGAGCTCAAAAGAAATAAAGGCAGCAGTGCAAGCAGAGGAGAGGTTATTCTACAACTCATTTTCCCGTCTTTAAGCATGGAATCAATGGAACACCAAAGCTGATTTGAATTACATATTACCTATCAAAACAGAAAAGAACTTTCTCATCACAGCTTCTAATTCTACAGGGTCTTGCTTTACCATTACAATTTTGCTTATTTCTTTCTCTATTGTCAATCATCAGTTGACAAATGAAACCCAAATAATCAGATAACAAACCCATGAAGTGACAAAGGAAATACTCCTGCACTTGGGCAACTGCTAGCAATTGAAGCTTCAATGCAATTGTATTGATTCAAACATTCTAGAAATAATCCCACGCAATATGTAGGACAGCCAATCAGTGCACCTAGATGGAACAACATGGCACCCAAATGACAGATAAGACAATGAGAAGTTTCTAATTCCAAATTGTCAAGGATGATAGCTGGATGCTCAGAGACTGAAAAAGAAGCACATAGAAAACAGGGAAAAACCAATAAAGCAAAAGTTTCACACTGACTGCTGATTACATCAATAATCTGATTTTGACCAGCAAGAACACAACGAATGATATTTGCTAATATTCCAAATCCAAAGAAAATAATTAATAGAGCTAACTTGTCATACAGACACACACACATTAGGAAATCTAGACAAAATTTCGTCCTTAAATCAAATTGTTTAAATGAAAACAGAAAATAATGATATTTTGTAAGCTTGTTATAAGAAAAACAAGTCAGAACTCAGGAACCTAATTCAACTGTTTCAGGCCTAATTCAAGGACGAACTTAGCACCAAAAAAAAAATACCAAAAAGGAAAATTTCCACAGCTTTCCAATCAACCAAACAATGGGTGGTGTGGTGTGAAGTCAAAATAAAACAAGAGGCCCAAATTTGCTGCAATTTAACTTCACTTAGAAACAGAGGCCCAAATTTTCTTCATTCCATTTGATTTTACAACACTGGAGTGCCATGTATCTACTGCATTCTCCTATGGAAAGTTGTAGTAACTACTATAAAAAGAGAGCAAACAAAGAGTTCTGAATATACCATCCAACACAATTGAACAAAAATGACCACCAAACAATCAGCTAGCAACGTGACAGTTTTCCTTATCAACAAAGTCCAAATAAATACTTCTTCGTATCCAGTATGAGGTAGCTAGCAGAAATTAGAAAACAAATTACCAAACTAAAAGAATTGCCAAAGAAATTTTCAAAAAGAAAAAAAGAAATACACAACTGCAAACAATCTCACGTAAGAGGAAGAAAAGATGGTGACTTACAAAAAATGAGAGAGAAAAAAGTTGATCGGCAGTGCAAATTCCATAAAAGCTATAACTTTCATTGAGATTCCTCTTCTCACAATTAGAATTACCTCATCCTTGTGTGTGTAAATTCCCAAACCAATTTTCAATTAGATCAGGGTGCCGTATCCACTTCAGGTGTGGTGGTTCCTCATTACTAGGTCCAGCCCCTTCCCCATCAGAGTCATCACTGCTTCGCTTATTTTTGTTATCTTTTTTTGAATCTTCAAAACCATCCTCATTATAAGGAGTGATGATGCAGTTGCTAGACCCAGCCTTAGTTTGGTTTAGATCTTCAATGTTTGTCTCGAATACCAAATGGGCCCCGCATTTTGTAACCTCCAAGCCTGGAACTGAGGATTCAACTCTAACTTCAATTTGGCGTTCCTCTCGAAGATATGAAGAGGGAATATATCCCAACCAAAGATGATACAACCCAATCTTACCAAATTCCTCGGAAAAAGAATGGCTCAATGTTACATATCTACCAACAGAACACCAAAGTAAACCTTTGATATGAAGTGGATGATGCTGGCGGAATACAAAAACAGTGCACACAGCGATTCCCATCAATTTGTTACCTAAATCTGAGGGCACCTGCAGATTCACTGAATCCCCCACATTTTTTAAGCTAAACCATTTCGGAATTTCACTTCCAGGAATCAAGACCGTGTAAATACGAGGACGAGAATAATCTTGCTGACTCTGAAACATAGAATTCATGATGCTTAGAACTTCACATGAGAGAGAGAGAGAGAGAGAGAGAGAGAGAGAGAGAGAGAGAGACCTGGTGATTAATGATATAACGTCTTAGGGTTGTTGAAAACAGGTCACCGCAACCTTCATATATCAATTTATCGCAATTGAGAAGATTAGATTCCGGCCGAGAATCGTATTCTGGTGTTAACGATAATGGTTCAAGTGAGGTACACTCCACTGCATTAATATAGCTAATATTTAATGGAAGCTCGGGCAACATTCGAAGACGAGTGCAACCGCGCAAACCAAGCCCTTTCAGATTAGATAGTTGAATGATACTCTCAGGAAGGGAAACACAATTATTTCCACTTAGATTTAATCTTTCTAAAGATGAAAAGCACCCAAGAACATTAGGAATTGTCCAAATATTGCAATAACTTAGATCAAGCTCGGTCAAAGAGTACAGGCCTATTAAAGAACGCTCTAGCATGCCCGTGGGATTTGGACTTCTTCTAAGTTGCATTAAAGGAAACTTCATGAGCTTATTAGATGATAGCCCCACACATCTGGAGAGAGATAATACTTTGAGATATTTTAAGTGAATAACGGATGAAGGTAGGCTCGTTATAGCAGTCCCGCTCAAGTCTAACTCTTCCAAACCTTCGATTTTTCCTAAATTTTCTGGCAATTCATTGAGTTTTGAGCAGCCAGATAAATTAAGAATTTTTAGAGACATTGAACTATAACAACCATTTGGAAGCCTTGAAAGGTTTTTGCAGTCTCTTAGATCCAATTTAATAAGACTAATTAAATGCTCAATTGATAATGGTAGCCCCGTTATAGCAGTTCCGCTCACGTCTAACTCCTCTAGAGTTTCAATATTTCCCAAATTCTCTGGCAGTTTAACAAGTTTTGAGCAGCCAGATAAATTAAGTGTTTTTAGAGACATCAAACTACAAATTGCAATAGGGAGACTTGAAAGGTTTTTGCAATCTCTTAGATCCAATTCTGTAAGGCCAGTTGAGCGTATCACTAATAATGATAGATCTTTTATAACAGTCTCACTCAAACAAAGTTTCAACAAACGTGGCATATTTTCCACAATATCTGGAAATTTCTTTAGTTTTGAACAACCACTTAGATTGAAAAATTCAAGAGCTTCCAAGCTGATCTTGTGAGGAAGGCTTTCGAGACATTTACAACTATTCAAATCCAATCGAATAAGCCATTTGAGATCTCCAAGAGATTCATGCATCTTATATAGTCTTGTACAACGTTGGAGAATCAGTTGTTTAAGATTTGGGGCTCCACTAAGGTCCGGGATCTCAATCAAGTTTTGAGAATCACTGAGATCAATGAGTTTTAACTCATTTAAAATCTGTTATAAACCAAGAAATAATTAGACGAACTCATGCCTTAATGAAAATGAAGGAAAAACACAATTGTATAAGTGAAAATCTTACCATAATTCCTTTCCATAGTTGTTTGATGTCACTGTTATGCATTCTTAGTTCAACAAGTTTGTTTGGTTGGAAACAGGTTAGCATGGATTTTGAAGGATATCCATGCCAATCTAATATGCGTAACTCGTTAGAAAGATAATTGAGACCTTGTGGAAGTTGGATAGGACCTCCAATGAGGTCGTCTGGAGGATGCACATAACCAATTTTAAGAAATCTCAAAATTTTCATCTTTGTGAAGGCTTCAGCGCTCAAACGTTCCTTTGCTTCAATAGGCATGTTTAGCATTATGCCTTTAACTACCTCTGTTCCCTAGTAACCAAAAACAATGAAATTAGAACAATTATTAGAAGAATTTGAAAGAACATATATACTTTTCTAAATTCAAGTTTAAATTTGTCAACTTACAGCATTACTTGTCAATACATGTAGGACATCCTTATAACTCCATAACCTACTACGTTTACCAAGCTCCTCAGGGGATTCACGACGAACAATGTCTCGACCCATTTCTTTAAGCAAATCATGCATCCAAAGAGCTCCATCTGAAGCAATGGTTATAAGAGATTTGTCCTGAAGAACATCAATATCGTAGGTATAATGACCTAAACTTTCTAGAGTATCTCTTATGTAATAGTTGTCCATGTCTTTAAAGAGAAATGCAATATCTAAAAACAAATCTCTTTGTGTATCATCAAGCCCATCAACACTCAATTCAAGTACATCCATAATGTCTCTATTAGGTTTTGCTTCTAATTTATCTCTAGCACTTCTCCATACATCAAGTGTTTTACCAAACAATGAAGAACCTAAAACTCTAAGAGCTAAAGGAAGGCCCTTAGCGTAATTCACAAATTTTATAGATAAATCCACATAATTTTTTTCAGGATGAAGTTTCTTAAAAGCCTTCAAACTAAAAAGCTCCATTGCTTCATCATAAGTCAACTCCTTAGCTATATATATATCAATCACCCCATCCCAATAGGTGTTCAACAAATGACTATCTCTACTTGTTACAATGATTATACTCCCTAGACCAAACCAATCGTTCCCAGCTAATGCTTTTAGTTGTTCATCATCATTCACATCATCAAGAACAAGAAGAACCTTCTTATTGCAGAGTCTATCCCTTAGAATTTTCTTTCCCTCTTCAACATCTGAAATATTTTTTTCTGTTCCCATGAGGATCTTAGAAAGAAGATTGTTCTGTAAAGAAACTAGCTGTCGACTTTCAGACTCTTCTCTAACATTAGCAATAAAACTACTAGCTTCAAAGTTACGAGAAATTTTATTATAAATTTCTCGGGCAAGAGTTGTTTTACCGATTCCACCCATACCACAAATCCCAACTAAGTGGACACAATTCAACCTTTCACCAAAGCATAAATCCAACATTTCCTTCACACGATAGTCCATTCCAACGACGTGCTCCGAAACAAATGGTACTTCATGATCCAACTCACTACTTATTCTTTGAATGATTTCTTTGATAACTTCTGATTCAGAACTGCAAAGAATATAGTGGAACAATAATTTCGATGAGGCAGAGCTAGAGATACATTAATTTACAGACAAAATATTCAGCAAACATACAATCTGAGCTTCGTTCAGTAAAAAAAAAAAAAAAAAAAAGGAACTCTACAAGTGTATAGTATGTACGTGTTACAAACAATATATGCATGCGATGTTGTTCAATCAAAGTCCAATTCGAGCGTATAATTTCCTAGATTTGTCATATATAGGAGGCAAAGTATAAGAAAGATGTCAAATGGCAAAGTAACGAAAGTAAGGACTAACAATAAGAAAATTCAGGAATTAAAATAATAAATAAAAGAAATTCTTACTTATCCTTTAAATGCCATCCAGAGAGATTGGCAACTTTGGTCAAGGCTGCTCTCCAAATCATCACATCATCAATCTTATCTTTGAATCGATTTTCATGTTCTGCAAAAGCTTCCGCGAAAGACCCTCTCTGATACCTGACATCACTAGGATCCACATAGTGGAACACAGGAAGGACTGTCAGCTTCTTCTTGTCCATGCACTTAACAATCTTTGCTAGTTCGATCAAACACCAACTTGACGAAGCGTATTGTTTGGATAGAACGACAACAGCGATTTTCGATTCATCTATTGCTCTCAGGAGCCCTGAGTTAATCTCTGTTCCTTGCTCGAGCCTCTCATCATCCCTAAATGTTAATATCCCTTCTTGCTTCAACATATAGTATAGATGGTCTGTGAAATTGTTGCGGGTGTCGATGCCTCTGAAACTGAGAAATACATTGTATTCGTATATGCATCCAGAAGTAGAAGAAGGAGGAATAGGTGAGGAGGAGGAGGCGTTTTCTATGGCCAGAAAAGCCATCGGAAATATGCTGGAGCTATGTATTAAAATATATTAAAATAGTTTTTTTTTAAGAGGGTAACACACAAACGAAAATTTAAATAAAGGAAGAAGAAAGCAAATTTGAGTCGGATTTTAATTTCAAGAAGTGGAAAAGAAAAAAGGAGATGGATATAAGGGCTTGAAAAGTGAGTACACAGATTTTTTATGAAATTGCAGAGAAAATGAAAAGCTCAAAAAATTTCTTTTGAAATAACGCTGGATTCATGAATAAGTTACAATAAAAATGGGTGTGGTGTTTGGAGTGACAGAATGCTTGGGAGGCTCAAAAAGTTTTTGGCGAGTTTCCAACGTTTATTTCCAAGTAGAGGAGGAGGCTGGTTGAGTGGCCATAGAAGGAAATGGAAGCAATTGGGTCAATGACCAAAATGTTCAGTCACTTTATCTGTAAAAAAAAAAAAAAAAACCACCAAATTAAGATAAACAGAAAAAAAAAATATATATATTTGAGATTTCGTTGCGTACGTAAACTGAAACGCTGTTGACCGGCCAATCTTGGGAGGTGAAAGTGAGTGAGGTTGAAAATGAAAATTGGGTTAGAGTTCAGCTGCAAAGGAAGGGAAGAAGAAGAAGAATAAAGATAGGGTGAGATTAGCTTAGAATGATGAGATTACAGTGGAAGAGAGAAGGTAAAGGCAAACAAAGAACAAAGGAGATTGTCGGAGTTGGTGCGTTTATTTATTTTTTTTAATATATATATATATATATATATTTATATAAGTCACCGACTCACCACTATCAAATTTCTAAAAGGTTTGTTTTTTTATGTCACTACTTCGAAATTTCTAAAAAGTGTCCTAAGCTAGTGCGTTTTATTCGAGTTTCCATTTCCTTTTGCAGTCAAGTCAACAAGCCAGTGCTCCAGTCCATTAAATTGCCATTTACATGATTCTCAAAAAAATAAATATATAAATAATACCATTTACGTTTTTTTTTTTGTTTTTTTGTTTTTTTACTAAAACCATTTATTTACATACATAAAATGTAGTTATTCATCCCTTAATCTTTAAATACTTAATTTGGACTAATAACATTACATATGTAGCATTTTATTTGAACTTTCTTCCCATGCTCGATGTTGATATATTTGTAGAGTTCAATTTAAACTCAACATGATGTAATTATAACATACTAAAACTACACGTGAAAAAATAAATATATCTAATCTACATTAGTATTATTATTGAGGAATTTGCATGACCGGTATATGAATATTGAGACAAATGATTTTTTTATTTTTTATTCAACAGAGTAACTCAAGATGCAACATCAATTCACACTTACATTCACAATAGACTCAGGTGTAGTTAATTTTTCCCCGTGATGCAACTACATATTTTCTTTAAAGTTCAAGAAAATTCTTTAAAAACTTTAACTCGCATATATCATATATGGCTCTTATAATAATTGCCTACACTTATGACCTCGTGTTACTAGTGACTTTCATGTGAACATGTTTGATGTGGCATGTCAAAAGCTATTTTCATAGCCTAATTGACCAATTGCATGAAAGACAACGGTTGATGGTTTTCTTTATTTTTTTAGCAGTGACCCTTGTGAACAAGGTTTGATGTGGCACGTCAAAAACTTTTAGTAATTTCCTAGAAGATAATAGTTTATGGTATTTGTTTATAGAAAATAATATATTAGATCTTGTAGTCTCTTATTTTCTTTCTATCTTGAAAATCTCTAAAGGTTGGATAAAGCTTTCTTATTTTCTTCATTCTTTACTTACTTTATGGTCCTTTAGAAGTCAAAAAAGACATGCCATATTTATTGTCCACCACCGACCCTTCCCCCTACCTAGTCCCTACCCTCAAAAGAAAAAAAGAATTGGAAACTCAATTATCAAGAAGCTAAAGTGGAACACAATGTCAAATGCAACCATCAAACCAGTAAGGACATTTACATTTGGTCTTGTAAATGCTATATGTTAATAATATTCACATTTGATCTTGTATTTATGGTGATGAGTGGGTATTTTTAATTATTTTTTATGAAGAGAAAGAGAGAGATAGAGTTGGTGAAATTAGTATTTTAAGAAATAAATGAGATAAATAAAAATTGGGATGTTGGGTGTGTTAAAATTGTACAGTATAATTAATAAAGTAACTTTTAAGATGGCAGAATAGAATAATTTCGAGAGAGCATACATGAATGCTCTAAGTATTGTATGAGACGATCGCATGAGACCAATGTTTCAATAATTTGTAAGTCCCACGCATATAAAACCTACATGTCACTGAGACAAAAGTTTCATAAGACTATCTCATATAATAATTTTTTCCATCAAATATGTTAAGAAATAATAATGTCAAGCAACAAATACAAGTTATACAACCATCAATCATCAAAGTCTGAGTGCTTCTACTAATATTGTTGCATCCACACACATACAAAGAAGAAGGCATCAACGGTTCTTTTTTGGATAATGCAGAAATTTCTATTAATATGAAACAAACCAATACAAACAGAAACATTTGATATACTAGAAACTACAACAAGGGCATCTGCCTTGACATAACTCAAAACTACTACAACAAGGGCATCTGCCTTGACATAACTCAAAACTACTACAACTTTTGAGTTAAGGTTATTGAAAACAATATAAAGTATTAGTTGAACTATAAAAGATGAGCATTAAGGTTATGTTTGGTAACAATTTTTGTTTTCTATTTTTCAAAAACTTGTTTTTAGGAATATAAAGAAAAAACAATTTTTTTTTTTATTTTTCAAATAAAAAACATATTTAGTTAGTTGAAATTAAAAAGATATTTTTTTAAAGAAAAAAAATAAAAAATACTAAAATATGTTGCTACTAGGATTTAAACTATAATATTTGCTCATTAAATGAGACAAATCCATTAAATTAAATGCATATTTTCATTAACTTTTGAAAATTAGAAACCGAAAACGGTATTTTGCATGTTTTCAGTTTCTTTCACAAATTGAATTTTAAGAACAGTTTTTGTTTTCTTTCCATTTTAGGTTGCCAAACAAGTTTTTTAGTCTTAAAAATAGAAAATTATTTTTGGAAATAGAAAACAAGGAAAAAAAAATAGTTACTAAACATACACTAAGTAATTTGCAAGGTAACTCAACTCTTTTTGGAATCCAAATCTTCTGTCCCACTTTTTCTGCTCCACGCTATACTCCACCAATAAAAACTTGTCACGTATTCACCTAATTAATTAAATACTATCATTAATTGACTTATTAATGCTACCGTTATTAATTAATAGTAGTATTTAATAAATTAGATGAACGCGTGGCAAATTTTTATTGGTGGAGTATAGAGTGGAGCAGGAAAAATCGGACAGAAGATTTGAACTCCTTTTTTTGGCAGAATGAGATTTTTTTTTTTTTTTATAGAGTTTTAACTTATAGTATCTGCTCATGATGATGCTCTTTATCATCAAATCAAGATACCAATTAGCTTTTGGTGTAGACATATTATATACTTGAGGCAAATTATCTCTCTTTATTTATTCATTAGAAGTACCAATGATATAGCATAAATCCGTACTCACATGCATGATTTGTAGTTAATCTTGTGAATAAGTTTTATTGTGGCAAATCAAAAGCTTTCTAGTCTATCTGAGTGATTGCTTGGAACATATTTTTAATAATATTAAATGTTGATAGTCTTTTCTTTTTTAAAGGTTTTAATAGAAGTACGATGAAATGTGTTCATTTTTCTGAGTATGTGTATCTCAGTCATTTTTGTTCGCCTCCCTCAGATTATGAAAATATAATTCATACCTTTTTTATATTGAAACTTTGTTCTTCTTCAAATAAAATTAACTTGAACGTGATTATGTAAACATGGTGCTATGCTTTCACTTAAAGTCTTGACATTGTGGACAAACGAATTGTTTCTAAACCTATTCTTTAGTTTTTGGACTGCTCAATTAGTCATTTTTTAATGAATATTTACTATTCTGCTTGTAGAAAAAAAAGGGTACGATATTACTTGGAAATTTCGAAGAGGTTAAGTTACAATGAAAAACCGATATAACAAATAGACCGAATAAATTGCAGGACATAGTCGGGCTTTTGGCCTAACCATTAATTACCATCTGCTTGAACATCATATCTTGGTTATCAATGCAGTTCTAGAAAAAAAAAAAAAATATATATATATATAAATTAGATAACATTTGTAAGTTACTGTAAAATATTGTAGATATAACACTTCTCATATAAAATTTGTAATGTGAGATGTGGGGACGCTAGAGAATGTATATAAATTGTGCTTAACGGTTGAACAAAGGAATTTGCAAGATAACTAGAAAAACTTGAGGCAAATATCTTTCTTTATTCTTTAGAGGGACTCAAGATGCAACATTAATCCGCAATCACATGCACAATAAGCTCACGCATAGTTAATCATTATAGTATAGGATGCAACTATGTTCTTTAAATTCTAAGAAAATTCTTTGAAAACTTTAACTCGTCTATACAACCCTTGTAATAATTGCCTAGCGCTCATGGGCCTTGTTTTAATGATAACCTTCATCTGAACAAGGTTTGGTGTGGCACATCTGAAGCTATATTCTAAGTCTAATTGAGTAATTGCTTGGAAGTCAATAGATTATGGCATCATTTTTACAAAATAACATATCCAACCTGGAAGTCTTTTCTCTTTTGCAATATGGTATGTGATTACCTTGAAATTTCTACAGGTTTGATAAAGATTTTTTTTTTTTGCTTCTTTTCCCTTTTTTTCAGCTTTTTTTTTTTTTACTTACTTTATGTTTCCTTTTGCAGTCAAGTCAAAAAAACCTGCCTTTATTTAATATCCACCACCGACCCTTCCCCTCCCTAGTCTCCCCCCCTCAAAAGAAAAGAAGAAATGGAAACTCGGCTTATCAATAAAAGATTGTGAGGAGATATAAAGGTGCTAAAGTGGGAAGACAATGACCAATGCAACCATCAAGCATATTAAGAAATTATGGCCCTGTTGGTAACGTTGTTTTAGTAATATTGTTTGTATTTTTTGAAAATATGTATTGATAAAAAAAGTACGTAGAAATACGTGCAATATTATTTAAAAACTGAAAATTGATGTTTAAAATATCATACCAAACTGCCTCTACAGTTTTATATGTCTAATCTGGATGCTTCTCCTTAATCTTTACTCTTTGAGACTCGAAAGATTGTTGCATCCACACAAATGAATGGCATCGACATTTTTTTTTTCTTTTTTTTGATAATTAAGATATTTTTAATGATATGAAACAAACCAAAATACAAACAGAAAAACTTGGAAACACCGAAACTTCTACTAGTCCAGCACAGCAAGGGCATCTACCTTGACATAAACTCCCTAATAAAAACAGTGTGACATTATCCCAACCTGGTTCTATACAGATTGCTGAAACTTACAAACAAACCAAGTACAAACTCAGCTACTAGCAAACTATTGAGCAGAATTGATGAGCAATGGAACGAAGTATACCCTGTTAGAACTGAGAACTGTGTTTAGGCATTGCTGAAATTACCAGCAGTATTAGCGGTACAACATTTAATCACAATATTGCACGATAACATCTACTAACACACCTTCTGCCCAAGTATCCATTGTACTTTTTGAGAGGCGTACTACGCTGTAATTTCATCAACAATTGTCACAAAACTGAAGCCCTATGACACGTTTTTCTTTCATCTGGAAGCGGAGTGCATCAAGATTTTTTTTTTAATGAATAAAAAATAGGTAAAGGGGGGTGACCTAAGTTGGAGTCTCCCTAAGAAGACATTATGTAACATTTTATTTGAATTTTCTTCCCATGTTCAATGTTATATATCTGTTAAGTACCAATTAAACTCAAAATTATGTAATTGTAACATAGGTTTGAACACATGAAAAGAATATATTTTTTAATCTACATTAGTATTATTATTGTGGAATTTTCAAGACGAGTATATGAATATTGAATTTGAGACAAATGATCTTTCTTTATTCATTGGAGGAACTCAAGATGCAACATTAACTCACACTCACATGCACAATAGGCTCGGGTATAATTAATCTTTGTCGTATAGGATGCGATGTTCTTTAAAGTTTAAGAAAATTCCTTGAAAACCTTAATTCCCATATATGGCTCTCATAATAATTGCTTAGCACTGATGGCCTCGTTTGACTAGTGTCTTTCATGTGAATAAGGTTTGATGATGAGATTGCAGACTTGCAGTGCTGGAAAGAGAAGGAAAAGGCAAACAAATAAACAAAGGAGATTGTCGGAGTAGGTGCGTTTATTTGTTTATTTATTTATTTTAATATATATAAATATTTTAAGTCACTACTGCGAAATTTCTAAAAAGGTATGTTAATGAATGTCATTACTTCGAAATTTCTAAAAAGTATCCTAATGCTAATGCGTTTTAATACAAGTTTCCTTCTCTTTTTGAAGTCAAGTCAACAAACCAGTTGTAAAAAAAATATAAAAAAAGTCAACAAACAAGTGCTCCATTTCATTAAATTACCATTTACATGGTTCTCAAACAAATAAATAATACCATTTACATTTTTTTTTTACTAAAACCATTTACATACATAAAGTTTAGTCACTTATCATATATCCCTTAGTCTTTAAATACTTAATTTGGACTAAGAACATTATGTAGTATTTTATTTGAACTTTCTTCCCATGCTCAACGTTGATAAATAAGTTTAAGTATCAATTAAACTCAAAATGATGTGATTGTAAGTTGTAACATGCTAACACTAGTCATTTTGAACACATGGGAAAAAATAAATTTAATAAAGATTAGTATTATTATTGAGGATTTTGCAAGATGAGTATGTGAATATTGAGGCAAATGATCTTTCTTTATTCATTGGAGAGACTTAAGATGCAACATCAATCCGCACTCACATACTCAATAGGCTCATGTAGTTAATCTTTCTCATACAAGATGTGACTACATATGTTTTTTAAGGGTAATAAATTTTAAAAAAAAAAATTCCTTGAAAACTTTAACTCATATATGGCTCTTATAATAATTGCCTAGCACTCACGGCCTCGTTTTGCAAGTGTCTTTCATGTCAACAAGGTTTGATGTGGCAATATGGCATGTCAAAAGCTATTTTCATAGCCTAATTGACAATTGCTTGAAAGATAATGGTTGATGGTATTCATTTTTGTTTTAACGGTGACTCTTGAGAACAAGGTTTGACGTGGCACGTCAAAAACTATATTTCTATTCTAATTTAGTAATTTCCTAGAAGATAATAGTCTATGGTATTTGTTTATAGAAAATAATATATTAAATCTTTCTAAAGGTTGGATAAACCTTTCTTATTTTCGTCATTCTTTACTTACTTTATGGTTTCTTTAAAAGTCAAGTCAAAAAGACATGCCTTTATTTGCTGTCCACCACCAACCCTTCCACCCTCCCTAGTCCCTACCCTCAAAAGAAAAGAAAAAATGGAAACTCGGTTATCAAGGTGCTAAAGTGGAAAACAATGACAAATGCAACTATCATACAAGGAAGTATTGTATGAGATGGTATTATGAGCCTGATGTTTCAATAACATGTAAGTCTCACGTATTTAGAACCTACATGTCATCAAGACATAGGTTTTATAAGATCATTTCATATGAGAATTTTTCCCAACGTATTAAGAAATTATATAGTCTCAAGTGACAAATACAACCGTCAACCATCAAAGTCTGGGTGCTTCTACTAATAAGATTGTTGCATCCACACACGCAAAGAAGAAGGCATCAACGGTTCTTTTTGGATAATTCAGAATCTATTAATATGAAACAAACCAATAGAAATAGAAACATTTGAAACGCTAGTAAACTACAAGAAGGGCATCTGTCCTGACATAAACTCCCTCCTCAACATGAAAACAGTGTTGCAAGTAACATCAATTCCAAATAAGATCCTTGTTTGTATTTTCTATTCAACTTCTACCAGTTTTTACTTGTTGCCTGCAATCTGTTTGCAGGGCTTCCTCGTCTATTCCTACTTCATTGCTACGATATTTCCTGGGTGACTTAAAGACGCAGACACCCACTTCATCTTTATTGACACATACGGAGCTTGACTATAGGAATTACCTTCCTTTCTCTTTTGATGGATAAGAAGAGAATTACTTGGAAGTTAAATAGAAAATCAAATAAAAACGCATATATTTCTATAATTCTAAGTCTTATTTTACCCGGAAGATACTTGGAAGATGGGAGGCTACTTGCAAACTGAATGATTGATGTTGAAAAAAAATGAATACTTGACACATGAATGCTGTACCCTCTGTCTCACTTATTTAATTATTTTGGTTAGTCAAGGCAGAAAGCACCTAGCAATTATGACTATTTGTTACAACTTTTGAAAAAAAATTTAAAATTAGCATGTTACGTTTTGAATTTGAGCTAAAGGTGATAATGTGCACATTATTTAGGACAGTTGTCTCTGAGGCTCTGCCCTATACTTTCCTACAAACCGGATTTAGATTTGCATTTTGTCATCTCTTTCTTAAAAAAAAAAAAAAAAATTATGCCTCTTAATAGTAACATGTTTGGATTTTAGAATAGTTTGTTTGATTTGATTTGATTCGATCTTCACAAAATATTTCTCAATGAGATGGCAGTTGTAAATGGTAGTTGATACGTTAATAATTAGTTCACAGCCAAGAGTGTTGACACCTTCTAATGTTTCTAATATAAACATTCAGAATTCAAAATCTATACTTCTCAACTATTTAATTATATATTAAAAAAAGTGAGTTCATATAAAAATCAATAAAACCTATTAACTCAATTATATTTTCTTTCTATTGATTTATTTTCCATGTATTTTGTACTTCTGTCGGTTAATTTGTATTTAATTGAGAGGTCAAAGTGTTGGAGTTGAAGTTGCTGCATTGAGCATCTTGGCTGAGTGAATTTGGTGTGTCATGAGAAATGTCAAGCAAATTGCAAGTTTTGAAAATCTGTTACTTGCAATCTCGCCTGACACTCAACTGATACTCGATTGAGCAAGATTTCTAGAACCTAATAGAATTTTAGTTACACACTTCCCTGTTGTACCCGTCCAATCAACTCTCATATAGCCTTCTCAACCCACGAAATACAATACTTGATTCTCATATTGAAGTGTGAGAGAGTTACCCTTTCCCTAGAGCAAAAATCTATGTTGTCTCTCTACCTTTAACCTCTTCAATATTATCAACAAAAATAAAAGCTCTCCAATTACCGATTCCATAGTGAGGAGATTCAAAACCTTATACACATAGAATGAAAACATTGATCAAACTTAGAATCTTTTTTTTTATACTATGGTAAATTATTAATTGTGTCAAAAGATTAAAGTGTTACAAAACAATGAATGTAATCATTTAATCATAATTCTAATAAGCGACTCAACTTACAAAACCAAAAACGAACATGTAAAAAGGATTGTTGTAATCAGTTGGGAGCAGAAGCATGAAGCTTAAAGAACAAAATTTAGTTACAAAATTTGTTGTAGCCTTAGGCTACAATCTTACTCAATATCTTTTTCTTAGGTGAATTTTGACAAATTCACTTTTGAATTACATTTTCTTTTTATATCCTCCATACTTGCAAAATTTCTAGAAAATTAAAGAATAATAGTTATGTCACAATAAATTGTTTAAATTACAAGTTTTTGTAGTTTGAAATTATGCATAAAATATAAACTTATAGATTATACAGTAAATAATATCTAATTGACACAAAATTTGATATGTGTATTAAGAGCGTAAAGAACATGCAATTCAACGGTTAGATTTTCAAAATATGTTTCAATGTTTATTTTAAAACTGTAGTCTAAGGCTATAACTAATTTTGTAGCTAAACTTTGTTTGAGTTCAAATGCAATTTCATTTATATAGTTTGGAGGGTTTGTAAGTGCGATGTATTGCACAACTATTGTAGTTAGTGCATTAGTTGGTGCTATAGTCTCCGGAGAGTTTTGAGTTTTTTTTTTTTTTTTCTCTACAAACACTTTGTGGTGTTTGGGTTCTTGTGTTTGCTATTGGGATTTACTTTTATGATTGTGTATCCATACATGGGCTAATCATATTAACAATTGGACTTAATTTGTTAATTAGGTTTAAATTGATATAAGCCATAAATTAGGGTCTAAAGTGTAAACTCTCACTCTTTAAAAATAATAATTAAATATAAAAATTACATGAAGAGATGAAAAAAAATCAAAGGAAAAAAGTGAGATAGAGGATTCATTTTAGATATGATTCGACATGTCAACATAAAGAATTTTCAGAAGCCTAGAAGTAGAAGCAATGTTTATTTTACATAATATCAATGTTGTAAGTGATTTTCTGAGTAGTAATGTTTAAAAAAAAGAAAAAAAGTGAGACAGAGACAGGATTCATCTATACTATCTATATACTATTGTGAGAGACTACCAAAATTAGGGATGCTCTCAAAAAAGAGATTTTTGAGTGCTTTAAGGGTACCTCTCTTTTTGAGTAAGTGGTGTGGAGTCGCCACTTTTTTTTTTATATAAAAAATAAGAAAAAATTAAAAACAACTTTGCATGACTGAATTGCTTCATTGTTATTGATTGAGAAAAGAAAGTACAAACTTGATAAATTGAGTATTACATGGCTTTGGGTCTTAGTTACAATCCACCAAAAGAATACATGACTTTTTGTCCTAATTACAATTTACCAAAAAAAAAAAAGATAAAGCCTAGGTCTATCTATCCAAAGACACTAAATTCGAAGGCTAGGTTACAAAATGGGAAGGTATTAGACACCCATTCCGCCCAGACAGAGTCTGATCTTCCACACTCTCATGACCAATGTACCCTTTGATGCATGATATGAATGATATGTTGCACACATGAAAACTTAAATAAACCAAGGCACATAAGTCTATTTATGAATGCATCATCTTCTTTTGAGAAAATTCGGATCTGTCTTGTGATAAAAAAATTTGATTTGGTTTAGAAAAATCAGATCTGTTTTTGAATATGTAAAAAAAAAAAAAAAATTGTTTATGGTAAAGGAAAGTTAGATATGTTTTTTATTAAATAAATTAATGTCTTTTGGTTTTAAAAAATCAAATCTGTTTTTGAGAACTAGAAAAAATTGGTTTTTGGTTTGTATTTAAAAAATGAAAAAAAAGGATTTATTTTGCAGCAAAAAAATTTAGATTTGTGTATAGAAAAAATCAGATCTATTTTTTTATGTAAAATAAAATAAGAAAAAGATTTTTTAGAAAAGGAAAGGCACTGAGTAATTTGCAAGGTAACTGAAGACTTTTTTTCCAACATGGGAATTAATTATATACTTGAGGCAAATTATATTTCTTTATACTTGAGAGTATTGTAGAAGAAAAAAATTTCCGACCTATCACAAGTTGACACATCATATTATCAAGTTCACAAAATATGACCAATTATAAAGCGTCACATACTACTGCTTGTTTTTGCTGTCACTATTCAGAAATCAATAGAAACTTGTGTGAAACTATTTTGCTTATTTAATTTATTTGGAATTAAGAAATTTAGTCCTCTAGAAGTACAAATAAATATCTGCTATTCAGCTATATATACGTCAGAGCAGAGCAAAGGAAATGAGGGAAAAGAAATGGCGCCAAAATTCTAACAAACTAACTACCTAGCGCTAACTACACGGAACCAATCATGTCATGACACCTGGACAGCTTCAGTAACTGTTTCTGGTGTTAAGTTGTGCACGTGCTGATCTTGTGACTTCATTTAAGTCCAACACTGCCGTTTTGTGCCTTCTTATTTTTATTTTTTTTGTTCAGATACACTACACGACACCGCTTCTTTTCTTTTCCTCTCAGCATCACCATCTGAGGAACAGAGACACACGCGTTCACATGTCTGACCAATTAACTATTTACACATATAAAGAAAGAGAAAGAAACAGCTTGAGTTTAAAGCAGCGTACGTGTGAAGTTGAAGTGGTGAGGAACCATTATATTATAGCAAGTAGGAAAAGACAAGGTATCTTTAAAAATTGTAACTTTTATTCTTAAATAGACTATTGAATTTTGTTACAGCATTTACACTGTGCATTAACTATTAAAATAGCACGCGTGTTATGCTCCTAGTCAGAAATGCACTATCTAATCCTGGAACACAATGAATGTATAGCACTAAGACATGATAAGATTAATATTTAACTCTAAAATTGAGCTCAATGATTGTGCATCAGACCAATGCAGGTGAAATATTAGTTTCCTGCTTAATTAGTGAGGAAGGTAGAAATTTATACAAATCAATAATTTTTTATTAAATGAATTAAAAATTACACTTTAGAGTGTATTAATTTTTTATGGGTTCTAGTTAGGTCAATTGGTAAAAATGTCATAAGTTGAAACTTTATAAATAAATAAAAAAGTTTTAGGTAACATAAAATGTATATAAAATATACAAAGGAATATCATAGAAATATAATCATAACATTAAATGAAAACTTTTCTTTTTGTTTATGTGTTGCAATGTATAACATGTCTCAAATTTTTAGCCATAAAATTTATAGCATCTTTTCTTTAAAAAAAATCCATGCATTCATGTATCCCTAATTCTCAAATTACAAAATGAAAGGGAGTTAGTTTTAGGGGGGGGGGGGGGGAATAAAGAAATTTTACTAAAGAGATACACTTATATTTTTCTACATAATCATTTTGCAAGTGGCCTCACCATCTTCCAGGAATCTTCTTGGTAAAATTATTGAAACATATGGCTTCCACTTCTGCTTACACACGTCTGTAAATAAAGTTGAAGTGGGTGTAAGAAGACTAGCTAGGAAGACCTGCAAGCAGATTATAGGTTAAGTAAAGAGTGGTGGAAATTAATTGAAAAGCAATACAGACAACGATCTTATTGGAATAGAATTCCGTGTGGACGAATGAATGTTAGCTCATTGGTAAAGTTCAAGAAAGAAGCTATAACGCAGCCTAATAGAGAAATCTATAATAAAACGATGCTTGTGCGTGTACTATGTAGGAAAATATATTATATAGGAAAAATGAACAAAAAATCTATAATAAAGAGGCAAAGTTACATTCGCCAACAATAAAGGGGGGACATGAGCCGAGTCACAAATGCGCCAAGATCGTAAAGAGCACAGCCCCCACCAATTGAGCTGAATCCCCAAATATTCAGTGGACCATTTATATATAGTTGAGCCCAACTTGAACCCACCGAGCCAGTTCACATAAACAAGGATTAACTTCTGTTTTTTAGAAAGTAAACAAGGATTAACTTGATATATTCACAAATGTTTGAGTTTTTTTTTTTTTTTTTTTAATTCAATTTTATAGACTAAAATATAGCCTGACCTAAATTTTATGGGTCAAAAGTCTATATTTTTATAGAAAAATAATTTACTTGATTTGATGTCCCTAATTTTTGTTTAAATGGTTACCGGTTGGTATTATACCTAATGTCAATTAGATGAAAAATGGTTCAGCTCAAAGAAGGTGAGGAAACAGAATATATAAGAAAAGGATTAAATAGATTCTTGGATAGAGTTTAAAGATGCAAGAGCAATCATATCTTTGTGGAAAATTTTAATTGTAATTAAGGAAACCTTTAACCTGGTTATTGCAATAGGGTGAGTGTGTTGTAATCCAAACATATTATATTAATGAAAAAAAAAAGGACAAAAATTAACTCCAACCAAGTTTTGGAGGAAAGTAATGAACGCCAATAAAAGTCCTTATATAATGTGTAGCTGACAAGCTCGATCAAAAATCAAAAGTTAACATGATTAATGTTACATGTTTTTTCAAAAAGTTAAAAGTAGAATGGAAAAAAAAGTGAAACAGATGCTCCGGCTTTCATGTCTCAAGTATTCATTTTTTCTACATAATCAATCACTTTGCAAGGCCTCTCCATTTTACTGGCATCTTCTAGGAAATAAAAGATTTAGAATTATAGAAATATATGGGTTCTACTTGAGCTGACTCTCATTTATTCACAAATAGCCTAAGCCCTCTCTCTATGAAGGTTTTGAGTGCAAACTTCATGGGATTCGATTTTTTTAGCCTAATACAAAACCTCTTCTGTGATATTGTTTTATGTGAAAATAATATAGATATATATCCTTGTATAAATAACTCAAAGTTTGTTTTCATTGATCTTTAATGGTTTACAAATAAAATAATATCACATAGATGTGTCCTGTTATACTCATAACTTCAAAACCTTCTATGTTCTACAGGATGACTAGTAATTTATTATATATAAAGAAAATACATTATAATTATTTATTTATTCATCCATTTCGACTTAACTATCTATCAAGATGTAATTTGACACCCTTTTGTTAGTAATTAGGTTGATTTGACCCTACCCATAACCCATGACCTATAAATTGTCCACATAGGTAAACCTAAGTTTGAGTTCAAACTTAAACTTATCTTGATACGAGTTGTTAATATCATGATTTTCTAACCTGGACCTTTCAAAAAAGTGAGAAATTTAGGATTTTTAAGGTCAAACTATGAAAACGTTATAATCAATTTAGTAATTAATTAAAATACAAATAAAGGTATATTAAATTTGTAAATACTAGCAAAATTGACTAAAAATACCTAAAAAAAACTTAAACACACTTTCAAATAATTTTTCATGATATTATAAGGCTCATAGAAAATAGTAAAACATAAATAAGCATGAAAAAAATTGTATAATATTGTATAATAACCCTTCAAGTAGAAATCATTTTGAATAAATAAAAAAATCACTTTTAATTATTTTATTAAATTCCCATGCAAGGACATTATTCTTAAACTAGCCTCATCACACGCACTTCGCAAGTGCGATGAGGCTTTTTTATTTTAGCGGTCATATTTTGTAGCCAAAAAAAAAAATCTGTATTTTTATTTTTATATATAATTTTTATTTTGAGGATATAATTTATAAGTGGATAAAGAAATTTGAAAATCAATAGGAGAGTAGCCTTATTTTTTAGGCAATATTTTAGTGGGAGTTAGAGTTGTATTTTTACCAGATTGTCCTTTAGTTTTGTCTCTATTTAAACATAGAGATGTAGGGGCATTTTTTAACAAAAATAAAAAAATAGAGATCCCAAACAGAGGAAGCCTCTTAAATAATAGTATAGATAACAAGTTAATTTAGCAAAGAAAACAAATATAGTAATATTTAATAAATTGAACGAAAGAGATTATATATAAAGTTGAAAAACTATAAGTCTATAAATTATGTAAATCCAAAATAAATATAATAATACTTCATAGTTGATCACAAGGAGCATAAATGCTTATCAATATTTAAAAATATTAATAAAAATATACCTTCAAAAATATATATTTAAAAATATAAATAAAATAAATATTTATTAATTAATTAATACACATGTCCCTCCCTCGTGTCCTAATTTTTCAAAACTTGTCATGTCATGCCTCAATGCACTTATCTTGTTTTCAATTATGCAAAAAGAAAAAAGAAAAAAAAAAAAAAAAAGACATTTAATTCGTTTATATCCAACATATTAAAAGTCTACTTGTAAGATTACAATTTGCAAGGATTGAAGTTCATAATTGATGAAAATGCTATCCCTGTGTCCTATCAATCCAATGACAGTCCAGCAACACCAATAACTGCTATGTCTTCAGTGTTCAGTCCTCCCTATTGGAAACCAACAGAAAGAAATAACACAACTTAATAGACAAAAGTGGGTCTAGAAATGGACTTCCATGTAATTACAACATCATGTTTAGATTGATCTAAATTCAAATGCATGCATAGTAAGTCTCCTAGAATCACTCTTCTTGTTAAATAAAATGACAAATATATGAAATCAAACAATGAAGACTACGTCTGAGAGATGCAAGAATCAATTTCTAAGGAGCTAAGAAACTTTCCTTTGCTGGGAGGCTGCAATTGCTATGCTTAGTGCTTTTTAAACAAAAAGTATACTGATCTAACATCTTACTGCCTAAAAAAGTCATTAAGCTGATAAAGCAGCAATTTAGCAGATTATATGGAGTTGAAGTGATAACTCATGAAGTTGCTTGGAATTCAATATACTGACAGAGAGTGACGGAGCCTGCAGGCTTGGGGTGCAGGAGAGTTGCGGACTCAAACAAGGCGAAATGATGAGGCATACATGGAATGTTTTTGCCCAATTGGGGTGGATTGGACAAGAGAAAACTCTGCTGAGATCTATCCTTTTGGATGCTGAAGAAACTAATAGAAAGTATATTGTTTTTGCCTCCTTAATTCATTCCAAGGAGCAGCCAATTATATTTATATTGGAACATATACAAAGATGATCTGTTTTACATGATGACAGAACAGATACTACTGTAGTGATTGGATAACATAAGAACTCTTAAACACAATGTTTGTTTGGAGGTTGAAGACTAAAGCTAATGATTATCTAATTCCTGAACTTTAGCTGAAGTGGACGTTTTCTTAATAGATGCTAAACTCCCTCAAAAATTCTCTTGGGGATGGAGGATACTCCTCTACTTGGAGTTTACAAGACAGTTTATATGGTCTTCTGTGGGGGGTGGAAAAAAATATTATCTTGTGGGCATGGTTACAGAGTAGTATATGATGTTGCAGGTAGTCTTTCAGGCAAAAGTTTCAAGTGTATTGAAGGAAAAAAGCTATGTCTGGAAGCCACTTAGGTCTAATTGTCTGGTTTCTATACAGAGCAAACTTCATCTGGTGGACATTGGAGACATAGAAAGATCCATTTGGGTTCCTGCCAAGGGGGGCATTAATGCCAGCTAAGAAACCGAGAAGCAAATTTGGATTGAGGTTATCTGAGGTTAATTGGTGGAAGCTAATCTGGTTTTGTACCACCATTCCTAGACATTCTTCATCACTTGGCTTGCTAAGAAAAAAAAATTACATACATGGGATAAACTCCTATAGTGGGGGTGCAAGGTGATAATCTGTGCGCTTTCTGCAGAAGTTGCACAGGAAGTCCAGACCATTTATTTTTTAAATGCAGTTTGTCAAAAAGATTATGGAAGGAAGTTATGAAGAGATGCCTAATTAATACTCTCCGGAAACAAATTGGAATAAGGTTGGTTGAATGGGGGTTAGAAAGTTTAAAAAGTAAAAGTCTTCCTCATGTAAGCAACTTCAAAAGCCTTCCACAAAAGCCAAAGTATACAAGTCTTAAAAAAGGATGCGCTTGTTGGAGTTATGCTATATCAAGGAATCTAGTTGGAATCACTAGAGATGCGTAAAGGCTCGAATTTATCGGTACTTATATTTGTTTGGTGGACTGCTTCAATTCAGGCAAATACAGTTATATAGCTACTTAGTAAGCAGTCAGAAATTCTCTTCTAGTCCTAGATTGACACTCCAAAAAAAAAAGGTCTAAATTTCAACATTTTGACGTAAAAGATGAGAATACAGCTCAGTGTCGGGCAATATACTAGCAAGAAACTCAAAGAAATTAACAAACTAGATTACAAGTAACTGCTCATTATTATAATTAACAAACTAGATTACAAGTAACTCCTCACTATCCTACAACCTACAACGTCTAGCAACCTCTTCAGGCGATTCACGACTAGCAATTATCTTACCCAATTGTTGTAGTAAATCATGCATCTGAAAACCTTCCCGTGTGATGGTTATAAGAGATTTTTCCTGAAGAACTTCTATATCAATGTCTGGATTGTCATATAGACTCTTCAGTATACATGTTGCACGACTTTTGAACTCTCCTTTGAAGTAACAAGCAATATCTAAAAATATGCTTTTCTCTCTTTCATCAAGCCCATCAAAGCTTATTTTAAGCACATCCAAAATATCCTTTGGTGGATTTTTTTTCAATTTTACCTAGGGTGCTTTTCCATAAATCTGGACTTCTACAAAGCAGGGAGGAACCCAAAACTTCAATAGCTAAAGGAAGGCCTTTAGTGTAATTTACAAATTTCTGACACAACTCTGCATAACCTTCTAGAGGATAGTCTTTCTTGAAAGCTTTTCGACTAAAGAGCTCGAGAGATTGAGCATTATTCAATTTCTTAATTTCGTATATTTGAGCTTCAGCC
Organism: Castanopsis chinensis; assembly: GCA_032878915.1. Lineage (NCBI taxonomy): Eukaryota > Viridiplantae > Streptophyta > Magnoliopsida > Fagales > Fagaceae > Castanopsis > Castanopsis chinensis. The sequence goes on from JAVQMG010000079.1 coordinate 3,297,284, forward strand.
ACTCCATGCCTAATTAATAGACCTTTATCTCTTGTTGTGATAATAATTCTACTTCCTTGACCAAACCAACTTCGCTCACCTGCTAATGCTTTTAATTGCATAGATTCATCCACGTCATCAAGAATGATAAGAACCTTTTTATGACATAATCTTTTCCGTATTATTGTGATTCCTCGTTGAATATCTGGAATATCAGTACTCCTATCAATCAAGATATCAGAAAGTAGTTGTTTCTGCAAAGAAACTAGACCATCGATTCCACTTTTTTCTCTAACGTTGGCAAGAAAGCTGCTCTCTTCAAAATGATTATGAAATCTATCATAAATAACTTGTGCTAAGGTTGTTTTGCCCATGCCACCCATTCCCCAAATTCCAAGAAAGCGAACCTCATTTGACCCCATGACTAACAAATTTACCAGTTCATCCATTTGAGAGTTTATTCCAACAAGATCCTTGTGAAATAATGAACATGTAGAATTCAATTTACCAAGTATTTTTGTAACAATATCTTTAATAAGCTCTGACTCATGTCTGCAACAAAGATAAGACAAGAAGTTTGTTGAGTTTGAAATTGATTACATCAATATAACCAACATAACTTTTGTATTGAATGCGTTGAAATTAGCTGTGTCTATTTCAACTTAGCATGACCTATTGATTAAAGTGTGTTAGATAGCTTATGTTGTGTTGGCTCAACCAGTCTAATATATGAATCGTGTTATGATTGATGACTTTTGACAATAGATCATGTTTGGGTTGACTTAACACTCATTTAATAATTGCATAAAAAATTTCGACAAAGATGACAATCTGAAAAATACTCATTTAATAATTGCATAAAAAACCCCTAATGAATGGGTTGTGTTAACAGGGGCACCTATAAGCTCTTGATAACGGGGGCAACCCAGGTGGTCAACATGATACGACTGAGAAATCTATTTCTAAGAAAAGTGTTGAATGCATTTACAAATATCACGGCGTTATTTGTCTAGTTTGAGCTTTATTACCTAAGTTTGTAATCTACAGGGGACAGAATCAAAGTTTTCCTGGTTCAACTGGATAAAATATAAATTAATATATATATATATATATATGTATATATATATATTTATAGAAGAAGGTAAGTGAAAATTTGTTAGGCTAATCCACACAAAAAATACTATATTAATTATAATTTTATACATCACCGCACATCCTTAGTACGATAGTCACTGTAGGGTATGGAGGGCATAGGTCGGGGTTCAAGTTTCCAGGAAGGAGTTTTACACACATATACACATAGATTAGGTTAGAGTAAAATTTCTATCTTATATCAAAATAATAATTTTACACTTTACGAGTGTTTTTTATTTTTTATTTTTTTAGAAACAACTTTTAAGGTATCTATGTTCTCATTGTAAAAAAAAAAAAAAATGTTACATTCGTACCTATCATGTACATGCCATCCAGAGATATTGCTTGCTTCTTTCAAAGCATCTTTCCACACTTTCACATCCTTTGCGTTAACCTTAGGATTTTCTTCTAGTTTACCAAACGCTTTAGCAAAAGTCCCAGCTTGATTTCGTACATCAGAGGGATCCACTTGATAAAAGACGGGAAAAATTGTCAACTTGTTCTCTTTCATGCATTCAACAATTTTTGCAAGTTCAATCAAGCACCATCTTGAAGAAGCATAGTTTATTGAGAGAACAATGATTGCATACTCAGACTTTTCTATTGCTTTCAAGAGTTCCGGAGAAATATATTTTCCTTCTTCAAGTTTCTCATCATCTCTGAAGGTGTTAATACCTTTTTGTACCAAAGCAGTATAGAGATGGTCTGTAAAATTCTTGCGGGTGTCAACACCGCAAAAACTAAGAAATACATCATGGTTATTAGAGGATGAAGATGAGGAGGAGGAGGAAGAGGTAGTTTGAGAGGCCATGGAAGCGATTGTAAACTATTACTAGGTTGTTTAGGGTGATGTCCTCGTCTGTTTTATCATCACTTGCAAGCTAGTTTATGGCGATGTCCTAGAGTGTGTTACAGACCTGGGAGATTGTTAAAGAGACTTTAGGTTTTTTATCAAGGCTATGGGTTGGTGATAATATATGGAAGCAAATCCCGCTTTCCACGTTGTGAAAAAGTGGTCATGGATGAACTTCCAGGAAACCGGACATAAAAGTTTGAATGTTTTATATGTGTGCGTGGGTTTCTCATTAACAAAAAAGTTTTATTTTATTTTATGAAGTTGGTCATTTACTAGACCTAGGAGAAGTGGGGGACTCCATCCGCGTTGGGTTCCATAACAAGAGAAAGAAATGATATATTTACAACATTTTCATAACAAATTTTAAGTAACAAATTATTATTAGTAAGTAAAAAAATGATTTTAGTGATACATTCAAATTAAAACTAGTAGTAAATAACAACTTGTTATCCAAAATTTATTGTAAAATTAATATTATGAACATAACACTTCTCAAACTAAGAAACCGTCGTAACAAATAGACCAAATAAATTTTGCCCGAATGTAAACTTACGAGCTTGTTTAGGGCGATATTTGATTTGATTTTTTTTTTCTTTTCTTTTGGCTGAATTAGGGCCATATTTGATTAAAAGAAAAAGAATGCTCTTAGTAATTTCCTTCGTAGTCAAAGCAGCTTATGTGTATAGTTAAAGTGCGTGTACTGGCCTATAAGCAATGAAGTGGGAAAAGACGAGGAACCTCTTTGTTTTGCGGGAAGGCTCTTGGAAGATGGGGAGGCGTCGCAAACTGATTGATTAATGTAGAAAAAAATGAATACTTTGACGCGTGAATGCCGGACCCTCTGTCTCACTTTTTTCTTTTGGTTAGTCACGGAAAGCAGAAATCACTTCCATCAATGATGACTATTCTCTATTCTTTTCTAACTTTTTGAAAAAAAAAAAAAAAAAATTGTAACGTTAATGTCATGATTGTCATCCTCACATTAAGAGGATTTTGTCGGTGCACAATGATTTCCTGCTAAACTTGGTATTTTTTTTGGGTTAAATTTTGTTCTTTGTTTTTTTTTTTAAAATCATGCTTCTTAATAATATGTTTGGAAATTGGAATAGTTTATTTGATTTGATTTAATTTAATTTAATATATTTGTTTATATACATTTTTTTTTTGAAAACTTTTAGATTTCTCCTCGACCACCCGTTAATAAAAGCCTATTTTAAATGATAATAATAATACAATTTTGGAAAACTTTGCTATGAAGGTTCATGGTGTCAGAGGAAGGAGGACACCCATTTCAACTTTACACGTACGCTGCTTTGACTCTGTAGGGAATTATCTAGAACTCTCTAACTTTATCATAAGCCCTAATATTTTACTGGGAAGATACCTGGAAGAGGAGAAGAATATTTGAGAACCAAGTTATGTTGTGAACACTTGACATATAATATTATGTGACTGTTTCCCTTCTTACTTTTCTCTTTTGGTTAGTCACCACGCGGAATCACTTTATGACTTACTTTTATGCCTCTTTAGACTCCAGCCTTATTTCGAAAGGCTTTTTTTTTTTTTTAGCTTTTCCTCATCTCTGCAATTTCGTGAATCTGTGATCTCACTTTTCGAGCACATCCCTCTGCTTTTTTGAAATCAAAATCCACATCAAATCTATTTTCTTCTTCCCTAATTTTTATTTTCCGTTGTGTGTTAAATTCTTCAAAACTGGTTGATTAATATATATATTTTCTACATCTCTTTGGTATATATTTTTCTAATTGCTTTAATTTATGGACACAAAAAACACCTCCTCCTCATCTATTCTGAGATACAATGTCTTTCTCAGCTTTAGTGGTGCTGACACCTGCAAAACTTTTACAAACCATTTATACGCAAGGTTGGATAGGAGAGGTGTACGGGATGTTACTTCTCCTTGAGCCTATAGCCCATGAAGCCCATCGTGATAATTCCATGTGTACAAGGCCCTAAACTCGTTGGGCCTCAAGATTGGGGAGCACCATGCACGAATATACGCTCTGTTGGGCCTACGAACTTAGTCCAGACAAGCTTCGTCACCCATTCAGAGGTCTAGAAACCGCAACAAAGCCATTGTGACGTGTATGGCAAATGCGAGACCCTTCTTGGTCGCAGAATTCAACTTCCAAGGAAGGTAGGTCCCAAGATACTCGGTATCGCCTAGGGAGTATCGATGTCGGGCAAGTCTTCCAACGCAAGAACTATTTCCAATGCCACTCTTACTGCATTTCACTCCCAACTAAACACACACTTAAAGGTAATAACAATAGACCCCCTCTCCACTCATCACAAAAATAATCATAACTCCTCCACTAGTCTTTAGCTATAAATATGAGATTAGAATGAGCGAAAGAGGTTGGAATTTTGTGGGTAAACACTGGAAAAAATAGGGAGATTATTCACAGAGAGAGAGAGAGAGAGAGAGAGAGAGAGAAAGAGAGAGGAAGTAATTCTGAGGTCTAAGGAAGAGTGGAGGAGATGAGTGCCTCTGAGTGGCTGAGCACGGAACCCCCATAGTAGGAAACTTAAAGCCCACAAATACAAATAGATTGTGAGCCCAAATAGAGGTTGAGTCCAATAACCACATTTTGGGTACACACAATTGGTGCCGTCTGTGGGGATCTCCTATGAAGCTGTGGTTCTGTCAAGACGTGCACTGGAAAATGTCTGGGGGTCGACCAGGGAGCTATGCTAAAAGTGGCTCTAGGAGGTCATCACGGGGGTCCACATGGCGAGAAAGAAGGCAGAAAATGCGTGAGGATAGGCAGCATGAGGAAGAAGAGCAGTCTAGGCTTGGAGAGAGGTCGTTCGAAACGCTCCGGACAGCATCTGATGCCTCGGGGCACAACCGTTTCGACAGAAGGGATCAGGAGCTTGAGCGGAAGGATCGGGAGCTCAAGTGTCTACAGAGAATGGTAAGGGATTTGGAGTTGGAAGCAAGGGGTAGGCGTCGGGAAAGGGACATCGAGGAACGAAGGGAAAGGTCAGCTAGTGTCGGGGACCACCATGTAGCAGGGTCCCATCAATCCTGGTCTTATCGGCATCGCGATTGCTCACAAGAATATGTAGACCATGATTTGGCTTCCTCGAATGGGGGACAGCCTCGAAATGTGGCCAGGGATGTGATGAGCCCATTACACCGAGCTGCCCGATCACCATTCTTAAGGGATATTGAAAACGCACCAATGCCGAGTAGATTCACACGGCCGCCGTTCAACTCTTACGATGGAAAGAAAGAACTGGTGGAACACATAAGCCACTACATTCCAATGATATCTTTGCACACTCAAAATGATGCGCTAATGTGTAAAGTGTTTCCTTTGAGCCTCGACCCCACCGTTTTGAGATGGTTCAATGGATTAAGGAAATGCTCGATCCACAGTTTTTCCAAATTGATCTAGGAGTTTAGCGTACGATTCATGACCTACAGCCGAGTCCTGTAGCCCATGAACGCATTGCTGTCAATGAAAATGGGGGCTGAGGAGACCCTCCGTAACTATGCTAACCGGTACTGGGAACTGTACAACGAGATTGGAGGGGGTAATGAAAAAATCGCGGTGAGTACTTTTCGAATGGGTTTACCTGAGGATTCCGAATTGCAGGAATCGTTGATGAGGAGGCCTCCCGAGGATATGAGGCAGTTGATGAGACGCATCGAGGAGTATAAATAATTGGAAGATGATCGGTTACAGAGCAAGGGCAAGGCCCTTGTCATAAATCATCCTCGACATATCGGCTTTCAATCAAGACCCCGGCGGGACTTAAGAGTTCAAGAACTAGGGCTGTAGATGGGAGAGGTAAATGTAGCCTTCAAGAAACCGGTACACAGAATTGTGGATCGAATCAAGAACGAGCCATATTTTAAGTGGCCAAACAAGATAGGGGGAGACCCATCTAGGAGAAATCAAAACTTGTATTGTACTTACCATAAAGACAAAGGGCATATCATTGAACAGTGCAAGATGTTAAAAGATCATTTAGAGTGGTTGGTGAAAGCGGGGTATCTGAAAGAATTTGTGGTGGAGCCAAGAAATCAAGAGGCCGGGCAGGTAGCTCGATTGCTCGGAAATCCTTTCCCACCCCCTTTGGGAGTAATAGAAGTCATCCACGCAGCTTCAAAAGGCGGTCAAGCGTCTAGGAGAAAGGGGGTATTAACCGTGGTACTGACAGAGAGTTGCACAGGTGAGTGACCGTCCAGGAAGAAGTTGAGGTACACTCAGCAACCCATTGCTTTGATGATGACAATATGGAAGGCACCATTCAGCCACACGATGATGCTTTGGTAGTTATGGCCCACATAAACGGTTTCATGGTAAAGAGGGTGATGATAGATCAAGGGAACGGCATAGATGTAATGTATCCCGACCTATATAAAGGGCTTAGTTTAAAGAAGGAAGACCTATCCAAGTATGATACGCCATTGATGGGGTTTGACGGCCATATGGTAATTCCAGAAGGACAGGTTTTACTCCCCGTAAGTATGGAGGGTAAAGAGGTGATCGTAACATTTGTAGTGGTCGCTTCTTTCTCCCCGTACACTACGATCCTTGGAAGGCCGTGGATTCATGCCACGTGAGCCGTGCTGTCCAACCTGTATGTGAAGGTCAAGTTTCGCACCGAGAAGGGAATAGCTGTAATAAGGGGCAACCAATAAGTAGCCAGGCAGTGCTTGGTGGCTGTAGCTAACCGAGGAACTAGTTAAAAGGAGTCAGCCAAGGAAACCCCCTTATAGCAACTATAGGAACCCCAAGAGGAAATGAGGGCTAGCTGTGCTGAGATTTTGGTGAAAGTAAAGATTCTGCCGGATTGCGAAAGGAATTTTTTGATAGGGGCAAGTTTGAAGGATGGAAAGAAGGTAGAGTTGTTGCTCTTTCTTGTACAGAACATAGATGTATTTGCTTGGAGTTTGTATGAGGTGCCCGGGGTTGACCCCGAGTTTATAATCCACAAACTTAACGTGGACCTTATGTGCCCTCCTAAGAAGCAGAGGCTAAGGAGATCGGCTAAAGAGCATATCGAAGTAGTCAGATAAGAGGTTGGAAGGCTGAAGGAAGCCGGGGCCATAAAGGAGGCATTCTTTCCAGAATGGCTTGCGAACACCGTAGTAGTAAAGAAGAAGAATGACAAGTGGAGGGTTTGTGTTGACTTTACTAACTTAAACTGAGCATGTTCAAAAGATTCATTCCCAATGCCGAAGATTGATCAACTGGTAGATGCCACGTATGGGCATCCGAGGATGAGATTTTTGGACGCTTTTAAAGGTTATCACTAGATTGCTCTGGCTGCCGAAGACCAGGAAAAGACTGCATTCATAACACCTGATACTAATTATCATTACATCGTGATGCCTTTCGGATTGAAGAACGCAAGAGCCACTTATCAACGAATGATGACAAGGATGTTTAGGGATAAGATTGGGCGTACGGTCGAGGTATACATTGATGACATGGTGATAAAAAGCAAGCAAGAGGAGCAACATATTGACGACCTCAAAGAAGTGTTTGAAATACTCCGATGACACCAGCTGCGTCTCAATGCCAATAAGTGCGCTTTCGAAGTAAGGGTCGATAAGTTCCTGGGCTATTTAATCACTAAACGGGGAATCAAAGTTAACCCTAATCAAATTGAAGCCATGAAACATCTAAAACCGTCAAGCAATCCGAAAAAGGTCCAGAAATTGACCGGCATGTTAGCTACCCTTAACCGGTTTATTTCCAAGTTTGCTGACCGGTGTCGACCTTTTTATCAGTTTGAAGAAGTGAAAGGGATTTTAGTGGAACGAAGAATGTGACAAAGCCTTCCAAGACCTGAAAGATTATCTTGGGCGAGCACCAATGTTAACAACCCCGGAGCCCGGAGAAGATTTATACATGTACCTCTCGGTATCCAAGCATGCTGCAAGCGCAGTGTTGGTGGTGGATAAAGGTGTGTAGCTACCAATATATTATATAAGAAAAACATTTGTCGACGTTGAGACGAGGTATTTGCCACTGGAGAAGTTAGTGCTAGCACTCGTGCACTCCACCCAAAAATTACCCCATTACTTTCAGGCTCATACCGTCTATGTCCTGACTGAGTACCCTCTGCAGTCATTGTTGAGGAGATCTGACTTTACAGTGAGGATAGCTAAATAGGGGACTCGGTTGGGCTCTTTCGACATATAATATAGACCAAGAAGCTTGGTGAAGGGTCAGGTTCTCGCTGATTTCATCGTCGAGTTCTCGCCAAAAAGATTGGAGATGGTCTGCCATGTAGAAGTCATGCCGTAAAAGGTATTTGTGGACGGCGCATCCAACACAGTAGGGGCTAGAACTGAAATCGTAGTTATCACCCTGGAAGGAATAAAGCTAGAACATTCATTCAGATTAGGCTTTAAGGCCTCTAATAATGAGGCCGAGTATGAGGCCCTGCTAGCCGGATTAAGAGTGGTCTCGGACTTAGGAGCTAAGGAGGTGGAGGTTTACTCAGACTCTCGACTAATAGTTAACCAAATGTTAAGGACTCTTTTTTCGGCCCACATGACATTACTTCATTGGCAACCCATGCCATATCAACATATTATTGATTTTTTGGGATCATAACGACATCATCAACATCAACATATGGATCGGGCTTAAGCAATGAATCAAATCTCATGGCTCATATTATCTCTCTTACACTCATGGCAAGCGGCTTCTTCAACAAGAGCCCATATTTACACAAAATGACAACAAAACCCGAGGTACGTCATCTCATCTTCGGCTTATGATCCAAGCTCATAAGTCTCTTTGGGGAAACTTTGGAAATCGTGGTTTAGAGGGCCAAGAGGTATGTTCAGTAAAGCTCCAGCGATTTAAAGTTGATAAAAGAGACATGTTGCTTGGCGTGTCTTCTCCAACTCCCTAAACTTTGACGAGTCCGTGTGTAGCGGGTAACATATGGTAAGTATCTCTTATCTCATAGCACTTTCGATAAAAAATTCCCCATTACTCTTTTCCTAAAACTTAATATTCATCATATGACAAATACTCAATATCCTCAGCCATCTAACTGCTGGGAAAATAACTGTTCATTCAATTCCCAGCTGTTGCTATAAAAATTTAGAAACTACATTATATTATTCTACATAACTTTTATTACTGCTTTCAGCTAAAATCCAACTCAAACACATGGCCCAATCTGATTGGCCATCTTTTATCTCCAACTATATGCAAAACATTCATGATGTCTCTCATACCCAGTTTCTGTCTGTCACAATATGACCATATATTTCTTTTCCAACTGCTAGAGCAGAGTATTAAATACTCTTCTTGCTCACCTAGATTATGTCACAACACAATGAGACCTTAACTAAATCTCTAAAACTTTATTAACCTTCAACCAATCCTTCTATTACTTACTAGAAATGTGTTGTAATGGAACCTTTCACCAAAAACACAAACACCCAAAAAAAGGAAGCCTTTCCAACAGAACCTAAGCAGTGCCTTCAGCACTTGACACTTGGTTAGAAGTGATATCATCAGCCATTTAATGTTGAAACCCCAACTGCCAGCTGCTATACCCAAAATAGCAAAATACCCTTAAAAGAGATCTTACCATTTTCAGCCAAATCCATTAAAAAAAAAAAAATGCTGAATGTCCTCTCCAACAGTTTGAAATCACCCAACTGACCTCATTTTCTTCTGCCCAAAGCAACAGCTATCTTATGACAGCTGTGACAGCTGTCTCATGATAGCTGTCACAACTTTTCCTGACAGCTGGGACAACCTTTTCAGAATAGCTGTGACAGTTGGCCCAGCAACCTAAGCATTACTATTTTTTTTCACATTTGGCTAAAACCAAAACCAACTGAAGTAACTATTTTTTTTTTTGCCAAAATACCTTCCTATTTTGCTACTTTTTCCCCAACAGCTTTTACCCAAAACAGCAAGAAAATCTTAAAGCTAAACATACTTTTTTTGCCCAAATCTTAAGATAGATTTTCTAAAGATTCATTGCTATTTGGGACAGATTTTGGCTAAGATTATTTGCTAAAATACCCCCTTAAACTCAGTTAAATAGGACCCCCATCAGCACCTCAAGGGGGACACTAATGGAGAAGAGAAACTCTTTCACAAACCTCTCTATTCTCTCTCCTTGTAATTATCTTCTCAAGCTCTTAAAGAAGCACTGAGTTTTTAGTTTCAAAATCAAGAACTAAACTCTTCAGCCCTTAGCTCATAAATGCCTTCATAAGCCCTCATCCATCTTCCCAGTAGAAAAGCCCAGCAGTAAATCCCAACAACATTGCTAAACACACTACATCACTATTACCCCTCTTATACTCATTCTCTCACTCTCCATATTCAGAAAATACACCTATCTTACTGTTCCTATCTCCAAATACCTAAACACATCTCCATGCTCTTTTCTTACAAAATATTTCCTCTTGGAAAGCAATCTCTACAACTTTCCCAGCAATTATAATCTCATATTTTTACTATCTTTAATCACCATATATTTCATACTTCCATATATCATACATATTACAAATACTACATCTCACAAAACATCTCTTTCTCCATTTCTCTTACACAATCTCATACATATTTACTACACCATTACATATAACACACTACACTCTTTTAAACTCCACTCTCATACTCTTTCATTCTAAATTTCTACTGTTTTGCTGCTCATAAACACATATCAATACTCTTCTCTATCTCTCTTATAAAAACCCTTCTCATGGAAGGCATAAGTTTCTAATGCTAAAACCTTTCTCCTAGAAGGCACCAAGATCTCATATCAAAGTCCTTCTCATGAAAGGCACAAATCCATCTTACATAAAGCCCTTCTCTTAGAAGGCACAAATACTCTATACAAAAGGCATTGTCATGGAATGTAACACTATTCATAACTTCACAACAACTAAAAGTGCATTGTCAAGGGGAAAACTCATTTAAGTGCATGATAAGAGGGGCAAGCTTAACCAGTCCCTACACATAGCTGGACATATTCTCTCTCTCTCTCCAGTTGCACCCATTTTTCCTCTTCGATCTTGAAGTTATTATGGCAAAATGCCTTTCTACCGCTGGGGTCACTTTGCTGGGATATCATCAACTCACAAAAGCTATACAACTGGGTCATAAACCATACAAAGATAAGTGACTTTGCTTCCTTATCTTTAAATTTACATTATTGAGTACATGATTACTTCACATTTAAATAAATATTACTTTATTCCAACTACTATTACAACTATTAACCAAGGCTTAAACTTGTTTAAATGCATGATAAGAGGGGCAAGCGTAACTAGCCTCTACCGTTGGCATTCTGCTAAAACCTTATCAACTCACTGATGCTACACAGCTAGTCTACAAATCATACGAAGATAAGTGACTTTGCTTCCTTATTTTTAAATTTACATCATTGAGTACATGCTTATTTTACTTCTAAATAAATACTACTTTATTTTAACTAATAATCAAACCTATTATATCAAACACGTATTACATATTTATTCAACCATTATCATGATTCTTAGACTTTGGATTTGATAGTTTTGCAAGCTTAAAAGTACACCAGTAGTCGTTAAACTATGTGGCCTAATGTTGAGTTTCAGGACGCAATTCCCCAAATGATCCCGGGTTTGGCAAGGTCACCCCTCCAAAGAACCACACGTGGCCGAGCAATCGAAAAAGGCCCCCGAACACCAAGTACATGGGGGTTTTGAGGCCAAAGATCCTTAGATGGTCGAGTATTTACGGTTGGTCAAGCAAGCTATGTGCCGCTTTTCAAGTGTAAGGGTGGAACAAGTGGCCAGAGGGTAGAACTGACATGCCAACTCCTTAGCCACATTAGCATCGTCGATAGCCAATGAGGTGCCCCGATTAATCAGGGTGGAGTTGGTGTCTGAACCGAGTTTAAGGCAGGGATAGGAGTTTCACAAGTTACCACTGTCGGGAGTGTTGGATGGATCCCATTATCAACTTTTTAACTGAAAACTGAGTACCAAAGGAAGAAAAGGAGGCGGCCAGAATGCGACGAACTGCTACTTGGTATTGGTTATCTACCAATTGGAAGCTATACCGAAGGTCGTTCAAGGGGCTATACCTATAGTGTCTACACCCTAGCAAGATTGAAGAACTCCTGGCCGAGCTGCATGAAGATGTGTGCGGCAGTCACGTTGGTGGACGTTCATTGGCTCACCGAGCAATGACTCAGGGGTTTTGGTGGCCACAAATGTGGAAAGATGCCATCCAATATGCATGGAGATGTGAGCAATGTCAAAGGCACGCCTTGACGATCCACTAACCTGCTGGAAGCTTGAATCCTGTTAGTAGCCCGTGGCCTTTTGCCTAGTGAGGTCTGGACATAGTTGGACCTTTTCCTCGAGTAACGGGCAACCGAAGATTTGTGTTAATGGCAATGAACTACTTCACGAAGTGGGCAGAAGCGAAGGCACTGACAAACATCTGGGATGTGGATGTCAAGAGGTTCATATGGAGAAACATTATAACAAGATTTGGAGTGCTAGAGTCCCTTGTGTCAAACAATGGACTGCAATTCGACAGCAAAGCCTTTCGCGAATTTCTTAGCAATCTTGGCATCAAGAACTGGTATTCTACCCTGGTATACCCATAGAGTAACGGCCAAGCTGAAGCCACTAATAAGGCCATCGTTAATGGATTGAAGAAAAGGTTAGAGGGCACCAAGGGTAAGTGGGTCGAGGATTTGCCCAGCGTTATGTGGGCATGTCGGACGACCCCGAGGAGATCCACGAGAAAGACTCCATTTTCTCTAACTTTTGGAGCAGAGGCTATCATGCCAACTGAGATAAACCTATGCAGCGCCCGGGTCACAGGATTCACTCCGGCCGAGAATGAAGAGTTAATATTTCGACAGCTAAACTTGCTGGAAGAGCACCGTGATGCGACGACCATTCAACTGGCAGAATATCAGCAAAAGCTCGCCCGAAGATACAACAGAAGCGTAAGGAGAAGGTAGTTTACCGCGGGAGACCTAGTACTTCGGAAAGTAGTAGGGAATACACAGGACATCAAAGCAGGGAAGTTGGCACCAACCTGGGAGGGGCCGTACAGAATAACCACCATTGCAAGCACAGGGGCGTATTATTTGGAAGATCGGGCCGAAAGACCACTCCCCTGGCCATGGAATGCCCACAATTTGAAGAAATTTTGTTTCCATCAAAAATACCAATTTGGGACCTTTTGCTTTCACCAAATCGAAAAGCTCGAACAGCCACCACCAAGACATTTTCAGGGGTGAGAGATTTATGAGAGGTTACAACTCTAATCTTCTGGAGTTGAATATTGGAGACTTCGAGGTGAAGGTGAGGTCTTTTCAAGTCTGATTTTCTACCCACAGAGGCCTCTAAGTTAGCCTTTTACATGGGTTTTGAACCTTTTCCTTTCTTGTGCTTCAGTTTTGTGACTGGCCTAGCAGAGTTTGAAATATCCTGAAGTGGGGTCTCGGAGTTGGGCTAATCTGGACAGTACTACCTTCCTTCAAAAACTTGGGCCCAAGCCCATCACTTAAATTAGCTTGATCCAGCGGAGATGTGAAAACTTCAACCTCAACACCCCTTAGCTTCGAATTCCCTGATTTATCGCTCAACAAATTATCAAACTTTCTGAGACCTCGGTCTATTTCTTGGAGCCTTACTAGAAAAGGGTCCCCATCAGCAAACATACTTGGATTTTTTGGACCAAAATCACGCATCAAACTCGACAATGTGTCACCATGTTTCTCACCAACATTCATAACACTAAGTACTCTAATAGATGCACCATTAACCCCATATGGAAAGAAATAGCTGGGATAGTGGACTGATTTAGGTGAGGATCAATTTGACCCACGAAATCAGGAATTGGTGGAGAGGAAATTATGTTGGTATTAATAACCTCCTCATTAGTATTCATTTCCATATTTGGATCAGACCTCATTAGCATTGGGCAAGTGGCGCTTTCTGTTTCCTCCTCTGGACTGACCCCTTCTCTGTCCCCCCTGGTTGTCGTAGGCCTAGCTACATTCTAATAGTACCCCGGTACAAAAACAAAGAGTTTATTGTACGATCTATAAGGGAGGGCACGTAAGTTTTGACCAAATTGCCGGTGTTTAGTGGTTAACATACCTTTACTCTAAATCCACAAAGGGCAGTCCTTATCACTAGGGGTGGCAAATGGGGGGGGGGGGGTCGGGTCATAAATGGGTTGGGTGCGTAATTACCCATTTATCCATTTATGACCCATTTATATATAAATTAATTATCTATTACCCGCCCAATCCATTTAATTAGTAACCCACCCATTTAACCCAATATGACCCAACTAAATAAATAACTTTAGAAACTTTCCTCAGAAACCCATCTCAGAATAAATCCTTTAGAAACTCAAATCCAACATTCTCCATACTTCTATCAAATGCAAAACAATTCGTTCACTTAAAACCCCTTTTTTTTTTAAATCTTTTAACCAACTTTTATATAGTCAACAAAGCAATATATCAACACCCAAAATCTTTAACGTAGAACACAAAAGAAATTTGTTTGGCTTCCCAGAAAAACATAAAAACAGAAATAAATAAATAAATAAAAAGTAAAATTTTGAAAATTATCATCTCAGAATGGATTTGCTAGAAACATGGAATTCAGTTCAACTAAAGCCAATTTAGTAGCACAGTAACAAAGAATTGAGTAAAGGGGATCGCATTATAAGGAATCGGAGTTCACTAGAGAAGCGCCGGTTACAAGGTCCACTCCTCCAATCTCCGTCACGTGGCTCAACGACTTGAGCGCCTCGAAACTGTCATGGTCAACTCTCCCGTCGAGCTCTCCCAACTAGCTTCTTCTAATACTGTTCACTACAACCCCTTCGATATTGCCTCCTGGGTCAACTCGCTCCTCTCCGAGTTCAACCACACCCCGTCTCTACCGTCCGATCTTCCAGACATCATCGTGGGCCCAGGGATCAATCCAATGGTAATAAACGAAGCGGATGCCACGTGGACAGACCACGATGCTCCTCTGGTGAACTCTAATTCCATCCCTGTCTCTCTACAATTTCCTTTTGTTTGGTTTTTGAGAAAATCTTAGGGAAAGTGTTTGGGCTTAGAAATCTTGAGGTTAAAGTGTTTGGCTACTGAGAAAATCTGAGGGAGAGTGAGACTTAGGGCTTGGGCTTAGAAATCTAGAAGTTATACTGTTTATTTAAGTTTTAGATTTTAGAAGGGTATTAGTGGGTTTATTTGATTTTAAATTTTAGATGACTTTAGTAGGTATTAGTGGATTTATCCATTTAGACCCATCTAATTAAATAACCAAATATTTATCCATTTAACCCAAATACTCAAATGGGTTGGGTTAAGACTTATCCAAATAAGGTGGGTAATGGGCAGGTTCATGGATATGAATAAAAATTGCAACCCCTACTTGTCACTATGCTCTAGTCACCCGCACAAATAGCACAGGTTAGGAAGCCGTTCATACTTAAGACTTACCGATATCTTGGTACCCCCATCACCTAAGGTAACCACACGGCCTTAGCACAAAGGTAGAGAAATGTCTAGGTTGACCCTGACACACATAAATTGCCCCCCGTCCTCATCCACTCCGCCTATAGATTGACATACAGTCCCAATCGTATCACAAATATTTTCAGCAACCTCCCTCGTCATGTACCTGATGGGTATGTCGTAAACTTGAACCCAAAAGGAGGCCCACTTGAAAGATAGGTCACTGACAGGAACATCGTGGTCATATTTTTGAAGGACCACCAAATGCTTGTCAAAACACCATGGTTTAGACAGGAGAATTCGATTAATATCTCCTTGATTTTTGAATACGAATAACACCAAATGATCGTCAAGGTTTCGGATCTTGAACTTGAAGCCATCAGTGGATCGCCATAGTTGCCTAAACGTCCGGGCCACTGCTTCCATATTCAAAACACATTTTGTTAAGAACTTCGCTGCAATAATGAACTCCAAAGACCGGAGTTGATTCTTGAGGACGAATCTAGAGCCTTCCCTCTCATCAAGACTTAACTTATTCCAAGATCTAGTTAGGTCCTCCAAAAAAAAAACAAGAGAAGAAAATTGTTTCCCACACCCCCAAAAGGAAGAAAGAACCATAAGCTCAAGAAGTAAACTTGTTACCTCTCAAGCACACAAAACCTTCTGGAAGAAGGGATAATATTATTCTATAGCCTAAGTGAAGGAAGACAATAAAGCCCCTTTTCTTAGCGACAGAGAAACCTTACAGAAAAAGAATTTCCACCAATGATGACTGTTCTCTATTCTTTTTTGGGATTTACTAACGTGTGCCCTTTGGGCATATATTAATAATCCATTTTAGGAAACTTTTTATAAAAAAACAAAAAAATAATTCATTATTTTGATAGCTTTTTCAATTTTTCATAAAAATTTTCCCAAAATAGATGGTTAATGTGACCCTTCTTGTTTTTAACTTTTTGAAAAAAAAAAAAAAATGTAACATTAATGTCATCCTCACGTTAAGAGGATTCTTGTTGGTGCACAATGCTTTCCTCCTAAATTTGGTAGTTTTGAGTTAAATTTTGTCCTTTTTTTTTTTTTTTTTAAATTATGCTTCTTAATAATATGTTTGGAAATTGGAACATTTATTTGATTTAATTTATTTGTTTTATATACATTTTTATTTTTTGGGGAAAACTTTTACCCGTTAACAAGAGCCTATTTTAAATGATAATAATAATACAATTTTGGGATACTTTTCTATGAAGGTTCGTGGTCTCAGGGGAAGGGAATTACATAGAACTCTCTAATTTTATCATAAGCCCAAACATTTTACTGGGAAGATACGTGGAAGATGGAGACGGATATTTGAGAAACTTTTTTTCTAACTTTACCACAAGCCCAAACAATTTACTGGGAAGATACGTGGAAGATGGAGAAGGATACCTTGAGTTTTTTTATTTATTTTTTATTTTTTTATAAGATAGAAATTTTACTATAGCATAATTTAAGTGTATATGTGTGTAAAATTCATTCTTGAAGACTTGAACTTTGGTTATTACCTTCCTCACATCCCACAAACACTTATACTTGTGGAGTGACCATCACACCAATGGTGTGCGATGGTCACCCTTGAGAATCGATTTATGTGTGAATACCTAACATATAATATGACTGTTTCACTTCTCACTTTTATCTTTTGGTTAGTGTTGTTTCTAAAAACAATAATAAATAAATAAATTGTATTTTATAACATTCAACGTATCATTTAAATGGACCCTAAAAAAAAAACATATCATTTAAATGATAATAATTCACATAAATTAGAATTTACCATAAAATTAGAGAATAGTGGAGAGATATTATTTCAAAGATACTTTAAATAAATTTCATAACATGAGAAGTAAATTATTGTCAATTCATGAGTTTTTAGGTGGTGGGACTAAGATATGCACCAAGCAAGGAAGTCAATACAGTACCATTACCAGCAATACCGAGGAAATATACCGTACCGGCCATTAAACCGGTACCGGTATCGGTATCGGTATCGGTATCGGTACTCCTCCAAAATGTACCGAAAAAAATATCGGGTTGTACTAGCCTATTTCATTTGTACTGGCCTATATTAGCCGGTATTGGCGTTTCGGCCAATACAATAAATAAATAAATATATATATATATATATATATATATATTTATGTATAAAAATATATGAATAGCGATACGGTACACCTGTATCAATTAATACTGAAAATATTTCATTCCCTTCGCCAAATCGAAACAACTTTTGATACGAAATTGACTCCTTTGGCACTAGGTCACTATCTTAAGACAATACACGCAGTCTACAAAGTTTTCGGTGTAATAGACAAGTAATTATACGTGTCGCCCTCGGGATACAACAACCCAGCTACCTTGCTGCTTGTCCTTACAACCCTACACAACTTGTTGGATCTAAAGCTCTCAAAATAGTACTTTCTTACCCAAAAATATAGAATAGAGAAGAAAATATTTTTTTAAAGTGAGAAGAAGAGAAAGTAGACCGTGAGTATTAGCTCAATAATTCAAAATGATCAACTTTTTTTTCTTTTTCTTTTTTTATCTTCCTCTTATTTCTTTCTATCTATAGAATCGGGCATGCATTTTGTCTCTAGCCAAAGAATTCATACCAATTAAGTGTGTGCAACCTTAATTGATTAAGTGTTTGCAACCTTACCATAAAAGGTAGTCTTAACCAATCAAATTATGACATATCATTAATCTCAAATTGATTATAATTATAACCAATTGAAATCAATTGTTCATAATCACATGTAGTTGGACTCAATTGGTGATAGTGCATCTTGGCCATTAAAACTTGATTTGATGATAACTTTCAATCTGATGATCCAATTAGGGCTCGCGACTAGTTGATTTGATCGTTACAATATCAAGATCATTTTGATGAAATGAAATTAAGAATCTAATCGCCACAATTAAGATGCCTATTTTCAAGGTAAAATTACCTTGTTACCCTCAATGTAATGTTAAATGTGGGTTGCAAAATAGGGTGTCAACATGGGTATTGCCAGAAGACCGCAATCACTTAGATTCAGTTCGGTCAAAGAACATAATCTTGATAAAGAACGGTAAATCATGTGCATGCTATCTGGACTTCTTGTTTGCATTGAAGGCAAATTGTGGAGCTTATTCGATGATTTTGAAAACTACCCTCCACATCCATCACTTCTGCTAAGATCCAATGTAAATAAGCCCAGATAGAGGCTCCACTAATAATGGTAACTCTTCTATAGGAGTCAGCCAAATAAAGTTCCGACAAATGTAACTTATATATATATATATATATATATATATATGGCTACTAATTTTAATAATTTAGTTCAATAAAATTACATTTAGCCTCCCTTAATAATATTATTGATCCTTTTAATAGCCATAAAAACAATTTATTTATAGATCTAAAAAAAAAAAAGTAAAAATGGTATTAAAAAGTAAAAATATTTTTTTTTAATAAAAAATTATGATATAGAGTTCTAGTTAAATATATTATTTTAGTGATAACAAAAAAACCCATTTAAAGTTATCACTTGGGCCTCCAAATCTATTAGGCCAGCCCTGCGCCACCCTCCAAAGAAATGAAGAAATAGAAACTCGGCCTTTCAATAAAATACTTTGATGAAATAAAAAGGCACTAACCAGGGTAAAATCTAGTGTTTACAGGTGTCAAGTTGAGGGCCTTGAGGCTAGTGACTCAGTCAGACTGATTTAAGAAAATTGTTTACCATGGGAAAGGTTGGTCAATTTTGTTGGGAAGAAGGTGTAGGAACTCTAAGCTGCACCATCACCTATTAAATATTAATGGAAATCGCCATCCTCGGCTAATATTTAGGCCCGCAAACAAGCACTCAAAAGCAAAAATAATTGTAAGGGTAGATACCATCAAATACTTATTTGAATAGCGTAGATATATACCATTACAGTTCATCAAAAAAAATATATATATAACATTACAAAGTTTAAGATTCTGCATGATCAACTTACAATACTATCTTTTAGTACATGAAGGATATCCTCACTATCCTACAACCTACTACGTCTAGCAACCTCTTCAGAGGATTCACGATGACAAGCAATTTCCTTACCCAATTCATGACCACGAACAATTTCCCTACCCATTTCTTGAAGTAAATCATGCATCTGAAAGCCTTCCCGTGTGATGGTTATAAGAGATTTTTTCTGAAGAATATCTATATAGATTTCTGGCATGTCATAGAGTTTCTCTAGTATATCTGTTAAACGACTGTTGAACTCTACTCCTTTGAAGAAACAAGCAATATTTAAAAATAAGCTTTTCTCTCTTTCCTCAAGGCCATCAAAGCATATTTTAAACACATCGAAAATATCAGCACGGGGATTCTCTTTAATTCTGCCTAGGGTACTTTCCCATAAATTTGAACTTCTACAAAATAGTAAGGAACTCCCCAAAACTTCAAGAGCTAAAGGATGGCCCTTAGTGTAATCCACAAAATCCATCGACAAAGGCACATAATTTTCTTCAGGATGAGGTTTCTTGAAAGCCTTCCAACTAAAAAGACTTAAAGCATCAATGTCATTCAAACTTCTAGCTGTATATATATCATTCGCTCCATGCCTTCTCAACAAATGCACATCTCTACTAGTTACAACGATTCTACTCCCTACACCAAACCATTCATTTTTCCCAGCTAATGCTTCTAGTTGTTCTTTTTCATTCACATCATCAAGAACAATAAGAACCTTCTTATTGCAAAGACTCTTCCTTAGAATTTTCTTTCCCTCTTCAACATCTGAAAAATTTTTTTCTGCTCCCATGAGGATCTTAGAAAGAATATTTTTCTGTAAAGAAACTAGACCTCGACTTTCAGACTCTTCTCTAACATCAGCAATAAAACTGCTAACTTCAAAGTCACGAAAAATTCTATTATAAATTTCTCGGGCAAGAGTTGTTTTACCGATTCCGCCCATTCCCCAAATCCCAACTAAGCGGACACAATCCAACCTTTCATCCAAGCATAAATCCAACAATTTCTGCACACGGGAGGCCATGCCAACGAGGTGCTTGGAAACAAGTGGGACTTCACGATCCAACTCACTATTTATTCTTTGAATGTTTTTTTTGATAACTTCTGATTCAGAACTGCAAAGAGTATAGCAGAACAACAATTTCAATGAGACAGTGCTAGATACATTAATTTAGAGATAAAATATTCAGCAAACATACAATCTGAGCTTCGTTCAGTTAAAACAAAGAAATTCTTACTTATCCTTTAGATGCCATCCAGAGAGATTGGCAACTGCTGGCAAGGCTGCTCTCCAAGTCTTCACATCATCAATCTTATCTTCGAATCGATTTTCATGTTTTGCAAAAGCTTCCGCGAAAGACCCTCTCTTATACCTTACATCACTAGGATCCACATAGTGGAACACAGGAAGGACTGTCAGCTTCTTCTTGTCCATGCACTCAAAAATCTTTGCTAGTTCGATCAAACACCAACTCGACGAAGCGTATTGTTTGGATAGAACGAAAGTAGTTTTTTTGAAGAGTGTAACACACAAAAGAAAATATAAATAAAGGAAGAAGAAAGCAAATTTGAGTCGGATTTTAATTTCAAGAAGTGGAAAAGAAAAAAGGAGATGGATATACGGGCTTGAAAAGTGAGATCACAGATTTTTTATGAAATTGCAGAGAAGAATGAAAAGCTCAAAAAATTTCTTTAGAAATAACGCTGGATTCATGAATTGAGTTACAATAAAAATGAGTGAGAGCGTTTGGAGTGACAGAATGCTTGAGAGGGACAGACATTTACACCAATAGTTAATTAGGCAGGGGGTGTTGTGTACTCGCGGCGAGGGGCGTGGTGAAGTGGAAGCCAGCCGGGATCACGCCACGTGGTGATATCCTCAGAGAGGTGTGTTTGTTTAATAATGAGAAAGGTGAAAGAAGAAAAAATATTGGCGGGGGAGAATCAAAAAGTAAGAGAGGAAAGAATAGAGAGAGAGAGAGAGAGAGAGAGAGAGAGAGAGAAGAGGAGGGTATATTAAGAACCACATGCGTGTCAGAAAAGAAACTACGCGCGTTGCAATCTCATTAGGCCACGTATCGTTGGGGTTCCCAAAAGAAAGCACACGTGTTGGGACATACAAAGAGGAGAGAAAGATGGACGGTGGAGATGATCCCTTATAGTATTCAGTAGTTCGACGTCTACCAACTGTACAATGTATTCAGTAGTTCTCGCCTCTGACACTGAGGAACCATCCTAGCAATGCAGTGGGAAATCACGAGGAAGCCCTTGCAAAACATATCTTAAGTTTGTAATCATCCCTTAAAATATTTATGCCTACTGAATTTTGTCACACCATTATAAATTTTACTACTACATAAGTTTATTAATTGGAAGAAAAAAAATTTAGAAATATTATTCTTGTAATTTTTTGTTCTGTTCATAACTTTATTCTTCTTTTGAATAAAATTTGACCATCAAAATTTTAGAATGCGATAATGTGTTAACTTATTGATAATGTTAAAATTAAATTTACTCTTTTTTTTAAATAAAAATATATAACATCATAAGATTTAAAATTTTTTTAAGAAATCTAAAAGATTTTAATGGTAAAATAGAGTAATTTTAAATATGGCTATAAGTGCACTTAGCAAAATGCAAGTCAAGCACTCAAGCTAAAGTGTCCCTCTCCCTTCCCAACCTCTCGTTAGAAGAAGAAAGGCCTTGACTACTTGAATTTTATGCAATTTCCTTCTGAGTTAAAGCAGCGTATGTGTAAAGTTGAAGTGGGTGTCTTGTTTTTTAACAACGAAGAATTAATGTAGCAATGAAGTTGGAAGGCCTTGCAAACATATCTTAAAATTTCAGTAACAATTATTCTAAAGTGTGAAATTATTGTGAATTATTGTTGTGTCGGTGAGTTTGTTACTCTTTTAAATAAGCATTTACCATCACAATATTAGAATTTGATAGTATGTTATATATTTACAATAATGTGTTAAAATTCACTCTATTCATTTAAAATAGATTGCTAAGATTTTAAAAATTTTATGGTTATCTAAGAAAGCTATTAAAAAAAAAATCAATAGCAAAAAGGAGTTATAAAGGAGCAAATTGGAGTATAAATAAGTATTTCTTTCCTCAAATTTGCAGCCATGATGGTATGAAAAGCAAGTATAGTTATATGGAAACAATAAATGCACATTCTTCTTTTTATATATAAATAAATAGTTCCACTAAGAGTTTTTTTTTTTTTTTTTTCTTTTGAGGTAGTAACAATATATTACTAATAAAAATATTGAGACTCTTTTATTGAAAACAATATAAAGTATTAGTTGAACTATAAAAGATGAGCACTAAGATTATGTTTGGTAACAATTTTTGTTTTCTATTTTTCAAAAACTTGTTCTTGGGAATACAAAGAAATTTTTTTTTTTTTTTTGCATTTTTCAAATCAAAAACATATTTGGTTAGTTGAAAATAAAAAGATAGTTTTTTAAAGAAAAAAAAATAGAAAATACTAAAATATGTTGCTACTAGGATTTAAACTATAATACTAGCTCATTAAATGAGACAAATCCATTAAAAATGCATATTTTCATTACCTTTTGAAAATTAAAAACTGAAAACGGTATTTTGCATGTTTTCAGTTTCTTTCACAAATTGAATTTTAAGAACAGTTTTTGTTTTCTTTCCATTTTAGGTTGCCAAACAAGTTTTTTAGTCTTAAAAATAGAAAATTATTTTTGGAAATAGAAAAAAAGGAAAAAAAATAGTTACTAAACATACACTAAGTAATTTGCAAGGTAACTCAACTCTTTTTTGTAGAATGGGATTTTTTTTTTTAAAGAGTTTTAACCTATAACATCCATTCATGATAATGCTCTTTATCATCAGACCAAGATATCAATTGGCTTTTGGTATAGACATATTATATACTTGAGGCAAATTATCTCTCTTTATTTATTCATTAGAAGTACCAATGATATAGCATAAATCCGTACTCACATGCATAATTTGTAGTTAATCTTGTGAATAAGTTTTATTGTGGCAAATCAAAAGCTTTCTAGTCTATCTGAGTGATTGCTTGGAACATATTTTTAATAATATTAAATGTTGATAGTTTTTTCTTTTTTAAAGGTTTTAATAGAAGTACGATGAAATGTGTTCGTTTTTCTGAGTATGTGTATCTCAGTCATTTTTGTTCGCCTCCCTCAGATTATGAAAATATAATTCATACCTTTTTTATATTGAAACTTTGTTCTTCTTCAAATAAAATTAACTTGAACGTGATTATGTAAACATGGTGCTATGCTTTCACTTAAAGTCTTGACATTGTGGACAAACGAATTGTTTCTAAACCTATTCTTTAATTTTTGGACTGCTCAATTAGTCATTTTTTAATGAATATTTACTATTTTGCTTATAGTAAAAAAAGGGTATGCCATTACTTGGAAATTTCGAAGAGGTTAAGTTACAATGAAAAACCGATATAACAAATAGACCGAATAAATTGCAGGACATAGTCGGGCTTTTGGCTTAACCATTAATTACCATCTGCTTGAACATCATATCTTGGTTATCAATGCAGTTCTAGAAAAAAAAAATATATAAATTAGATAATAATTGTAAAATACTGTGAAAATATTGTAGACATAACACTTCTCATATAAAATTTGTAATGTGAGATGTGGGGACGCTGGAGAATGTATATAAATTGTGCTTAACGGTTGAACAAAGGAATTTGCAAGATAACTAGAAAAACTTGAGCCAAATATCTTTCTTTATTCTTTAGAGGGACTCAAGATGCAACATAAATCCGCAATCACATGCACAATAAGCTCACGCATAGTTAATCATTATAGTATAGGATGCAACTATGTTCTTTAAATCCTAAGAAAATTCCTTGAAAACTTTAACTCGTCTATACAACCCTTGTAATAATTGCCTAGTGCTCATGGGCCTTGTTTTAATGATAACTTTCATCTGAACAAGGTTTGGTGTGGCACATCTGAAGCTATATTCTAAGTCTGATTGAGTAATTGCTTGGAAGTCAATAGATTATGGCATCATTTTTACAAAATAACATATCCAACCTGGAAGTCTTTTCTCTTTTGCAAAATGGTATGTGATTACCTTGAAATTTCTACAGGTTTGATAAAGTTTTTTTTTTTTTTTTTTTTTTTTTTTTTTTTTTTTTTGCTTCTTTTCCCTTTTTTTCAGCTTTTTTTTTTTTTTTTCTTTATGTTTCCTTTTGCAGTCAAGTCAAAAAAACCCGCCTTTATTACTTTATGTCACCTTTTGCAGTCAAGTAAAAAAAACCTGCCTTTATTTAATATCCACCACCGACCCTTCCCCTCCCTAGTCTCCCCCCACAAAAGAATAGAAGAAATGTAAACTCGGCTTATCAATAAAAGATTGTGAGGAGATATAAAGGTCCTAAAGTGGGAAGATAATGACCAATGCAACCATCAAGCATATTAAGAAATTATGGTTCTGTTGGTAATGTTGTTCTAGTAATGTTATTTGTATTTTTTAAAAATATGTGTAGATAAAAAAATATGTAAAAATACGTGTAATATTATTTAAAAATTAAAAAATATTGTTTAAAATATCATACCCAACGGCCCCTACAGTTTTATATGTCTAATCTGGGTGCTTCTCCTTAATCTTTACTCTTTGAGACTCAAAAGATTGTTGCATCCACACAAATGAATGGCATTGACATTTTTTTTTCTTTTTTATGATAATTCAGATATTTTTAATGATATGAAACAAACCAAAATACAAACAGAAAAACTTGGAAACACCGAAACTTCTACTAGTCCAGCACAGCAAGGGCATCTACCTTGACATAAGCTCCCTAATAAAAACAGTGTGACATTATCCCAACCCGGTTCTATACAGATTGCTGAAACTTACAAACAAACCAAGTACAAACTCAGCTACTAGCAAACTATTGAGCAGAATTGATGAGCAATGGAATGAAGTATACCCTGTTAGAACTGAGAACTGTGTTTAGGCATTGCTGAAATTACCAGCAGTATTAGCGGTACAACATTTAATCACAATATTGCACGATAACATCTACTAACACACCTTCTGCCCAAGTATCCATTGTACTTTTTGAGAGGCGTACTACACTGTAATTTCATCAACAATTGTCACAAAACTGAAGCCCTATGACACGTTTTTCTTTCATCTAGAAGCAGAGTGCATCAAGATTTTTTTTTATCTGAATTTTCTTCCCATGTTCAATGTTATATATCTGTTAAGTACCAATTAAACTCAAAATGATGTAATTGTAACATAGGTTTGAACACATGAAAAGAATATATTTTTTAATCTACATTAATATTATTATTGTGGAACTTTCAAGACGAGTATATGAATATTGAGTTTGAGACAAATGATCTTTCTTTATTCATTGGAGGAACTCAAGATGCAACATTAACTCACACTCACATGCACAATAGGCTCGGGTATAATTAATCTTTGTCGTATAGGATGCGACGTTCTTTAAAGTTAAAGAAAATTCCTTGAAAACCTTAATTCCCATATATGGCTCTCATAATAATTGCCTAGCACTGATGGCCTCGTTTTACTAGTGTCTTTCATGTGAACAAGGTTTGATGATGAGATTGCAGACTTGCAGTGCTGGAAAGAGAAGGAAAAGGCAAACAAATAAACAAAGGAGATTGTCGGAGTAGGTGCGTTTATTTATTTATTTTAATATATATATAATATTTTAAGTCATTACTAGGAAATTTCTAAAAAGGTATGTTAATGAATGTCATTACTTCGAAATTTCTAAAAAGTATCCTAATGCTAATGCGTTTTATTACAAGTTTCCTTTTCTTTTTGAAGTCAAGTCAACAAACCAGTTGTAAAAAGAAAAAAAAAAAAAAAAAAGAGTCAACAAACAAGTGCTCCATTCCATTAAATTACCATTTACATGATTCTCAAATAAATAAATAATACCATTTACATTTTTTTTTTACTAAAACCATTTACATACATAAAGTTTAGTCACTTATCATATATCCCTTAATCTTTAAATGCTTAATTTGGACTAATAACATTATGTAGTATTTTATTTGAACTTTCTTCCCATGCTCAACGTTGATAAATAAGTTAAGTACCAATTAAACTCAAAATGATGTGATTGTAAGTTGTAACATGCTAACACTAGTCATTTTGAACACATGGGAAAAAATAAATTTAATAAAGATTAGTATTATTATTGAGGATTTTGCAAGATGAGTATGTGAATATTGAGGCAAATGATCTTTCTTTATTCATTGGAGAGACTTAAGATGCAACATCAATCCACACTCACATACTCAATAGGCTCATGTAGTTAATCTTTCTCATACAGGATGTGACTACATATGTTTTTTTAAAGGTAATAAATTTAAAAAAAAAAAATTCCTTGAAAACTTTAACTCATATATGGCTCTTATAATAATTGCCTAGCACTCATGGCCTCGTTTTGCTAGTGTCTTTCATGTGAACAAGGTTTGATGTGGCAATATGGCATGTCAGAAGCTATTTTCATAGCCTAATTGACAATTGCTTGAAAGATAATGGTTGATGGTATTCATTTTTGTTTTAACGGTGACTCTTGAGAACAAGGTTTGATGTGGCACGTCAAAAACTATATTTCTATTTTAATTTAGTAATTTCCAAGAAGATAATAGTCTATGGTATTTGTTTATAGAAAATAATATATTAAATCTTTCTATAGGTTGGATAAAGCTTTCTTATTTTCGTCATTCTTTACTTACTTTATGGTTCTTTTAGAAGTTAAGTAAAAAAGACATGCCTTTATTTGATGTCCACCACCAACCCTTCCACCCTCCCTAGTCCCTACCCTCAAAAGAAAAGAAAAAATGGAAACTCGGTTATCAAGGTGCTAAAGTGGAGAACAATGACAAATGCAACTATCATACAAGGAAGTGGTGTATGAGACGGTATTATGAGCCTGATGTTTCAATAACATGTAAGTCTTACGTATATAGAACCTACATGTCATCGAGACATAGGTTTTATAAGATCGTTTCATACAAAAATTTTTCCCGACGTATTAAGAAATTATATAGTCTCAAGTGACAAATACATCCGTCAACCATCAAAGTCTGGGTGCTTCTACTAATAAGATTGTTGCATCCACACACACAAAGAAGAAGGCATCAACGGTTCTTTTTGGATAATTCAGAATCTATTAATATGAAACAAACTAATAGAAACAGAAACATTTGAAACACTAGTAAACTACAAGAAGGGCATCTGTCCTGACATAAACTCCCTACTCAACATGAAAACAGTGTTGCAAGTAACATCAGTTCCAAATAAGATCCTTGTTTGTATTTTCTATTCAACTTCTACCAGTTTTTACTTGTTGCCTACAATCTGTTTGCAGGGCTTCCTTGTCTATTCCTACTTCATTGCTACGATATTTCCTGGGTGACTTAAAGACGCAGACACCCACTTCATCTTTATTGACACATACAGACAGAGCTTGACTATAGGAATTACCGTCCTTTCTCTTTTGATGGATAAGAAGAGAATTACTTGGAAGTTAAATAAAAAATCAAATAAAAACCCATATATTTCTATAATTCTAAGTCTTATTTTATCAGGAAGGTACCTGGAAGATGGGAGGCTACTTGCAAACTGAATGATTGATGTTGAAAAAAAATGAATACTTGACACATGAATGTTGTACCCTCTGTCTCACTTATTTATTTTGGTTAGTCAAGGCAGAAAGCACCTAGCAATTGTGACTATTTGTTACAACTTTTGAAAAAAAAATTAACATTAACATGTTACATTTTGAATTTGAGCTAAAGGTGATAATGTGCACATTATTTAGGACAGTTGTCTTTGAGGCTCTACCCTATACTTTCCTATAAACCGGATTCAGATTCACATTTTGTCATCTCTTTCTTAAAAAAAAAAAAAATTATGCCTCTTAATAGTAACATGTTTGGATTTTAGAATAGTTTGTTTGATTTGATTTGATTTGATCTTCACAAAATATGTCTCAATGAGATGGCAGTTGTAAATGGTAGTTGATACGTTAATAATTAGTTCACAGCCAAGAGTGATGACACCTCCTAATGTTTCTAATATAAACATTTAGAATTCAAAATCTCTACTTCTCAACTATTTAATTATATATTAAAAAAAGTGAGTTCATATAAAAATCAATAAAACCTATTAACTCAATTATTTTTTCTTTCTATTGATTTATTTTCCATGTATTTTGTACTTCTGTCGGTTAATTTGTATTTAATTGAGAGGTCAAAGTGTTTGACCTCTCAATTAAACTCAAAATGATGTAATTGTATCTGTAAAGTACCAATTAAACTCAAAATGATGTAATTGTAACATAGGTTTGAACACATGAAAAGAATATATTTTTTAATCTACATTAGTATTATTATTGTGGAATTTTCAAGACGAGTATATGATTATTGAGTTTGAGACAAATGATCTTTCTTTATTCATTGGAGGAACTCAAGATGCAACATTAACTCACACTCACATGCACAATAGGCTCGGGTATAATTAATCTTTGTCGTATAGGATGCGACGTTCTTTAAAGTTAAAGAAAATTCCTTGAAAACCTTAATTCCCATATGTGGCTCTCATTATAATTGCCTAGCACTGATGGACTCGTTTTACTAGTGACTTTCATGTGAATAAGGTTTGGTGATGAGATTGCAGCGCTGGAAAGAGAAGGAAAAGGCAAACAAATAAACAAAGGAGATTGTCGGAGGAGGTGCGTTTATTTATTTATTTTAATATATATATATATATATATATTTTTTTTTTAAGTCACTACTACGAAATTTCTAAAAAGGTGTGTTAATGAATGTCATTACTTCGAAATTTCCAAAAAGTATCCTAATGCTAATGCGTTTTATTACAAGTTTCCTTTTCTTTTTGAAGTCAAGTCAACAAACCAGTTGTATCCAAAAAAGAAAAAAAGAAGAAAAAAAAAGGCAACAAACCAGTGCTCCATTCCATTAAAATTGCCATTTACATGATTCTCAAATAAATAAATAATACCATTTACATTTTTTTTTTATTAAAACCATTTACATACATAAAGTTTAGTCACTTATCATATATCCCTTATCATATATCCCTTAATCTTTATTCATTTTTGTTTTAACGGTAACTCTTGAGAACAAGGTTTGATGTGGCACGTAAAAAACTATATTTCTATTCTAATTTAGTAATTTCCTAGAAGATAATAGTTTTTGGTATTTGTTTATAGAAAATAATATATTAAATCTTTCTAAAGACTGGATAAATCTTTCTTATTTTTGTCATTATTTACTTACTTTATAGTTCCTTTAGAAGTCAAGTAAAAAAAGCAGGCCTTTATTTACTGCCACCACCGACTCTTCCACCCTCCCTAGTCCCTACCCTCAAAAGAAAAGAAAAAATGGAAACTCGGTTATCAAGGTGCTAAAGTGAAAAACGATGACAAATGCAACAATCAAATGAGGAAGTATTGCATGAGACGGTATTATGAGCTTGATGTTTCAATAACATGTAAGTCTCATGTATATAGAACCTACATGTCACCGAGACATAGGTTTTATAAGATCGTTTCATACAAGATTTTTCCCAACGTATTTAGAAATTATATAGTGTCAAGTGACAAATACAACCATCAACCATCAAAGTCTAGGTGCTTCTACTAATAAGATTGTTGCATCCACACACACACACACACACACAAAGAAGAAGGCATCAACGTTCTTTTTGGATAATTTAGAATCTATTAATATGAAACAAACCAATAGAAACAGAAACATTTGAAACACTAGTAAACTACAAAAGGGCATCTGCCCTAACATAAACTCCCTACTCAACATGAAAACAGTGTTGCAAGTAACATCAGTTCCAATAAGATCCTTGTTTGTATTTTCTATTCAACTTCTACCAGTTTTTACTTGTTGCCCAGAATCTGTTTGCAGGGCTTCCTTGTCTATTCCTACTTCATTGCTACGATATTTCCTCGATGACTCAAAGGCGCGGACACCCACTTCAACTTTATTGACACATACGGAGCTTGACTATAGGAATTACCTTTTCTTTCTCTTTTGATGGATAAGAAGAGAATTACTTGGAAGTTAATTAGAAAATTAAATAAAAACCCATATATTTCTATAATTCTAAGTCTTATTTTACCGGGAAGATACCTGGAAGATGGGAGGCCACTTGCAAACTGACTGATTGATGTTGAAAAAAATTAAATACTTGACACATGAATGTTGCACCCTCTGTCTCACTTTTTTATTTTGGTTAGTCAAGGCAGAAATCACCTAGCAATTATGACTATTCGTTACAACTTTTGAAAAAAAAAATTTAACATTAACATGTTACCTTTTGAATTTAAGCGATCATGTGCACATTATTTAGGACAATTGTCTCCGAGGCTCTATCCAATACTTTCCTACAAATCATATTCGGATTCACATTTTGTCATCTCTTTCTTAAAAAAAAAAAAAAATTATGCCTCTTAATAGTAACATAACCAAAAATTAGAAGGAATAAAAAATTATGATATTCTAAAAAAAATAAAAAATAAAAAAAAAACCCTCGAGTGATGCCAAGAGGCTAGTTCTAAATAATCAGTTTGAAAGTGGCCTCACCATCTTCCAGGTACCTTCCCCGTGGAAAAAGGACTTAAAAAGACATTCCAGAGCCTTTTTTGCTGTACCACCCTTTGTCTCTTTCCTTCAAATGGGTAGATTCCTTCTTGACATGTTGAAAGACTCCCAGCTACCTTCCTTCTTAGTTCCCCTTCTTGCTTTTACCGAGATACTAGGCTCGCTTCATCAGGTGCTGATTCCTAAGCCATCACCTGTTCCCAAAGCTTTTCTTTTGAGTTGTGGGTGGCTGATGAGACATGACTTCCTTCGTTCTTTGTGCCCATGGGCATGCCTCCCTGAGCTGTCCAGATCCCAGCTAGTTCTTTCCTGCACTTCCTGAGGGTCCCCCCTAGCTCTGGTAGTTCTAAGGTATCTTGGTCCAGTCCCTTTCTTCTTTTTAGGCTCCCCTAAAGACCCCTTTTTACATAGGGTTGGGCCAAACATCTTATTCTTAGAGTTGAGAAGTGAAATTTCATATTGAATAATGAAAACTCACTTAGTATATAAAACACATGTGAATGTTTAGACACCCAAATACAAATTTTCTAATACAAGCTTATATTCAAACAATATATGTGCGGAATATAAAATATAAGTAATACCCAAATTAGCAAACTACTTTAAGCCATTAATTAATCACAACCAGCAGAAATTAAAAGCTAAGAGTAAAGGAAAGAGAGATGCAAACACAAGATAACCCCGACATGTGTTATCGAAGAGGAAATCGAAGAACTTGATGAAAAACCTCAGAACTTGGTGAAAAACCTCTTCGCCGCCCTCCAAGGGGTAAATGATTCACTAGAAAATTAGTTGGGATACATGAATAACAATAGACCCTTCAAGCCTGATCTACCCAATGTACCTAAACCCTCCAAGCTTCTTGCTTCAACAAGGTTACGCCGAATTGTGTCTTCTCTAACTTTTCGGATCCTGCAATTAGCCCACTGCATCAACCAATATGAATTGGTTCTCTCTTGAACTGCTTCTCAAACATCAAGAACCTCCTTACTACTCTGAATTTGGTAAGGTAAGGATTTGGTTTATGATCCTCTCATAGGTATGACAATGGAAAAGGTGAGAGTAAGGGAATATAGAGAATCAAGTGTATAAGATTATGGATGAATTAATCTTGTTTTTCTCTAGGGTTTCTCTCTCAAAATTCTCTCTGGAAGATCTTTACATTTCATGGGTATGGGGGTGTATTTTAGTAGAGTATGTGATGGAATGTGAAAAGTAATTTTTCAGTAAAATAGGATGCACTGGCAAGTCATTCACGACTGGAATAAGTCGTAAGTTCTAGTCGCCAGTTACCAGATTAGGCCAGATTGTACTTTTTGTCCTGTAGTGATCCAGCTGGCTTAACTCTTCATCTTCTTGTATGCTTCATTTTGGTGAGTCACCACTCGTGAGTCAGTCGTGAGTCCAGTCTCGAGTCACCTTTTTGTTACACACTCTTGATCAAATCTTCACACACTCTCACACACAACCCTTACATTATTTCCACCTAGATACATGGTTTCTAAATGCTGAATTACAAGCAAATTTGGTTTAGAATAAAGCCAACACATAGTTAAATAAATTCAACTTTACAAATGATAATAAGAAAATGAGTAGTTATAATATAAGTGAGTCCAAACTTATAGATTTAAACTTTTAAATCAAGTAGTACCCCTCGGTTAGAGTTAGGGTTCCAATCTCCCCTTCCTATTGTTGTAATGATCGAATTATAAAAATAAAATAAAAAATAATTATTTTGTTTTGCACTTAAAGTTGATTTTTTTTTTTATTCTATTTAGCTTGACTATTAAAGCATTTTGTACTCAAATAAGAGATTTTGAGTTCAAATTCTGCCTACACGAAAAATAAATTGGTGTCTCAACATGATAATAGGTAGCAATCATCATGGATCTGACGGCATAGGTCGCAATTCTATCCAATCTATTAAAATTATTATTGTTGTTGTTGTTGTTGTTGTTGTTGTTGTAGGGACTTTGGCCCAAATATATATTGGGCCTTGGGCCTCGTCCGAGGAGGCTTAGAGGTCTCAGAGGTCCGAGGATAGATCAATAGTAAGGAAGAAGTAAGACTTTGAACTTCACAGGCAAGTTATGACTGTAAAGGCTAGGGGAGGTGGGCTGAGGAGGAATATCCCCTTGGCTAAACAAAGCAAATATCAAAATATGTGTCATATCATCTAGGGTGACGTTCCAGGAAGTGCTATTGATAAGGACGTGCATTATGAATGTACAGGAGGGATGGGAGCTGGGAAACACCTGAGGGAAGGTTGCTACCACCGCATTAAATGCTCTGCATCTAATTCTCTGGCCGCATTAATGAGGAAGTGATACCTGAACAGTAGTTTTCAGCCTTACAGCTACTCTCCAGAGACTTGAGAAAGGTGCTGATGTGACAGGGATCAACACAAACAATCTAACTTACACGTGGAGGGCAGAGATGAAGGCAAAGGAGGAGTATAAAATAGGAAAGAGGCAATGAGAGAGGGGGATCGAGAAATTAAGAGAAAAACACTGTATCAATCAAGAATTGAACTTGTAATCAAACTTGAGAGAAATATATAAGAACTAATCTCCTCGGACTTCGCCGAGGACGATTTTCTTTAGATTAAACCAATCTATCTTCATTTTCTTGTCATCTGAATCCACTTTACTTGTTGTTTGATTCATTAAAGGCCAGTTTTCCAACTCACTCTCTAAAAATTCATTGTATTGGGCTTTTTGGGCCTAAGTTCATTCATCCTTTGGGCTAGGAACTCAAATCTAGTCCATACAATTATTATTATTATTATTATTATTATTATTTAAATTGGTTTCCAAATAGGATATGACAACATAATTTTTTTTTTATATTAGAGAATTTATGACTGTTTGTGATGACGCATAGAAAATCATTGAGTCACTTGTCCGACAGAGAATGTTGGAAGACCTTAAATAAAGAAATCACACTATGTGGTTTTCTGTTTTCTAAGAAACATGTGGCATTGTATATGTATGAACCATTAAACTAAGAGATCACACTATGTGGTATTTTTTTTCTTTTCTAGAAAAATGTGGTATTATATGTATAAACATTTGTAAAAACAAACTAAATTGTTCATATGATGACAAGTATCGATATTATTTTCACATGGAACAATACTACATGAGGGTTTTCTGTTACACTCAAAATCCCATGGAGTTCATTTGTAAAAACAAACTAAATTGTTCATATATTGACAAGTATTGATACTCTTTTCACATAGAATAATACTACATGAGGGTTTTGTGTTACATTCGAAATTTCATGGAGTTTACACTCAAAACCTTCATAGAGTTAGAGGTATAAATTAACCAAGATATTTATAAACAATTTGGGCTCAACTAAAATAAAAAGTTTGTTTATATATTTACATTTATTTAGCAAACGAGCTAAGCTCAAGCTCTAATTTATGCACGATTGTTAAACAAGTCAAACTCACATAATAATTTGCTTGTAAACAACTTCGCGAACATAATACTTAATTTAAATATATATAACATTATATGTTCAAGTATATATGTATAACTGGATTATTTTTTATTAGGTATAACTTGGTATTAGATTTTGTATATCTATAAAAAAGTTCATAAGATATCAAATTATAATAGTAACTTTTTTGGTAATATAAATAGTTATTCGTATTCTCAAAAAAAATATATATATATATATATATAGTTATTCACAATAAAAATTATTTATAATTTTTAATATAATTTTATCAGTTTATAAAGGAAAATTGTTCTATCTAAATAACTCAAATACTATAATTTCAAATATAATTTAATTGTTAAATATTAGTATAGATTTGTGAAGGAATAAAAACTTTTAGTTGCAATGTTTAATATGTATGGGAAAATAATAAGTTAATTAACTAGTTTGTGAACAAATTTGAGCTTGTTTAATAAGAAAATGATCCAAGCTAAAACATGTAATCTACTTTGTTGATAAGCTTGAGATCGGCTTGTGCTCGAAATAAAATTAAACGAACAATTTTGAATTTTGAATATTTTTGGTTCTTCTTCGTTCGCAACCCTACATAGACATAATTAACAATTTATACATAAAACATTACCGTAAGAAGGTTAAGTCTATTTGTTATTACATTCAAAACTTCAAAAAATTATGTATTTGGCGAAAAAAATCACATGAGAATTTCCAGTTTTGTGTGTGTATATATATAATAAACATATAATTTCATTTTATTGCCAGATTGAGTTTTACTTCTCTCTGTAGGCTGCGTTAGTCTCCTATCTAACGTAAGTACGTAACCAATGAATCCAACATTCCTCCACACGGAATTCAATTCCAATAAGTTCCTGGATTGTATTGCTATCACTTTAATTTCTACCTGCCTTTACTTGTTACCTGTAGTTTTTCTGCAGGGCATCCTAGTCTTTTCTTACATCATTGCTACGATATTTCCCTGGTGTCAGAGGCGAGGACACCCACTTCGTCTTTATATACTTGGAAGTTAATATGAAAATTCAATAAGAACCCATATATATATATATATATGTATGCCCTTTCAATAATTCTACGTCTTTTTTTTTTTTTTTTGCTTGCTAAATTCAATAATTCTAAGTCTTATTTTACCGGGAAGATACCTGGAAGATGAGAGGCCACTTGCATACTGATTGATTAATGTCGGAAAAAATTGAATACTTGAGTACTTGACACGTGAATGCTGTACCTTTTGTCTCACTTTTTTTCTTTTGGTTAGTCAAGACAGAAGTCACTGATCAATGTATGACCATTCGTTATAACTTCTGAAAAAAATGTAACATATCAATTATCATGCTACCTTTGGAATTTGAGCTCATGTGCACATTATTTAGGACAGTTGTCATTGCCCATTCACATTTTGTTGTTTTATTGGTATGTTTGGTATAATGTATTTGATTTGATTTGATTTTTACAAGATATTTCATATCGGTTAAGGTGGCAGATTTAAATGTAGATGATAAAATAATGGCACGTTTGGTCTATTGTAATAAATATTGTAATGCAATAGATATTTCTATAGCATAATTATTTGGTTGTTTGATTATGTTTTTATTACAATAAATAGTTATTCTTTCTTATAAAAAATACTAAATATCTATTTCTTCACCTCATGTAATAACTTTTTAAAAAATTTTCTTAAAAAGCCATTAGTTGCCACATCTTCAAAAGGAAAGAAAATAATTTTTTCTTGTTATTAATTATTAGCTCTATTTTGAACACCCCAAAATAAGTGTATTTTAGGAAATTTGACTTAAAAATGATTTAATTACACTTTTTTTTTTATATTCTATTAAATTATTGATGTATATTCAGGATTTTATTCCTAAATGATCACCAAACTAATGAATAATAATACTTAGTACATTCCAACTTAATTTATTCTTTGTAATACTTATTCTTATTTTCATGTAATAATTATTACAATGTACCAAACGTACCCTAATATTAATAGTGAGTTTAGAGCTAATTAAGGGTTTTAATATTTTATAGCTCAACTAATTGACATATTTTTTTTATACACTAAGAGGAAAAAGAAGAAAAAAAAGGATAATAGAACGAGAAGTTCTTTTTAACCCAATTTATCGAGTTTATTAATTAGACAAATTACTGAAATTTAAAAGAACTTAAGAAACAATAATGAAGTGAAAATTCTACGACAATTGTACTCATTAAACATGTTGGAGAGTGTGCTCTCAAGAGTTTTGTTTAGCAAAATGTGTTTACTTTTTGTTTTTTGTCTCAATTTTTTTTTTTTTCAAAATTTAACAAAACCTTTTTTTTTAAATCCCCAAAATAAGTTAGTAAGTTTTAATTTTTTTTTTATCACAAATTTAGCATAAAAATTATAAAAATATATATTTTAATAAATACTTTGCGAATAAACTATGGAAAGCTATGAGATACCGAAACTTACACATATAGTTTGGCTTTTGGCTATATCATAACCGTTTGTCTCAACATTTTATCTTGCTTATTTATGCAGTTATAGAAAATATTTAAATTAGGTAACAATTGTAAACCTGCCACTGTTATAATATATTTTCCTTAACTTATTTTAATTAAAAACACTAATTGAACAAAAACATATATTAAAAAAATATAATACTGTATATAAAATAAATAAATTAAATGAAATCAAATAAACTGTTCCAAATATATTATTAAGAAGTAGAAAAAAAATAGCCAACCAAATTTTGGAGGAAAGCGTTGAGTAGCAACAAAAGTCCTCCTATAATGTGCGCAAATGACAAGCTTGCTCAAATTCAAAACCTAACATGATTAACGTTACTTCTTCTTCTTCTTCTTTTCCAAAAAGTTAGAAAAGAATGGCATTTGTTTTGATTCAAGCAATTTTTTTTTTCAAATTTTCTTATTTTCTTTTAATTCAAAAAAAAAAACCATGTAAAATGACGTAGTTTCAATGATTCTAACTGCATAACTAACTGAACTGAAACGGAGAATTAAATTGACAAAAATTAAAAGTTAAAAGATTAAATTGACAAAACTGAAAGTTAGAAGACTGAAATAAAAAAAATGTAAAAATTAGAAAGCCAATTTTATATTTTTTCCTAAATATATAATTTAAATAAAATCAGATAAAACTGTTCCAAAATTTTATTAAAAAGTAGAAATAAAAAGAAAAAATCAACTCCAACCAAATTTTGGAGGAAAGCACTTTTTTTTTTTTTTTTTTTTTTTGTGAATTGAGCAACGACAAAAGTCCTCGTACAATGTGCACAGACGACAAGCTCTCTCAAGATTCGAAAGCTAACATGATTAAAGTTACTTTTTCTTTTTCTTTTTCTTTTTGTCCTTTATCCAAAAAGTTAGAAAAGAATAGGGAAAAAAGTCATCATTTAGTGGAACCGTAGAAGTGATTTCTGCCTGCGTGACCAACCAAAAGAAATAAAATAGAATTATAGAATTATATGGGTTCTTATTGAAATATAATATTTTTTTTTTTTTTTGAGCAATGAAATATAATATTATATGTAATCATTAAACATGTTGGAAAATGTGCTCTCAAGAGTTTTGTTTGGCAATATTCGTTTACTTTTTGCTTTTTGTCTTTTTTTTTTTTAAATTTAACAAAACTCTTTTTTTATTTTTAAATCTTGAAAATAAGTTGGTAAATTTTAACTTTTTATTACAAATTTAGCATAAAAATTATAAAAAAATATATTTTAATAACTATTCCGCAAATAAACTATAGAAAGCTATAAGATACCTAAACTTACACATATAGTTTGGCTTTTGGCTATATCATAACGGTTTGTCTCAGCATTTTATCTTATTTATGCAGTTTTACAAAATATTTAAATAAGGTTACAATTGTAAACCTGCCATTGTTATAATTTATTTTCCTTAACTTATAAAAAAACATATATTAAAAAAAATAAAATATATAATGCTGTATACAAAATAAATAAATCAAATCAAATCAAATAAACTGTTCCAAATATATTATTATGAAGTAGGAAAAAAAAAATCCAACCAAGTTTCGTAGGAAAGCATTGAGCAGCGACAAAAGTCCTCGTATAATGTGCGCAAATGACAAGCTTGCTCAAATTCAAAAGCTATCATGATTAATGTTACTTTTTTTTGTTTTCCCTAAATGTATGAAAAGAATAGAGAAAGTCATCATTGGTGGAACCAAGGAAGTGATTTCTGCCTGCGTAAGCGTGACTAACCAAAAGAAGTATAGAACAAAGTGAGACACAGGGTTTGCATGGCCTCCCGAGTCCAGGCCCTATCTTCCAGGAATCTTCCCGGGAAAAACAATAAAATAGAATTATAGAAATATATGGGTTCTTATTGAAATATTAATATTATATGTACTTTTTTTATGAATTAATATTATATTTACTTAGCATCATACATGTAAGTTTTGTTATATTGTCAATTATCCCAAATCTTAAGCTTTTGTGGGAGGTAGAGTATATAGCTAAGAATTAATACCATGCTAAATTAATGATTATCTCAAATGTTTAAACTATTAAAAAAAAAAAATTTAAATAGTTAACTATAGGTTTAACAATTTTATTCACAAACATATTATTATGTTTAAACTTAACTTGTTTAATAATTGCACATAAATTTGAGCTTGAATTTAGCTCGTATCTTAAATAAACGAACAAAAACAAGTTTTTTTAGAGCTGAATATGACTTTATAAATAGCTTACTTATTTATAGCCCTAACTCTATGAAAGGTTTTAAGTGTAAACTCAATGGGATTTTTTAGTGTAATACAAAACCTCCCAATGATATTGTTTTATGTGAGAAATAATATGGATATATGTCCTTTCACAAACAATTCATAGTTTGTTTTTATAGATTTTTAATGGTTTACACATA
Organism: Castanopsis chinensis; assembly: GCA_032878915.1. Classification (NCBI taxonomy): domain Eukaryota; kingdom Viridiplantae; phylum Streptophyta; class Magnoliopsida; order Fagales; family Fagaceae; genus Castanopsis; species Castanopsis chinensis. Next base: position 3,336,859 of record JAVQMG010000079.1, read on the forward strand.
AAATAATATCGAATAAAATACTTGATGGTAATCAAAACTTTGGAAGCTTTTATGTTTTACAAGATGACTATGGTATCTTTTTCTATATAAAAAAGAAAATATGTTATAATTGTTTATTTAACTTAATTATCTATCAAGATGTAATTCAATATTTTTTTTGTTAGTATTTAGAAATTGGGTCCGTTTGACCCAACCCATAACCCATGGTTAATGAATAGTCCACATTGGTAACCTAATAGGTGAATTTAAATTTGAGTTCAAACTTAAACTTATCTTGATATAAGTTGTCAAGATAAGCGCTGAAGTGACTTATTCTAATAGTTGCTTATATCTAACCTATTTTTAAATATTCACAATCAGAAAAAGATACAACTAAGAGAAATTGTGAGAATTATATATACCTACAATTCATGAGAACTCCTCTCTCTACCAAGTCATCTCTTTATGGACACCATCAAAAGCATCCTAAAATTTGGAGCGTGAAAATTTTGGAAGAGACACTAGGTAGCCTCTTCAGTGACAATTGACAAAAAGGTGTCCACGAACAGTAAAGGTTGAGTAGAAGAGTTTGTAAAGCAGGCCAATAAAATATCTGACAAGTGGATAATTATACATTAATAATTAATAAAGTGTTCACCGCGTAGTCCTAGTCGTGACATCAATAATACCTGGGCTTATTTTCGCATGGTTGTAATAAGTAATTCTCTTCCAAGTTCTTTAGTCAAAGCGGCTTATGTGTAAAGTAGGAATCCCTGTTCTCGCCTCTGCCACCAAGGAACCATCCTAGCAATGCAGTAGGAAATTACGAGGAAGCCCTTGCAAAACATATCTTAAATTTGTACTACCCTTTAAAATATATATGCCAACTGAATTTTGTCACACCATTATAAATTTTACTACTATATAAGTTTATTAATTAGAAGAAAAATTTTTTAGAAATATTATTCTTGTAATTTTTTGTTCTGTTCATAACTTTATTCTTCTTTTAAATGAACTTTGACCATCACAATTTTAGAATGTGATAATGTGTTAAATTATTGATAATGTTAAAATTAAATTTACTCTTATTTTTTAATAAAATAAAAATATATAACATCATAAGATTTAAAAATTTTCTAAGAAATCTAGAAGATTTTAATGGTAAAGTAGAGTAATTTTAAATAAGGCTATAAGTCAACTCAGCAAAATGCAAGTCAAGCACTAGCTCAAGCTAAAGTGTCCCTCCCTTTCCCATCTTCTCGTTTAAAAAAAAAAAAAAAAAGTGCTTGACTACTTGAGTTTTATGCCTTCTGAGTTAAAGCAATGCATGTATAAAGTTGAAGTGGGTGTCTTCTTTTTTAACAACGAAGAATTATTGTAGCAATTGAGTCAAAAACACCAGGGTTAACTTTTGACTTTCATCATTCCTAAATGAGGTTATGCTATTCCGCTTCAGCACCTTGTATAGATGGCTTATAAATTTTTTGCAGGTGTCAACACCTATAAGAAGAAAAAGGTAAAGATGAGGAGGAGGAGGAGGAGCCCATAAAAGCCATTGGTAGTATACTATAGATATGAATATATATAAATTCAATACACAAAAGGAAAAGATATTGGGGAAGAAGAAAGCAAATTTGAGGTGGATTTTAATTTGAAGAAGTGGAAAAGAAAAGAGGAGATGGATGTCAATGGAAATTGCAGAGATGAGTGAAAAGCTCAGAAAAGCCTGTTATTTGACTTTTTTTTTTTTTTTTTGATAAACAAATAAACTTTCCTTTCATTAAACTGAAACATCATTCAATAAAAATACATCATGTTGAAGCTGTTTCTCAATAACAGGTGGGGTATCTTCCACCCACACAATGTAATCCGATACAAACTTGGCATTTTTTGCCATAATGTGTGCTGCAAAATTCCTTTCTCTGCATATGTGTTTGACCTCCCAGGAGGCAAAAACACTTAGAATCTCCTTTGTTCCTTCAATCACCATAAGGATGGAGGCGTGTGTGGAGTTTCTCCTAGCCAAGGACTTGACTACAACCTGGGAGTCACTTTCCAGAATGACTTTGTTTAGACTTAGGTCCCTAGCGAATAGGAGGCCCTCCTCTACTGCTTTGGCCTCCACTTCCAGTGCATTCAGCGGTAAAGAAAATTTTTTGCTTATAGCCCCCATCAACTGTCCATTTTCGTTTCTTATGACAACTCCAACCCCACAGCAGCCCACCTCTTTAAACACCGCACCGTCAACATTAATCTTGTAGAAGCCCCCCCTTGGAGGGATCCACCTCACTCTGTTCTAGAGCACCGGTCTGTGTTGTGGCTGTTTTATATGTCTGACTTCCTTTGTATAGGCTGCCACCTCTCGGACAATCAGCTCTGGGCTCTTGCATTTCCCCCCATGGCGAACCACATTTTTTTTGTTCCAAATCCCCCATGCTGTTACTGCAAACAACTCCCAATCAATCCCAGGCCGCTTCATCCAAATGTCCCACACTATGTCCACAAAGTCCCTTGGTATGACCTCCAGGCATGGCAGCTTGAGGCGTGTGTTGCACCACACCTCCCCCGCCACTTTGCACCCCCAAAGACAATGCCCAGATGTTTCACAGCCCCCACACAGATTGCAAACATCATCCCTCCCTATGCCCCTAGCCCGTAGTTGATATTTAGTTGGAAGAATATTCGAGCAAGCTCTCCACATAAACATTCTTAACTTGTTTGGACAGTTTAGCCTCCAAATATGCTTCCACAGCTTCCTCATACCCTCTGAATTTGAACACTCCCCCCCTTCCAGCTTGGGATAAGCTTCACGAAGAATTGTTTGGGCCACCTTATACGCACTGTTGACAGTAAAAATACTCGTTGGTGTCCATGCCCAAACAAGAGTATCACTAGGCAGCCGAGGACTTATGGGGATGCCAAGGATCATCGCAGCATCTTCGGGGAGGAACATCCTCCTAATTTTTACGACATCCCAAGAGCGCTTACCCAAGTCGATGAGATCAGCCACCAGCTCAGCTTCAGCTTGGGGGGGTTTCGGGCTTACAACTTTGAAAGCCTCCGGGTTACTCAGCCAATGACCGTTCCAAATGCTAACTTTCTCACCATTGCCAATAGCCCACCTAGATCCCCTTTCAACAATTCCCCTAGCTACTAGAATGCTCCTCCAAACATAAGACGGGCGGCTCCCCAACTTGGCCTCTATGAAGGTTTTATTTTTGAAGTATTTTGCCTTAAAAATTCTATGGACCAAATAGTTTTGGTTAGTCATAATTCTCCATCCTTGCTTAGCTAGGAGAGCAAGGTTGAAAGTCTTCAAGTCCCTAAACCCCATACCGCCTCTTTCTTTCGGTGTGCACAATTTCCTCCATGACATCCAAGCCATTTTCCTCTCCTTGTCTTTCTGCCCCCACCAAAAATTGCTCATCATAGAGTTTAGCTCATTACAAAGTGAGTCCGGGAGTTTAAAGCAACTCATTGTATATGTGGGCGTAGCTTGGGCCACAACCTTAATGAGGATCTCCCGACCAGCGTTTGACAACAATTTGCCCTTCCATCCAGCTATATGTCTTCCCACTTGGTCTTTTATTCTATTGAAGGCTTTCTTTTTCCCCTTCTGAATTAATGGAGGCAATCCAAGGTACTTTTCATGGTGTTGTATGATCTGGGCACCAAACTTTTGCTGCACATATTCCTTTGTTTCTCTAGGAGTATTTTTGCTGAAAAAGAGGGAGGTTTTATCTTTGTTAAGCTTCTGCCCCGACTCCGCCTCATAATCCTCCAAGACTTTTAAGACCCTATCACACTCGTTCACAGAAGCTCTACAGAACACAATACTATCATCAGCGAACAACAAGTGGGAAATTCTTGGAGCAGCCCTATTTACTGCCACCCCCTTCAAGGTACCATCCCTTTCTTCCTTCTTAAGCATGGCCGAAAGACCCTCGACACATAACAGAAAAAGGTATGGGGATATAGGGTCTCCCTGCCTTAGCCCCCTAGTCGGGATGATTTTCCCCTTAGCTTCCCCATTTATCAATACCGAGTACTCCACCGTTTTCACGCACATCAAAATGAGCATGATCCACTTTTCATTAAAGCCCATCTTCCTCATAATGGCTTCCAAGTACCCCCATTCAACCCTATCGTAGGCTTTGCTCATGTCAAGCTTAATTGCCATAAAAGCTTCCTTCCCCTTCCTCTTTTGACAAGCATTAAAGTGATCTTTACCTTTAAATGAATTAAAGATTGCACATTAGAGTATATTAATAGTTTTAGATAACATAAAATGTATACAAATTAATTAATTTTAAGTAAATTAAATAATAAACGGCACTTTTATATGCCTCAATATGCTAAGGAATATCATAGAAATATAATCATAACATTAAATGAAAACTTTTCTTTTTGTTTATGGTTTGCAATGTATAACATGTCTCAAATTTGAAACCATAAACTTTATATCACTTTTCCAAAAAATAAAAAATCCATGCATTCATGTATCCCTAACTCTCAAATTACAAAATTAAAAGGAGTTTGTTTTAGGGGGAAAAAAAAGAAATTTTACTAAAGAGATATACTTATATTTTGAAAACATATAGTAAGATGTACCAAAAAAATAAAAGAAAATATAAATAAATATAGATAAATTAAGGTGTAAAGTGTTAATTCTTACTATTTAAAAATGATAATTAAATATAAAATTTACATGATCAAGTAACGAAAAGAAAATTCAAATCCAAATGATCTTATATTGTAGAATTGAACAATGCCACGTACCATAAGACCAAAAAATAAAAAATGTTGAAGAATCATGTACACATAAATCAAATTTTTTTTTTTTTTAAGTTTAAATTTTTTAGCTGCTTGAATAACAAATACAGTAAGAAATGAAGATCTGATTCGACATGTCGAGTATAAAGAATTTGTAGAACCAATACTTATTTTACTTAATCAGTACCAGCAGAAGAGAAAAGTGAGACAGGGAGTATTAATTTTTCTACATAATCAGTTTGCAAGTGGCCTCACCATCTTCCAGGAATCTTCTTGGTAAAATTATTGAAACATATGGGTTCCACTTCTGCTTTTATAATGACTAAATTAATTTTCTATTCTGAGTCAAAGCAGCGTACACGTCTGTAAATAAAGTTGAAGTGGGTGTAAGAAGACTCGCTAGGAAGACTTGTAGACAGATTATGGGTTAAGTAAAGAGTGGTGGAAATTGATTGAAAAGCAATACAGACAACAATCTTATTGGAATAGAATCCCGTGTGGACGAATGAATGTTGGCTCATTGGTAAAGTACAAGAAACTATAACGCTGCCTAATAGAGAAATCTATAATAAACCGATGCGTGAGCGTGTACTATGTAGGAAAATATATTATATAGGAAAAATGAACAAAAAAATCTATAATAAAGAGGCAAAGTTACATTCGATAACAATAAAGAGGGGGAAATGAGCCTAGATCGTAAAGAGCACAGCCCACACCAATTGAGCTGAATCCCCAAATATTCAGTGGATCATTTATATATAATTGAGCCCAACTTGAACCCATCGAGCCAGTTCACATAAACAATGATTAACTTCTTTTTTTTTTTTTTTTTGAGAAAGTAAACAAGGATTAACTTGATATATTCACAAATGTTTGAGTTTTTTTTTTTTTTTTTTTTTTTTTAATTCAAATTTTATAGACTAAAATATAACCTGACCTAAATTTTATGGGTCAAAAGTCTATAATTTTATAGAAAAATAATTTACTTGATTAGATGTCCCTAATTTTTGTTTAAATGGTTATCGGTTGGTATTATACCTAATGTCAATTAGATGAAAAATGGTTCAGCTCAAAGAAGGTGAAGAAACAGAATATTTAAGAAAAGGATTAAATAGATTCTTGGATAGAGTTTAAAGATGCAAGAGCAATCATATCTTTGTGGAAAATTTTAATTGTAATTAAGGAAACCTTTAACCTGGTTATTGCAATAGGGTGAGTGTGTTGTAATCCAAACATATTATATTAATGAAAAAAATAAAGACAAAAATTAACTCCAACCAAGTTTTTGAGGAAAGCAATGAACGCCAACAAAAGACCTCATATAATGTGCAGCTGACAAGCTCGATCAAAAATCAAGAGTTAACATGATTAATGTTACATGTTTTTTTAAAAAGTTAAAAGTAGAATGGAGAAAAAAGTGAAACAGATGCTCCGGCTTTCACGTCTCAAGTATTCATTTTTTCTACATGATCAATCACTTTGCAAGGCCTCTCCATTTTCCTGGCATCTTCTAGGAAATAAAAGATTTAGAATTATAGAAATATATGGGTTCTATTTGAGCTGACTCTCATTTATTCACAAATAGCCTAAGCCCTCTCTATGAAGGTTTTGAGTGCAAACTTCATGGGATTCAATTTTTTTAGCCTAATACAAAACCTCTTCTGTGATATTGTTTTATGTGAAAATAATATAGATATATCCTTATATAAATAACTCAAAGTTTGTTTTCATTGATCTTTAATGGTTTACAAATAAAATAATATCACATAGATGTGTCGTGTTATACTCATAACTTCAAAACCTTCTATGTTCTACAGGATGACTAGTAATTTATTATATATAAAGAAAATACATTATAATTGTTTATTTATTCATCCATTTCGACTTAACTATCTATCAAGATGTAATTTGACACCCTTTTGTTAGTAATTAGGTTGATTTGACCCTACCCATAACCCATGACCTATAAATTGTCCACATAGGTAACCTAAGTTTGAGTTCAAACTTAAACTTATCTTGATACGGGTTGTTAATATCATGGTTTTCTAATTTGGACCTTTCAAAAAACTAAAAAAGTGAGAAGTTTAGGGTTTTTAAGGTCAAACTGTGAAAACGTTATAATCAATTTAGTAATTAATTAAAATACAAATAAATGTATATTAAATTTGTAAATACTTGCAAAATTGACTAAAAATATCTAAACAAAACTTAAACACACTTTCAAATAATTTTTCATGATATTATAAGGCTCATAGAAAATAGTAAAACATAAATAAGCATGAAAAAAATTGTATAATAACCCTTCAAGTAGAAATCATTTTGAATAAATAAAAAAAAATCACTTTTAATTATTTTATTAAATTCCCATGCAAAGACATTATTCTTAAACTAGCCTCATCACATGCACTTCGCAAGTGCGATGAGGCTTTTTTTTTTTTTTTTTTAGTGGTCTTATTTTGTAGCCAAAAAACAAAAATCTGTATTTTTATTTTTATATATAATTTTTATTTTGAGAATATAATTTATGAGTGGAAAAAGAAATTTGAAAATCAATAGGAGAGTAGACTTATTTTTTAGGCAATATTTTAGTGGAAGTTAGAGTTGTATTTTTACCAGATTGTCATTTAGTTTTGTCTTTACTTAAACATAGGAATGTAGGGGCATTTTTTAACCCAAAAATAAAATAAAATAAAGATTCTAAATAGAGGAAGCCTCTTAAATAATAGTATAAATGACAAGTAAATTTAGCAAAGAAAACAAATTTAGTAATATTTAATAAATTGAGAGAAAGAGATGATATATAAAGTTGAAAAACTATAAGTCTATAAATCATGTATATCCAACATAAATATAATAATACTTCATAGTTGATCACAAGGAGCATAAATGCTTATCAATATTGAAAAATATTAATAAAAATATACCTTCAAAAATATATATTTAGAAATATAAATAAAATAAATATTTATTAATTAATTAATACACATATCCCTCTCAGGTCGTGCCCTAATTTTTCAAAACTTGTCATGTCATACCTCAATGCACTTATCTTGTTTTCAATTATGAAAAAAGAAAAAAAAGAAAAAAAAAAAGAAAAGACATTTAATTCGTTTATATCCAACATATTAAAAGTCTACTTGTAAGATTACAATTTGCAAGGATTGAAGTTCATAATTGATGAAAATACTATCCCTGTGTCCTATCAATCCAATGACAGTCCAGCAACACCAATAACTGCTATGTCTTCAGCGTTCAGTCCTCCCTATTGGAAACCAACAGAAAGAAATAACACAACTTAATAGACAAAAGTGGGTCTAGAAATGGACTTACATGTAATTACAACATCATGTTTAGATTGATCAAAATTCAAATGCATGCATATTAAGTCTCCTAGAATCACTCTTCTTGTTAAATAAAATGACAAATATTGAAATCAAACAATGAAGACTACGTCTGAGAGATGCAAGAATCAATTTCCAAGGAGCTAAGAAACTTTCCTTTGCTGGGAGGCTGCAATTGCAATGCTTGGTGCTTTATAAACATAAAGTATACTGGTCTAACATCTTACTGCCTAAAAAATTCATTAAGCTGATAAAGCAGCAATTTAGCAGATTCTATGGAGTTGAAGTGATAACTCATGAAGTAGCTTGGAATTCAATATACTGACAAAGAGTGATGGAGCCTGGAGGTTTGGGGTGCAGAAGAGTTGCGGACTCAAACAAGGCGAAATGATGAGGCATACATGGAATGTTTTTGCCCAATTGGGGTGAATTGGACAAGAGAAAACTCTGCTGAGATCTATCCTTTTGGATGCTGAAGAAACTAATAGAAAGTATATTGTTTTTTGCTTCCTTAATTAATTCCAAGGAGCAGCCAATTATTTTTATATTGGAACATATACAAAGATGATCTGTTTTACATGATGACAGAACAGATACTACTGTAGTGATTGGATAACATAAGAACTCTTAAACACAATGTTTGTTTTGAGTTTGTAGACTAAAGCTAATGATTATCTAATTCCTGAACTTTAGCCGAAGTGGACGTTTTCTTAATAGATGCTAAACTCCCTCAAAAATTCTCTTGGGGATGGAGGAAACTCCTCTACCTTAGAGAGTTTACAAGACAGTTTATATGATCTTCTGTGGGGGGTGGAAAACAATATTATCTTGTGGGCATGGTTACAGAGTAGTATAGGATGTTGCAGGTAGTCTTTCAGGCAAAAGTTACAAGTGTATTGAAGGAAAAAAGCTATGTCTGGAAGCCACTTAGGTCTAATTGTCTGGTTTCTATACAGAGCAAACTTCATCTGGTGGACATTGGAGACACAGAAAGATCTATTTAGGTTCCTGCCAAGGGGGGCATTAATGCCAGCTAAGAAACCTAGAAGCAAATTTCGATTGAGGTTATCTGAGGTTAATTGGTGGAAGCTAATCTGGTTTTGTACCCCCATTCCTAGACATTCTTCATCACTTGGCTTGCTAAGAAAAAACAAACTACATACATGGGATAAACTCCTATAGTGGGGTGCAAGGTGATAATCTGTGCGCTTTCTGCAGAAGTTGCACAGGAAGTCCAGACCACTTATTTTTTAAATGCAGTTTGTCAAAAAGATTATGGAAGGAAGTTATGATAGATGCCTAATTAATACTCTCCGGAAACAAATTGGAATAAGGTTGGTTGAATGGGGGTTCGAATTTATCAATACGTATATTTGTTCGGACTGCTTCAATTCGAGCAAATACAGTTGTATAGCTACTTAGTAAGCAATCAGAAATTCTCTTCTAGTCCTAGATTGATACACCCCCCCCCCCCCCAAAACCAAAAAAAAAAAACAAAAAAGAGCAGGTTTAAATTCCAACCTTTTGATGTAAAAAATGAGAATACAGCTCAGTGTAGGGCAATATACTAGCAAGAAACTCAAAGAAATTAACAAACTAGATTACAAGTAACTGCTCATTATTATAATTAATAAACTAGATTACAAGTAACTCCTCACTATCCTACAACCTACAACGTCTAGCAACCTCTTCAGGGGATTCACGACTAGCAATTATCTTACCCAATTGTTGTAGTAAATCATGCATCTGAAAACCTTCCCGTGTGATCGTTATAAGAGATTTTTCCTGAAGAACTTCTATATCAATGTCTGGATTGTCATATAGACTCTTCAGTATACATGTTGCACGACTTTTGAACTCTCCTTTGAAGTAACAAGCAATATCTAAAAATATGCTTTTCTGTCTTTCATCAAGCCCATCAAAGCTTATTTTAAGCACATCCAAAATATCCTTTGGTGGATTTTTTTCAATTTTACCTAGGGTACTTTTCCATAAATCTGACCTTCTACAAAACAGGGAGGAACCCAAAACTTCAATAGCTAAAGGAAGGCCTTTAGTGTAATTTACAAATTTCTGACACAACTCTGCATAACCTTCTAGAGGGTAGTCTTTCTTGAAAGCTTTTCGACTAAAGAGCTTGAGAGATTGAGCATTATTCAATTTCTTAATTTTGTATATTTGAGCTTCAGCCACTTCATGCCTAATTAATAGACCTTGATCTCTTGTTGTGATAATAATTCTACTTCCTTGACCAAACCAACTTTGCTCACCTGCTAATGCTTTTAATTGCATAGATTCATCCACATCGTCAAGAATGATAAGAACCTTTTTATGACATAATCTTTTCCGTATTATTGTGATTCCTCGTTGAATATCTGGAATATCAGTACTCCTATCAATCAAGATATCAGAAAGTAGTTGTTTCTGCAAAGAAACTAGACCATCGATTCCACTTTTTTCTCTAACGTTGGCAAGAAAGCTGCTGTCTTCAAAATGATTATGAAATCTGTCATAAATAACTTGTGCTAGGGTCGTTTTGCCCATCCCACCCATTCCCCAAATTCCAAGAAAGTGAACCTCATTTGACCCCATGACTAACAAATTTACCAGTTCATCCATTTGACAGTTTATTCCAACAAGATCCTTGTGAAATAATGAATACGTAGAAGTCAATTTACCAAGTATTTTTGTAACAATATCTTCAATAAGCTCTGACTCATGTCTGCAACAAAGATAAGACAAGAAGTTTGTTGAGTTAGAAATTGTTTACATCAATATAAGCAACATAACTTTTGTATTGAATGCGTTGAAATTAGCTGTGTCTATTTCAACTTAGCATGACCTATTGTTTAAAGTGTGTTAGATGGCTTATGTTGTGTTGGCTCAACCAGCCTGATATATGAATCGTGTTATGATTGATGACTTTTGACAATAGATCATGTTTGGGTTGACTTAACACTCATTTAATAATTGCATAAAAAATTTCGACAAAGATGACAATCAGAAAAATACTCATTTAATAATTGCAAAAAAAAAATCCCCTAATCTGAATGGGTTGTGTTAACAGGGGCACCTATAAGCTCTTGATAACAGGGGCAACCCAGGTGGTCAACATGATATGACTGAGAAATCTATTTCTAAGAAAAGTATTGAATGCATTTACAAAGATCACGGCGTTATTTGTATAGTTTGAGCTTTGTTACCTAAGTTTGTAATCTACAGGGGACAGAATCAAAGTTTTCCTGGTTCAACTGGATAAAATATAAATGAATATATATATATATATATATATATATATATATAGAAGAAGGTAAGTGAAAATTTGTTAGGCTAATCCACACAACAAATACTATATTAATTATAATTTTATACATCACCGCACACTTGTGGAGTGTGGGGGGCAAAGGTCGGGGTTCAAATTTTCAAGAGGGAGTTTTACATACATATACACATAGATTAGATTAGAATAAAATTTCTATCTTATATCAAAATAATAATTTTACACTTTACGAGTGTTTTTAAATTTTTTTTTTTAGAAACAACTTTTAAGGTATCTATGTTCTCATTGTAAAAAAAAAAAAAAAAATGTTACATTCATACCTATCATGTACATGCCATCCAGAAATATTGCCTGCTTCTTTCAAAGCATCTTTCCACACTTTCACATCCTTTGCGTTAACCTTAGGATTTTCTTCTAGTTTACCGAACGCTTTAGCAAAAGTCCCAGTTTGATTTCGTACATCAGAGGGATCTACTTGATAAAAGACGGGAAAAATTGTCAACTTGTTCTCTTTCATGCATTCAACAATTTTTGCAAGTTCAATCAAGCACCATCTTGATGAAGCATAGTTTATTGAGAGAACAATGATTGCATACTCGGACTTTTCTATTGCTTTCAAGAGTTCCGGAGAAATATATTTTCCTTCCTCAAGTTTCTCATCATCTCTGAAGGTGTTAATACCTTTTTGTACCAAAGCAGTATAGAGATGGTCTGTAAAATTCTTGCGGGTGTCAAAACCGCAAAAACTAAGAAATACATCATGGTTATTAGAGGATGAAGATGAGGAGGAGGAGAAAGAGGTAGTTTGAGAGGCCATGGAAGCGATTGTAAACTATTGCTAGGTTGTTTAGGGTGATGTCCTCGTCTGTTTTATCATCACTTGCAAGCTAGTTTATGGCGATGTCCTAGAGTGTGTTACAGACTTGGGAGATTGTTAAAGAGACTTTAGGTTTTTTATCAAGGCTATGGGTTGGTGATAATATATGGAAGCAAATCCCACTTTCCACGTTGTGAAAAAGTGTTCATGGATGAACTTCCAGGAAACCAGACATAAAAGTTTGAATGTTTTACATGTGTGCGTGGGTTTCTCATTAAAAAAAAAAGTTCTATTTTATTTTATTTTATTTTATGAAGTTGGTCATTTACTAGACCTAGGAGAAGTGGGGGACTCCATCCGCGTTGGGTTTCATAATAAGAGCAAGAAATGATATATCAACAACATTTTCATAACAAATTTTAAGTGACAAATTATCATTGATAGGTAAAAAAGTGATTTCAGTAATACATTCAAATTAAAACTAATAGTAAGTAACAACTTATTATCCAAAATTTGTTGTGAAATTAATATTATAAACATAATACTTCTCAAACTAAGAAACTGTCGTAACAAATAGACCAAATAAATTTTGCCCGAACGTAAACTTACTAGCTTGTTTAGAGCGATATTTGATTTGATTTGATTTTTTTTTTTTTTTTTTTTTTTTGCTGAATTAGGGCTATATTTGATTAAAAGAAAAGGAATGCTCTTAGTAATTTCCTTCGTAGTCAAAGCAGCTTATGTGTAAAGTTAAAGTGCGTGTACTGGCCTATAAGCAATGAAGTGGGAAAAGATGAGGAACCTCTTTGTTTAGCGGGAAGGCTCTTGGAAGATGGGGAGGCGTTGCAAACTGATTGATTAATGTAGAAAAAAATGAATACTTTGACACGTGAATGCCGGACCCTCCGTCTCACTTTTTTCTTTTGGTTAGTCACGGAAGGCAGAAATCACTTCCATCAATGATGACTATTCTCTATTCTTTTCTAACTTTTTGAAAAAAAAAATGTAACGTTAATGTCATCCTCACATTAAGAGGATTTTGTCGGTGCACAATGCTCTCCTGCTAAACTTGGTATTTTTTTTGGGTTAAATTTTGTTCTTTGTTTTTTTTTTTTTAAATCGTGCTTCTTAATAATATGTTTGGAAATTGGAATAGTTTATTTGATTTAATTTAATTTAATATATTTGTTTATATACAATTTTTTTTTTTTGAAAACTTTTAGATTTCTCCTGGCCCACCCGTTAACAAAAGCCTATTTTAAATGATAATAATAATACAATTTTTGAAAACTTTGCTATAAAGGTTCGTGGTGTCAGAGGAAGGAGGACACCCATTTCAACTTTACACGTACGCTGCTTTGACTCTGTAGGGAATTATCTAGAACTCTCTAACTTTATCATAAGCCCTAATATTTTACTGGGAAGATACCTGGAAGAGGAGAAGAATATTTGAGAACCAAGTTATGTTGTGAATACTTGACATATAATATTATGTGACTGTTTCCCTTCTTACTTTTCTCTTTTGGTTAGCCACCACGCGGAATCACTTTATGACTTACTTTTATGCCTCTTTAGACTCCAGCCTTATTTCGAAAGGCTTTTTTTTTTTTTTTAGCTTTTCCTCATCTCTGCAATTTCGTGAATCTGTGATCTCACTTTTCGAGCACATCCATCTGCTTTTTTGAAATCAAAATCCACATCAAATCTATTTTCTTCTTCCCTAATTTTTATTTTCCGTTGTGTGTTAAATTCTTCAAAACTGGTTGATTAATATATATATTTTCTACTTCTCTTTGGTATATATTTTTCTAATTGCTTTAATTTATGGACACAAAAAACACTTCCTCCTCATCTATTCTGAGATACAATGTCTTTCTCAGCTTTAGTGGTGCTGACACATGCAAAACTTTTACAAACCATTTATACGCTAGGTTGGATAGGAGAGGTGTACAGGATGTTACTTCTCCTTGAGCCTATAGCCCATGAAGCCCATCGTGATAATGCCACGTGTACAAGGCCCTAAACTCGTCGGGCCTCAAGATTGGGGAGCACCATGCACGAATATACGCTCTGTTGGGCCTACGAACTTAGTCCAGACAAGCTTCGTCACCCATTCAGAGGTCTAGAAATCGCAACAAAGCCATTGTGACGTGTATGGCAAATGCGAGACCCTTCTTGGTCGCAGAATTCAACTTCCAAGGAAGGTAGGTCCCAAGATACTCGGTATCGCCTAGGGAGTATCGATGTCGGGCAAGTCTTCCAACGCAAGAACTATTTCCAATGCCACTCTTACTGCATTTCACTCCCAACTAAACACACACTTAAAGGTAATAACAATAGACCCCCTCTCCACTCATCACAAAAATAATCATAACTCCTCCACTAGTCTTTAGCTATAAATATGAGATTAGAATGAGCGAAAGAGGTTGGCATTTTGTGGGTAAACACTGGAAAAAATAGGGAGATTATTCACAGAGAGAGAGAGAGAGAGAGAGAGAGAGAGAGAGAGAGAGAGGAAGTAATTCTGAGGTCTAAGGAAGAGTGGAGGAGATGAGTGCCTCTGAGTGGCTGAGCACGGAACCCCCATAGTAGGAAACTTAAAGCCCACAAATACAAATAGATTGTGACCCCAAATAAAGGTTGAGTCCAATAACCACATTTTGGGTACACACAATTGGTGCCGTCTGTGGGGATCTCCTATGAAGCTGTGGTTCTGTCAAGACGTGCACTGAAAAATGTCTGGGGGTCGACCAGGGAGCTATGCTAAAAGTGGCTCTAGGAGGTCATCACGGGGGTCCACATGGCGAGAAAGAAGGCAGAAAAGGCGTGAGGATAGGCAGCATGAGGAAGAAGAGCAGTCTGGGCTTGGAGAGAGGTCGTTCGAAACGCTCCGGACAGCATCTGATGCCTCGAGGCACAACCGTTTCGACAGAAGGGATCAGGAGCTTGAGCGGAAGGATCGAGAGCTCAAGTGTCTACGGAGAATGGTAAGGGATTTGGAGTTGGAAGCAAGGGGTAGGCGTCGGGAAAGGACATCGAGGAACGAAGGGAAAGGTCAGCTAGTGTCGGGGACCACCATGTAGCAGGGTCCCATCAATCCTGGTCTTATCGGCATCGCGATTGCTCACAAGAATATGTAGACCATGATTTGGCTTCCTCGAATGGGGGATAGCCTCGAAATGTGGCCATGGATGTGATGAGCCCATTACGCCGAGCTGCCCGATCACCATTCTTAAGGGATATTGAAAGCGCACCAATGCCGAGTAGATTCACACGGCCGCCGTTCAACTCTTACGATGGAAAGAAAGAACTGGTGGAACACATAAGCCACTACATTCAAATGATATCTTTGCACACTCAAAATGATGCGCTAATGTGTAAAGTGTTTCCTTTGAGCCTCGACCCCACCGTTTTGAGATGGTTCAATGGATTAAGGAAATGCTCAATCCACAGCTTTTCGAAATTGATCTAGGAGTTTAGCGTACGGTTCATGACCTACAGCCGAGTCCTGTAGCCCATGAACGCGTTGCTGTCAATGAAAATGGGGGCTGAGGAGACCCTCCGTAACTATGCTAACCGGTACTGGGAACTGTACAACGAGATTGGAGGGGGTAATGAAAAAATCGCGGTGAGTACTTTTCGAATGGGTTTACTTGAGGATTCCGAATTGCAGGAATCGTTGATGAGGAGGCCTCCCGAGGATATGAGGCAGTTGATGAGACGCATCGAGGAGTATAAATAATTGGAAGATGATCGGTTACAGAGCAAGGGCAAGGCCCTTGTCATAAATCATCCTCGACATATCGGCTTTCAATCAAGACCCCGGCGGGACTTAAGAGTTCAAGAACTAGGGCTGTAGATGGGAGAGGTAAATGTAGCCTTCAAGAAACTGGTACACAGAATTGTGGATCGAATCAAGAACGAGCCATATTTTAAGTGGCCAAACAAGATAGGGGGAGACCTATCTAGGAGAAATCAAAACTTGTATTGTACTTACCATAAAGACAAAGGGCATATCATTGAACAGTGCAAGATGTTAAAAGATCATTTAGAGTGGTTGGTGAAAGCGGGGTATCTGAAAGAATTTGTGGTGGAGCCAAGAAATCAAGAGGCCGGGCAGGTAGCTCGATTGCTCGGAAATCCTCTCCCACCCCCTTTGGGAGTAATAGAAGTCATCCACGCAGCTTCAAAAGGCGATCAAGCGTCTAGGAGAAAGGGGGTATTGACCGTGGTACTGACAGAGAGTTGCACAGGTGAGTGACCGTCCAGGAAGAAGTTGAGGTACACTCAGCAGCCCATTGCTTTGATGATGACAATATGGAAGGCACCATTCAGCCACAGGATGATGCTTTGGTAGTTATGGCCCACATAAACGGTTTCATGGTAAAGAGGGTGATGATAGATCAAGGGAACGGCATAGATGTAATGTATCCCGACCTATATAAAGGGCTTAGTTTAAAGAAGGAAGACCTATCCAAGTATGATACGCCATTGATGGGGTTTGACGGCCATATGGTAATTCCAGAAGGACAGGTTTCACTCCCCGTAAGTATGGAGGGTAAAGAGGTGATCGTAACATTTGTAGTGGTCGCTTCTTTCTCCCCGTACACTACGATCCTTGGAAGGCCGTGGATTCATGCCACGTGAGCCGTGCCGTCCACCCTGTATGTGAAGGTCAAGTTTCGCACCGAGAAGGGAATAGCTGTAATAAGGGGCAACCAATAAGTAGCTAGGCAGTGCTTGGTGGCTGTAGCTAACCAAGGAACTAGTCAAAAGGAGTCAGCCAAGGAAACCCCCTTATAGCAACTATAGGAACCCCAAGAGGAAATGGGGGCTAGCTGTGCTGAGATTTTGGTGAAAGTAAAGATTCTGCCGGATTGCGAAAGGAATTTTTTGATAGGGGCAAGTTTGAAGGATGGAAAGAAGGTAGAGTTGTTGCTCTTTCTTGTACAGAACATAGATGTATTTGCTTGGAGTTTGTATGAGGTGCCCGGGGTTGACCCCGAGTTTATAATCCACAAACTTAACGTGGACCTTCTGTGCCCTCCTAAGAAGCAGAGGCTAAGGAGATCGGCTAAAGAGCATATCGAAGTAGTCAGATAAGAGGTTGGAAGGCTGAAGGAAGCCGGGGCCATAAAGGAGGCATTCTTTCTAGAATGGCTTGCGAACACCGTAGTAGTAAAGAAGAAGAATGACAAGTGGAGGGTTTGTGTTGACTTTACTAACTTAAACTGAGCATGTCCAAAAGATTCATTCCCAATGCCGAAGATTGATCAACTGGTAGATGCCACGTATGGGCATCCAAGGATGAGATTTTTGGACGCTTTTAAAGGTTATCACTAGATTGCTCTGGCTGCCGAAGACCAGGAAAAGACTGCATTCATAACACATGATGCTAATTATCATTACATCGTGATGCCTTTCGGATTGAAGAACGCAAGAGCCACTTATCAACGAATGATGACAAGGATGTTTAGGGATAAGATTGGGCGAACGGTCGAGGTATACATTGATGACATGGTGATAAAAAGCAAGCAAGAGGAGAAACATATTGACGACCTCAAAGAAGTGTTTGAAATACTCCGATGACACCAGCTGCGTCTCAATGCCAATAAGTGCGCTTTCGGAGTAAGGGTCGATAAGTTCCTGGGCTATTTAATCACTAAACGGGGAATCAAAATTAACCCTAATCAAATTGAAGCCATGAAACATCTAAAACCGTCGAGCAATCCGAAAGAGGTCCAGAAATTGACCGGCATGTTAGCTACCCTTAACCGGTTTATTTCCAAGTTTGCTGACCGGTGTTGACCTTTTTATCAGCTTTTGAAGAAGTGAAAGGGATTTTAGTGGAACGAAGAATGTGACAAAGCCTTCCAAGACCTGAAAGATTATCTTGGGCGAGCACCAATGTTAACAACCCCAGAGCCCGGAGAAGATTTATACATGTACCTCTCGGTATCCAAGCATGCTGCAAGCGGAGTGTTGGTGGTGGATAAAGGTGTGTAGCTACCAATATATTATATAAGAAAACATTTGTCGATGTTGAGACGAGGTATTTGCCACTGGAGAAGTTAGTGCTAGCACTTGTGCACTCCACCCAAAAATTACCCCAATACTTTCAGGCTCATACCGTCTATGTCCTGACTGAGTACCCTCTGCAGTCATTGTTGAGGAGATCTGACTTTACAGGGAGGATAGCTAAATAGGGGACTCGGTTGGGCTCTTTCGACATATAATATAGACCAAGAAGCTTGGTGAAGGGTCAGGTTCTCGCTGATTTCATCGTCGAGTTCTCGCCAAAAAGATTGGAGATGGTCTGCCATGTAGAAGTCATGCCGTAAAAGGTATTTGTGGACGGCGCATCCAACACAGTAGGGGCTAGAACTGAAATCGTAGTTATCACCCTGGAAGGAATAAAGCTAGAACATTCATTCAGATTAGGCTTTAAGGCCTCTAATAATGAGGCCGAGTATGAGGCCCTGCTAGCCGGATTAAGAGTGGTCTCGGACTTAGGAGCTAAGGAGGTGGAGGTTTACTCAGACTCTCGACTAATAGTTAACCAAATGTTAAGGACTCTTTTTTCGGCCCACATGACATTACTTCATTGGCAACCCATGCCACATCAACATATTATTGATTTTTTGGGATCATAACGACATCATCAACATCAACATATGGATCGGGCTTAAGCAATGAATCAAATCTCATGGCCCATATTATCTCTCTTACACTCATGGCAAGCGGCTTCTTCAACAAGAGCCCATATTTACACAAAATGACAACAAAACCTGAGGTACGTCATCTCATCTTCGGCTTATGATCTAAGCTCATAAGTCTCTTTGGGGAAACTTTGGAAATCGTGGTTTAGAGGGCCAAGAGGTATGTTCAATAAAGCTCCAGCGGTTTAAAGTTGATAAAAGAGACATGTTGCTTGGCGTGTCTTCTCCAACTCCTTAAACTTTGACGAGTCCGTGTGTAGCGAGTAACATATGGTAAGTATCTCTTATCTCATAGCACTTTCGATGAAAAATTCCCCATTACTCTTTTCCTAAAACTTAATATTTATCATATGACAAATACTCAATATCCCCAGCCATCTAACTGCTGGGAAAATAACTGTTCATTCAATTCCCAGCTGTTGCTATAAAAATTTAGAAACTACATTATATTATTCTACATAACTTTCATTACTGCTTTCAGCTAAAATCCAACTCAAACACATGGCCCAATCTGATTGGCCATCTTTTATCTCCAACTATATGCAAAACATTCATGATGTCTCTCATACCCAGTTTCTGTCTGTCACAATATGACCATATATTTCTCTTCCAACTGCTAGAGCAGAGTATTAAATACTCTTCTTGCTCACCTAGATTATGTCACAACACAATGAGACCTTAACTAAATCTCTAAAACTTTATTAACCTTCAACCAATCCTTCTATTACTTACTAGAAATGTGTTGTAATGGAACCTTTCACCAAAAACACAAACACCCAAAAAAAGGAAGCCTTTCCAACAGAACCTAAGCAGTGCCTTCAGCACTTGACACTTGGTTAGAAGTGATATCATCAGCCATTTAATGTTGAAACCCCAACTGCCAGCTGCTATACCCAAAATAGTAAAATACCCTTGAAAGAGATCTTACCATTTTCAGCCAAATCCATTAAAAAAAAAAAATGCTGAATGTCCTCTCCAACAGTTTGAAATCACCCAACTGACCTCATTTTCTTCTGCCCAAAGCAACAGCTATCTTATGACAGCTGTGACAGCTGTCTCATGATAGCTGTCACAGCTTTTCCTGACAGCTGGGACAACCTTTTCAGAACAGCTGTGACAGTTGGCCCAGCAACCTAAGCATTACTATTTTTTTCACATTTGGCTAAAACCAAAACCAACTGAAGTAACTATTTTTTTTTGCCAAAATACCTTCCTATTTTGCTACTATTTCCCCAACAGCTTTTACCCAAAACAGCAAGAAAATCTTAAAGCTGAACATACTTTTTTTGCCCAAATCTTAAGATAGATTTTCTAAAGATTCATTGCTATTTGGGACAGATTTTGGCTAAGATTATTTGCTAAAATACTCCCTTAAACTCAGTTAAATAGGACCCCCATCAGCACCTCAAGGGGGACACTAATGGAGAAGAGAAACTCTTTCACAAACCTCTCTATTCTCTCTCCTTGTAATTATCTTCTCAAGCTCTTAAAGAAGCACTGAGTTTTTAGTTTCAAAATCAAGAACTAAACTCTTCAGCCCTTAGCTCATAAATGCCTTCATAAGCCCTCATCCATCTTCCCAGTAGAAAAGCCCAGCAGTAAATCCCAACAACATTGCTAAATACACTACATCACTATTACCCCTCTTATACTCATTCTCTCACTCTCCATATTCAGAAAATACACCTATCTTACTGTTCCTATCTCCAAATACCTAAACACATCTCCATGCTCTTTTCTTACAAAATATTTCCTCTTGGAAAGCAATCTCTACAACTTTCCCAGCAATTATAATCTCATGTTTTTACTATCTTTAATCACCATATCTTTCATACTTCCATATATCATACATATTACAAATACTACATCCCACAAAACATCTCTTTCTCCATTTCTCTTACACAATCTCATACATATTTACTACACCATTACATATAACACACTACACTCTTTTAAACTCCACTCTCATACTCTTTCATTCTAAATTTCTACTGTTTTGCTGCTCATAAACACATATCAATACTCTTCTCTATCTCTCTTATAAAAACCCTTCTCATGGAAGGCATAAGTTTCTAATGCTAAAACCTTTCTCCTAGAAGGCACCAAGATCTCATATCAAAGTCCTCATGAAAGGCACAAATCCATCTTACATAAAGCCCTTCTCTTAGAAGGCACAAATACTCTATACAAAAGGCATTGTCATGGAATGTAACACTATTCATAACTTCACAACAACTAAAAGTGCATTGTCAAGGGGAAAACTCATTTAAGTGCATGATAAGAGGGGCAAGCTTAACCAGTCCCTACACATAGCTGGACATATTCTCTCTCTCTCCAGTTGCACCCATTTTTCCTCTTCGATCTTGAAGTTATTATGGCAAAATGCCTTTCTACCGCTGGGGTCACTTTGCTGGGATATCATCAACTCACAAAAGCTATACAACTGGGTCATAAACCATACAAAGATAAGTGACTTTGCTTCTTTATCTTTAAATTTACATTATTGAGTACATGATTACTTCACATTTAAATAAATATTACTTTATTCCAACTACTATTACAACTATTAACCAAGGCTTAAACTTGTTTAAATGCATGATAAGAGGGGCAAGCGTAACTAGCCTCTACCGCTGGCATTCTGCTAAAACCTTATAAACTCACTGATGCTACACAGCTAGTCTACAAATCATACGAAGATAAGTGACTTTGCTTCCTTATTTTTAAATTTACATCATTGAGTACATGATTATTTTACTTCTAAATAAATACTACTTTATTTTAACTAATAATCAAACCTATTATATCAAACACGTATTACATATTTATTCAACCATTATCGTGATTCTTAGACTTTGGATTTGATAGTTTTGCAAGCTTAAAAGTACACCAGTAGTCGTTAAACTATGTGGCCTAATGTTGAGTTTCAGGACGCAATTCCCCAAATGATCCCGGGTTTGGCAAGGTCACCCCTCCAAAGAACCACACGTGGCCGAGCAATCGAAAAAGGCCCCCGAACACCAAGTACATGGGGGGTTTTGAGGCCAAAGATCAATAGATGGTCGAGTATTTACGGTTGGTCAAGCAAGCTATGTGCCGCTTTTCAAGTGTAAGGGTGGAACAAGTGGCCAGAGGGCAGAACTGACACACCAACTCCTTAGCCACATTAGCATCGTCGATAGCCAATGAGGTGCCCCGATTAATCAGGGTGGAGTTGGTGTCTGAACCGAGTTTAAGGCAGGGATAGGAGTTTCACAAGTTACCACTGTCGGGAGTGTTGGATGGATCCCATTATCAACTTTTTAACTGAAAACTGAGTACCAAAGGACGAAAAGGAGGCGGCCAGAATGAGACGAACTGCTACTCGGTATTGGTTATCTGCCAATTGGAAGCTATACCGAAGGTCGTTCAAGGGGCTATACCTATAGTGTCTACACCCTAGCAAGATTGAAGAACTCCTAGCCGAGCTGCATGAAGATGTGTGCGGCAGTCACGTTGGTGGACGTTCATTGGCTCACCGAGCAATGACTCAGGGGTTTTGGTGGCCACAAATGTGGAAAGATGCCATCGAATATGCATGGAGATGTGAGCAATGTCAAAGGCACGCCTTGACGATCCACCAACCTGCTGGAAGCTTGAATCCTGTTAGTAGCCCGTGGCCTTTTGCCTAGTGAGGTCTGGACATAGTTGGACCTTTTCCTCGAGTAACGGGCAACCGAAGATTTGTGTTAATGGCAATGAACTACTTCACGAAGTGGGCAGAAGTGAAGGCACTGACAAACATCCGGGATGTGGATGTCAAGAGGTTCATATGGAGAAACATTATAACAAGATTTGGAGTGCCAGAGTCCCTTGTGTCAAACAATGGACTGCAATTCGACAGCAAAGCCTTTCGCGAATTTTGTAGCAATCTTGGCATCAAGAACTGGTATTCTACCCTGGCATACCCATAGAGTAACGGCCAAGCTGAAGCCACTAATAAGGCCATCGTTAATGGATTGAAGAAAAGGTTAGAGGGCACCAAGGGTAAGTGGGTCAAGGATTTGCCCAGCGTTATGTGGGCATGTCGGACGACCCCGAGGAGATCCACGAGAAAGACTCCATTTTCTCTAACTTTCAGAGCAGAGGCTATCATGCCAACTGAGATAAACCTATGCAGCGCCCGGGTCACAGGATTCACTCCGGCCGAGAATGAAGAGTTAATATTTCGACAGCTAAACTTGCTGGAAGAGCACCGTGATGCGACGACCATTCAACTGGCAGAATATCAGCAGAAGCTCGCCCGAAGATACAACAGAAGCGTAAGGAGAAGGGAGTTTACCGCGGGAGACCTAGTACTTCGGAAAGTAGTAGGGAATACACAGGACATCAAAGCAGGGAAGTTGGCACCAACCTGGGAGGGGCCGTACAGAATAACCACCATTGCAAGCACAGGGGCGTATTATTTGGACGATCGGGCCGAAAGACCACTCCCCTGGCCATGGAATGCCCACAATTTGAAGAAATTTTATCACTAGTTATCAGAACATGGGGAGGGGGGGTTACCTATTGTGTGTAGTATTATATGTGCATATTGTTAATTAATACAAAAGTGATGTTTATCCATGCAGGTGTATTCGTACTTATGATTTTGTCATTTTTAACGCATTTGCCCTGGTCAGTGTATGTACACAGAAACCTATCATCGGTTCGATCTTCATCACCAAGCAGGTGGAAACCTTAAGCTAAGACATTCTAAGGATAGAAACCTATCCTCGGTTTGATCTTCATCACCGAGCAGGTGGAAACCTTAAGCTAAAATATTCTAAGGACAGAAACCTATCCTCGGTTCGATCTTCATCACCATGTAGGTGGAAACCTTAAGCTAAGACATTCTAAGGACATAAACCTATCCTCGATTCAATCTTCATCACCGAGCAGGCAAAAACCTTAAGCTAAATTTTTCTAAGAACAGAAGCCTGTTCGATTTCTATCGCTGGATAAGTGGAAGCATAAGCTCTACTCGCACTAATAACAGAAGTCTGTCCCTGGCTCGATTTTCATCACCAGACGGGTGGAATCCCAAACTCTAAACTAGCACTGGGGCAGAAACCTATTCCAATCTGAAACTCATCCCCAAATATGTTTTGATCTTTAAACACTAGGGTAAGGATAAACGTACTTACGTCACCTCAAATTCAACTCATAAATTAACATATGTCAAACTCGGTTTTTGTCCCCGAGGAGCCAATTCTTTTTGAAGTGGGTGAGCCCTATTAAAAATGTTATCAAATTTCAGGCGACATCGAAATCTCTCTAAATAGCTCCTCTTTTGTATTTGTTTCCATCAAAAATACCAATTTGGGACCTTTTGCTTTCACCAAATCGAAAAGCTCGAACAGCCACCACCAAGACATTTTCAGGGGTGAGAGATTTATGAGAGGTTACAACTCTAATCTTCTGGAGTTGAATATTGGAGACTTCGAGGTGAAGGTGAGGTCTTTTCAAGTCTGATTTTCTACCCACAGAGGCCTCTAAGTTAGCCTTTTACATGGGTTTTGAACCTTTTCCTTTCTTGGGCTTCAGTTTTGTGACTGGCCTAGCAGAGTTTGAAATATCCTGAAGTGGGGTCTCGGAGTTGGGCTAATCTGGACAGTACTACCTTCCTTCAAAAACTTGGGCCCAAGCCCATCACTTAAATTAGCTTGATCCAACGGAGATGTGAAAACTTCAACCTCAACACCCCTTAGCTTCGAATTCCCTGATTTATCGCTCAACAAATTATCAAACTTTCTGAGACCTCGGTCTATTTCTTGGAGCTTTACTAGAAAAGGGTCCCCATCAGCAAACATACTTGGATTTTTTGGACCCAAATCACGCATCAAACTCGACAATGTGTCACCATGTTTCTCACCAACATTCATAACACTAAGTACTCTAATAGATGCACCATTAACCCCATATGGAAAGAAATAGCTGGGATAGTGGACTGATTTAGGTGAGGATCAATTTGACCCACGAAATCAGGAATTGGTGGAGAGGAAATTATGTTGGTATTAATAACCTCCTCATTAGTATTCATTTCCATATTTGGATCGGACCTCATTAGCATTGGGCAAGTGGCGCTTTCTGTTTCCTCCTCTGGACTGACCCCTTCTCTGTCCCCCCTGGTTGTCGTAGGCCTAGCTACATTCTCATAGTACCCCGGTACAAAAACAATGAGTTTATTGTACGATCTATAAGGGAGGGCACGTAAGTTTTGACCAAATTGCCGATGTTTAGTGGTTAACATACCTTTACTCTAAATCCACAAAGGGCAGTCCTTATCACTAGGGGTGGCAAATGGGGGGGGGGGGGTCGGGTCATAAATGGGTTGGGTGCGTAATTACCCATTTATCCATTTATGACCCATTTATATATAAATTAATTATCTATTACCCGCCCAATCCATTTAATTAGTAACCCACCCATTTAACCCAATATGACCCAACTAAATAAATAACTTTAGAAACTTTCCCCAGAAACCCATCTCAGAATAAATCCTTTAGAAACTCAAATCCAACATTCTCCATACTTCTATCAAATGCAAAAAAATTCGTTCACTTAAAACCCCTTTTTTTAAAAAATCTTTTAACCAACTTTTATATGGTCAACAAAGCAATATATCAACACCCAAAATCTTTAACGTAGAACACAAAAGAAATTTGTTTGGCTGCCCAGAAAAACATAAAAACAGAAATAAATAAATAAATAAAAAGTAAAATTTTGAAAATTATCATCTCAGAATGGATTTGCTAGAAACATGGAATTCAGTTCAACTAGAGCCAATTCAGTAGCACAGTAACAAAGAATTGAGTAAAGGGGATCGCATTATAAGGAATCGGAGTTCACTAGAGGAGCGCCGGTTACAAGGTCCACTCCTCCAATCTCCGTCACGTGGCTCAACGACGTGAGCGCCTCGAAACTATCATGGTCAACTCTCCCGTCGAGCTCTCCCAACTAGCTTCTTCTATTACTGTTCACTACAACCCCTTCGATATTGCCTCCTGGGTCAACTCGCTCCTCTCCGAGTTCAACCACACCCCGTCTCTACTGTCCGATCTTCCAGACATCATCGTGGGCCCAGGGATCAATCCAATGGTAATAAACGAAGCGGATGCCATGTGGACAGACCACGATGCTCCTCTGGTGAACTCTAATTCCATCCCTGTCTCTCTACAATTTCCTTTTGTTTGGTTTTTGAGAAAATCTTAGGGAAAGTGTTTGGGCTTAGAAATCTTGAGGTTAAAGTGTTTGGCTACTGAGAAAATCTGAGGGAGAGTGAGACTTAGGGCTTGGGCTTAGAAATCTAGAGGTTATACTGTTTATTTAAGTTTTAGATTTTAGAAGGGTATTAGTGGGTTTATTTGATTTTAAATTTTAGATGACTTTAGTAGGTATTAGTGGATTTATCCATTTAGACCCATCTAATTAAATAACCAAATATTTATCCATTTAACCTAAATACTCAAATGGGTTGGGTTAAGACTTATCCAAATAAGGTGGGTAATGGGCAGGTTCATGGATATGAATAAAAATTGCAACCCCTACTTGTCACTATGCTCTAGTCACCCGCACAAATAGCACAGGTTAGGAAGCCGTTCATACTTAAGACTCACCTATATCTTGGTACCCCCATCACCTAAGGTAACCACACGGCCTTAGCACAAAGGTAGAGAAATGTCCAGGTTGACCTTGACACACATAAATTGCCCCCCGTCCTCATCCACTCCGCCTATAGATTGACATACAGTCCCAATCGTATCACAAATATTTTCAGCAACCTCCCTCGTCATGTACCTGATGGGTATGTCGTAAACTTGAACCCAAAAGGAGGCCCACTTGAAAGATAGGTCACTGACAGGAACATCGTGGTCATATTTTTGAAGGACCACCAAATGCTTGTCAAAACACCATGGTTTAGACAGGAGAATTCGATCAATATCTCCTTGATTTTTGAATACGAATAACACCAAATGATCGTCAAGGTTTCGGATCTTGAACTTGAAGCCATCAGTGGATCGCCATAGTTGCCTAAACGTCCGGGCCACTGCTTCCATATTCAAAACACATTTTGTTAAGAACTTCGCTGCAATAATGAACTCCAAAGACCGGAGTTGATTCTTGAGGACGAATCTAGAGCCTTCCCTCTCATCAAGACTTAACTTATTCCAAGATCTAGTTAGGTCCTCCAAAAAAAGAAACAAAACAAAAAAAAAAAACAAGAGAAGAAAATTGTTTCCCACACCCCCAAAAGGAAGAAAGAACCATAAGCTCAAGAAGTAAACTTGTTACCTCTCAAGCACACAAAACCTTCTGGAAGAAGGGATAATATTATTCTATAGCCTAAGTGAAGGAAGACAATAAAGCCCCTTTTCTTAGCGACAGAGAAACCTTACAGAAAAAGAATTTTCACCAATGATGACTGTTCTCTATTCTTTTTTGGGATTTACTAACGTGTGCCCTTTGGGCATATATTAATAATCCATTTTAGGAAACTTTTTATAAAAAAACAAAAAAATAATTCATTATTTTGATAGCTTTTTCAATTTTTCATAAAAATTTTCCCAAAATAGATGGTTAATGTGACCTTTCTTGTTTTTAACTTTTTGAAAAAAAAAAAAAATGTAACATTAATGTCATCCTCACGTTAAGAGGATTCTTGTTGGTGCACAATGCTTTCCTCCTAAATTTGGTAGTTTTGAGTTAAATTTTGTCCTTTTTTTTTTTTTTTTTTAAATTATGCTTCTTAATAATATGTTTGGAAATTGGAACATTTATTTGATTTAATTTATTTGTTTTATATACATTTTTTTTTTTTGGGGAAAACTTTTACCCGTTAACAAGAGCCTATTTTAAATGATAATAATAATACAATTTTGGGATACTTTTCTATGAAGGTTCGTGGTCTCAGGGGAAGGGAATTACATAGAACTCTCTAATTTTATCATAAGCCCAAACATTTTACTGGGAAGATACGTGGAAGATGGAGAAGGATATTTGAGAAACTTTTTTTCTAACTTTACCACAAGCCCAAACAATTTACTGGGAAGATACGTGGAAGATGGAGAAGGATACCTTCATGAGTTTTTTTATTTATTTTTTATTTTTTTATAAGATAGAAATTTTACTATATCATAATTTAAGTGTATATGTGTGTAAAATTCATTCTTGAAGACTTGAACTTTGGTTATTACCTTCCTCACATCCCACAAACACTTATACTTGTGGAGTGACCATCACACCAATGGTGTGCGATGGTCACCCTTGAGAATCGATTTATGTGTGAATACCTAACATATAATATGACTGTTTCACTTCTCACTTTTATCTTTTGGTTAGTGTTGTTTCTAAAAACAATAATAAATAAATAAATTGTATTTTATAACATTCAACATATCATTTAAATGGACCCTAAAAAAAAAACATATCATTTAAATGATAATAATTCACATAAATTAGAATTTACCATAAAATTAGAGAATAGTGGAGAGATATTATTTCAAAGATACTTTAAATAAATTTCATAACATGAGAAGTAAATTATTGTCAATTCATGAGTTTTTAGGTGGTGGGACTAAGATATGCACCAAGCAAGGAAGTCAATACAGTACCATTACCAGCAATACCGAGGAAATATACCGTACCGGCCATTAAACCGGTACCGGTATCGGTATCGGTATCGGTACTCCTCCAAAATGTACCGAAAAAAATATCGGGTTGTACTAGCCTATTTCGTCTGTACTAGCCTATATTAGCCGGTATTGGCGTTTCGGCCAATACAATAAATAAATAAATAAATATATATATATATATATATATTTATGTATAAAAATATATGAATAGCGATACGGTACACCTGTATCAATTAATACTGAAAATATTTCATTCCCTTCGCCAAATCGAAACAACTTTTGATACGAAATTGACTCCTTTGGCACTAGGTCACTATCTTAAGACAATACACGCAGTCTACAAAGTTTTCGGTGTAATAGACAAGTAATTATACGTGTCGCCCTCGGGATACAACAACCCAGCTACCTTGCTGCTTGTCCTTACAACCCTACACAACTTGTTGGATCTAAAGCTCTCAAAATAGTACTTTCTTACCCAAAAATATAGAATAGAGAAGAAAATATTTTTTTAAAGTGAGAAGAAGAGAAAGTAGACCGTGAGTATTAGCTCAATAATTCAAAATGATCAACTTTTTTTTCTTTTTCTTTTTTTATCTTCCTCTTATTTCTTTCTATCTATAGAATCGGGCATGCATTTTGTCTCTAGCCAAAGAATTCATACCAATTAAGTGTGTGCAACCATAGTTGATTAAGTGTTTGCAACCTTACCATAAAAGGTAGTCTTAACCAATCAAATTATGACATATCATTAATCTCAAATTGATTATAATTATAACCAATTGAAATCAATTGTTCATAATCACATGTAGTTGGACTCAATTGGTGATAGTGCATCTTGGCCATTAAAACTTGATTTGATGATAACTTTCAATCTGATGATCCAATTAGGGCTCGCGACTAGTTGATTTGATCGTTACAATATCAAGATCATTTTGATGAAATGAAATTAAGAATCTAATCGCCACAATTAAGATGCCTATTTTCAAGGTAAAATTACCTTGTTACCCTCAATGTAATGTTAAATGTGGGTTGCAAAATAGGGTGTCAACATGGGTATTGCCAGAAGACCGCAATCACTTAGATTCAGTTCGGTCAAAGAACATAATCTTGATAAAGAACGGTAAATCATGTGCATGCTATCTGGACTTCTTGTTTGCATTGAAGGCAAATTGTGGAGCTTATTCGATGATTTTGAAAACTACCCTCCACATCCATCACTTCTGCTAAGATCCAATGTAAATAAGGCCAGATAGAGGCTCCACTAATAATGGTAACTCTTCTATAGGAGTCGGCCAAATAAAGTTCCGACAAATGTAACTTATATATATATATATATATATATGGCTACTAATTTTAATAATTTAGTTCAATAAAATTACATTTAGCCTCCCTTAATAATATTATTGATCCTTTTAATAGCCATAAAAACAATTTATTTATAGATATAAAAAAAAAAGTAAAAATGGTATTAAAAAGTAAAAATAATTTTTTTTTTAATAAAAAATTATGATATAGAGTTCTAGTTAAATATATTATTTTAGTGATAACAAAAAAACCCATTTAAAGTTATCACTTGGGCCTCCAAATCTATTAGGCCAGCCCTGCGCCACCCTCCAAAGAAATGAAGAAATAGAAACTCGGCCTTTCAATAAAATACTTTGATGAAATAAAAAGGCACTAACCAGGGTAAAATCTAGTGTTTACAGGTGTCAAGTTGAGGGCCTTGAGGCTAGTGACTCAGTGAGACTGATTTAAGAAAATTGTTTACCATGGGAAAGGTTGGTCAATTTTGTTGGGAAGAAGGTGTAGGAACTCTAAGCTGCACCATCACCTATTAAATATTAATGGAAATCGCCATCCTCGGCTAATATTTAGGCCCGCAAACAAGCACTCAAAAGCAAAAATAATTGTAAGGGTAGATACCATCAAATACTTATTTGAATAGCGTAGATATATACCATTACAGTTCATCAAAAAAAAATATATATAACATTACAAAGTTTACGATTCTGCATGATCAACTTACAATACTATCTTTTAGTACATGAAGGATATCCTCACTATCCTACAACCTACTACGTCTAGCAACCTCTTCAGGGGATTCACGATGACAAGCAATTTCCTTACCCAATTCATGACCACTAACAATTTCCCTACCCATTTCTTGAAGTAAATCATGCATCTGAAAGCCTTCCCGTGTGATGGTTATAAGAGATTTTTTCTGAAGAATATCTATATAGATTTCTGGCTTGTCATAGAGTTTCTCTAGTATATCTGTTAAACGACGGTTGAGCTCTACTCCTTTGAAGAAACAAGCAATATTTAAAAATAAGCTTTTCTCTCTTTCCTCAAGGCCATCAAAGCATATTTTAAGCACATCGAAAATATCAGCACGGGGATTCTCTTTAATTCTGCCTAGGGTACTTTCCCATAAATTTGGACTTCTACAAAATAGTAAGGAACTCCCCAAAACTTCAAGAGCTAAAGGATGGCCCTTAGTGTAATCCACAAAAGCCTTCGACAAAGCCACATAATTTTCTTCAGGATGAGGTTTCTTGAAAGCCTTCCAACTAAAAAGACGTAAAGCATCAATGTCATACAAACTTCTAGCTGTATATATATCATTCGCTCCATGCCTTCTCAACAAATGCACATCTCTACTAGTTACAACGATTCTACTCCCTACACCAAACCATTCATTTTTCCCAGCTAATGCTTCTAGTTGTTCTTTTTCATTCACATCATCAAGAACAATAAGAACCTTCTTATTGCAAAGACTCTTCCTTAGAATTTTCTTTCCTTCTTCAACATCTGAAATATTTTTTTCTGCTCCCATGAGGATCTTAGAAAGAATATTTTTCTGTAAAGAAACTAGACCTCGACTTTCAGACTCTTCTCTAACATCAGCAATAAAACTGCTAACTTCAAAGTCACGAAAAATTCTATTATAAATTTCTCGGGCAAGAGTTGTTTTACCGATTCCGCCCATTCCCCAAATCCCAACTGAGCGGACACAATCCAACCTTTCATCCAATAATAAATCCAAAAATTCCTCCACAGGGGAGTCCATTCCAACGAGGTGCTTGGAAACAAGTGGGACTTCACGATCCAACTCACTATTTCTTCTTTGAATGATTTTTTTGGTAACTTCTGATTCAGAACTGCAAAGAGTATAGCAGAACAACAATTTCAATGAGGCAGTGCTAGATACATTAATTTAGAGACAAAATATTCAGCAAACATACAATCTGAGCTTCATTCAGTTAAAAAAAAAAAAAGAAATTCTTACTTATCCTTTAGATGCCATCCCGAGAGATTGGCAACTGCTGTCAAGGCTGCTCTCCAAGTCTTCACATCATCAATCTTATCTTTGAATCGATTTTCATGTTTTGCAAAAGCTTCCGCGAAAGACCCTCTCTGATACCTGACATCACTAGGATCCACATAGTTGAACACAGGAAGGACTGTCAGCTTCTTCTTGTCCATGCACTCAAAAATCTTTGCTAGTTCAATCAAACACCAACTCGACGAAGCGTATTGTTTGGATAGAACGAAAGTAGTTTTTTTGAAGAGTGTAACACACAAAAGAAAATATAAATAAAGGAAAGAAGAAAGCAAATTTGAGTCGGATTTTAATTTCAAGAAGTGGAAAAGAAAAAAGGAGATGGATATACGGGCTTGAAAAGTGAGATCACAGATTTTTTATGAAATTGCAGAGAAGAATGAAAAGCTCAAAAAATTTCTTTTGAAATAACGCTGGATTCATGAATTGAGTTACAATAAAAATGAGTGAGAATGTTTGGAGTGACAGAATGCTTGAGAGGGACAGGCATTTATATCAATAGTTAATTAGGCAGGGGGTGTTGTGTACTCGCGGCGAAGGGCGTGGTGAAGTGGAAGCCAGCCCGGATCACGCCACGTGGTGATATCCTCAGAGATGTGTGTTTGTTTAATAATGAGAAAGGTCAATATTGGCGGGGGAGACTCAAAAAGTAAGAGAGAGAAAAATAGAGAGAGAGGTCGTTTCTACTACGCGCGTTGCAATTTCATTAGGCCACGTATCGCAGGGGTCCCCAAAGAAAGCACACGGGTTGGGACGTACAAAGAGGAGAGAAAGATGGACGGTGGAGATGATTTCTTATAGTATTCAGTTGTTCGACGTCATACCAACTGTACAATGTCGGATCCCTGTCCCGCCTCTGACACTGAGGAACCATCCTGGCAATGCAATGACAAATCACGAGGAAGCCCTTGCAAAACATATCTTAAATTTGTACTATCATTTAAAATATTTATGCCAACTGAGTTTTGTCACACCATTATAAATTTTACTACTATGTAAGTTTATTTCAAGGAAGAAAAAAAATTTAGAAATATTACTCTTGTAATTTCTTGTTCTGTTCATAACTTTATTCTTCTTTTGAATAAACTTTGACCATCACAATTTTAGTATGCGATAATGTGTTAAATTATTGATAATGATAAAATTAAATTTACTCATTTTTTTAAAAAAATTAAAAATATATAACATCATAAAATTTAAAAATTTTCTAAGAAATCT
The DNA here is from genome assembly GCA_032878915.1 of Castanopsis chinensis. NCBI lineage: Eukaryota > Viridiplantae > Streptophyta > Magnoliopsida > Fagales > Fagaceae > Castanopsis > Castanopsis chinensis. The sequence continues at coordinate 3,369,979 of JAVQMG010000079.1, forward strand.
AGAAGATTTTAATGGTAAAATAGACTAATAGAGTAATTTTAAATAAGGCTATAAGTGAACTTAGCAAAATACAAGTCAAGCACTCAAGCCAAAGTGTCCCTCTCCCTTGACCCTTCCCAACTTCTCATTAAAAGAAGAAAGGCCTTGACTACTTGAGTTTTATGCAATTTCCTTCTGAGTTAAAGCAGTGTGTAAAGTTGAAGTGGGTGTTTTATTTTTTAACAACGAAGAATTATTGTAGCAATGAAGTTGAAAGGCCTTGCAAATATATCTTAAAATCTCAGTAACAATTATTCTAAAATATACTGCTTGGATTTTGTTACCAGTAAGGGGTGTGAAACTATTGTGAATTATTGTTGTGTCGGTGAGTTTGTTGCTCTTTTAAATAAGCATTTACCATCACAATATTAGAATTTGATAGTATGTTAAATAATTACAATAATATGTTAAAATCCACTCTATTCATTTAAAATAGATTGCTAAGATTTTTAAAATTTTACGGTTATCTAAGAAAACTATAAAAAAAAAAAAATCAATAGTAAAAAGGAATTATAAAGGAGCAAATTGGAGTATAAATAAGTATTTCTTTCCTAAAATTTGTAGCCATGAATGGTACGACAAGCAAGTATGAAAAGCTAATGCAAGTATAGTTATGGGGAAACAATAAATGCACATTACTTCGAAATTTCTAAAAAGTATCCTAATGCTAATGCGTTTTGTTACAAGTGTCCTTTTCTTTTTGAAGTCAAGTCAACAAACCAGTTGTATCATCCCCCCCCCCCCCCCCCCCAAAAAAAAGTCAACAAACCAATGCTCCATTCCATTAAATTACCATTTACATGATTCTCAAATAAATAAATAATACCATTTACAATTTTTTTTTTTAACTAAAACCATTTACATACATAAATTTTAGTTACTTATCATATATCCCTTAATCTTTAAATACTCAATCTGGACTAAGAACATTATGTAGTATTTTATTTGAACTTTCTTCCCATGCTCAACGTTGATAAATAAGAAGTACCAATTAAACTCAAAATGATGTGATTGTAAGTTGTAACATGCTAACACTAGTCATTTTGAACACATGGAAAAAAAAAATTAATCAAGATAAGTATTATCATTGAGGATTTTGCAAGATGAGTATGTGAATATTGAAGCAAATGATTTTTCTTTATTCATTGGAGAGACTCAAGATGCAACATCAATCCCCACTCACATTCTCAATAGGCTTGTTTACTTAATCTTTCTCATATAGGATGTGACTACATATGTTTTTTAAAGATAATAATTTATTTTAAAAAATTCCTTCAAAACTTTAACTCATATATGGCTCTTATAATAATTGCCTAGCACTCATGGCCTCGTTTTGCTAGTGTCTTTCATGTGAACAAGGTTTGATGTGGCAATGTGGCATGTCAAAAGCTATTTTCATAGTCTAATTGAGCAATTGCTTGAAAGATACTGGTTGATGGTATTCATTTTTGTTCTAGCGGTGACTCTTGAGAATAAGGTTTGATGTGACACGTAAAAAATTATATTTCTATTCTAATTTAGTAATTTCTTAGAAGATAATAGTTTATGATATTTGTTTATAAAAAATAATATATTAAATCTTTTTAAAAACTGGATAAAACTTTCTTATTTTCGTCATTTTTTACTTACTTTATGGTTCCTATAGAAGTCAAGTCAACTTCTACCAGTTTTCACTTGTTGCCACAATCTGTTTGCAGGGCTTCCTTGTCTATTCCTACTTCATTGCTACGATATTTCCTCAGTGACTCAAAGACGCGGACACCCACTTCGTCTTTATTGACACATGGTGCTTGAGTATAGGAATTACCTTTCTTTCTCTTTTGATGGATAAGAAGAGAATTACCTGGAAGTTAATTAGAAAATTAAATAAAGGGTCATGTTAATGAATACTCTTAGAGCATTGATTAACAATTCATTTTAGGAAAGTTTTTACAGCACTTTTATGGAAAATGAAAAAAACTATCAAAACATTAATTACTTTATTTCATTTTTCCATAAAAATTTTCCTAAAATAGATTATTAACCAATGCCCTAAAGGCATTCATTAGCATTGCCCTTAAATAAAAACTCATATATTTCTATAATTCTAAGTCTTATTTTACCGGGAAGATACCTGGAAGATGGGAGGCCACTTGCAAACTGATTGATTGATGTTGAAAAAAAATGAGTAGTTGGCACATGAATGCTGTACCCTCTGTCTCACTTTTTTATTTTGGTTAGTCAAGGCAGAAATCACCTAGCAATTACGTATTCGTTACAACTTTTGAAAAAAAAAAAATTTAACATTAACATGTGACCTTTTGAATTTGACCTAAAGGTGATCATGTGCACATTATTTAGGACAATTGTCTCTGAGGCTCTGTCCAATACTTTTCTACAAATCGGATTCGGATTCACATTTTGTCATCTCTTTTTTTTAAAAAAAATTATGCCTCTTAATAGTAACATAACCACAAATTAGAATGAATATAAAATTATGATATTATTGAAAAAAAAAAAGTGTCCTAACCATCTTCCAGGTACCTTCCCCGTTAAAAAAGGACTTATTAAAATTATTGAAATATATGGATTCTACACTTATTACTTACTTCAGACTTCAAAAAGTAATTCAGCAAAAAAAAAAAAAAAAAACTTCAAAAAGTAGTTTTTAGTCAAAGTAGCGTATGTGCAAATAAAGTTGAAGTGGGTGCATGTCCTCGCCTCTGACACAAGGAAACATCGTAGCAATGAAGTCGGAAAAGACTAGGAAGCCTTGCAAACAGATTATGGCTATAGCCTATAGGTTAGGTAAAGACTAGTGGAAATTAACTGGAAAGCAATACAAACAACGATCTTATTGAAATAGAACCCGTGTGGAGGAATGTTGGCTAGTTAGCACATTGCTAAACTTAGATAAAAGAAACTAGTGCAGCCTATAATATAGAGAGATATCTATAACAAAATGATGTGTGTATATGTGTGTGTCTTTATTTATATATATATATATATATATATTGTAAAAATGTACAAAATTCTAATGTAGTTTTCTCTTCTTCTGCATAAGGCTGCGTTTGGTTGGGCTGAAATGCATTTCAAGAAATCGTTTTTCTTTCCTCACCGTGTTTGTTATGCTTAAAAAATTGAGTCAACAAAAATTCTTTTTCGCGTTGATCGTAAAATATGCCTCATAATACGAAAAATGATTTCAGTTGTGATTTTACCTTCAAATCACATTTTCTAGACTGAAGAGAGAGAGAGAGAGAGAGAGAGAGAGAGCACGAAGAGAGAGAGAGAGAGAGAGAGAGAGGAGAGCACGAAGAGAGAGTGAGATCGAGGGAGATCGCCGGTGAAGCCAAGATTGTCATCCTTAACCCAAAGCTCCACCGTCGAGCTCGCGTCGGGCGAGATCGATGCACGATCTCGCGTCGGGCGAGATCGATGCGCGATCTCGTGCCGGATGAGATCGACGCGCGATCTCGCCTCCCTATCTCACCTTCCTGTCTTACCTTCCTCCTCCCTGTCTCACCTCCCTCTCTCAGTTTGACCGAATGGTTTGCCCATGGTGTTGTTTTGATTTTTGTTTATTTAAAAGTTGATGGATTGCAATTTTCTATTATAAAATTTGTTTGGAATGTGAGAAAATGGCTGAGAAAGTGTAAAAAATCAGTAGAAAATTTACATTTTCAGAATGTTACCAAACACTTGAAAATATTTTCCAAAGTATTTTTTAAATTACCACCAAACACCTAAAAATATTTTCCTTTCCCAAAAATATTTTCATCTGAAATTATTTTACACCCGGAAAATATTTTACACTCAACCAAACGCAGCAACCCACCAAATTTTTCAATGAACAATTAGAGTCTGTTTAGCTACCGCTTATTGCTGAAAACTGAAAACTGAAAACTGAAAACACTGTAACAAAATAATTTTTAAATGTGCGAATAGTGCTATGGGACCCAATTTTAAAGAAAAATTTGCTAAAATCTGTACTTGTGAGTCCTGTGAACAGTGCACGGGACCCACAGAAAAAAAAACACAGCCGCTGGAAAACACGCAAAACGCGCTTCCCAAACTCACACTCAATCTGCATTTGCATTATATAAAGTTGAAACACAATGAGCATACATGCGATGCATGATAGCATTTTTTTTTTTTTGATGAATAAAAGATAGGGGCGACCATTGTGACTCACTCTCTAGGCGTGACTATAGGGGCACTTCCGCTAGGAAATGCTGGATTGAGTCGTAACTACTGTGGTCTGGGGTGACCACAGACCTTATCCTAGCACCTTGAGAGAGCTAGTAATCAAGAGCTTCTCAGCAGGAATACCCAAATTCCTCCCTAAGTACTCGCCCAAGCTCGAACTAGGGACCACAAATTTGATTCACGGATCCCAACCACCAGACCACCCCTCTCAGGGCTGATGCATAATAGCATTAGCATTAAAAGTGAGGTGATCAACATTTGCTCATTAAACCAATGCAAGTAAAATATAAGTTTTCTGCTTGGTGAGCACTTAGGTAGTCATCAACCAAAGCTACCCATCTGTGATTCTATATGGACAAATTTAACCAAAACTGAGCAACTTTAATTAAGGCTTCTTCTAACAAATATTGAGGGAATCAACTATAAGAAAAAAGTCTCGCATAAACAAATTATAAAAGTATCCTTAAATAACAAGTCTATGACTCAATCATAGAGAAAAATCACACACAAGAATTGTTCACAGTAACTTCATCACCATTACATTTTCCAATTTACCAAACTGACCCATGGACTGCCTCAATCCTTCACTATTAATATGATCTCAAAGAATACCCAGAATCTGGCGAAAAAAAAAAAGGCGTTTATGTAACACCAACAAAATGAGCATGTCCTATTGTTAGAAACTTACATACCACTAGTAACTAATGTTTGAGTGTTTATTCTTCTAACTGATTGAAATTGCAATCAAATATTAACACTTAAAATTGGAACAAAACAACAAGAAGTTGCCCAGGAACAAACTAAATAGTCCAATCAGATTTGGTTACATTTTAGATAGAAGGAATTCACTTGTATGAAGAATGATGAATAGCAAGTTGCAAGTAATGTAGTATTGGTTCAATGGTTAAAATTTTACAGATTTTTTTTTTCCGAGAATCAAATTTTACAACTCCTTAAAACTAAGATGAGATTTCATTTAAGATTGAAAAGGTTTCATCTGAAAATTTTCACTGTACAAGTAACAAATTAAGAGAAAGTCTGAAGTCAAGTGAATTACAAAATGCAAGGTTACATTCTCTAATTGAGCCCAGTCACAAATGGGCAAGATCTTTAAGGGGTAAAGAGCACAGCCCACACCAATTGAGCCGAATATTCAGTGGACCATTTGTATATAGCTGAGCCCAACTTAAACCCATCGAGACAATTCGCTTTGTCAAACTTTGTCAAATAAACATGAATTATAACGACAAGGTTATGGAAGGATTAACTTGACATATTCACAATTTATTTTAGACTTTCAAAAAAAAATATTTCAAATCTTATAGACTAAAACATAACATGCAAGGTTGTCAAAATCGGGATCCTACGTAGGATCGTGGGAGGTAGGTAAGATCGGAGATCATAGGATCGGATCGTGGATCGTAAGATCCTATCTATTTTCAGATTTTAAGCAAAAAGCCTATTGATAGTGACTTTGTATGTTATATAATCATTTAAAATATGAATCCATCCATTAAAATAATAAAATAAAATCATCATAAAATATAATTTGCACGCACTACATCGTTCTTATGTCATTCTAACGAAGCAAAATATATTTAATTTTTGACATAATGTATCTAAAAAGTTTAGTACATGTTTAATAAGCAACTAAGTACCAAAATATTATCTACACATATGGAAAGTACGCTTAATTTTCTTTCTAGCCAAAGTAGACATTGTATATTTGTACTAGAGCTGCCAAAAAAAAAAAAAAAAAAAAGACTCCAAGATACATAGCATGCTCAAAAAATCACAAAGAGAATTTATCAAACAGGTTGTGTGCAATTCTAAACTACTAATTGTGTTTACTAATATTTCTCAAAGATTCAAATATTGAAGATCCTGTTTCATAATTTTTCAAATTTTACTTAATTTAGTTAACAAAATAGAAAAATAAAAACCTTAAAAGCTTTGTCAAAATCATATACACAACGCAACAATACGGTATCAAAGTACAAATATATGATAAACTACTAAGTACTATCTACCAAAACAAATTACTAGAAAGCTTAAAGGCAATGATGGCTCACGACAACATCATTGAGAGGGTTGAGAGGTGCTGGGTTTTTGATGGAGGAGTGAGGAGGCGTGAGGCTGAGGTGCTGAATTTTTGACTAATTTTTTTTTTTCTTATAAAAAAAACGTTAAACTTAAGTTAATAAAGCATAAAGGCAGTGATGGCTCACCATTAACAGGGCTGAGAGGTGCTGGGTTTTTGACAGAGGGCTGAGAAGGCACGGGACAAAGGTGCATGCTGGAGTTTTGTGTTTCTAAATAGTTTAGGTTTTGTTTTTGAAAACGTTAGCCTTATACCATAGGTTTTTTTGAGATTTTATGTTAACATAGAGGTAAATTTGGGACTTCAATTTATTATTGGGCTTCTAAAACCTGTTGGGTTTGTGGGTTTAGGTTTACCCAATGAATCCCTCTTCAAAAAAAAAAAAAAAATCAAGCCAAATGGTAGGATCGGTAAGATCGGTAGGATCCCATACGATCCTACGATCCTATACGATCCTACCTACGATCCTAACATTTTTGCGATCTTGCTACGATTTTAAACTTTTTAAAGAGGTGGGATCGTAAAATCGTGCGATTTTGACAACCATGATAACATGACATAAATTTTATGGATCAAAAAAAAATATATATATATATATATATATATATATATATTTAGAAAAATAATTTACTAAGATCAAGTTGACTCTCTTAAAAGCAATCTAAGCTCTAAACAATTAAATAAGCCAAAAACGAAGCAAGTTTTTTCAATAGTCACATAGGGTCAAACTTGATTTGATGTCCCTAATTTTTGTTTAAATAGTTGATAAGTTGGTATTATAGCTAATGTCAATTAGATGAAAAAATTGTTCAGCTCAAAGAAGGCGAGGACACAGAAAACAGAATATTTAGAAAATGATGAAATAGATTCTTGGACAGAGTTTAAACTTTAAAGATGCAAGAGCAATCATTTCTTTGTGGAAAAATTTAATTGTAATTAAGGAAATCTTTAACCTGGTCATTGCAATAGGGTGAGTGTGATGTGTTTGATTGCTAAGAAAGTGAGGGGGAATTAAATGAAGGAAAAAGAAAATAAAGTAATATTATTTACAATATTTGATTCAATTATTTTGAGAGTAAATTTTTGCCTAATGTGCTATTTTTTCTATTAGTTAGGTTTAGACATGGCAAAGTGGGTCAGAATTTTCTGGCCTGATCCGATTGATGTAGGGAAAGTGATGGGCTGTTTGTGTATGGTGCAGAAACAATGAAAGGCTAAGTTGCTTATAACACATTGATAGGTGGATAAGTACCTTTGCAAGAACACACAGTTCCAAATAGCACGCAAAGGCTAACAATTCATTCAATTAGCAAAAACTAATTTACAAAGAGCTTGCATTCTCCTACTTATACTAGTTGTTTGGCATTGGCAGCCTCTAGATGGTTGACAAGTGTCTAAATCCTATAGGCTAATGCTTAAGAAATCTTGTAACTAACTAACTAACTAACTAACTAATTAGTTACAAGTGGATTAGAATATACACATATAGTTGCTTGAAATGCCTTGCATCAGGATTCTCCCTCTTAAGAAGCACTTGCCCTCAAGTGCTCTTGGTTGTCACAAGATTTGTATGAAGTTATAGGATGATATAGTTGCCTTGTATGATGAGTTTGTTGCTGTTGCAATACATCTAAGGCTGCTACTTCTGCACAGCCAAGTCCCACACAAACGAAACACCAATATAGATACATCTGCATTAAGAGGACTCCCTTTCTTGAAAGCAAACTTGTCCTCGAGTTTGGTTGACTTTTCAATTGTAAACACATGTACACCAAGTTGAACATTAAGTGTTTTTCCTTGCTAATGATCAATCATGCATATTTTGACACTACTAGGCTTTATTCTTCACTAGTGAATCAACCTTCTTCATCTTGACCATTGGCTTAAGGCTTGCCTTCTCTTTCTTTGGTTGCAAGGAGTGTGGATGCACTAGCTTGTACATGCTGTGTGTGTTGCACCTTCTGCCCACGATAGTTTCATATGATTTTTCACATCTATGTAAAAGACCAAACCCATTCATGGCTACCTCCTCACAAAGAACATAACTTTTATGTTGTCTATCATCCTCCACTTCTAGTTTTAGAACTTGCATAACCCTTGGTGCTAATGGAGAGTCATTTGCTTCCTTAACAACAGAATTTGCTTGTTTTTCCACATACTGACCATGCACAGATTCTACCATACTTATTATGCATTCAATCAATTCTTGTCCTCCCTCACCAATCTGTTCTTCAATGTAGCTATTAAAAACAAGATGTCCAATGTCTTGGTCTTTTAACTCTTTAACCAAAAAGTCTTGGTCTTCTATTTCTTCAACAACCAAGGTTTCACCCTTTGACAAAATAGGTTGGTTCTTGGCTGGTACCTGGGAAGCCTTATTTGCTTTAGCAACATTTGATCTATTTTCAACCTTCTTGGTGAAGTTGGATGTTGCATCACCACTTCGAGCATTGATTTTAGAACTGAAAGGAACTAATTGTGCCCCTTTGACTTGATGATTCTCAATCAGCACTGCCCTATTGAAAGCTTCTGAAATAGTCCAGCCGTTTTGGAGGAAATGGACATCTTGGATATGCACTTTGTTGTAAATGGTGTGGTTGTAATTATAAGCCAAGAATTACTCTCTAAGTTTTTGTTTCATCTTCTCCCAAGTATGAATCTTGGTTTTTCCTTTCCTCAATCTTTGAATCTTCAAATGCTCCCACAAAGATCTTGCCTTGCCTTTCAAATTAGTTGTTGCCAATTTAACTTTCTTGGATTCTGGAATATCATAACAAGCAAAGATCTCTTCAAATTGGCTAAGCCAATCCACAAACTCCTCATGAATCAAGCTGCCATCAAATTCAGGGAATCCAATATCAAATCTTGATTCCCAATTCTAGTTTGGCATCTTTGGTTGAACCATCACAGGATTGCAATTATGCCACTCTTGTTTTTGCTTAGGAATATGAACAAAGAACTGCTTATAATCTCCCCATTTGAAGTTGCACTTCCAACAAAATCATGCTGATTGTGTTGTTGTTGTTTCCTATCTCTTCTCAATTGTTTAGTTAAGGCTTGTAATTGCCTCCTCAACAATTCCACTTTAGCTTCTAAGCCATTTTGAACCCTTCTACACCTTGGTCCATTGGTTGCAATATCATCTTCCTCTACTACAAGAACAGTTTGCTTCTTGCCCTTATCCTTCCTTGTCTTCTTAAACACCATGGCTTCTTGCTACTACAAACTAATTGCTAGCACATATGAAGGCTTTGGTTTTGGTAAGAGATGTATTTTAGGCTAGGAAAAGCAATCAAGATTGAATCTTGATAGGTTCTTAGACAAAAAAATGAAGAAACAAAGTGCAAATGAACTTGAATCCTAAGGATCTCAAACTCTGATTTCAAACTGATACAGGGAAAGTGATGGGCTATTTGTGTATGATTTCGAAATAATGAAAGGCTGAGTTGCTTAAAACACATTGATAGGTGGATAAGTACCTTTGCAAGAACACACAGTTCCAAATAGCACACAAAGGCTAACAATTCATTCAATTACCAAAAACTGATTTACAAAGAGCTTACATTCTCCTACTTATACTAGTTGTTTGGCATTGGTAGCCTCTAAATGGTTGACAAGTGTCTAAATCTTATAGGCTAATGCCTAAGAAATCTTCTAACTAACTAACTAACTAACTAACTAATTAGTTACAAGTGGATTAGGATATAGACATATAATTGCTTGAAATGCCCTGCATCACCGACCTAATCTGAAAAATACAACACAAACCCTATTTTTTTGACCCAAAGCAAAACAGGTTGACCCGTGAACCAACCTGTGCTTTTTGTGGATCAACCCAACCCGATCTGTGACCCGAACCATTTTTTATAAATTTTTTTTTGGGTAAAAAATATACTAAAATTAAGACAATATTTGTTTAATTGTTTGTTGTGAGCTTTAAGAAAATAATTGAGACATTTACATAACTGCATGCAGATGAATTGAAAGATGAATGGTTAAACTGTTAGGATTAGTGCCCTTAAATCCTATTGTATGATGTTATGTATGACATTATGTATGACATGATGTATGACATAATATTATGTTTAATAAAGTTGTTTTATTATTATCTAAAAATAATGATAACATGAATATTGGGACATTATCATATAGTCCATGAGATGCATAGTATGTGATTTATGTGAAAAGTCACAGAAGATATAAATCACAAGTTTTTTGTAAATTCAGAATTTTAGTTCGTAGTCGGTGATGAAATTGGGTATTTCATTTGCGAAGAATATAACATATCAACTAAGAGGATTTGTATTAATCATGGAAATGAAGATTTCTAGTTGATATGTTGATATATTTTAAGAGTTAAAATATATTAAACTGGACCGGTGTGAGATTCATTATTCTTCTAACAACTGTCAAATGAATAATAAACTCACGACTTCTATTTACAGGAACTCTTAATCTTGAGAGGATAATGGACTTGATCATGAAATGTATGTTGCTTTGATATATCAAGAATGAGATCTAGAGTTACAGTCAAAACCTCAGTATGTTGGGCAGTCACATTTAATGCTGATGGAACATATATTCTCAAGATGGAATTCATAGTCTCTTAACGAATATACAAAATATTCCCTTAGATAAGTTTAATGGGTTTGTTATTCAGAATGTTAGGCCTAACTACTTTAGTAAATAATTACTAGAGTATATATTTATGAAATTGGATTTTATAAATATATGATGAATAACTTAAAGGATTAAACCGGGTACTTAAGGATAAGATGTAGTAATCTATAAAGTGGCAGTCTACATTCACGACTTTATGTTACTACGAATATTTTATGAAGGGTTGCATGTACAATAAAGGCTTGGGTTATAATTTATAAATAAGGCCTAGAATGCAACTATATTTAGATAGTGGTATTAAATATAGTTTATGGTAACTTTGGACTTGTCAAGAGTTGATAGAAAAGCCCAAGGCCCATTGAAGCTAGTGTCTTATTGGTCCCTTTTTGGTCTCTCCAAGTTACACACTAAAGTCCAATTGGAAAGGCCCAAAATGTCAGCCTAATTAGATAATCAGTTAGATACAAAGAGAGAAACATACATAATTTTCTGTAGAGAATCGTAAGAACACTATTGTGAAATGTTGTGTAAGAAGTGTTAGACACTTTGACATTCTCCTTTGAAAAATTGATTGAGAAACCACACATTTTGGGCGTTAGTGGAATTGGAGTGAAGATTGAAAGTGTTCCCAAGTGAATCTGATCTTCGGTTTTGAAATTCACCGCTCCAAGGTACACTCTCTTGTTCTCAAATTCTGAAACTCATATAGTATATGTTAACTTTTATGAATGAAGTAGATCTGTTATTTTTCTGCAGCGTATGTTTTTGTATGCGATACAAACATGTATTTTTCCATCATATGGTATCAGAGCGGTTTTTATTTTCATATCTGTTTAACATGTTTGAGCTTTGGAATTGGTGATAATAGTTTCATGTTGTTAGAAATTGTTTTTCTGCATAATTGTTGAAATTATTGTTTTTGATAAAAACTAATATTGATGTTATGATGTTGTTTAATTTTAGTTTAAGTATGTTAAACTGATCTTTAAGGCTATAGAATCAATGTAATTCAGTTTTGATATCAATTCATGTTCATTATGATCATATGATAGTTGTTTTGTTCATGAAAACATTAAAAAACTGTCTTAGAAAAATTCTGAAAAATTCAAAATTTGCGAAGCTCGATCGATTGAGAATCTGTCGAGCATCAATCGAGCTGGCAGAGGATTTCTTGATCAATCAAGGATCTATTGAGCTTCGCGGAATTGTTTCTCGATCGATCGAGCATCTATCAAGGATCGATCGAGGACTAAGGGATCAGAATTTTCTCTAAGTGTTTTAACATATATTAAAGAGCATGGCTATGTGTAATTTGTTTATGCATGTTTTAAATTTAAAAACCTTTATTTTAAAACATCTAGTGGGAGAGAGATACAAAGGTTGGATCTCACAGCCTCCATTGTTGGTTCATAGTAGTGTGAAATATGTACTTTGTCTTTGCCTCGTGCTTAGCATTCCATGTGAAAAGTATTTATTTCATGGTTTTACAAGATTAAATTTCCTGGTTTATAGTGGTTTGATCAAACATCTTGTCTTAGCTTTGAGCTTTGCATTCCATGCGGAGGGTGTTTTATCATGGTACTACAAAATAAGCCTGTTAAAGGGATGAAATATGGTTACACATGATTCTAGACAATGGTATACACTAGACTAAGTATTATAATATCCTCTATGCTGAGTTCTTACTATTATTACTTAGAGGCTAAATGTAAGATGACATATTATTAGTGTTTGATAAGAGTTATCATGATAGCACTAATAATGAGAATAGTTCTCAATCAATCATAGTATTTAATGTTCACTCTATGCTGAGGGATATTAAATATGGGATTGAGTTGTCATTGCATATATTGTATTATGTTTTTATTAAGGTTCCATACTATATGTTTATATGCTAAATTGATAATGTCCAGTTTATTTATTATATTCATATTTATTATTTTCAGATTTGAACATGGCATCAGTTAGCCCACTTGTTTCTTTTCTTAATTAAAACAAACTGACTGGATCCAACTATGTTGACTGGAAAAGAAATTTGGACATTATTTTAACAGCTGAAGAGCACAAATATGTGCTTACTCAACCATGTCTTAGCTTTTCTTTATTAGACGCTCCTTCAAAGGAAAAACAACAATATGATCGTCGGTAGAAATCTAATGAGATGGCCAAGTGCTACATCCTAGTATCTATTTTAAATGTTCTACAGCATCAAATGCAGGATGTAGAACTAGCTTCGGACATTATGCATAGTCTGAAGAAGATGTTTGGTGAGTAAGGCCGTTCAATAAGGCAAGAAACCATGAGGCAAATTTATAATACCAAAATGGCTAAAGGTACTTCCATTAGGGAACATTGTCTTACAATGATCTTTAATCTGAATACATTAGAAGTTTTAGGTGCAGACATTGATGGAGAATCCCAAGTGGATATGATACTCCAGTCATTATCGGAATCATTCAAGGAATTCAGACTGAATTATAATATGAACAAAAAAGTTTATTCTTTGTCTGAATTGATGAATGAATTGGTAGCGACGGAAGGTATCCTTGATACTTCTAGTATTGAAGCCAATATTAGTAAAGCTTCTACTTCTCAACCAAAGTCGAAAGGTAAGGGTAAGAAAAAGAAGAAGAAGGACTTCACTAAGTAGGATGGTAAGCAAATTGCCTTGGGAGTTGTCGACAAAGGAAAAAAGCTCAAAGGAAAGTGTTTCCATTGTGGTGAGAAAGGACATTGGAAGAGAAATTATTCAAAGTTTAAGGCTGCCAAGAACAAGAGTATGAAAACTTCCTTTCTTCTTGAAATATGTTTGGTACAGAATCCCATGGATTCCTAGTGTGTGGATTCAGGTTGTACTAATCATATTTGCAATTCTTTATAGATGTTTCAGGAGACCAGAAAGCTGAGTGAAGGAGAATTGTTTCTTACTTTGGCTGATGGGAGCAAAATTCCGGTTGAAGCTGTTGGTGTTGTTAATTTGTGCTTTAATTCTAGGGTTTTAATATTGAAAGACTGTCTTTATGTACCTAATGTGCGTAGGAATTTAATTTCTGCAACTTATTTGGGTAAACATGGATATTGTGTTATCCTAAAAGACAATGTTGTAATAAAGAAAGATAAAATGTTTATCTGTTCTAGCAATATTGTGGATGATCTTTATATTTTAATTCCTGATAAGCATGAATTACATAATTCTGAATTAGATGATAATTCTCATATAAAATCATTAAAGAGAAAGTTTCCTTCTAGTGATGCATATCTTTGGCACTTGCGTTTAGGTCATATTAATTCAAATAGGATTCAAAGACTAATCAAAGATGGACTTTTATAGCCCATGGACTTTGATAAATTTCCTGTTTGCAAATCTTGTTTGGAAGGTAAAATGACCAAACGACCTTTTAATGCAAAAGGTAGAAGTGCTCAAGATTTACTAGAATTAGTTCATTTAGATGTATGTGGTCCTATGTCAATCCAAGCAAGAGGTGGTTTTGAGTATTTCATTACTTTCACTGATGATTACTCTAGATTTGGTTATGTGTACCTAATAAAACGGAAGTCCGAAACTTTTGACAAGTTCAAAAAATTTAGGGTTGAAATTGAGAATCAATTGGGTAAACGCATAAAGGCCATTCGATCTGATCGAGGTGGCGAATACCTTCTTGGGGATTTTAAGGATTATTTGACTGAAATGGAGATCATATCCCAGTTGACTGCACCTAGAAATCCACAACAAAATGGTGTAGCAGAAAGAAGGAATATGATTCTTTTAGATATGGTTAGATTCATGATGAGTTATTCGACTCTACCAATTTTCTTTTAGGGATATGCCTTAAATACTGCAATGTATCTTCTGAATTTAGTACCTTTGGAGTCTGTTCCTAAAACACCTGTAAAGTTGTGGAATGGGCGTAAGCCTAGTATGAGACATCTCCATATTTGGGGTTGTCCAACACGTGTTAAAAGGAAAGTCAGACAAGTTACAGTTTAAAACAAAAGTGGTTTTCTTTGTAGGGTATCCAAAAAGAACAGTTGGAGGTTTATTCTATAGTCATAAGGATAATAAAGTATTTGTTAGCACAAATGCCAAATTCTTAGAAAATGACTATATGAATAATTTTACTTCTAGAAGTAGAGTTGTATTGGCTGAAATGAATGAACCTGTAGTTAAACAACCAATGTATGAAACTAGGGATGATATGGTTGTATTAGATACACCACAAAATACTACTCATGAGATGTCTAGTACACAAGTGCCTCGTCGTAGTGGGAGAATTATTCGGCCTCTTGTGAGATTTATAGGTTTGAGACAAACTTATGAAGCTATCTCAGAAGAGACTGAATCAGATCCCTACACTTATGATGAAGCAATAAGTGATATAGATGCTCATCATTGGGTCCAAGCTATGAAATCTGAATTGGATTCTATGTATCCCAATGATGTATGGGATCTTATAAAAGCGCCTAATGGCATTAAACTTGTTGGTTGCAAATGGGTTTACAAGAGGAAGAGAGGGATAGATGGAAAGGTTGAAACTTTTAAAACAAGACTAGTGGCGAAAAGGTATACACAAAAAGAAGTCATTGATTATGATGAAACTTTTTCGCCAATAGTCATGCTTAAATCTATCAGAATTCTCTTATCCATTGCTACTAATTATGATTATGAGATTTGGCAAATGGATGTCAAGACTGCATTTCTCAATGGCAATCTTGAAGAAGAAATCTATATGATGCAACCGAAAGGTTTCATAGCAAAGAACCAAGAGCATATGGTATGCAAGTTGAAAATGTCCATCTATGGACTTAAGCAAGCATCTAGGTCATGGAACATCATATTTGATCAGGCAATCAAATCATTTGGTTTTGAACAAAATCTTGATGAACCATGTGTGTACAAGAGACGTCAAGACAAAGTAGTAATGTTCCTAGTGCTTTATGTTGATGACATTCTACTCATTGGAAATGATGTAAGAGTAATGCCATCGGTTAAAGTTTGGTTGTCAAGCCAATTTGATATGAAGGACTTGGGCGAAGCTAACTATATTCTAAGAATCAAGCTTTGGCGGAATCGAAAGAATAGGATGTTAGGTTTGTCACAAGCTGGATATATAGATAAGATTCTAGAACGGTTTAGCATGCAAAATTCCAAGAAATGATTACTTCCTTTTAGACATGGAGTTCCTCTGTCTGATGACCAAAGGCCTAAGACTCAAGAGGAAGAAAATATGACGAGACAAGTTCCCTATGCTTCTGTTGTGGGAAGTCTCATGTATGTCATACTTTGTACTAGATTGGATATTTATTATTCAGTTTGCATGGTCAGCCGATATCAATCAAATCCAAGACCTAAACATTGGCAAGCTATAAAGCATATTCTCAAGTATCTAAGGAGAACGAGAGATTATATGCTTGTTTACCGTTGTGAGGATTTGATTCCTATTGGTTATATAGATTCAGATTTTCAGTCAGATCTAGATTTCAGAAAATCCACATCTAGATGTGTTTTCACCTTGGGAGATGGAGCCATAAGTTGGAGGAGTGTTAAGTAATCTTGTATTGCAGACTTTACCATGGAAGCCGAATATGTTTGTTAGGACATATGTAGTTCAAGTCTGTGAACATATGTCACTATTTTATGTAATTGGCTTATCCTTAGACAAAACACACTTTACTTGTAATTGGGTAGATTTAGGATGAGTTTAACACTTCAAGAAACAGTGGTTCAAGGTTAAGTGTTGAAACCGTCAAAGTCTGTCCAAGAAACAAGCAAGGAAGTGCAAGATTTTAAAGCTCGACACATACCTCGACAGATACATCTATCGAGCTTTAAAGAAGCTGTTTTGCCCGAGCCTCGACAGCTATCTCGACACCTCTCGACACCTCTATCTGTCGAGAATTAAAGAAAACAGATTTCCAGGTCTGTTTCAAGTCTAATCCGTGAGTGTGTCTTTGGGACTTCTTTTCTTCTAACCCTAGACATATAAAAGGATTATTTTAAGGGCCGTCAAAAAAAGAGATCACAAGATACAAGTTGCACATTCATTGAGAACTTGTTGTTCATGCAATTTGTGATCTGACAGACAAAGTTCGTGCCCTAGTTCATCCTTGATGATTTGAAGAACTTTGCAGCCAACTCTCTCTCTCTCTATAGTTCGTAATTGAAGTCGCGTACTGGGATTCGCGCATCTGGTTAGTCACATACTTGGGAGCCGTGCATTGAAAGGAGAAACTGTCACTACAGAACAAGTCTAATTGGGTATTGGGGTAAGAGTTCAACTGTAGGTTGGTGAGGTACTTAGGATTCCTTACTTGTAACTGCTTGTTGTGATAATAGTGGAGTTTCGGGAGTGGTGACCTTAAATCACCCGGTGGGGTTTTTGCCGTAAGGGTTTTCCCCATTCGTGAACAAATCACCGTGTTAGTTATTTTTCGCTGCATAACTTAGTTTCGGTGATTTTTTTGTGCTGCCACGTGATATTGCATGTTAATTTGATTAATCAAAAACTTGGCTAATTAATCAACGTAATTTATCACAAGGGGTCAACGTGTTTGTGGCTTGTCAATGTTGTTGCTTGTGAGGCAGCAAATGAGGCTATTTGGCTCAAGAAATTCCTTTCTGATATTGATGTTATTAAAATTGAGCAAGTTTCTATTACATTGTTCTGCAACAATAGTGGAGCAGTTGCACAATTCAAAGAACCAAGGAATCACAAGAAAGGAAAGCACATAGAAAGAAAGCACATAGAAAGAAAGTACCACATAATTTAAGACATTGTTGCTCGTGAAGATGTGGTTGTAGCAAAGATTGATGGTGCAAAGAATCTAGTAGATCCCTTTACCAAAGCCTTGTCCCAAAGGACTTTCGAGTCACATTTGGAGGAGATGGGAGTTGGATTAGTGTAAAATAGTCTTTAGGGCAAGTGAGAGATTGTTAGGATTAGTGCTCTTAAATCCTATTGTATGATGCTATGTATAACATGATGTATGACGTAATATTGTGTTTAATAAAGTTGTTTTATTATTATCTAAAAATAATGATAACATGAATATTGGGACATTATCATATAGTCTATGAGATGCATAGTATGTGATTTATGTGAAAAGTTACAAAAGATATAAATCACAAGCTTTTTGTAAACTCAGAATTTTAGTTCGTAGTTGGTGATGAAATTGGGCATTTCATCTGTGAAAACTATAACATACCAACTAAGGTGATTTGTCTTGATAATGGAAATGGAGATTTCTAGTTGATATGTTTTAAGAGTTAAAACATATTGAACTGGACCGATGTGAGATTCATTATTCTCCTAACGACTGTCAAATGAATAATAAACTCACGACTTCTATTTACATGAACTCTTAATCCTGAGAGGATAATGGACTTAATCATGAAATGTATGTTACTTTGATATATCAAGAATGAGATCTAGAGTTACGGTCAAAATCTCAGAATGTTGGGCAATCACATTTAATGTTGATGGAACATATATTCTCAAAATGGAATTCATAGTCTCTTAACAGAGATACAAAATATTCCCTTGAGATAAGTTTAATGGGTTTATTATTCAGAATGTTAGGCCTAACTACTTTAGTAAATAGTTACTAAAATATATATTTATGAAATTAAATTTCATAAATATATGATGAATAACTTAAAGGATTAAACTGGGTACTCAAAGATAAGATATAGTAATTTACAAAATGACAGTCTAAATTCATGACTTTGTATTACTACGAATATTTTATGAAGAAGTTGCATGTACAATAAAGTCTTGTGATATAATTTATAAATAAGGCCTAGAGTGCAACTATATTTATATAGTAGTATTAAATATAATTAATGATAACTTTGGACTTGTCAAGAATTAATAGAAAAGCCCAAGGCTCATTGGAGCTAGTGTCTTATTGGTTCCTTTTTAGTCCCACTCTAAGCTACACACTAAAGCCCAATTGGAAATGCCCAAAAGGCCAGCCCAATTAGATAATCAGTTAGATACAAAGGAAGAAACATACGAAGTTTTCTGTAGAGAATCATAAGAACACTATTGTGAAGTGGTGTGTAAGAAGTGTTAGATACTTTAACATTCTCCTTTGAAAAACTGATTGAGAGACCACACATCTTGGGCGTTAGTGGAATTGGAGTGAAGATTGAAAATGTTCCCAAGTGAATCTGATCTTCGGTTTTGAAATTCACCGCTTCAAGGTACACTCTCTTTTTCTCAAATTCTAAAACTTATATAGTACATGTTAACTTTTATGAATGAAGTAGATCCGTTATTTTTCCACTGCGTATGTTTTTGAATGCGATACAAACATGTATTTTTCCATCATAAACATTCTATAATGAATAAAGATTTTTAGATATCGAATAGTAAATTATATGCCAAGATAACCTGGTTACAGTAGAGTTAAAAATATAGATTTAAAATTGTAAACATTTCTGAGAAACATTCATAAGTGTAAAAATAGGAAAGTCAAAGTATCAAATTAACATAAATTATGAATGCTTAGATATATTTTTTAACAATTTATGTCTAAAATAAAAGGCTTTTCAAACTAAATTATGAAATTTACTAGAGTATGTGTTGCTTAACAATGATATGATATTTATAAAAAGATCATGTATAAATAAGTAAACAATCAAACTTTAATGTATATTCTCAATTTTTTTTTTGATACAAGATAGAATTTCTACTCTAACTTAATCTAAGTGTATATGTGTGTGAAACTCTCTCCTGGAGTCTTGAACCCCAGCCCTTGCCCCCCACATCCTATAAGCACTTATACCTGTGAAGTAACTATCGCATCAAGGGTGTGCAGTGGTGTATATTCTCAAATTGAAATAGAGTGTCAACTACAATTGATAATAAATTATAAAATTAATTTTCAAGATTGTAAATTTCTTATATGTTTTTATTCTTTGTCAAATGAGTTATCCAGTAAGTCATTTGTAATTTTGTTTTATATTTTGGGATGTTGATATTGTGTAGAAATAAAACTTGTGTATTTGTTTTACTTATCTATGTGTTATTTTGTTTTAGTTAGCAATGTTGGGATTTGTATAATTTTAAAACTATTGAATAAATATTAATAAGTTTAATTGAGTTCATTCTTGATATAAGTGGTGAATTCAAAGTAATACAATTTACATCAAGAAATTTGTTGCATGACTTTCCAAAGAGCAAATACATGTTGTTTTCTTTAAAAAAAAAAAAAAAATCAAGTGAAAAATAAGGTCAACCTGACCCGACTCAACCCACAACCCGACCCGACCTGCCCGTTTGCCATGTCTAGTTAGGTTGTCATCATGTTTTTTTTTTTTTTTTTTAATGTAATTAGGTAACATGTGAGATAAGCGTTCTTCTAACATTATCATGCTAGCACCGTAAGTAATTTCTATCAGTTAGCTGATGATAAGGAAGGATAATCTTATTCTTATAACACACTTCAAGATAAAGATTAAAATATAAAAAAAAATTGTGTGTGGACCTTGTGAGGACACTAATCGGCTTTGTCCGCTTTGGGTTGCCAGGCCCTCACGGTTTTGTCCTCTGGCAATGTGTAGGACGAGCAGCGCTTAGCTACGACACATGTGTGAGGAGTGGTACACTAGTGCAAGCTCCAGAGGCATATAAAGCGCTAGTGGGAGGGTTCTCTAGGCGATGTGGGATACGTCGTAGCTAAGCGCTGCTCGTCCTACACATTGCCAGAGGACAAAACCGTGAGGGCCTGGCAACCCAAAGCGGACAAAGCCGATTAGTGTCCTCACAGACCTAAATCAAAACCATCTTAAAAATTTTAGCACAAAAGCATATTTAAGCTTTATCAATTTTTTTGGGTTTAATTACACATTTACTCCTTAACCTTTATCACGTGTTTTAGAATAGTCTCTAATCTTTTAAATATTTCATTTTAATTTTCATTATATATACTTTTAAGTTACATATTAAAAAAAAAATCTGTGCCATTAACTATTTCAATTATTTTGAGTTGGGATTCTTTAATGAAATCCATTGAATTTTGAGAACGGATTTAAATGGGGGAAGATATTGATTATTCTTTCTTTTTATTTTTTTTGCTCCTTTTATATTTTTTTGGCAATAAAAAAAAATAAGTAAGAGTTAATGTTTGGGTAGAAACCTTTTTGTCACAAACTTAAAAATATTACTACTAAAATTGAATAATTTCAAATGATAAGGACCATTTAAAACTTTTTTTTTAGGGGGTAAGGACCATTCAAAACATGGGATAGAGGTTACGAACTAAATGCATATGTATTTTTTTCTAATAAGCCTAAATCCATGCCAACTTTCACAAAATATTCTATAAATGTTAAGGTGACAATTTATGAGAAATTATTAGGTCTATCACGCCAACAGTCTTTCTAGTTTCTCATATGTTACATGATAATTATTTTATATCATTAAACCAAAATACTAGTTAGTTTTTAACGTGAGTGAAATTTTATTTTCATATTTCTTATTTAATGACAAATTATTAACAAAAGAAGAGAAAATAATGTCAATAGGCTTCTTCTTTATTTTTAGTAAATAATTTCATTAGTTTTTTTTTTTTTTTGAGGGGGAATAATTTCATTAGTTGACTAAGATAAAAATCAATAATTTTTTTTTTCATTTTACATGGATGTTATACATAGTTAATAATCATTAAAAAAAAAAAAAAAAAAAAAGCTGACAAAGCAGCTAGATTGTGTCATTGAGTACACATGTATTAAAGCCACTAGGTATGTCAACGCAAATGCTGCATGTGCGCGCCAATGACGCGCGATTACCGTCATTCCACCATTACGCATTAGACCGACCTCAACTCATGTCTCATGGTCACCTGTAATTGTAAAGTCTCCCCCTCTCTCTTCGCTATTATATACATGGTGACTGATGGTACCCCATTAAGCACTCAACTCTACAACGTGGCATTTTTTAATTTGTCCATGGCAGCCATTACCAGCTCTTCAGTTTTGTTTGCTTGCTTAGACTTGTCATGGCCCAATTCGTTAAATTTGCATACAATCATTAAACACGACAAAGAAAAAGTTTACAAAAATAGTTAAAGATAAATATTTTTAGCTTAAAGTGGAAAATTTTCAAATTTCAAAGCTTTAAATTTAGCTCAATGCTTTTTTTAAAAGTTATTACAAATATGAGTGGAGGATATTTTTTTTGTTTTTATAAATCACTGTGAAGAGTAAAAACTTAAAATCTTTAAGTTTAGTCGGCAAATACAACTAAAAATCTATTTGACCAATTAAAGCATTTCACAAAAATAGATATAAAATTCATTACTGTAATCTAGAGTAATATGGAATGTTCTTAAGCAGCAAAAAAAAAAAAAAAAATCATTACAAAATTAAAAATCATTATAATATTGACATAAAAAAATAAATAAAGAGTAGGCTAGTTTTCATTAAAATTATTTTATATTTAATTAATTGTTTATACTTAATACTGTCACTCTGCGTGTATATATATATATATATAGCTCCTGCTTTTCCAGCCTACATATCAAAAACACAATCTTACCTATTTCTCTTTATTTCACAACATAATCACTTTTGCACTTGCATCAAACACTAATTTCCATGCTACTTATTTCCTCTCCTTTTTTTTTTCCTTGATTTTAAATCCACACTAAAATTTTGTATTAAACGCATTAGGAATAGGAAAAGGGATTGAAATCTCTAAGATCTCACATCCCAATTCATGAAAATTCACGAGAGTCATGTACATCATTCATATGCCCCACATATTTGCTACATTAAAAAGAGACAAAATCCTCTTAGTATTTGAGCGCTCCACTTATCAAGACTTTTGATTACTATAACATGAAAATAATAATTAGTAGAAAGTTTTAAATTAAATGTTTTTTTTTTCTTAATGAGCATATAGTTAACTTTTATTGTAATGATTCACTTATTGATGTAAATTAAGCCCAAATGGGTGTTTTTGAAAAGCAATAAAAACAAAAGTAAAAACTGTTTTTGAAAAGAATTCAAAATTCATTGGGAAGCTGTTACAGAAGAAATCGAAAAGAAAGAATAGTCATATATGTAAATGCCAAAGGTGAAGAAGAAAGAGAGAACCACCGAGGATGCCCAAACCACAAGTCAAGCCAACTCGGAAGCTCTAGGTGCTACTCTTATAGTGTGAAACCAGGAGCCAAGGTGAGAAACTTGAGAAAATAGAAAACAGAAAACTAATGTATAGAAGGTGGTCCCTTAAATGACGCATTTTGTTAACCCATAACATTTCAAACTATGATTCTAATTATAAATGGCAGACCTGAAAGATAGATGACCTCCGCCGGAGGCTACGGATGAGAGGCTTCCGATGCAACCTTGTCTACACACGTGCCGCATCCAGGTTAAATGTGGTGCCCTTGTTTGCATCAAGAATTCAAGCAGTAAGGTCAGGTCCTCTTTGCTTACTATATAATGTAGACAATTTATGCATGCAGGCAATGTGATAGATTTTTATGTGTTATATACAAAAATCCACATAACAAAAAAAATTGCAGTACCAAAGAAAAATTAAAAGAGAAATTTCTGTCATGTTTGTGTGATATACAGGTACCTTCAATTATATGGGGAATTGACCTTTCCAAAGTGGCGGTGTTTGTGGGAGAAAAGGGGGATACAGATTATGAAGACCTGCTTGCGGGCCTCCACAAGACCATTATTCTAAGAGACTCTGTGAAGCATGGCAGTGAGAAGCTTCTTCGCAGTGAAGACAGTTTTAAAAGAGAAGATGTAGTTCCACAAGATAGCCCTAATATCACCTTCATAGAGGAGAGTTATGAAGCCCATGATATCTCAGCAGCCTTAGAAGCTGTGGGGATCAAGTGAATAAATTTTCCCTTTGTTTCTCCTTCTCAAAGGATTATTGTTACTACTATCGGCTTTAGGCCTTTTGAGGCATTCAGTTATATAGATAACCCAAAGGCAAGAATGTAGATACGGTATGCAAGAAATAATATAAATATCAACTTCTTGTGAAAATTCCAAATTTGTATAAGAATAAGCATCTAAGCTTTTCAGAAATTTCATCATCTTGTTCATTTGACATGATCATTGTTTGATTCATAGATGCAACAAAAAAGCACCTGTAAATCAAATATCTTTAGACATTTAAATGAATTCTGGCTGCACATTTGCATGTAAAGTTTTGTACCCATTTTCGGCTTGAATGTAAGATGTATTATGCATAATCTTTCATAATCCAGAATCATAATAATAGGATAACTAATGTGTAGTGTTGGCAATGTTCTGTATTCCACAAAAGAGAGATCAAAACTTTTCCTGGACATGTATCAGTATACTTAGTAGAACCCATATTTCACTTCCCAGAAGTTAAAAAAACAAGCAACCTTATGATATGAAAGCATTTTAATGAATTGAATTATTGATATGTTTTAACCAGCAATATTTACAATTTCAAAGAAGGAATTCCATTGTTTATTTTCACAAAGAAACTACTCAAACTACTTAAACTCACTCTTCAACAACAAGAACAGGTTTATCACAGTCAACTTACAATATTTGTAGAGAATCAAATTCTTTTCTGTTAGAATTACCTATACAGCGAGTCGCATATTCTAGCGGTCTACTGATTTCTTTTCTTAGCCTTTACAGTTCTCCAATGTTCAAGCAGTTCTTGTTTTGTCATACACAACAGTCCACACCCACCTTGTATTCCTTTCCACATGCACATGTAATGATATGAGAAATTCCCTGCAAAAGGCAAAGGCTTCCATGAAAGAAAGGGGACAATCTATATATTACTAAAAGCTGAAGCGTGGCGTTTAATGTTGCTAGGCTCACATTGTGCCACGTCAGCATCCATGTCATTCTTATCCTATTTCCTAAATTTATCCTACAATTTTAAAATAGATTTTTTTCAATTTTAAAATTCTAATAAAACTAAAATTATTTCCAACCTATCTCCACCATAAAGCCCATTTCTTTTAAATTTAATTCCACTAGCCCACTTCTTCTAAATTTAATTATAACTTAAAAGCTCAAACCAAGCCTTCCAAACTGAAAACCCTTTGAAACCCATGGTTACTACCTCTTGATATTCTCACGTGTTGGTTCCTTTTCCCACCTTCTAATGGCAGAGTCCTCATGCCATTTTGGTTGCCCACAGGTTCCTTCTCCTTCCCTACCTTCTAACGGCAGCCTCTCTGTTTTCCTTACTCCTTTCCTCACAGTATATAAATACTGACAAAAGCTGAATGCTTTAGTTCAGGTATTTCTAAATCCCAATTTGTTTTTTGCTCTATTCTTTTTGCTTGATGTTTTTTATTCCCTTCTTAAATATTGTTACTACCTACTGCCTCTTGAGTGTTGTGATGTGACTTAGATTAGTTCGTGTAGTCTGTGCAAAATAAGGCAATATTGTTGCAACTGAAACAATTTTCTATGTGTTTATTACAATGCCAAATATTGTAGTAGATCTCCTCTGTCTATGAATATGATCTTAATGTTGCTTGGAGTTTATTTTTTGTTGGCCGTGTTATGGGATGTAGCAATTCTTATATTTCAGTTTGGAAAGTTTTTTAATTTGAAGTTTTCTTGATGTTAAATACCATCTTGGATCTATGAATGCTTTAGTTTTGTTAAAAAAAAAGAAGGTTACTTGGTGATAAGTTAATTAAGAGCTGCAGTATTAAGGTATTCACTGCACACCCATACAAGAATTTGGTAGTTTTTAGCTGAGATAGAGAAAGAAAATACCCATTAGAAAAAGAAACGCCACATCCCCCAAAAAGTTATGAAACCTTATTATGTGAAAGATAATAAAACAAAATATTTTTAAATAGAAAGAGAAGTCCGATATTAAGATATTCACAAACTTTCCTATTTTAGAATTCAGATTAAGAAGACTATCGCCCCAAAATAAATTTTAAGAACTCTTATGGCTATGACTCTTGTGACTCATTTTAACCTTGAAGGTTCTTAAGCCCAGAAAAGTAGAAACTAAATGAGATGAGAGGAGCTAATTGTTGAATAGTCAAAACTTGTAGTATACTCTGATGAATATAAAAGTAACCATTGATAAAGGAAGATATGTTAGCCTATAAATAAAGAACAATTAATTGATCATTATTATCAAACATATTTCAGTTCTTTAATCACCTCTGCCAAATCCACCTCCTCCCTCCACCCCCCCTCCCCCCCCCCCAAAAAAAAGAGAGAACCTCAATCACAAAGATGTCCATGTATCTGCAATAGGCAATAACATATAATTAACAGTAATCCTTAAGACCATCAAAAGACTTCTTATATTTTGTGATCATAACTTAAACTACCTTTCACTTTAACCCACTTGAAAAGGACAACACTATTTTGCTGCAATCCAATGCCCATGTTTGTGTTCACTGTTATATCACATATCTGTTCATTGAAGGTCACTATGTTGAATACATCATAGCCATGTTAAAGTATTGACTTCATGTTTGAGTCATGTGACAAACATCTAGCATTTACCATGTCATACACTTATTTTATTCTTGAAAGCTAAAGTTCTTGATAATGTTAATAGAATATTACACTGCATTGAATTCTAAAACATTACCTGAAAATAATTATTATATAATCAGACATAAATAGCAAAAATAAAATTCTAACAATATAAAAACGTTGAAGTCTAACTAGATGATTATTATATAATCATTATTAGATATTAATTGGGTCTCAATCATATATTTTTATTAATTAGACACAAACAGCAAAAATAGCAACATGTCACAATACATATATCTTAACAAACTGTATCAAAAATCTAATCTCAATGTTGATTGGAGTTTATTTTTTGTTGGCTGTGTTATGGGATGTAGCAATTCTTATATTTTAGTTTGGGAAGTTTTTTAATTTGAAGTTTTCTTGATGTTAAATACCATCTTGGATCTATGAATGCTTTAGTTTTGTTAAAAAAAAAAAAAAGGTTACTTGCTGATAAGTTAATTAAGAGTAATGGCAAATATAGTGAAGTCTAAACAGACTTAGTAAGACAATCCAGACAGCTCAGCAACATCCTCAACCAATGCTAGGACAAGGCTGTTTTCACCAACATGAGCAAAGTTTAATACTTTAAAAAAAAACCCAAAAAAATTTAAATATTTTTGAGATTATAATAGACGTATATTTTGATGATTGAGGTCAGTGGTGATAGTGGGAGTTGTTTTGTTTCATTTGTTAGCATCGAAAATGTATATGCCAAAACTACAAAGGTTGGTTTTGGTCATGATAACAATCTAAAATCGACCTACCTTTGCAAGTAGGAAATTTGAATGGAAAAACATTTGTTTTCCAAATATAATTAAATGATTATAATCCCAAGTTTAAGAAGATGGGAATTCTACATAGTTAAGAAAGTTTTTGACTATTATAGAAACTGACAAAAAAATTTAGCTTGAGAAGTGCATTTTTTTTTACTATAGCAAAATTACAAATTTGATATCGAACTTCTGCATGTCGTAATACATTTCTCAATGTGTTTTATTGACAAGCTTATATTAGTGGTACTTCAAATGAATGTAAGAACAACATAGGAAGAAGATACAAAAGTACTTTAAAGTTGTCTTTCAATTTATTGGAAATTGATATTTTAGCATTTATTGGATATTTGAGGGTGTAAAGGATTCAAATCCTAATTTTAATATTTAAGTCTGATTTATATTTTCCATTTTGTAATTTAATGTTTCATATCAAGGATAGGAATCCTAATGTGAAATCAAAGAATTGTTTAAATCTTCATACACAATAGCTTTTCCATGCATTGCACGGGTTAGCGACTAGTTTCATATTAAAAATGCAAACTTGTCTATTAATAGAGTAGAAAATGAATCATCATCTGGAAAACGTAAATTTTTTTTTTTTTTAAACCTTCCAAGTGGTGGTGACTAAACTGACTGTCAATCTCAACATTCCTTTCTTTTGATGTTATTCATTGATTTTCAGAGCCTTGACATTACCAAGCAAACACTAAATCTAAATTTATTCAGAAAACAAAAAAAGGTGCACTCCCACACACAGGAAGTATAAGCTTACACTATCTGCTAAATGAGTCCCATCTTTATCCATCAAATCAAAATAGAATCCTTTCATCTTTGGACCTAGCTTTGGAAATATTTATAGGCCATTTTACCAAATGATCAAGTTGTAACAAATATTTGACTATTTCCAGTAGAGTAAAAAAGCACATTCAGTGTTTCAATTTGGCTTGGTAGAGTCTGCAAGTACTCAATTACTACAGCTTTGTCCAATAAAAGGGCGTTGTGTTCCTCTTCCAAAGTCTTTATATCCATTGTTCTTAGCTCTGGCTGTATCCATCCATACATTTTGAAAATATGAGCATATGATGGGTGAAGTACCACTGCTCAGAGAGCCAATATTTTGGCATTGAATAGGCAAATTCCACAAACAATTCTGAGACCATGAACAAAAGTGTGCACCCACCCCCATTTGTCCCAAGTAAAACAACTAACCTCAAAATCATTTGCCTTGAACTTCACTTGCTCAAGAAGCTGATTCATCTGAAACACACAAAAAATGCATGTGTTTAGGTTGCCTCTAATATGTTCTTCCTGCTATTCTTTTTTTTTTTTTTAGGGGGCACAGGGGGAGTTGGACAGTGAGGGAGAGAAACTGCACAATGCTAAAATTTTACTGGAAACTATCTATTTTTGGAAATTATACGTATTTTATTCCACTAGAAGGTAGAAATTACTTACAGTTTTACAGTATGAAGAATTATCTTTATCATTCAAGAAAATTATTAAACCTAAAATTAGGAAATTAGAAATAGTCACGACTTAAATTATAAAGAAGCACACTCATCTAAGTGCTCTTTGAATGTTAGAAGTAGGGGAGAGTTCAACTGACAAAATTTGATACCCATTTATTGCAATTCGAATTGAATGAATATATGGAATCAGTTTTCCTTTAAAAAAAATGATTAAGAGTAGATTTTACTTTATGCTAAGCAATTTACCAGATGTGAGAAACAAAGATAAATTAGAGCAAATTCCAATCAACTTGAGTCAACTAATTTAAACTAACAGACACCTCATTCCCTTGAAGCAGAATTAATGATTTTTTTTTTTTTTTTTTTTTGGGTGGGGGGAGGGGGTGGGGGGAGATATAAGGAAGTGGTATCCCAGCTTTTGGCTAGACTATTCCACTCCCTACCCATAGACAATGCAGAAACCTCATGGTCCAATAATGTGGTAAATTGAACCTAGGACCTCTGTGTTTACATCACCCCAAAGACCAATGAGCCCACCACCTAGGTACCCCCCATGGGGATTAATAAAATATTTGCATGTGTTGTAATTAATTACGCTTATTGAAGTTATACATTAAGTATATGTATTTAACAAATTGAAAAATCAATATAGATCTAAATTTGGAAAACTGATAGGTATTTGAATAGGTAACCTTGTTGTTTTCCATAACAAGTTTGGATTTCATTCATGAAATTTCATCGAGCTTGGCTTTAGCAGCGTCTAATTTTGCCATCAGGTTGTTCTTTGCTTCACTTCCCTATTAGTCCAAAGATAAGTTAAAACACTGCATCCCAAAAGTTTTTGATCAATGGAGGGATAGCTTTACCAGATTGTCCATAATGAGGTCCCCATCAATGCTAGACTTCCCTGAAAGAAAATAAAAATTTAAGATGAAGATAATTCTCTGCTTGCAACTTATGGATAGATTTTCTGGCCACTATTGTTTAAGTACAATAACTCAAAAATGGCAAGCAGCCCTAGTTACATATCAAGGGATGCTTTGGCTGGTTCAGAGCCCATTTCACATACCTTTGCAATTATATGCTTTCCATGATCTATTTATAGATTATTTAGCATCCTTTACCCCTAATCCAGTAATCAAAAGATATTTTGAGGCATGTTTGCATTTGGCAGCTAGGCTGCAGAGGCTGCAGCTATATATGCTTTGCTAATTTTGGAGGTTATGTTTGGTGCTCTAGCTATATTGCAAAAGGGGAACTAAATAATTAAGAATTCTAAGAGACATACCCTCTGTTTCACCTACTTGCTCACCGATTCTATCCTTGACCTGTATGAAATTTAATAAGTAGTGTACAATATCCTAAAAAGTTATCTTTTACTAAAAAGCACTAAAAGTAATTTAGTTCAAATATATGTAGCTGCAATTACATGATTTGAATCTAAACTATAAACCAAATATGGTATAGCAAAGAAAGAGAGATGCAAGATCTAAATATATTGGAAAATCAACATCCATACTCTAAAAAGGTGTATCCAAGAGAGGACATAGTATAAAGAACAATTGAAGACAATATTATGGGGAATCAAGGCAGCACATTTAGCAAATACAGACTTGACTGACTTTGTGGGCTTGTAAATAGAAAAGCACATACAGAGACACATTGGATACAGTTGAGTATCACTTAGAGGATGTCTGTTTGGTAAAAATATTCAATGGTGGAAAATAATTACTCAAAGCTGTTCCTAATTTTCAAGCATTCCCAAAATTCAAAAAGTGAGGCAGTTTGTACAAAACACTATCGAAAGAAATCTAGAAGGAAATCCAACAAACATATTTCAGTTCTTTAATTCCTCCAGTTGAGTCCACTTGAGCTCATAAAGGCCAGCTGAAAAGCAATCACAAGTACAATGGAAAAAGAAAAGGAACTAAAATGTAAAATCTGATCAAGAGGAAAGTACCAAAACATGCTCTCCTAGTTTTCTGATAATTTTGTGAGAATTGACCCAATCCTGCCAAAAATGAAGGAGACTATCAAGTAAATGTTGAATGTTAAACATAGAACTTTAAAATTTATACGAAGAAAATTTTTTGAATCAAACCTACTATTCCTGTAATTTGGCATTGATTTCCTCTCCAACCTTGGTAAAGTATGTCCTGTTATTGAAAAACAAATTGCAGTTTTAATCATTAAAATTTTTTTTTCCACAATTGTTGTAGGGTGTGCTTTGAACTACTTCATCTCTAAAAGTTTGGAAGATAAACTGGCCTTTTCTTGTTGAATAAGCTCCAATGTCTGCTTGTTGAAGAATCAGGGTTTAAACAGAGAAAATAGCACATAGGTGCAAAACTGTTTATCATTGAATAATTAAGCATGTGGCATTTCTATCTCAAAAGAAAAATTAAACTGTTTGTAAATCCCCTTATAAGCAACCCATGTCCACTTTTCAAGGCCCAATATAAGTTATAGGCTGTTCTTTAGGATCGTGATTCTCAAATCAGCTTCTGCTGTTTAACAGCCCAGGTTTACCCTTCTCTAGGTAGTCTACTGAAAAGTATCGAAGTGACTTTCTATGAAACATGTTTGTTTTGCAGTTATTTTAGGCTTTAGAATGCCTTGAGGGGTTGTCCTCATCATAAAAGAAATTATAGGATCTCATAGTCAGAAGCTTCATATCTTCTTTTGTAGAATTGTTAAGTTCTACGGAACTCAGACGAACCATTTTTTGTTGTTGTTCTGATTGTACTATTAACAGCTAATCAATGACTATGCAAAACTCCTATGACTGTAATATCTTCCACTTCACATTAACCATTCATGATATTTTGATGTGTTTAAATGATACAGAAAGATCCCCAACGTCTACAAGTTTATATTATAAGGAATATAATTATGTATCGCAGAAGAAGCAAATACTGAAATAGTGACATGATGAAGATGAATATTAGAATCACAAACAGAAGGAAGTATTATTATAATACTAAGTCATTTTCTGACTACTAATCTATGAGCATGCTATTGTACTAGTCGTACAGCGAAAGGATAGCTAGTTGAGTAGGTGCCTACATTGTTACATTTATGAGCTCTGTGAAAAAGCAAGGCACACCATGTTTTCTTTATAAACAAGTTAGAGGGCACACTACAGGTACGATGTCCCAAGAATTCTAAATGCCACTTTTGCCACAAATAGAGAAAGATAAATCTTCACAAGATATTAGGGGTCCTCTTTTTCTATAGCTCTATTAATTTTGTTCTTTCAAGTATCAACTACTTCTTTTTATATCTTTCTAGCTATTTTGTGGAACTTAAGGTTTCACAAATGAGGGCTTGAACACACATGTACGCACCAGCAGAAGGGGGTGAACTGTACCTGTGCAAGAGTGGACGAATCAGACTCCAAGGATACAATCTTTCGCTGTCTTTCCAAAATCTGTGAGCAAATCTGACCCTTCGCCTTCATCATCTGCTCAGTATCTACTTTGAGTTGCTTTGTTTCAGATTTTGCTGCAAAATAATGAAAAACAGCTTAAAATGTTAGCAAACAAACAAGGATGAAATATAAGAGATGCCTTTCATATGCTTTCCATTACACAACTCAATAAATTTATTTAACTCATAATGCTGAAACAATGATTACAGAAAAGCTTAACACAAAAAGTATTGCAAAATTATAAAAAGCAAAAATAGTATTAAATCAAAATCATTCTAAGAATAATCATGGCTTGAAAACCTCAACCGAGAAATAGTGTGCACTGTAAAATACCTTAAGATTAAACAAACCAAACAAAGCCATATAGGCCAACCGAAAATTCATTTGAATTTTTCAAAATTTATAATAACAGTTCCTTACAAAGTTTCATTCATAGTTAATTATTTCATTTAACCATAGCACATAATATGAAATGCTCAGCCTAACATGCATAAATATTATTCAGAAAAATCACTGTGAAATACACACATACAACACACACATATATATATGGTATGCACCACTATTATTCAGAAGAATCAACATGATAAATTTACAACTACATACATACATACATACAAAGATTCTGAAAAAATAATATTATGCTGTGCACTACAAGTATTCAGAAAAAACAACATTATAAACATACACGTAAATTCATACATACATACATTCTGATTAATAATATGCACTACTACTATTGAGAAAAACACCATAAGACACATGCATATACATAGATTACATACATGATACATACCAGATTTGAGATCAATTTTCAAGGTTTGAATGGTGGTACCCTTTCTACATTAATTTTCCTTAAGTTTCCTTGCAGCCAAACAGAGAAAATATCAAACGCACAAAAACAAATGTTTGGATGAATATATATATATATATATATATATATATATATACACACACACTTTCTGGTGATCTTTGTGGGATCTTTTTCGGTCTTTTGAGTTTCTGAAACCAGTTCCACTTCATCATCATCATCAGCCTCAACCCCAGAGACACCCAAAGACTGAGTAGTGGTGGTAGTAGCACCAAACCCTATACTACTGGCAGTAGGACAATCATCTCTGCTGTCTGGCATTGCATGGCCCATTTATCTGATCTTGGTTTCTGAATGACAAATACGATGATGAGAAGTTTTTAATTCCAAATTGTCAAGAATCGTATTTGGATGCTGTATTAGACTGAAAAAGTGCATAGATAACAAGTAAAACTAAATAGAATAAAATAAAAGTTTGAGATGAGTACATCAATAAAGATGATTCTGATCAGTAATAACACAATTAAAGATATTCGATTGATAGAAGATAATCCATCAACTACAAACACACAATCGGGAGGACTTCTAGAGAAAACTTCATTTTTAAATCAAATTTTTTAAATGAAAACAAAATAATAATGACCAAAGTTTCTTATATTGGGACCTAGAAAAACAAAAAAGCCCTCTCTACTAAAAGGAGCCTAATTCAACTATTACAGGTTCAATTCTAGGGCAAACTCAGCACAAAGTCCAAAAATTAAAAGCCAAAATTTCCACAGCTTTCTAATAAACCAAACAGAAAAAAAAAATCAACAAAATTCGTTACAACCTCAGAGTTCATCAACAATACAACTAAAAAAAAGACTCAAAATTTTCAGATTTTGAAAGGCTTTATGTATTGTGGGGGAAAAAAAAGGACCACATGACTGCTCTAAGAGAAGGCGACTTCTCTGGGAAAAAAGAGCCCAAATTTTCTTCTTTCCATTTGATTTTCTGACACTGGAATTGCATGCATCTATTACATTCTGCTATGCAAAATTGTACTACAAAATACTATAAACAGAAGGCAACAATAGTGCCGGTTTTACCCTACCACATAATTGAACAAAAATGTTTAGTACATAGCATAATTATTGATTAAGAAAATGAAATTAAAGACCCAGATGAATGCTAAGATAATTGTTTAAACTCTCAACTATTGCCACACACACACCCCAGTTGCACCAGATGCAAAAACTTATCCTTACCAACAAATTCCAATGACCTTTTCATATCCCGGTGTGAAGCAACTAGCAGAAATAAGAATCACAAACTACTAAACTAAAACGGCCTTTGAAAGAAATGCAAGCATATACCCATGTATTTATTTTTAAAAAGAAATATATAGCTACGTACAAGATTTGTAAGAGGGAGCAAAAGATGGTGACTTACAAAAAAATAAGAGAGAAAAAGTTGATCAGCTGTACAGATTTCTCAAAGCTACCAATTTTCACTGGAATTCCTCTTCCTCGCAATCAGAGAAACCTTGCCTTTGTGCACATAAACTCCCAATCCAATTTCCCAAACACAGCATGAGTCTTTGGATTAGATTAGGGAGCTGTACACTCTTTGGGTGCGGTATATATATGTCATTAGAGGTAGCTTCTCCACTAGGTCCAGCCCCTTCCCCATCAAAGTCATCACTGCTTCACTGAATTTTGGTATCTTTTTCTGAATCCTCAAAACCATCCTCATCGTAAGGAGTGACGATGCAGCTGCTAGGCACAGCCTTAGTTTGGTTCATTAGGTCTTCAATGTCTCGCTCGAATACTAAATGGGCCCCGCATTTTGTAACCTCCAAGCCTGTACAGAAGGGTTCAAATTTAACTTCAAACTGGCTGAATCCGTTAGCGTCGACTTTATTCAGTACTTCTTCATAGCCCGCAAGGAATGTAGAGGAAAAATATTGCAGCCAAAGCTGATACGATTCAATCTTACCAAATTCCTTGGATAAAAAAACGCCCATTCCTACAGATCCATTTACATAACACCGAAGACGTCCTTGATCATGCTTGCGAAATACAAAAACAGCACACACAACAATTCCCATCAATTTGTTACCTAATAAATCTGAGGGCCCTTGCAAATTCACTGAAGCCCCCACATTTTGGTGGCTAAACCATTTCGGAATTTCACTCCCAGGAATCATGACATGGTAACTATATTGCGGACCTTGAAACATATAGTTCATGATGCTTAGAGCTTCACATGTGAGAGAGAGGGAGAGAGAGAGAGGGAGAGAGGGAGAGAGAGAGAGACAGACCTGGGTATTAATGATATAATGTCTTAGCATTGTTGAAAATAGGTCACCGTAGTCTTGATTCTTGATCAATTTGTTGCAATCGAAAAGACAAAAGTCCAGCCGAAAATCGGATTCTGGTCTTAACGATAATGTTTCCAGTGAGGTACACTTTGTTGCTTCAATATACTTAATATTTAATGGAAGCTTGGGCAACATTCGAAGATGAGTGCAACCACCCACATAAAGAGCTCTCAAATTAGATAGTTGAACGATACTTTCAGGAAGGCGAACAAAATTATTTCCCCTTAGATATAAATGTTCTAAAGATGATAAGCACCTAAGAACATTAGGAATTGTCTGAACATTGCAAAAACTTAGATCAAGATAGGTCAAAGAGCATAAGCCTATTAAAGAACGCTCAAGCGTGCCTATGGGATCCACACATCCGGAGAGATATAGATATTTGAGATTTTTTAAGTGAACAACGGATGAAGGTAGGGCTGTTAAAGCAGTCCCACTCAAGTCTAACTCCTCCAAGCCCTCAATTTTTCCCAAATTTTCAGGCAATTCATCAAGTTTTGAGCAGCCAGATATATAGAGAGTTTTTAGAGACATCAAACTACAAATTTCAATAGGGAGACTTGAAAGGTTTTTGCAATTTCTTAGATTCAATTCTATAAGGCTAGTTGAGTGTATCACTAATAATGATAGATCCTTTATAGCAGTCTCACTCAAACAAAGTTTTGACAAATGTGGCATATTTTCCACAATATCTGGAAATTTCTTTAGTTTTGAACAACCACTGAGATTGAAAAATTCAAGAGCTTCCAAGCTGATCTTGTGAGGAAGTCTTTCAAGACATTTACAACCATTCATATCCAATCCAATAAGCCTTTTGAGATCTCCAAGAGATGCATGTATCTTATATAGTCTTGCACAACGTTGGAGAATCAGTTGCTTAAGGTTTGGGACTCCACTAAGATCTGGAATCTCAATCAAGTTTTGAGAGTCACTAAGATCAATGAGTTTTAACTCATTTAAAACCTATTATAAACCAAGAAATAATTAGACAAACTCAAGCCTTAATGAAAATGATGGAAAAGCACATTTGTATAAGTGAAAATCTTACCATAATTCCTTTCCATAGTTGTTTGATGTCACTGTTATGCATTCTTAGTTCAACAAGTCTGTTTGGCTGGAAACTGGTTGGCATGGATTTTAAAGGATATCCATGCCAATCTATTATGCGTAACTCGTTAGAAAGATAACTGAGACCTTGTGGAAGTTGGATAGGACCTCCAATGAGGCCTTCTCGAGGATGCATATAACCAATTTTAAGAAATCTCAAATTTTTCATCTTTGTGAAAGCTTCAGCACTCAAGCGTTCCTTTGCTTCAAAAGGCATGTTTAGCATTATGCCTTTAACTGCCTTTGTTCCCTAGTAACCAAAAACAATGAAATTAGAAAAATTATTAGAAGAATTTGAAAGAACATATATACTTTTCTAAATTCAAGATTAAATTTGTCAACTTACAGCATTACTTGTTAATACATGTAAGATATCCTTATAACACCATAACCTACTACGTTTACCAGGCTTAAGGGGGGATTCACGACGAGCAATGTCTCGACCCATTTCTTTAAGTAAATCGTGCATCCCAAGAGCTCCATCCGAAGCAATGGTTATAAGAGATTTGTCTTGAAGAACACCAATATCGTAAGTATAATGACCTAAACTTTCTAGAGTATCTCTTATGCAATATTTGTCCATGTCTTTAAAGAGAAATGCAATATCTAAAAACAAATCTCTTTGTGTATCATCAAGCCCAACAACACTCATTTCAAGTACATCCATAATGTCTCTATTACATTTTGCTTCTAATTTATCTCGAGCACTTCTCCATTCATCAAGTGTTTTACCAAACAATGAAGAACCTAAAACTGTAAGAGCTAAAGGAAGGCCGTTAGTGTAACTCACAAAATTTATAGACAAACCCACATAATTTTTTTGAGGATGAGGTTTCTTAAAAGCCTTCAAACTAAAAAGCGCCAAAGCTTCATCATCATTCATCCCCTTAGCTCTATATATATATCAATCACCCCATCCCAATAACTTTTCAACAAATGACTATCTCTACTTGTTACAATGATTATACTCCCTAGACCAAACCAATCCTTCCTAGCTAATGCTTTTAGTTGTTCACCACGATTCACATCATCAAGAACAATAAGAACCTTCTTATTGCAGAGTCTCTTCCTTAGAATTTTCTTTCCCTCTTAAACATCTGAAATATATTTTTCTGCTCCCATGAGGATCTTAGAAAGAATATTTTTCTGTAAAGAAACTAGACGTCGACTTTTGGACTCTTTTCTAACGTCAGCAATAAAGCTTTTAGTTTCGAAGTCACGAAAAATTCTATTATAAATTTCTCAAGCAAGAGTTGTTTTACCAATTCCACCCATTCCACAAATTCCAACTAAGCGGACACAATTCAACCTTTCACCCAAGCATAAATCCAACACTTGCTTCACACGGGAGTCCATTCCAACAAGGTGCTCGGAAACAAATGGGACTTCCAACTCACTATATATTCTTTGAATGATTTCTTTGATAACTTCTGGTTCAGAACTGCAAAGAATATAGTGGAACAACAATTTCAATGAGGCAAAGCTAGAGATACATTAATTTAGAGACAAAATATTCAGCAAACATAAAATTTGAGCTTCGTTCAATTAAAAAAAAAAAAAAAAGGAACTCTACAAGTGTATAGTATGTACGTGGTACAAACAATATATGCATGCGATGTTGTTCAACCAAAGTCCAATTCGAGCTTATAATTTCCTAGATTTGTCATATACAGGGGGCTAAGTAAAAGAAAGATGTCATATGGCAAAGAAAAGAAAGTAACGATAAGAAAATTAATGAATTAAAATAAATAAAAAATAAATAAAAACCATCATTCGAAAAGAAAAGAAAGGAAAATAAATTCTTACTTATCCTTTAGATGCCATCCAGAGAGATTGGCAACTTTGGTTAAGGCTGCTTTCCAATTCTTCACATCATCAATCTTATCTTTGAATCGATTTTCATGTTTTACAAAATTTTCCGCGAAAGACCCTTTTTGATACCTGACATCACTAGGATCCACATAGTGGAACACAGGAAGGACTATCAGCTTCTTCTTGTCCATGCACTCAACAATCTTTGCTAGTTCGATCAAACACCAGCTCGACGAAGCATATTTTTTGGATAAAACGACAACAGCGATTTTCGATTCATCTATTGCTCTCAGGAGCCCTGAGTTAATCTCTGTTCCTTGATCAAGCCTCTCATCATCCCTAAATGTGGATATGCCTCCTTGCTTCAACCTATAGTATAGATGGTCTGTGAAATTGTTGCGGGTGTCGGGGCCTCTGAAACTGAGAAACACGTCGCATTCGTATTTGTATCCAAGGGTAGAAGAAGGAGGAATAGATGAGGAGGAGGAGGTGTTTTCTGCGGCCAGAAAAGCAATCGGAAATATGCTAGAGATATGTATTAGAAATATATTAAAATAGTTTTTTGAAGAATTTAACACACAAAAGAAAATATAAATTAAGGAAGAAGATTGAGTTGGATTTTAATTTCAAAAAGTGGAAAAGGACAACGGAGATGGATATTCGTGCTTGAAAAGCGAGTTCACAGATTTTTTTTTTACGAAATTGCAGAGACGATTGAAAGGTAAAGTGATCTCCGCATAGTGGTGGTCGTATCATCAATAATATTTGTTCTTTGGTCAAAGCAGCGTATGTGTAAAGTTAGAATTAGGGGTGTCCACAGGTCGGTCCAGGTCAGGTTTGTCCCCAACTCGAAATTGTCTCGCTCACATCGAGTGGGAGGTTGAACGGCCCGCCGCCGACCGCTGGCAACCTCATGTTGAGTCAGATCGGGCTTTAGTGGACAATGGTCGGGTCGGTCGAAGTCGGAGTGAGTTTTAACCTCCATATCTTTGTTGATTCTTCGTCAGATATCGCTAGATCTTTGTCGAATCTGTTGATTTTTCTTCAGATCTATGCGATAACCACAGGATCGAAGCAAGAAACACCACCTCAAGCCCAGATTAGAACGAGAACTTCCATCTCATCGCCAGATCTTCGTCGTTTCATCACTGGATCTTCGCCGGATTTGTTGATTTTTCTTCGGATTTGTGTGACAACCACGAGATCGGAGCAAAAAACACCACCTCAAGCCTAGATTTGAGCGAAAACTTCCATCTCATCGCCGGATCTAACGAAAAACTACCAAATCTTCACCGGATCAGAGTGGATCTAGGTAGATCCGGTCTTCTTTCAATGGTTTCGTTGGTCAAATCGAGTTTATTGGGTTTTGGAGAAGAAAACCCGCTATCCGACCCGCCTAAATCAGTTTTTCACGGCGAAGTCCCGCCGCCGACCATCACCAGCGTCGGGTCGGCCAGTTTTCGGGCCGAGTTGGTCGGGTGGA
This sequence comes from Castanopsis chinensis, assembly GCA_032878915.1. Taxonomy (NCBI): domain Eukaryota; kingdom Viridiplantae; phylum Streptophyta; class Magnoliopsida; order Fagales; family Fagaceae; genus Castanopsis; species Castanopsis chinensis. The sequence goes on from JAVQMG010000079.1 coordinate 3,409,697, forward strand.
TCGCGTCTCGGTTGCTGATGGACACCCCTTGTTAGAACCCCTGCCCTGGCCTATGACACCAAGGAACCATCCTAGCAATGCACTAGGAAATCACGAGGAAGCCCTTGCAAAACATATCTTAAATTTGTACTATCATTTAAAATATATATGCCAATTAAATTTTGTCACATCATTATAAATTTTACTGCTATATAAGTTTATTAATTAGAAGAAAAAAAATTTAGAAATATTATTCTTGTAATTTTTTGTTCTGTTCATAACTTTTTTTTTTTATAATAACTTTATTCTTCTTTTAAACAAACTTTGACCATCACAATATTAGAATGTGATAAGGTGTTAAATTATTGATAACTAGTAAGTTGCCCCGTGCGATGTACAAATAATTTTGTGTTATTTAATGATTATTCCTTTATAACTCCTAATCACTAATCAACATGAGTCTTAAAAAATTTTGTGATAGGACTTTATCATACATACAAAATAAATATATATTTTTTAGTCTTTATTTAAAAAAAAAAAGAAAAAGATATTGCTATTGTGTTCATCCTTATAAGAATTTAGGCATAGATTAAATTTTCATTATTTTTGATAATTTTTCTTTGGTTCCTTTATAATTTATATATTATGTTGGTTTAAATGAATTTTTTTCTCAAGCTTTCCGAGGATGGACTTTAGATAAAATGTTCAACTTTTATACGCCAACCATTGATTGTAAGTCTTGTACATGGAACAAATAAAGATAAAAAATTAAGAATATGGTCTATTTTGGTAGGCCTTAGCTTGATTTGTCTAGACATCAATTTTCTCTCTTGCCAAAAGTCCAACTTATTTTAGGCGGAAGTTTCCTTGATTATTACTTGTATACAAAATTCCAGGATCATTAAATTGGAATAGGTCCCTTACAAACCTAACCAATAGGAATATGATGAATACACTCCAAATTTTTCTGCATCTCCAAATTTTTATGAGATAGTGGCTCCTAAAAAAGGCCATATATGGGACTGTAATTTTATGAACAACATCTAATTTTAAATAGAGTGATGGTAGGTAGCTATAGATACACACACACACACACACACATATTCAAAACTGAGAGAAAATTTAATTAAATTCTAAATTGGAGTCTACTTTTGCACCACGTGTCTCATCTAATTTTTAAATTTGTGTGTCAAGTGAATTATTATGTGAAAAAATCAAAGAGTCTAAAATCAATTAGATTCTAAATTGAATTTTAATTGGAGTTCAATTTTGCGTTATGTATCAGGTGTATCCCATCTATATATATATATATATATATATATGCACACACACACATAGTTGTGATTGTTTTTAAATGTACATGTGTATATGTTCGGGGTTTTACACTACTTTCATTAAATGAATGTATCAATTTTTAAACACAAAATAGAAAAATAATTAGGAAATTGATTTATTACCTTGTTGACATGACACTAATTATATTCATTACCATGTTAATTTGCAATATTTTTATAATAAGATTGATAATAACTTTAACTTCTTAAAAAAATGATAATGTAAAAAATTGACATTTGGCTTCTTTTTTTAAAAATAATTTCATTTTAAAATTAGGTAAATAAAATGTTTTTTAGATGATGTTCATGAGCACTTTAACTAAAAAGTCAAGACTTAAACCCCATTTGGTTGCCAAGAAAGCAGAGGAAAAGAAAAGAAAAGAAAATTTCAATTTCTGCTAATAAAATGACATTTCATTTACTTATGGAGATGCAATTAATATATTTTCAAATATTTTATTTTATTTTCTAATTAAGGACACGTGATAAGTCAAAGGATAGATTGGATGGCATAAAAATATTATTTTGATATTAATGTTAGATACATCAATTCTTTTCATGTACTGCTTTATAATAAGAATTATTTTGACACAATACCAAAAGTTTAGAAACAAATTGACACGTTTAAGATGTTAAAAACCATTTTGATACATAGTACAACTGTACAAGTGTTAAAGACTAAATGGTAATTAAACATGTTTTTTACATATTTTTATTAAATATTAAATTCTATAAGGATGTGGTTTAAAACCCAAGTTTCACACCCTCCAAGCCCAACATGTCACATCATCTTATCACGTATTAAAGAATAAGAACAATCACACTCAATCAATTATAATACTCATTTGAAAATTCAACCAAATTGGGAGTTTATTAAGATGTTATTAATTGTTGTATGATGTACTGAGTTTTAAATAAAAAGCTGATGTGACACCTCTTATTAGATGGTGAAAAATATGAATTTTACACCCCATTCTTACCAAATTAAAACTCTTTTTATTAATATCCTCATAACCCTTTTTTTTATTAGCTGAATTTGGAAATTAATATCCAGTTTAGTTGTAAGGGAGATGAAAAGGAAAGTAGGGAGGAAAAAGGAAGGGAAGGGAAAGTAAAGAAGGGAGGAAAAAGTAAGGGAAGGGAAAGGGAAGAAGAGAGAGTTGTAAATAGAATGATTGCATTAAACAATTTCTTCAAAAGAAAGGTCTTCTTTGAAAAAATAATGGGACTGTCTGAAGGATTGCGCTAAGAAAATTTCTAGAACACAAACTTTTCTCAAAATTATTGGTTGTGAGAAAAGTATGAAACTTCATCAAAAAAGAAAAAAAAAGTATAAAATATTGGCGAATCGGTCAAATTGTGTATTCTCACTTTTTAATAAAAAAATGAAAAGTGAAAATACTTGGAACCATCACAGCACATATAAAAAAAATTAATGAAAGAGGTAAAAAAAAGGCTAAATGCAAAGTTAAAGTGTCACTTGGCAATGCCTCATGCACTCCCGTATGAGGTCTCTACATTTATATATATATATATATATATATATATATATTTGTAGGGATGAAATGCCTAAAAAGAGTTTCTGGGCCATGGACTTAAGTCTGAGGATACTTACCTGTCCGAGGACGGATAGATGATAATAAGGATGTTAAACTTAGAGGCCCACGAATAAACTGTTACAGAGAATGTTATGGGAAGTAGTTCGAGAAGAGGTGTATCCTCAGCTAAGCGAAGTGAAAGTCAGATGACACACCGTGTTGACTAGAATGATATTTTTAAAGGGTTTGTGGATGAAGATATATTTTACAAGAACACAGAGAGGAGGAATGGATGGGAAAGATCTTCGAAAAAGCTAATAACACAGCATTGAATGCTCTGTACCTAAGTCTCTAGCCACATTAATGAGGAAGTGATATATGAATAGTGACTTCCAGCCTTACAACTATTACCCAGAGACTTCAAGAAGGGGCTGATGGGACAAGTATCCATGTTAGCCACCTAGATCTACATGTGGAGAACAAGAAGAAAGGGGAAGTGGAGGTATAAGAAGGAGGGAGGTCCTGGAAAGAAAGGGACGATGAGAGAGAGAAGGAAAAACACTGTAGACTGAATATTGTTAATTAATCTTTAAGTGAAGATAAATATAAGCACTTGGTTCTCGGCTAGAGTCCGAGAACAAGTTTCATCTTATAAACTTGTTCATCCTTATTGTTTTATAATCTTGGGCAATTGTTGTTACCGTTTCAACTCATAAAAAATCAAGGTTTCTGACCCACACTTAATAAATTTATTGTATTGGGCTCTTTGGGCCTATACCCTCCTTCTGGTTGGGCCTAGGCACAAATTGCGACCTCACAATTAGCACCGTTTGTGGGAAATCTTGAATTTTTTAATGAGTCTGAAGTCTATTTATGGCAAATTCAGGTCCACACCGAGTAGAGTCTGGGGGGTCTCAGTGTCAAGATGTTGTTTACACTATTGAACAAGGTGGGGATCAGGAGAGAGGTGTACATACCACCCATATGAGCAATAGTCAGTCACGAGGTGGAAGCAGAGTCTCCCATGAAGAGAAGGCCACGACCATGTAGCTGAAAATTGACGGTTTGAAGAGAAAGTTACGTCATGAACAACGGAGGCGGCTTCAGTCCATCTCTGACTCTTCTTCTAGTGAGGGTGAGAATGAGGACAAATGAATTTGTCTACGTTTAGTTGCGATGGGTTTAAGGTTAAGAAAGAAGAAGAATTAGAGAAAAGTTAGGGTCATTTAGGGGCTGTGAACAGTACTCGTGAACAGTAACCTTAGAAAGAAAGAAGATAAAGAGAGAAGGAGAAAGAAACATCAAGGCCAACATGTCTATTGCTCAAAACACAAAATTTTATTAATCAACTCATTCTATTCTTTGAATAAATTGAGCACAATATATTATAAAGACTCTTACTTGTACTAGTAGTAATAAGATTCCTACTAGTATTAGGACTACAAATAAAACTTAGGAAATACTAACTTGGAGCCAAAGTAAATAAACCAAAAATACTTAGAATACCTTAGAAGATTCTAGACTCAAATAAATGACCAAAATACCCTTAATTTGTAGAAATTACAGATTTGCCCCTCCATATAAAACTAACCGTAACTAATAAAATAAATACCCAAATTAAAAACTATTTCAACCCAAAAAAAAACTCATACTTAGACCATTAAAAGGGCATGTCCTTCACTTCAATTGGACTTCATCCGAGAATCCAATAAAATAATTCTTGAATAGGTAAATTTGCAAAGTAATAGCATTTTAATCTTCCATGACTCCATTAGGCCCAAACAGTAACTTCCAAGCAAACAAATTTGAAAAATTCTAGGGACACACCTAATCGCACCCTAATTTCATAATTGTTAACTTGTGCGATTATAAGTGTACACTTTCTACCCACCACTTTTCATTAACCACTCATTATCGAACAAGTCTACAAATTATGAAATTTAACGTGAGAATGTGTCCATTAGCAGCTTCAACAAATTTAGATGCAAAGAGCATACATGCTAAAGTGGAAACACAATAACAAATGCGCAAGATGCAACATTAATCCGCACTCAAATCCCAATAGGCTAGTTAATCTTTCTCGCATAGGATGCAACTATGTTAATGCAAGAGCAAAACCAAAATTATTTTAGAATTTACATTTTTAGATTTTTGTATTTATCTCATAGGTAATTGGATAAATGTAAACTTTTATTCGGATATGGATTAAATTTAAGATTAGACAAGGATTAGTATTTGAGTTCAGTTAAGATTAATTTTCATTAGTTGTTATATTTTACTATCTCTTTATTTCTTGAGAGCTCTAGCTCTATTAAAGAGCCTAGTTTATTTGTATTGGAAGATAGACGTGATTAATGAAATTCATATCGGATATTTTTTTTTTTTGAGAAACTATATTTTTCAATAGTTGGGTGTTGATTCCTAACACCTTAGGTGCTGATTCCAAGTGACCCTAAGTACTGATTCCTAAGTTTATGAGTTTATCTTTACTTTCATTGTTACTTTTATTTTTGTCCAGCATCATATGTTCTTTGAAGTTTGGAATTCCTTGTTGAAGTTTGAAATTCCTTGAAAAACTTAATTCGTATATACTACTCTCATAATAATTGCCTAGTGCTAATGGCCTCATTTAACGGTGACTTTCATGTGAACAAGGTTTGATGTTTGGCACATCAGAAGCTATATTCCTGGTCTAAAGTGGGAAATACAATGACAAAAGACGCATGGAATAGAACGGTGCAAACGTGGGAAGCCAATGACAAATGCAACCATCAAACATATTAAGAAATGACAGTGTCAAACGCCTGGTCTAGGTGCATCTCCTTACTCCTCAAGACTCAAAAATTGTTGCATCTACACAAAAGAAATGTGAACGACTCTTGTTTTTATCATTTTGGATAATTCAAAAATTATTATTGATATGAAACACACCAATACAAACAGAAACACTTGAAACACTTAGACTTTAGCTAGTTCACTACAACAAACGCATCAGCCCTGACATAAACTCCTTTCTCAGCATGAAAACAGTGTTCTATCATCCCAACCCATTTCTACACAGAGACGTGAGTCTTTACACTAAACTACAGTCCCTGATTGGTGCTAATCATACCCAACATCTTGTTTTTACAGAGCTACTAGCAAACTTTTAACCAGAGGTCATGAAGGATGAAACAAGGCACAAACCAGTTACAACAGAGAATTCTGTTTAGGATAAAGTTGCAGCCACTTACTTTAAACATCAACCTAAACTTGACATCTTTTCTCAAACTCTTCATATGCTTTCCTCTGTTTAACCTCTCCAAGAATTCTTGAGTTTCTCTAAGATAATAAGGAATTTCTGGGGCTCATTCCTATGATACTCCGGCTACCCACATGAGTGCCTATTAGGCACAAGCACATCCCAAAGCCAACAAGAGGCATATTACGATGACATCAGGATATTAGTCATGCCAAAAACATATGAGCAACACCCAAAAGGATGTGATACATACTACTAAGCATATGCAATTACAGTACAAAATCAGTTTATATGATGTGCAAATAGCAACATGAAAAAACCACGCATTCCATTAGCACCAGAAAAGGCCTCTGACCAGTTACTAAATTTCAATTTGCATCCCAGGATGAATTTTGCAGAATATTTTTTATTTGTTTTCCATTTAGTGCTACCCTCAATCATGAGTTCATTTTCTGCCTTGTAGTCACATCTCACCATCTTGATTTTAGCCATTACTAGTCTTGTGCAATTATGAATTTTTGCTATATAGATAAGGTGGTAAAAGTATCTCTTGGCAAGCAAGCCCATTTAAAACCTTGAACAAACCCAAGAAGGTTTAACACATCCAACTACATGCTGCATGGCCATGGCTTAAGCATTTTGAAATAGCTGTCAAGAAAAAAATGTAGTAAGTAATATTCATCAGCAAACCCTCTACACCATTCTCAATTAACCTAGGTGCAAATCCACTACTCTTACCATGGGAAGATACAAGTCCAAAGCATGGCCAAACTGACTGAAATGCAACTGCACATTATCCATAGCAACTTCAATTGGAACACATCCTATGAAAAGCCTCTTTCCCCACTTAGCAGCTAAACCCATCAAAGGACAACACAGTCATCAGCAGAAGCAGAACCAACCACCATTTTTGCAGTCATTAGCAAGTCCTCTTTACCTCCAGAAGATAACACTCAATTCACTGGCATTTGGCCAGTTACATGAGCATGATCTGCAGGAGACACAGTGTCAACAACAATCTGCACACCCCTCACCCCCCAAACAAAAAATAATTGACTGCTTGAGAGCCAATATATTAGCATAATTCTAATTTACAGCAAGGACATCCTTAATGATTGTAAGAAGAACTAATTGATGTCTAGTAAAATGGTGCACCAAATTAGAAAACACAAAGATGCTTGGGACTTAATTGAAAGTCATAGCATCTATGGGCAAAGTTTCTTTGGCTGCTTCATTTACTGAGGTATGTTTAAAAACCCACCAGAGAACCAGAACATTAAGAATTTCAAAAACTGTGGTTTGCTAGCATTGTGGTTTGTATAAAGCTTCTCATTCTATCATTTTTCCTTAATTAAAAAACCATTGTTTAATTTTAAGAAAAATAAATAATACATTAGGGCTCATATAACTTTTGAAAATATATTTTATCGTGCAGGTTGGGATACAAAGAACAGTACAAATCATGCACATGAGATCTATCAACACAATTCCAAATTGGCACATTGTCCCATAAAAATTTCTGTGGACACCAGCATTGTATCCAATCCCACATAGATCATATATACAAGCAGTATGCTTCTCTCATATGTTACTTCCTTGACCATTTAAATGATGTGAAGTGCTGGCAATCACATATTCTAATTTATTTTTCTTTTCTATCTGTGCCAATCTAATTCAACTATAACCTACAAACAACAATCCTCACGAACCTCATAAGTTTTAAATTTTTATGATGCTTATCCAAAAGAATAGAAAGCATATACACATGGCAATGTCAATCTATCTATTTCTGAAGTAAGGTTGCACATTTTGCAATAAAATTCCCCATGTTTATAAATTTCTTAAACTTCAAATCTTCGATAATCAACATCCACATCCCACCAATAATTAATCAGTAAGCCAGAATGTCAGAGTCAATTTGACTGGCCAAAAACTATATATGATCTACAATCAAATTATGATGTCCTTAACAGAAGTGCACAAATCTAAAATCAAATCAAAAAATAAATGACAGATCATGTAGGACAGATCTGACTTTGGAAAATTTGATTTACAAGGAAATTTAAAATGAATAAATATTTTTGAAAAATGAGGCAGTGTTAATGTGAGTAAAAGGGATGGAAAAGTAATTTCTCACCAAACCACAAAGAAAAGTAGAAATAATTGAGATCTTTTATATAAATTTATGACAAAAGGAAGAGCACAGAAGTAATGAAGGCAGCAATGTGAGTAGTGGAAATGCTATTCTAAAACTTGTTTTCCCTCATCTTTAAGAATGGGATCAAGGGGTTGTCTCAGTCTCTCAAGGTCAAATTCCTCTTTAGAGATTTTAGTTCTACTAGGTCTTGCCTCATAATTACAATTTTGCTTTTTTTTTTTTTTGGGCTATTGTCAATCATCAATTGACGAATGAGATCCCAATTATCAGATAAAGAGGTCACGCAATGCCTTAATATTTGCTTAAACTCTACATATCACCATGTTGTTAGAAGAGTAGGCCCACGCTTTTGCACAACCAAGGTTGACTAATTTCTAGCAATTGAATCCTCAACGCTAGAAATTGATGCTTATGTATTTTCTTATAGTCCAGTCTTATTTTTATTTTGTAAATATTTTTCGAGTAATGAGCTCATAGTATAATCATGGTTCAAATTATTAAATGCCAATCTCCCTTCCAAGGTGAAATTGAACCACTTAGAATTAGAAAGCCCCTAATTAAAATCTAGAATCACAATAAGAAATTGCATACATAAGAACTAACAACCAATAGCCCAACTGCCTTCTCATGGCCCGAAGACCTTCCACCTCAACCAAGCCAAGGAGCACACAACTTCATTACCGTGCAACATACCAGCCATATAAACTAGAAAAATTGCCTCAAACTTAAATACAGCCCAAAACTGAACACCAAATTACAAAACCAACATGGTATATAGTAGCTTACCTACTGAACCAAAGCCACCATAGGGGCAAAAAGAAGCATATCTTCTTCCTGGGCTTCCTTTTCAAGTGACTCAACTTGTGTATAAGCAGTACAGCAATGTAGATCTTCCCACAAACTGTCCCCAAATAAACAATTGTATTCCCCTCCAAAGGTTTCTGGCATTGCTTCAATTGGTACCATTAGAAAACATATATACAAAACAACACAACCTACAATAAGTTATACTTTCTTAGTTAAAAAAAAAAAAAAAAATTGCATTTTATGTTAAGGAAAGAAATTTCTGGCAAAGCCAAACACAACTGGCTTGCTGGAGCCGTGCTTATGTGTTCTAAAAACAAAACCATAAGAAAGCATAAACCCTAGAATTTTGTCACTTGTCCAATTTCTATGAAAAATATAGGATAAGAAAACAAAATTTTTATGTTTCAAGAACTAACCCAGAAAGTTGAGAACTCAAGAACTAAGCGTAGCACCACTATTTCAGCCCATATTAGTTGAGCATTATGATTCCCCAAAACTAAAACATCAAAACAAGATAAAATTAAAAGCTTTTTAACCTTTCTACATTAATTTTTCTCAAGTTTCCTTGCAGCCAAACAGAGAAATAGTCACATACACAAAAACAAATGTTTAGATGAATATGTATACACACACATTCTTTTAGGTGATCTTTGTGAGATCTTTTTTGATCTTTTGAGTTTCTGAAACCACTTCCACTCCATCACCATCATCAGCCTCAACCCCAGAGACACCCAAAGACCGTGTAGTGGTGGTAGTAGCACCAAAACCCGTACTACTGGCAGTAGGACCATCATCTCTGCTGTCAATCATCCAATGCCCCATTTATTTGATCTTGGTTTCTAAATGACAAATTAGACGATGAGAAGTTTCTAATTCCAAATTGTCAAGAATCATGTCTGGATGCACTAGTAGACTAAAAAAAGTTGTATAGTTAACAAGTAAAACTAAATAAATAAAATAAAAGTTTGAGCTGAGTACATCAATAAAGATGATTCTAATCAGCAATAAGTAATAACACAATTAAAGAATAAATTATAAACTATAAGTTCATTCAATATATTTAACTTTGGTATTCAACCATTACTTTAGTCATATGGATTTGTATGTGAACCGAAATGGACCGAGTAGTCGTAGGATCCCAATTTTGACGACCTTGGCAATAACACAATTAAAGAATAAAGGATAAACTATAAGTTCATTCAATATATTCAACTTAGGTATTCAACCATTAATTTAGTCATATGGATTTGTATGTGTACCGAAATGGACTGAATAGACCAAAGTGGACCAAACAGGGCCAATGTGGACCGAATTGAACTGAAGTGGACCGAATTGCTATACTAATGTGGCTCAACAAGAGCATAGAAGTAATAAATGATACGCTTTAATTTTTAGATATTATATAGATTTGTATCAAATAATTATTTTCATCTAATAATACATGAATATTTGAACACCATCAAGAATCATCTACCAAATTAATCTTAATTAAATTAGTAAATCTACTTAATATTATATATATATGATCATAACATCAATCATAAAAAATTTGAAGTGTATTGAAGGAAAACACTTGTCGGGAATCCACTTAGGTCCAATTCTCTGGTTTCTATACAGAGCAAACCTCCACTGGAGGACATTGGAGAAATAGATAGACCTATTAGGGCCAAGGGGCATTTATACAATGCTGTAAGGTCCAATTATAACCAGTGTCACACCAGATGCATCCATGATATCCTGTCAACATATCATACATGTTGGAACTATGTAATGGGACGCTTATGTTGTATGTAGAATTGAGCAGAAGGTAGTATTTCCCATTTTATCATTTGAAACTTAAAAATAAAAATGAGAAAATGATAATAAGCTTCTTACACTCAGCTATCACCCAAGTAAACATGCTCAAGAGCTACTAATTTTTAGACTTCCCTTCTCACCTTGATAAGGTAATAAGGGCATGGCATGGTCCTTCTTCCCTATCATTGACCTCACAAGACAATGGCCTTAGACTAATCATTCAGTAAATTAAACCTTTGCAACTTAATGTAAGATAAAATAAACTTTTCAACTCCAGGAATCCATTGCTTTCTGTGGAAACTAATCAATCCATTATAGTCAACAATCTTTGAATTCATCTGCAAGAAAAATTCTGAAACCACCTATCATTTGGAAAATGTTTTTATTGGACAGAGAAATGATTTTATTATTTTTCCTTAACTTATAAATCTTATTCTGGTTTGTGATTATTCCTCTTGGGCAGGAGCAGTAGCTGTACCTAGATTGATGGGTGTCTACCTTCAGAAAGCTAGTTCACTATGTAAGAAATGTGATGTTAACAATACCGTAAGTTCCCTAGTATCAGATGTTGAGACCAACTATATTCTGAATGCAGTTTGTCAAAAAGATTGTGGAGTGAAGTTATAAACAGATTTGTCATAGACTCTCCCAAAACAAACTGAAATAAGGTTGCTGAATGGGGTTGGAAAGTTTAAAAGGTAAGAGTCTTAAAGCTTCCTTATGTAAGTTAGCATGGCAGGTGTTATATACCATGTTGAGGAAAGACCACAAGAAGTAATGAAGACCAAAACAAAATTCTGATTTTTTTCCAAAACTAAATTCTTATAATGCACACACCAACTCACTTGCACTCGCTCCGCACAACAGACACATGCAATTTACTTTACCACACTCACTCTTGTAAGGACATATATACTCACACTAGGAATAGGTGCCTACACTTCACACACCAAATAAGCTCCATCACTTCCCATTTATACTTGGTTCAAGTTGGTTAAGTTACCAACTTTGATATTTCTAGCCCAGAACAGTAAACTGCTCTCTCTATGCTTCTAGACATCTAAAGTTGTGGCTGGACTTTAATTGTGCAAGAGAGTCTTGTAGAAAGAAAATTCCAGAGAGAGAGAGCAAGAGAGAAATTTCTAGAGAGAGAGAGAGAGAGAGAGGTGGTGTTTGATTTTAACACACCATTTATGGAGTCATAGAAATGCCAAAATTCATGTACGGAATATTTAAAGTGAGGAGCAGTTGAAGAAATGCGAGATTGGTGTAAGGATGGCAGCTAGAGGGAATTTCATAGACTCTAGCAAAGACTAGCATGAATATATCTCTATGTGAAAGTTGGAATATTCCACTATCAGACTCTAGCAAAGCCAGGGAATCCTGCAGTCATGCTGAATTGTTTCCTGTCACTGTGTTTCCTACTACATCTATAATTTTTACACTAGGTGCTGTTGTGATTGAATTTGGTGTCCTAGTAAGAGTCAATATTGCATTCGGAAAATCCAGAAAGTGTTTCTTTAAAGAGAGTTTTGCTCTGCTTCAAATATGACTATATCATGTCTAGTCGTTCTGTTGTTGTTATTGTTATACTGCGTATGGCTTTGTACTGAGTGTTTTCTTAATAATATTTTTCATTCATCCAAAAAAAAAAGACTAGGCCCAAGTTCATGTAGTTATGCAACCTTGGAAAACTTGATCAACAGGAAAGCTAAATATAGGAAATACACAAGTTTAGTATAAATTTCTGCTCACTGTTGAAGTATTCATCCACCAAAATTTTGAAAAAATCCAACTGAGGTAGTACTGATGTGACTTGTCAGTTGAAGTTACAACATGGGGAAGTAATATTTAATCAAATCACAAAGAAAAGAAGAAATAAATGAGCTATTTGAAATAAATCTAACAGAAAACTAGGGGGTGGATGCATACCCGTAGCTTAGAAGGAAAAGCTCAAAAGTAATGAAGGCAGCAATGCAAGAGGATATTGTACATCTCGTTTTCCCTCATCCTTAAGCATGGAATCAATGTGTAATCTAAGTCTTTTAGGCTGAACTTCTTCAACATAGCTTCTAAATCTACAGGGTCTTGCTTCACAATTACAATTTTTCTTATATCTTTCTCCATTATCCACCATCAATTGACAAATGAGACCCCAATTATCACATAAAGAAGTCATGTAGCAGTGACAAAGCCCACACTTCTGCACATTCAAGCTTTGGCAGTTGCTAGCAATAGAAGCTTCAACGCAATTGTATTGATTCAACCAATCTGGACGTGATCCACACAATATATAGGACTGCCACATCAATGTACCTAGATGGAACAACTTGACATCAGTTTCCAAATGACAAATAAGATGATGAGAAGTTTCTTATTCCAAGTTGACAAGGATGGTAGCTGGATGATCGTAGTCTGATAAAGAAGTGCATAGATAACAGGGAAACACAAATAAAATAAAAGTTTTGTACTGAGTACATTAAAAATATGATTTTGACCAGCAATAACCAAACAAATGATATAATAGATAGCATAGTATCCATCTACTGCAAATATTCTCAAGAAAGAAATTAATATTATAGCTTTACTCTATTAACTCAACAGAGCTAACTTGTCATATAGACACATGCACATCAGGAGTTCTAGACAAAATTTCGTCCTTAAATCAAATTATTAAAATAAAAACAGAAAATAATGATATTTTGGAAGTTTGTTATATTGGGACCCAAAAAAAAAGTCATAACTCAAGAACCTAATTCAACTGTTTCAGGCCTAATTCAAGGACGAACTCAGTAGAAATACAAATACCAAAAAGGAAAATTTCCACAACTTTCCAATCAACCAAGCAAAGGGTGGTGTGGTGTGAAGTCAAAATAAATAAATAAAAAAAGAGAAAAGAAGGGTCCTTTAAGTTTTAAAATAGTTGTCCTACTTCTAAATGACAAAATAGTTGCATTATTTCTATTGTACATGACAAGAAAGCTTTGCAAATAATTTCATCTACTTTGCTGCAATTTAACTTCACTTGCAAATAATTTCATCTACTTTGCTGCAATTTAACTTCACTTGGAAATAGGGGCCCAAATTTTCTTCATTCCATTTGATTTTACAACACTGGAGTACCATGCATCTATAATCTATTGCATTCTCCTATGGAAAGTTGTAGTAAACTAAATACTATAAAAAGAGAGCAATAATAGAGAGTTCAGAATATATATGCTTTTTCATCAGCCAGCAACATGACAGTTTCTCCTTTTCAACAAAGTCCAAATAAAATACTTCTTCATATCCAGTATGAGGTAGCTGGCAGAAATGAGAAAACAAATTACCAAACAAAAAATGAACCTTGTCATAGAATAAAAAGAAAAGAAATTCAACGAATTTTAAAAAAGAAAGAATGAAATATAAAGCTATCAACAAGCTCCGTAAGAGGGAGAAAAGATATAGACTTACAAAAAATCAAAGACAAGAAAGTTGATCAGCCAATTTCATCGAAGCTACCAATTTCACTGGGATTTCTCTTCCTCGCAATCAGAGTCACCTTGTTCTTGTGTGCTTGAATTCCCAAGCCAATTTCCCAAACAACATAGAAATAATCTTTCAATCAAATTAGGGAGTCTTATCCTCTTTGGGTGTGGTTCTTCTACATCAATAGAGGTAGCTTCTCCACTAGGTCCAGCCCCTTCCCCATCAGAGTCATCACTGCTTCGCTTAATTTTGGTATCTTTTTCTGAATCCTCAAAACCATCCTGATCATAAGGAGTGATGATGCAGCTGCTAGACCCAGCCTTAGTTTGGTTTATTAGGTCTTCAATGTCTCGCTCGAATACCAAATGGGCCCCACATTTTGTAACCTCCAAGCCTGGACCTTTGGGTTCAAATTCAACTTCAATCTGGCTGAGTCCGTTATCGTCGACTTGATTCAATATTTCTTTGCAGTCCGCTTCAAAGAACGTAGGGGGAAAGTATATCAAGCAAAGCTGATGCGATTCAATCCTACCAAATTCCTCGAAAAAAGCAATGACTGGTCCTCCAAATCCACCAATGGAACACCCAAGACTACCCGCACCCATCGTATTTCCTAAATCAACAATACAATGTTGGTGAAGTGGATAATGCTGACGGAATACAAAAACAGCGCACACAGCGATCCCTATCAATTTGTTACATAATAAATCTGAGGCCACTTGCAGACTCACTGAAGGCCCCACATTTTGGTGGCTAAACCACTTCGGAATATCATTCCCAGGAATTGCGACATAGTAACCATTAGCATATTGCTGACCCTAAAACATACAATTCACGATGCTTAGAACTTCACATGAGAGAGAGAGAGAGAGAGAGAGACCTGGTGAGTAATGATACAACGTCTTAGCATTGTTGAAAATAGATCACCGTAGCCTTGATTCTTGATCAATTTGTCGCAATTGAGAAGACGAAATTCCGGGCAAAAATCATATTCTGGTCTTAATGATAATGTTTCCAGTGAGGTACACTTTGTTGCATCAATATACTTAATATTTAATGGAAGCTTGGGCAACATTCGAAGATGAGTGCATCCACCCACATAAAGATATCTCAGATTAGATAGTTGACTGATACTTTCAGGAAGACAAACAAAATTATTTCCCCTTAGATTTAAAAGTTCTAAAAATGACAAGCAACCAAGATCATTAGGAATTGTCTGAACATTGCTATAACTTAGATTAAGTTTGGTCAAAGAGCATAAGCCTATTAAAGAACACTTTAGCGTGCCCATGAGATCTGGACTTCTTCTAGGTTGCATTAAAGGAAACCTCGTGAGATTATTAAATGATTTAGATGATAGCCCCACGCATTTGGAGAGAGATAGTATTTTGAGATTTTTTAAGTGAACAACAGATGAAGGTAGGCCCATTATAGCAGTCCCACTCAAGTCTAACTCCTCTAGAGCTTCGAGATCTCCAAGAGATGCATGAATGTTATGTAGTCTTGTACAATGTCGAAGAATTAGTTGCTTAAGATTTATGGCTCCACTAAGGTCCGGGATCTCAATTAAGTTTTGAGAATCACAGAGGTCAATGAGTTTTAACTCATTTAAAATCTGTTATAAACCAAGAAATAATTAGACGAACTCATGCCTTAATGAAAATGAAGGAAAAACACAATTGTATAAGTGAAAATCTTACCATAATTCCTTTCCATAGTTGTTTGATGTCACTGTTATGCATTCTTAGTTCAACAAGTTTGTTTGGTTGGAAATTGGTTGGCATGGATTTTAAAGGATATCCATGCCAATCTATTATGCGTAACTCGTTAGAAAGATAACTGAGACCTTGTGGAAGTTGGATAGGACCTCCAATGAGGTCTTCTCGAGGATGCACATAACCAATTTTAAGATATTTCAAAATTTTCATCTTTGTGAAAGGCTTCAGCACTTAAGCATTCCTTTGCTTCAATAGGCATGTTTAGCATTATGCCTTTAACTGCCTTTGTTCCCTAGTAACCAAAAACAATGAAATTAGAAAAATTATTAGAAGAATTTGAAAGAACATATATACTTTTCTAAATTCAAGATTAAATTTGTCAACTTACAGCATTACTTGTCAATACATGTAGGACATCCTTATAACACCATAACCTACTACGTTTACCAGGCTCAAGGGGGGATTCATGACGAACAATGTCTCGACCCATTTCTTTAAGTAAATCATGCATCCAAAGAACTCCATATGAAGCAATGGTTATAAGAGATTTGTCTTGAAGAACATGAACATCGTAGGTATAGTGACCTAAACTTTCTAGAGTATCTCTTATGCAATATTTGTCCATATTTGTAATGAGAAATGCAATATCTAAAAACAAATCTCTTTGTGTATCATCAAGCCCATCAACACTCAATTCAAGTACATCCATAATGTCTCTATTAGGTTTTGCTTCTAATTTATCTCGAGCACTTCTCCATACATCAAGTGTTTTACCAAACAATGAAGAACCTAAAACTCTAAGAGCTAAAGGAAGGCCTTTAGCGTAATTCACAAAATCTATAGACAAATCCACATAATTTTCTTGAGGGTGAGGTTTCTTAAAAGCCTTCAAACTAAAAAGCTCCAAAGCTTCATCATCATTCAACCCCCTAGCTCTATATAAATAAAACACCCCATCCCAATAACTGTTCAACAAATGACTATCTCTACTTGTTACAATAATTATACTCCCTGGACCAAACCAATCCTTCCTAGCTAATGCTTCTAGTTGTTCATCATCATTCACATCATCAAGAACAATAAGAACCTTCTTATTGTAGAGACTCTTCCTTAGAATTTTCTTTCCCTCTTCAACATCCGAAATATTTTTTTCTGCTCCCATAAGGATCTTAGAAAGAATACTTTTCTGTAAAGAAACTAGACGTCGACTTTCAAACTCTTTTCTAACATCAGCAATAAAACTTCTCACTTCAAAGTCACGAAAAATTCTATTATAAATCTCTCGGGCAAGAGTTGTTTTACCGATTCCGCCCATTCCACAAATCCCAATTAAGCGGACACAATTCAACCTTTCACCCAAGCATAAATCCAACAATTCCTTCACACGGGAGTCCATTCCAACGAGGTGCTCGGAAACAAGTGGGACTTCACGATCCAACTCACTATTTATTCTTTGAATGATTTTTTTGATAACTTTTGATTCAGAACTGCAAAGAATATAGCAGAACAACAATTTCGATAAGGCAGAGCTAGATACATTAATTTAGAGACAAAATATTCAGCAAACATACAATCTGAGCTTCGTTCAGTCAAAAAAAAAAAAAAACTCTACAAGTGTATAGTATGTACGTGGTACAAACAATATATGCATGCGATGTTGTTCAACCAAAGTCCAATTCGAGCTTATAATTTCCTAGATTTGTCATATACAGTGGGCAAAGTAAAAGAAAGATGTCAAGTGGCAAAGTAAAGAAAGTAACGACAAAGAAAATTCAGGAATTAAATTAAAAATAAATAAAAACCATCATTCGAAAAGAAAAGAAATTCTTACTTATCCTTTAGATGCCATCCAGAGAGATTGGCAACTTTGGTCAAGGCTGCTCTCCATGTCTTCACATCATCAATCTTATCTTTGAATCGATCTTCATGTTCTCTAAAAGCTTCCGCGAAAGACCCTCTCTGATACCTAACATCACTAGGACTGTCAGCTTCTTATTGGTCATGCACTCAACGATCTTTGCTAGTTCGATCAAACACCAACTCGACGAAGCGTAATGTTTGGATAGAATGACAACAGCAATTTTCGATTCATCTATTGCTCTCAGGATCCCCGAGCTAATCTCTGTTCCTTGCTTGAGCCTCTCACCGTCCTTAAATGTTAATATCCCTTCTTGCTCCAACCAATAGTACAGATGGTCTGTGAAACTGTTGCGGGTGTCGGTGCCTCTGAAACTGAGAAACACGTCATATTCATATTTGCATCCAAGGGTAGAAGAAGGAGGAATAGATGAGGAGGAGGAGGAGGAGGAGGCGTTTTCTATGGCCAGAGAAGCCATCGGAAATATGCTAGAGCTATGTATTAAAATATATTAAAATAGTTTTTTTGCAGAGTGTAACACACAAACGAAAATATATATAAAGGAAGAAGAAAGCAAATTTGAGTCGGATTTTTTTATGAAATTGCAGAGAAGATTGAAAAGCTCAAAAAATTTCTTACGAAATTACGCTGGATTCATGAATTACAATAAAAATGAGTGGAGTGTTTGGAAGTGACAGAATGCTTAAGAGGGACAGGCACTTAGACATCAACAATTAATAAAGTGAGCTCCGCGTAGTCGTGGTCAATTACTTTTTTTTTTGCATAGTTGTAATAAGTAATTCTCTTCTAAGTTCTTTAGTGAAAGCAGCGTATGTGTAAAATTAAAAATACGAAGAGGTATCATCTAGATAAGCTATAACGTTTTTGGGGAGTTTCCATCGCTTATTAATTGAGAAGATGAGCATAGATTAGGCAGGGGGTGTTGTGTACTCGCGGCGAGGAGCGTGGGGCGTGGTGAAGTGGAAGCCAGCCCGGAATCTCGTATCCCACGTCACGCCACGTGATGATATCCTCAGAGATGTGTGTTTGTTTAATACTGAGAAAGGTCAAAGAAGAAAAAATATTGGCAGGGGAGACTCAAAAAGTAAGAGAGGGAAAAATAGAGAGAGAGAGAGAGAAGAGGAGGGTATATTAAGAACCACATGCGTGTTAGAAAAGGGAGGTCGTTTCCACTACGCGCGTTGCAATCTCATTGGGCCACGCAAAGAGGAGAGAAAGATGGACGGTGGAGATGATCCCTTATGGTATTTAGTAATTCGACGTCATACCAACTGTACAATGTATTCAGTAGTTCTCGCCTCTGACACTGAGGAACCATCCTAGCAATGCAGTGGGAAATTACGTGGAAGCCCTTGCAAAACATATCTTAAATTTGTACTGTCATCCCTCAAAATATTTATGCCAACTGAATTTTGTCACGCCATTATAAATTTTACTACTACATAAGTTTATTAATTGGAAGAAAAAAAATTTAGAAATATTATTCTTGTAATTTTTTGTTCTGTTCGTAACTTTATTCTTCTTTTGAATAAACTTTGACCATCAAAATTTTAGAATGTGATAATGTATTAAATTATTGATAATCTTAAAATTAAATTTACCCATTTTAAAAATATATATATAAATGGATAACATCATAAGATTTAAAAATTTCTAAGAAATCTACAAGATTTTAGTGGTAAAATAGAGTAATTTCAAGTAAGGTTACAAGTGAACTTAGAGAGATGCAAGTCAAGTCCATCATCATTCAAAAATAAATAAATAATAAAGTGTCCCTCACTTCCCATCTTCTCGTTTAAAAAAGGAAAGGGCTTGACTACTTGAGTTTTATGCAATTTTCTTCTCACGTATGTGCAAAGTTGAAGTGGGTATCCTCTTTTTTAACAACGAAGAATTATGGTAGTAATGAAGTAGGTAAAGACAAGGAAGGCCTTCCAAACATATGTTAAAATCTCTATAATAATTACCCTAAAATATACCGATTGGATTTTGTTACTAGTTAGGGAAAGTGCAAAACTATTATGAATTCTTGTTGTGTAAAAATTACACAACAAGAATTTGTCACACAAAAAAGAATAATGTGATAAAATATTTGCTTAAAATTATTGTGAATTCTTGTTGTGTAAAAATTACAATAATGTGATAAAATCCACTCTATTCATTTTAAAAAAGAATAGATAATTGTCTCATATTGCTTAAAAATGTGTTGTATATAGTATAATTTGTCACACTCCCTTACAAGTTAACGGATTTTTTGAGAAGTCAAAAAACAAGTGCTCCGTCCCATTAAATTACCACTTACATGATTCTCAAACAAAAAATATATACCATTTACTTTCTTTTTTTTTTTTTTTGGCCAAAACCATTTACATAAAGTTTAATCATTTATTATTTATCCCCTAATTTTTAAATATTTGGAATAATAACATTATGTAGCATTTTATTTGAATTTTCTTCCCATGTTCAATGTTGATATATATGTAAAGTACCAAATAAACTCAAAATGATGTAATTGTAACATACTAGTCGTTCTAAACACATGGAAAAAAAAATCAATCTACATTAGTATTATTATCGAGGAATTTGCAAGACAAGTATATGAATATTGAGGCAAAAGATCTTTCTTTATTCACTGGAGAGACTTAAAATGCAATATCAACTCGCACTCACATGCTGACATGCACAACAGGCTAAGTGTAGTTACTCTTTGTCGTATAGGATGCGACTACAAGTCAACAACTCATTTTTTTAATTGAGTTGGTGTGTAAGTATCGCTCCTCTTCTTCCAGGTACCTTCCTGGTCCAACAACTACTTAAACAAAACTAAATATTGGTTGTTGATGGGAACATCAAACATGCATGTGGAAGTCATGTGCATTAGATTATTAGTAAGCAAGTGCCCTACCCCTCAAGTTGCTATTTGTTAAAAGATTAATTCTATTATATGTTTCAATTTTGGTGGGGACAGATTCTACTGTTAGAAAGCTGCTTTATTACTTATTGGGACACTATTTGTAAATTGGAATTATCTTAAAAGGGCTGGTAGACTAAAACATATACAATAACAATAATGATCCGTTTGGATTGAAGAGAGAGAGGGGCAATAGAGTAGAGTAAATTTAGCCCAAAAATTGGCATATTTCCAATCAATTCTACTCTACTCCCCTTCCTTCCCCCTTTATCCAAAACGGGTCCTAAAGTCTTAGTCCCAAAATATATACGAATATAAAAAAAAAAAATAGAGGCTATGAATATTAATTAAGATTGCTTCCTGCTGTGTGCCACGTAATATTCTCTCTCTCTCTCTCTCTCTCTCTCTCTTCAAAATCGATTCAAATACCAGCATGCTAGTTTCTTCAATAAAATGGTTGTGTTCACATGACCACTTATATAGATAATGGTGATGGAAATTGAGTAGATGCAGTGCCAATATGTGAGTTGGTCTCAATGATTATGGAGGCAGCAGCAGCACTGTTAGTGGATGATATGAATAAGTACTTTGAACAAAATAAAAGGGGTGGTATCAAACCAGTCATAAAGCATAGAGACAACTTATGTTAGAAATATGTCCGACATAGACAACTTGAAATACCAACAAATATGCAACATATGCCCATGCTATGTTTGATAGATTGTTTTTTTTTTTTTTTTTAATATTAATCAGTAAACATATTATTTCAAAACAACCAGTCGTACACAAGGACCCAAGGTACTACAACAGCAGCAAGCACAGACAGCCTAAAATGGCTTTTTACACACAAAAGCAGGGTTAATGCCCCATTTACAACACAATATTCTGTTAAGGACTGAGTCAATTGCTCTACTTTTGCTCTCCACTCTGACTTTGATATATCCCTCTTGATATCCTTAACATTCAGCTCCTTAGTTTTTATCTTCCTTGAGTGGATGATAGCATTCCTTTGTTGCCATAGATAATACACGGCAATCCACCTTGCCACAAGAGGTGGTGAATGTGATCAAGGGAAATTTTCATACATGCAAAAAGCATCATTTATGATAATTGAAGGTATTTTCTAGCAACAAAAACTTAGGTTCTACCCTCGGCAGTTGATACCATTTCTTCCTGTTGAAAACAATTAGTAAATGTTTTGTAAGCCAAGTGAATAATAGACAGCTTTTTCTCATGAACTTATGATAAAATACAATTTCAATAAGATCATCCCACAAAGCTACAAAATTACCTAGGGAGAAAAATGCCAATGCAAAAGCCAACTTCATACCCCATGGAGTAAATAAGTATTAGTGCATTAACATCATCATCATCCTAGCCAAACTGCTGCAGCTCTACAATTCAAGCCTTTTATTCCATGGTTCTTACTCAGTTTGGGAAATCTATGAGAATTCTCCACTTAGACAACGAAGGGTGCTCGTAGATCAGGCTTTGTGTAAGTATTTCATAAACATTTAATTCTTCATCAATGAGACCTCATGTGAAAATAACTCTACAAGACTGAGTTTAAGAATGGAAAATAGACATCTATACCCTGAGGTTTGAATTGTCACAGGAGGTCTCTCAAAGAGAGCACATAGGTGAAAATTGGAGTTTTCCTGATACTCCCATGGGAAAAATAGCAATTTATGCTCTGAGCTTTGAATAGTCACAGGAGGTCTAACAAAGAGAATGTGTAGATGTCAATAAAGGCTATCAAGTTAGAATTGGAGTTTTTCCTGAAACTCCCACAGAATGTCGAGCAATAAAAAACTTACAAATTCTGTTGTGATAGGCCATTTTCCCATGAGATAAAGAAACATTTCAATGTATATGATCAACACTTGGTACAAGATTTTAGCATAGAAACATGCTGAGCTTATACTCTTAGACTCAATGGATTCACATTTTAAGCAAGCCAGTGTAGACATAATTTGTCCAATCTATTGTAAAGGGCAGGTGAGTTTTCTAGCCAAGACCAGTGCACTCACTACTAAGATGCTCCATGAGGATTATATGCCTTCATAGGTCGTGGTACTATTTTGGTATTTTGTACTGCTTTTTTCTTTCTAAATTGTGTTTATTATTGTATCAATAATGGACGAACACTCACGGCTAGCTTTTTCTTTAGCATTATATGTTTTATACTCTCTTTTGAATAAACTCACTGTCATTGACATAGTATATAAAAATATTAAAAAACAATAAGAGAAAGTAATCTGGTAAGAGGCAACTTAATTGATCTTTGTAACAAATTGGTCGTGATAGATACCGATGAGTTGGCTTCAAGAAAATGGATGGTGAATTTTATAAGTTAACATGGGGTATTCTGGTTGTTCCACCAAAATTACTACATTTGAAATAACATCAACATACTGAAAGTGAAGACATTAATCAACACTTCATCCACGTAGATATAAGTCTTAACACTTGGTCACAAGGACCATGCA
Source organism: Castanopsis chinensis (assembly GCA_032878915.1). NCBI lineage: Eukaryota > Viridiplantae > Streptophyta > Magnoliopsida > Fagales > Fagaceae > Castanopsis > Castanopsis chinensis. The sequence continues at coordinate 3,433,016 of JAVQMG010000079.1, forward strand.
ACATAATTTACAATTATTTGAAGTTCAACCAAATACTCACAAGGACCAAGCATATAATTGCTGTCTCATTTTTTTCCCCTGTAGAAAAGTATATCACAAGACAATGGAAACATAAAAATGAAAAACCAAAGATTTGAAACAAAATACAAAAGGTACCAACAAGTGGGTAACTCGAACCACAAGTGTCCTTCCATTAAGGGTATGTTAAGCCACAGGCATTTTTTGAGTCGGACAGCATGAATATCAGATAATTTAATTGGAAAGAATGTCCACTTGCTCAACCTACCTTGATTAAATATAATTGTCTAGCAGCTTAATACCTAAGAATTTTCTGAAGCTTAATCTGACATAGCCAAATCCACAAGAAGGTCGCCAATTAGTCACTAAGCTATAGAAACCTACCATCCATATACAGTTTAATGTGGAAACACAATGAATGTATACCATCTAAGGCATGATAGGATTAACATTTAACTCTAAAGGGATCTCAATGATTGCTCATCAAACCAATGCATGTAAATATCAGTCTCCTGATGAGTGAGGGAGGTAGAAACTTAGGTAATCATGACCAATAGACAACTGGGAACTATATTTGCATGGAAGAATGTTACCAATACTATGTAATTTTAAGTTGTTGCAAGCTATTAGGGTGAAATATTATAAAAAATTACAGCACCTAACAAAAACTAAGAAAATTCATAATCCAACTAGGCTCAGAAATAATGAACAAGAGAATGCCACATGCATGGCAAACCAAAAGGTATATTACATGGCATTCAAATTGAGTATGTTCAGTACTCATTGGGTCATCATCATATTTATTAATTCTCAGCACTTGTTAAAAAGACCTAGATAAATTTGGGCCCTAAGCAACTTCTAATTATGAAAACTATTATACCAAATATTTAGACACTACCATCCCACACACATAGCTGACAGCAAAATCCTTTTGCAAGTCCATCAAGCTAAGGGGCAAGTTTTGTTGCTAGATTAACAATCAAACAACCTTGGGCTTTATTTAAGAAAAGAAATGCCAAGGAACTAAAAGAGAAAAGCAATATACAGCCACAAACTAGTTCCATAAGAGGAGATAAGAAAGATGGTTACTTACAAAAAGATCGAGGGAAAAATATTGTATCAGCCTTGCAAATTCATCAAATCTATCAATTTTATTAGGATTTCTCTTCCTCACAATCAGAGTCACCTTCTTGTGTGCTTGAGCTCCCAATCCAATTTGCCAAATGTGGAATGAATCTTTCAATTAGATTAGGGAGCCGTATCCTCTTTGGGTGTAGTATGTCTACTTCACTATTGGTAGCTTCTCCACTAGGTCCAGCCTCATCCCCATCAAAGTCATCACGACTGCGCTTAATTTTTGTATCTTTTGCTGAATCATCAAGATCATCATCATAAGGACTGATGCTGCACCTATTGCTCCCAGCCATAGTTTGTTTGAGATCTTCAATGTCTTGCTTGTATACCAAACGGGCCCCACATTTCATCACCTCCAAGCCTGGACCTTCAGTTTCAATTTGAACATCAATCTGACTAATTCCATTGGCATCAATTTGACTCAATTCGGTGCTTGATTTTCCTTGGAAATTCTCAAAGGGAAAATATTTCAACCAAAGGTGAGATGAACCAATCTTACCAGATTGTTCGTGAAAAATAATGCCATGGCTATCAGAAATTTCAGATCCCATAACATTATAGGAAAAATGAAGATAATGTGTAAATCCCCAAGGGGTTGTGGGAAGTGGACGATGCTTGCGGAATATAAAAACAGCGCACACAACGATTCCCATAAAATCTAAAGGCCCTTGCAGATTAAGTGAAGTCCCCACACTTTGATGGCTAAACCATTTTGGAATTTCACTTCCAGGAATAAGAAAATATTCATAACCCAAATACGCTCCCTGAAACATACAAATCAAGATGTTTAGAACTTAATGAGAGAGAGAGAGAGAGAGAGAGAGAGAGAGAGAGAGTCACCTGAATGTAACGTCTTAGCATTGTTAAGAACATGTCATTGTAACCTTGATTGTTGATCAATTTCATGCAATTACGTAAAGAGAGACAAGGACAAAAATCATCTTCTGGTCTTATGGGAAATGTTTCCAATGACATACAACCATCAGCATTAATATACTTAATATTCAATGGAAGCTCGGGCAACAATCGAAGATCCATGCAACCACACAAATAAAGAGTTTTCAGATGAGATAGTTGAATGATATTTTTAGGAAGACTAGCAAAATTATTTCCCTTTAGCTCTAAAAAAGTTAAAGAGGACAAACAACCAATAATATCAGGGACTGCCCGAATATTGCAATAGCTTAGATTAAGATCTCTCAAAGAGGATAAGCTTGATAAAGTATGCATTAACATGCCCATGGCATCTGGACTCCTTTGAAATAAGGGAAAATTGAGGAGCTTATTGGATGGTTTAGATAATAGAAAATCACATCCACTAAAAGATAAATTTTTGAGATTTTTTAAGAGAATGATGGATGAAGGTAGCCCTCTTATACCAGTTCCACTCACATTTAACACCTCTAGGCCCTCAACATTTCCCAAGTTCTCTGGTAATTTGTCAAGTCTTGAACAACCAGATAAATTGAGAGTTTTTAGAGACATCAAACTACACATTGCATTAGGAAGACTTGAAAGGTTTTTGCACTCTCTTAGATCCAATTTTGTAAGGTTGGTTAAATGTTCCAATAATAATGATAGATCTTTTATAATAGTCTCACTTAAACAAAGTTCTGACAAACGTGACATATTTCCCGTAATCTCCGGAAATTTCTTTAGCCTTGAACAACCACCAAGATCAATAATTTCAAGAGCTTCCAAGTTGATCTTGTGAGGAAGGCTTTTGAGACCCTTGCAACCATTCAAATCCAAGTAAATAAGTTGTTTGAGATCTCCAAGAGATGTACGAATCATATATAGCCTTGTACAACGTCGAAGAATCAATTGCTTAAGATTTGGGACTCCACTAAGGTCCGGGATCTCAATCAAATTTTGAGAATCACTCAAGTCAATGAGTTTTAACTCGTTTAAAATCTGTTATAAACCAATAAATAATTAAACAAACTAAAGCCCTAATGAAAATGAAAGAAATACACATTTGCATAAGTAAAAATCTTACCATGATTCCTTTCCATAGTTTTTTGATGCCGCTGCAATGCATTCTCAATTCAACAAGTTTGTTTGGCTGGAAACTGGTCGGCATAGATCTTAAGGGATATCCATGCCAATCTATAGCACATAACAAATTAGAAAGATAATTGAGGCCTTGTGGAAGTTGGATATGACCTCTATTAAGGCCTTGTGGAGGTTTCACATTATTAATTTTAAGCAATCTCAAATTTTTCATCTTTGAGAAGGCTTTAGCACTCAAGTGTTCCTTTGCTTCAATAGGCATGTTTAGCATTATGCCTTCAACAACCTCTGTTCCCTAATGAAAAGAACAATGAAATTAGAGTAATTGGCAAATCTTTAGAAGAAATCATAAGAATATATAAACTTCTATAAGTTTAGGTCTAGAATAAGCAACTTACAGTATCATTTTTCAATATATGAAGAACATCCTCACAAAGCCATAACCTACTTCGATGACCAGGCTCTTCAGGGGACTCACGACGAACAATTTCTTGACCCATTTCTTGTAGCAAATCATGCATCAACAAAGTTCCCTCTCTATTAATGGTTATGAGCGATTTGTCCATAAGAACATCAATATTGTAGTCTGGATAGTATCCAAAACTTTCTAGTATATCTCTTATGCAATTTTTGTTCTCTCCTTTGAAAAAACATGCAATATCCAAAAACAAATCTTTTTGGGTATCCATCAAACAATCAAAACTTATTTGAAGTATATTTACAATGTTACTATCAGGTTCTTGTTTTAGTTTATATAAGGTACTTTTCCATTCATCTATTCTTTTTTCAAACAACAAAGAACCTAAAACTTTGAGAGCCAAAGGAAGGCCATTGGCATAATTCACCAAGTCCTTAGACAAATTCACGTAATTTTCTTCAGGATAGGGTTTCTTGAAAGCTCTCCAACTAAAAAGCCGCAAAGCATCATTGTTATTCAATCCCTTGACTGTATATATATCATCCATACCACGTCTTCTCAACAAGTGGCTATCTCTACTTGTTACAATTATTCTACTCCCTGAACCAAACCAATCATGGTTCCCAACTAATGGTTCTAGTTGTTCTTCTCCATCCACATCATCAAGAACAATAAGAACCTTTTTATTACGTAGTCTATTCCCTATAACATTGATCCCCTCAAAAACATTCAATATATTTTTTCTACTTCCCTTAAGGATGTTAGAAAGAAGTTGTTCTTGTAAAGAAACTAGATGATGATTTATAGTTTTTTCTCTTACATCAGCTATAAAGTTGCTAGCTTCAAAACCGCCTGAAATTCTTTCATAAATTTCTAGTGCAAGAGTTGTTTTACCCATTCCACCCATCCCGCAAATCCCAACAAAACGAACACCACCCCTCCCTTCAACTAAATATAAATCCAACATTTCCATCACACGGGATTCTATTCCAACAAGTTCCTTGGAAATGGTACTTTGCAATATAAGATTCAATTCACTAGATATCCTTTCAAGGATCTCTTGGATAATTATTGATTCATGCCTGCAAAGAAGGTAGCAAAACAAGAACTTTGATGACTATTTAATATATAGCATAAATACAAGAGACTGAACATTCAAAATACAAACTTAGATTCATTTAACAAAAGAAGAATCCAAAAAGTGCATAATATAGCATCATAATTGAAGTTTGATTTGTTTGTCACATTGGACAGTCTGTGAGAACCATGTGCAGAAAAACAAAGGAAAAGCCACCCAATAAAGTGTTCCTAATTTTTTTTTTTTGTCACATTGTAATAGTTTAATGAGTTAATAGTGTTCCTAAATTTTTCTTTTATAAGCCGATAGTTAGAGTGTGGCAAATTTTAATGTCATTTTTGGTAAGTTTCTCAGATTTTAATTTTCATACTCCTTTTTTCTATTTCTTTAATCTTCACTGATGATGCCCGAAATCGTCAGTAAGCTACACGGTCCGCACGTGCTCCTAATGACGTACCTGCACAACAAAAAGAGTGAAGACCTAAGTAAGGGCACCGGTATGGTACCGGCCGAAGACCCTCCGAAGGTTAAGTTAGAGATCTTTATCTTCAACACTAGAGTGCTAGAGTCAAGTGATTTGTGCGTACCTTGCTTTGAGAGGGTCTTGGGGTATTTATAGTAGCGTTGGGCCGAGATTCAAGCCTTGATCAAGGAGTTCTTTTCCTTTTAGGACAATAATACTTGGATCTCACGTATCTCCTAGAATCCTTGTCCTTGTAGGAATCTCCTTACTTAGACGTGTCGTTCAAGAATTGTTTGTGTATGCGTGTCGGTCAAGTAAGGTTGCAGATGGAGCCGAGACTGACCTCGTCAGCCTTCTCCCGTCAGCTAGGCTATTCAATAGGATTATTGGTGGAGGCCGTCAGCCTTAGGTCTCCGTACGTTTTAGGTCGTCAGCATCAGGTAGCCCAAGAGTTGAGGTCGTCAGCCATGGGGTCGTCAGCCCCAGGTTCGTCAGCTTTATGTCATTTAGGATAACCCTTATCAGCTGCCCCCTACTCCATAGCCTCGTCAACTTATCCTGACGAGCTATGGAGTATATACCTAAAACCTCGCGCGGCTTTCATTAAATGCGAGGACACGTGGCTTAGCTTGATTCGCCTCGTTCTGCGACGAGCGTGTCGCTTCGTCTTTCGTGCCCCCTGTTTCCTATATATATCTCCTACTTTCCTCATTTCAAACTTTCCAGCACTTGTATTCTTTTGAGAGCCAAAGCGTCAAGCGCAAGACTCCCGTCCGTCTGTTTGCTAGCTTCGTCTTCCTTGAACCGTCAACTTACGCCAGACGACATTTTTCCTTGTAAGTTTTTCTTTCATTTCTTTTTTATTTTTCCACCCTGTACCTTTAGCGAAGCCGTTGGCCTAGGTTCTTAGAACAACAACCATCGTTTGTAGGTAGTCAGATGTCGAGTGAGCAATCGTCAGTCCGCGAGGGAGCGGGTTATGACGAAGTCTTTCCGTTAGGTCGTCAGCCCGAGGAGGGCTTGTCCTGGTCGCCAGAGAGGGACACATCGGCCCATTCTTCTGACGAAGTGGATAAAAATGGTAGAGAAAGTGAGGATGGGGGTGGTAGGGAGAAAGAGAGAAGTGGTGACGGGAGTAAGGATGAAGGCGACGAGGAAACTTTAGAGAGCACCTCTGGAGCTCCGGGTGATGACCGCCCCTTCATCCTTCCTCTTGAATGGTCCGTCAATGGTTTTCTGCCGACGATGTCAGAAAATGTTTTCAACACTTTACGGGCTCGCTACCAGATCCCAGACGACGTCCCAATCCGTCTCCCTTTGGAGGGTGAACGGTGTTATACAGGCCGGACAGCAGACGTGGGCATGTATGACGCCATGTTTGCAGCGGGCTTCAGATTACCACTGACGGGATTGTATCGTCAGCTAACTAACTTTTTAGGCATCTTCGTCAGCCAAATTGCCCCCAATGCGTGGAGGACTTTCATCGGCGCGAAGATTTTGTGGGGTCGTCTCAGCGGTGGGCACCGTCAGTTAACTCTAAACGAGTTCTTTTGGTGCTACTGCCCACAACATATTTCCTTGTCCAAGGGGTTTTATCACTTCTCCGTTAGGTCGAGGGAGCTGAAATTGGTGTCGGACATGCCTGACTCCAATAGAAATTGGAAAGGAAGATACTTCTTCGTTGAAGGGACGAACTGGGTGTGCCGTGAAGAAGAGTGGCAGTCAATGCCCTATGGTTTTTTCGACAACACTTGGGCATATGTTAGGGATTCAGGTTGACCCCGTCGGCCCCTCTTTTTGCCTAGATCTGATTGATTCCTAACCCCGTCTGTTTTTCTTTCAGCCAACGTTCGTCCTCACATAACTGCGGAGCAAAAGGAGTTCATTCGCCGGGTGACGTCGATCCCTCTAGACGAAAGGAGGTGCCGGGACCTAATCACCCTAGACACTTTGCACCTATATTGCGGTGGTCCCGAACCGTCAGACGAGGCTCGCAGATTAAACGAATTATCCCGTCGGCGTGAGTATCTCGTAGTTACCTCCGTCACTTTCCTTACATTATTATTGTTTTTACTTACTTTTGATCTTTAACAGAAATGGAGACGGTAAAACAAAGAATCCGTGCTGCCGCTGCTAAGAAGAAGCAGGAGGAGGAGAGGGCTAGAGGTGAGGCGACGCCGTCGTCAGTGCCTAAGCCCGTCGGGAAGAAAGGCGTCAAGAGGAAAGCTGACGGGGCGGACGATCGGTCCGGGAAGAAATTAGTCCCCTCCTCCGGGGACAAAACTACCAAGAGGCCGTCACCCCCTGGTGCTTCTCACGGGGCCGGCAAAGGCCTGATGACGGCGTCGGGGGCCGTCCCTCCAGATTCCGTCCGTCACCTCCTTACCCACAAGGATTATGCTGTGGAGGTGGCGGGGTCCATCCTTAAGGAAGAGGAGATGGCGCTGTGTGACGATGAGTCGACGGATGAGCTAGGGTCGTCAGGGATTTTCGACCTCACCCGGGTATACTATTCCTTCCTCTTGTCATGCCACATGGTCGACCCTATAGCGGACTGACGTTATTTTTACGTCTTGCAGGCCATGATCCGGATGAAGTACTTGTGGGACAAATGCGCGGCTAAGGAAGCTGTGGTCTCCCGTCTGCATACCCGGCTAAGGAATGCTGTTGACGCCCAGCAGCAGTACAAGGAGGCCAACGTCCACTTAGCCAAGAAGGTGACGAGACTGACGGACATGCTGACGGAGGAGGCCCATCAACGGGGCCTGGCTGACGAGGCAAGGGTGGCGGCGGAGAAGGAGCTGCAAGGACTGATGAGTCAGGTAGAGACGGCCAGGAGTGACGCCGTGGCAGAATTCAAAGATTCTCAGCAATTCATTGATTCCTGCGCCGTCTATTACGCTGACGGTTTTGAAGATTGCTTGAAGCAGACAAAGCGCGCCCATCCTGATTTGGACTTGTCGGGGATAAACATGGACGAGCCCATACCGTCAACCCCGGCGGGTGAATCCATCCTCGAGGGGGATGATGAGTCTACCGATCCTAAGGCAGACATGAGAGACGGCAGCTTTGTTCTTGCTCAACCTGCCTTGGAGAGGTCCGTCACCTTGGATCCGTCAGCCGGTGTTAATGCTGCCAAGTCTAATGCCGACCCTTCTGCTCCAGTCGTCGTCCTGTCCCCGTCGACTGCTCCTTCTACTTCGTGAACCCTTTTATTGTAAACACTTTGTTTTGTAATGAATTTTTATGCTTGACGCCCGTGGTTTTGGGCTTTTTGTAAAGACAATTTTTTTTTGTAGTATTTTCACGTTTGTTGCTTCCAAAGTGTTATTTTTATTTCGCCGTTGGTTTGAATTTTGTAACGTTTTTGCGTCTTGACCTGACGAGGCTACTTGCCTTAGTAAACTTTGCATACCTTTTCTTCGCGGGGTCATCAGCTTTGTCCACCTTATGTATTTAAGGTCGTTTACTTCGTGAATTTTAAGGTCATCAATTTTGTGGACTTTGATGCTGATTTTGCTTATTTCGTGGGTTGATCGCCCATTTTGTGATTTAAGTAGAGATTATCGTCAACGTTGTAGGCATAAGTCCATTACTTATGTTGTCGCGGACATTTTAGTTGTCTATTCTGTGGACGAGGTCGTCCACTTCGAGGACTTTAGATTGCCGTCCACTTTGTCGCCCTTGAGATCGTCCGTCGGACTAATTTTGCTTTATTTTTGATGGATTTAAGGTCATCTATTTATGGACTTCGTTGTAGGTGCGTCGACTTAGTGGCCTTAACCTAGTAGTTCTGACCTGTCCTTTGTGGACTTAAGGCCGTCACCTTCGTGGACTTTGGGGCGTCCACTTTTAGGGTCGTTTATGTTGTGGACTAAGGTCGTCCACTTTGTGATTTTTGGATATTTCGTGGACTTGGTAGCTCCGTCCACTTTTGTGGATTTGGGCATAGTAGTTCTATCCATTCGACCTGTCCTTTGTGGACTTTAAGGTCGTCGCCTTCGTGGACTTTGGAGCGTCCACTTTTAGGGTCGTCGGTGTTGTGGACTAAGGTCGTCCGTTTTGGCTTCTAAGGTTGTCTTCTTTGTGGACTTCCGTGGTCAAGTCATCAATGTTGTGGACAAGGTCGTCCACTTCGTGGGTTTATGACCGTCCACTTTGTAGATCTAAGGTCGTCTATTGTGGATATGAGGTCGTCCACTATGTGGATTTTGTGATTTCGTCCACTGTGTGGACTTAAGATCGTCCACTTGTGCGGACTAGTTTTGTCCACTGTGGACTTATGGTCGTCCACTTTGTGGATTTAAGGTCGTCCATTGTGTGGACTTAGTAGTTCCGTCCACTTAACAGATACATCAGTCGCTTCTGAATAAACTCCTCTTATTGTGATGAATGCATACATACGTAGAAAATTGTTTCAGAAAGGACAAACTTTAGCCCTTTGGTGAATGTGTTTAGTAGTAAACTAAAATAAATGACTTAAAACAAATGACTGAAAAAAATAGATTGGAAATGAGGAGTAGCAAATGAGGAGTAGCGTCTGGTTTCTCTACTGGTAGTACTTTTTGAGGTGCTCGGCGTTCCATGGATGGCGTAGTTGTAGTCCGTCCAGAGTCTCCAGGTGGTAGGTGCCCTTCCTTAGCCATGATGTTATTCTATAGGGCCATTCCCAGTTTAGGCCGAGTTTTCCTTGCGTAGGGTCTTTGGTGGTGCCCATCACCTTCCTTAGGACCAGGTCTCCAACTTCAAAGTCCCTATGCTTGACTCGGGAGTTGTAGTGTTTTGCCATGAGGTCTTGGTATCGCGCGAGCCTCTGTTCAACTGTCGCTCTAACTTCGTCGATTAGGTCAAGCTCTAGGCGCCTGGCGTCATCATTCCTTCCATCGTCGTGACTGTCCACTCTGTAGCTTGCGAGCCCGACCTCAGCTGGTATAACAACTTCACTCCCGTATGTTAACCGGAATGGGGTTTCTCCTGTAGGGGTCCTGACGGTTGTCCTGTATGCCCATAGTACGCTGGGTAGTTCCTCCGGCCATATGCCCTTTGCCCCCTCGAGCCGAGTTTTGATTATCCGAAGCAAGGATCGGTTCGTGACTTCCACTTGTCTGTTGGCTTGGGGATAAGCAGGGGAAGAGTAATGATTTTTGATCCCTAATTGTGAACAGAAATCCCGGAAGGCGTTATTATCGAACTGTTTGCCATTGTTCGAGATCAGGACCCTTGGAATTCCAAACCTACAAATGATGTTCTTCCAGACAAAATTTCGCACGTTCTTCTCGGTGATAGTGGCTAAGGCTTCTGCTTCCACCCATTTGGTGAAGTAGTCGATTCCGACTATTAAGAACTTCAGTTGCCTTGCTGCCGTTGGGAATGGGCCCATTATATCTAACCCCCATTGGGCGAACGGCCACGGAGCAGTGATCAGGGTTAGTTCTTCAACTGGCTGCTTGATGAAGTTACTGAACCGTTGGCACTTGTCGCATGTCTTGACATATGTCTGGGCGTCCTTCTGCATTGTAGGCCAATAGTATCCGGCCCGGACTAATTTGTGGACCAACGATTGCGACCCTGAATGGTTGCCACAAATTCCTTCATGTACTTCTCTCATGACATAATCCGCTTCTTCAGGTCTTAGACACCTTAAGTACGGCCGGGAGAAACTCCTCTTGTATAAGACGTCCCTTATTAAGATGAATCTCGCTGCACGGACCTTCAGCTTCCTCGCGGCTTCCTTTTCTTCAGGTAGGATGCCTTCTTTCAAATAGGCGACCAGAGGGTTGGTCCAATCGTTTTCGGATCTTACCTCCTGCATACTGATGACATCTATTAGTGATGCGAATTGAGTAAAAGATAGAGCCTTACTGGGGATGATCACATGCTCTGCGGATGCAGCTTTTGCAAGGCGGTCGGCTTGCTCGTTGTCCCCTCTTGGAATTTGAACAACTTTTGCCTGGAGCTCGTCCACCTTTCTCTTTGCTTGTTCCAAGTACATCTTCATTCTTTCTCCCTTACATTCGTAGTCACCGTTGATCTGATTGGTGATTACCTGAGAGTCACAATGGATCACCGCGCCTACGGCTCCTACGGCCTTTGCCAGATCTAAACCTGCTATGAGGGCTTCATACTCCGCTTCGTTGTTGGTCATAGGGAAATCAAGTCGAATCATGCATTCGACCTCGTCACCTTCGGGAGAACGAAGTACGACTCCTGCTCCGCCAGCTTTTTTGTTTGACGAACCGTCAGTGAAAACGTTCCATTGGGAACTCCCCGCCCTCTGGTCTTCTTGATACGCGAACTCCGCAATAAAGTCGGCGAGTACTTGCCCTTTGATGGCAGTGCGGGGGCGATATTTTATGTCAAACTCGCTCAATTCTATTGCCCATAAGGCCATACGTCCCGCGGCATCAGGGCTACTCATTGCTCGTCGTATGGGCTTGTCAGTTAGTACGACCACCGTATGAGCTTGGAAGTATGGCTTTAGCTTGCGCGCTGCCGTAACTAGAGCGAAGGCCAGCTTTTCCAGTGGCGAGTATCTTCCTTCTGCCCCGTGGAGTGCCCGGCTGGCGTAGTACACCGGCCTTTGTACCTTGTTGTCTTCCCTCACTAGGGCTGCGCTGACGGCGGCTGGAGAAACGGCCAAATAGAGGAATAGCTCTTCGCCTGGTTGGGATGGGGTTAATAGTGGCGGCGATGATAGGTAGGACTTCAGGTCTTCAAATGCTTGCTGGCATTCGTCCGTCCATTCAAAGGACTTCTTCAGTGTGCGAAAGAATGGGAGACACCTATCCGTCGCCCTAGACACGAATCTGCTAAGTGCGGCGACCTTGCCGTTAAGGCTCTGTACCTCCTTCGTGCTTTTGGGAGGCATCATCTCCATTATAGCTCGGATTTTGTCTGGGTTGGCTTCGATACCTCGTTGGGACACCATGTATCCTAGGAATTTTTCACCCGTCACTCCAAAGGCACACTTGGCTGGGTTTAGCTTCATGTTGTAGGACCGAAGGGTATCGAAGGTCTCCTTTAGGTCCTTCAAATGATCTTCCTTTCTTCGGCTTTTTACCAGCATGTCGTCGACATATACCTAGACATTCCTCCCGATCTGCCCCACGAACATCTTGTTCATAAGCCTCTGGTACGATGCACCTGCATTCTTCAAACCGAACGGCATGACCTTGTAGCAAAAGAGGCCTTGACTCATTACGAACGAGGTCTTTTCTCGATCAGCTTCGTCCATTAGGATTTGGTTGTATCCTGAGAACGCATCCATGAAGCTTAACAGCTGGTGTTGGGCCGTGGAATCCACCAGGAGGTCGACCCTTGGTAGAGGATAGCTGTCTTTGGGGCATGCTTTGTTTAGGTCGGTAAAATCTACGCACATCCTCCACCTCCCGCTGCTTTTTTCCACCATGACGACGTTCGCTAACCACTCGGGATAGTAAACCTCCTGAATGAAACCTGCCTCTTGTAATTTGTGGACTTCCTCTGCTACCGCCCGATCTCTCTCTGGGGTGAATACTCTCTTTTTTTGCCGAACCGGTGGAAAAGACGGTGACACGTTCAACTTGTGCACTATGACCGTTGGGTCGATGCCCGGCATATCCTCGTGACTCCATGCGAACACGTCTCGGTTTTCTCTGAGGAAGGCCGCAAGTTCCTGTCGTATCGTCGTGTCTGTAAGAGTGCCGATCTTGGTTGTCCGCTCCGGCTGGGAGTCATCGAGAGGTATGTCTTCGAGTTTTTCTGTGGGCTCTGTCGTTGTGCGCTGTTCTTCTATGCTCATGGATTGGTGGTGGTCATCCATCTCTATCATTGCTACATAACATTCGCGTGCGGCTACTTGGTCTCCTCTCAGTTCTCCCACTCCATAGTCCATTGGGAATTTTATCATTAGGTGGTAGGTTGAGGTCACGGCCTTCCACGAGTTAAGAGTGGGACGACCTATGATGGCATTGTAAGCTGACGAGCAGTTGACCACAAGGAAGGTTACATTCTTGGTGATTTGCTGAGGGTAGTCTCCAATGGTTACTGCCAGGGTGACGGCACCAAGGGGAAACACCCTTGTTCCTCCGAAGCCGACCAGTGGGGCGTTAGTCGGAACTAGGCGCTCCCTATTAATTCCCATCTGCTGGAACGCGGGATAGTAAAGGATGTCTGCCGAGCTCCCATTGTCGATGAGAACTCGATGTAAGTTGTAGTCTCCTGCTTGCAGGGTGACGACGAGTGCATCATCATGGGGGTGGTAGAGGCGTCGTGCATCGTCTTCTAAGAATCCGATGAGGGGGTCGTCAGTTCGCGGCATTCTAGGTACGTACCCCGTCAGCTGGATGTTCTGGATCATTCTGAGATAAGACTTTCGAGCTTTCTTTGATGATCCAGCTGTCGCCGTGCCCCCTACAATCATCCGGATATCGCCTAAGGGCTGTCTGGGTCGCTCATTTTCTCGTCGGGGAGCTTGGTCTTGCGGTGGTGCTGCCCGCTCTTTGCTAACAAACCTCTGCAGCTTCCCCTGTCTGATTAGAGCTTCTACCTGCTGCTTTAGGTCATAGCAGTCAACCGTGTCGTGTCCATGGTCTCGATGGAAGCGGCAATATTTGTCCTTTGGTCTTTTGTTGGGGTCTCCCTTCATCTTGCCTGGAAAAGTCAAAGTCCCCTCGTCCTTGATTTGCATTAGGACCTGATCGATGGGGGCGGTCAGCGGCGTGAAGCTCGTGAATCTCCCTGGGGGCGGTTTAGAGCGGCGATCATCCCGTCGCTCGTCGGTCCTAGCCTTCTTCTGCCCCCTATCCGTTCGTGTGTCTTCTTGCCTTTCCCTTTTCTTTGGCTTATCTTCCCTTGCAATCAGCGCGTCCTCCGCGTTCATGTACTTCGTTGCCCTGTAAAGCACGTCGGACATGGTTTTTGGATCGTTCTTATATAGGGAGAAGAGGAACTTACCCTTTCGTAGCCCGTTGGTGAAGGCTGCTACCTGTATCTTATCGTCCGCTTCATCTATGGAAAGGGCTTCTTTGTTGAACCGCGTTATATAGGATCTCAAAGTCTCGTCCTCCCTTTGCCTGATACTCATCAAACACGCCGTGGACTTCTTGTACCTGTGGCATACGAAATTTTGGGGGCAGGGGGCATGAAGTGACATTCGCCGTAAACGGTGAGTCAGTCCGCTGCACCAGGTCATCGAGGTCGTTAGACACTCGCCCTTTGAGTGCGTTCATCATCACGTCTATTCACTCTCGCATGTCCTGCATCTCTGCGGCGATGTGGGGAGGTAAGGCTTCCGAAGGGGTAGTCAAATTGGTATCCCGCCTCTCCGGCCTGCTCGGGGCGTTGCTGCCTTCGGGTGCCTCGGGATCCCTCCTCTCAGCGCTTGTTTCCTCCTGATTTTCTTCTTGTGCTCCAGGACGCATGTTCTTCTGGCGCAGCTGCTCCTCCAAGTCGTGATTTTGTTTGGTCAGGCACTCGACCGCTGCTGCGAGCGTTTGGACTTGTTTTTCCAGAACGGTAGCACGCGGTTCTTCCGCCTGAACGTTGTTGGTGGTAGCCATCGAGCGGCTGAGTACCATGCAACTTTTGTCCGGGAAGCGACAGCGTTACGTACTTTCTTTTCCCACAGACGGCGCCAACTGATGATGCCCGAAATCGTCAGTAAGCTACACGGTCCGCACGTGCTCCTAATGACGTACCTGCACAACAAAAAGAGTGAAGACCTAAGTAAGGGCACCGGTGTGGTACCAGCCGAAGACCCTCCGAAGGTTAAGTTAGAGATCTTTATCTTCAACACTAGAGTGCTAGAGTCGAGTGATTTGTGCGTACCTTGCTTTGAGAGGGTCTTGGGGTATTTATAGTAGCGTTGGGCCGAGATTCAAGCCTTGATCAAGGAGTTCTTTTCCTTTTAGGACAATAATACTTGGATCTCACGTATCTCCTAGAATCCTTGTCCTTGTAGGAGTCTCCTTACTTAGACGTGTCGTTCAAGAATTGTTTGTGTATGCGTGTCGGTCAAGTAAGGTTGCAGATGGAGCCGAGACTGACCTCGTCAGCCTTCTCCCGTCAGCTAGGCTATTCAATAGGATTATTGGTGGAGGCCGTCAGCCTTAGGTCTCCGTACGTTTTAGGTCGTCAGCATCAGGTAGCCCAAGAGTTGAGGTCGTCAGCCATGGGGTCGTCAGCCCCAGGTTCGTCAGCTTTATGTCATTTAGGATAACCCTTATCATTCACAATAAGAAAAAAGATATAACAGATAGACCGGTTGAAGTATTTAATTATTTACTATATATTTATGCTTCTGGCGTATTCATTTGCTCAGAACATTTTAACTGCTCAAAGAAGAAATTCTACAAGAAATAAAAATTAGATGGAAATGCAGTGTTAATGTGCTCTTTATTATTTTGTGATTGAGTTTTTTTTTTTTTTTTTTTTGAATATCCATGCTTGATATTGCTATATTGTTAATTGGCTAATGATGTACACCATTGGGCTGTAAATTGATAGATTAGCTAAAAATTTGAATTAGCCTTGATTACAACTTGGGGTCTAAATCATTACCACAATTAAAATTTGGTAATTGCAAGAAAGAAAGGCAAAGAAGAGGAGGATGCAGTGAGAAATAAATTGTGTCTGACATGGCATTTTTCTAACCTTTATATCATTTATTTGCCGTGTGTCACCCATCAAAATAAAAATTGGACAGAATGGGAGGGTTTTAAACAGTAGGCGAGCCGAATGCGAAATGATATAGGTATGACCAAATGAGAAATCTACTACGAATAGAAGTATATATGGGATTAGAACTTGCATATTACAAAGACAAGCATATTGATAAAGTATATGTCTAAACACAATTGTCCTGATCAGGACCCAGCTTGAGTCCTATTACAACATAATAGATATTAATTGGGCAGTACCAAAATTTAAGTTTAGGGGGGGCAAAATGTATGAGTGACTCACATTATAACATATTTGTTATAATGTGTTTATCTACCAGGGATTTGTTTACACATGAATAAGCCCTTTTGTGATTTTTTTTTTGAAAGGTATTTAGACATTCTAAGCTAAAAGAATGCAAGCATTTGAATTGAGGCCAACTATAAGAAAAGCAAAGCCTCATTGACTCAACAAATCATTTATATAATGTGGATTGCCAAGTCTTTTTTTTTTTTTTTTGGTCCATATTGATTATTGAGTAATTTAGTAATAGACTGTAATGCCTCACACAATGCAAAGGTTCTTCAACCAAAGTCAAACTTGAGCTTATAATTCCCTAAGTCATAATATACATACAAGGGGCAAACAGAAATTTTCTCTAGTTAATCAGATTAGAAAAAGAAAATAAAATCTGTCATGTTTTTCCACTGGAAAGTCAGCAAAGTTTTAGCGTAGAAAAGTTACCATATTGATAACAATGTGAACAAAAAGTAGTCTAGCAAAACACAAATGTTACCTATCATGTAAATCCCATCCAGAGATATTGCCCACTTCTTTCAAAGCAGCTTTCCATGCTTGCACATCCTCTTTGTTAATCTTGGGATCTTTTTCATGCTTCTTAAAGGCTTCAGCAAGAGTACCCGTCTGGTTCCCTACATCGGAGGGATCAACATGGTAAAAGATGGGCAAAATTGTCAACTTGGTCTCTTCTATGCATTCAGCAATCTTTGCTAGTTGAATCAAGCACCACCTTGAAGAAGCATAGTTTGTTGAGAGAATGATGATTGCATACTTAGACTTTTCTATTGCTTTCAAGAGCTGTGAAGAAATACTTTCCTTGCTCAAGTATCTCATCATCATCATCCTTGAAGGTGATAATACCCTTTTGCCTCAAAGCAATATAGAGATGGTCTGTAAAATTCTTGCAGGTATCAACACTGCAAAAACTAAGGAACACATCGTATTTCAAAGAAGAAGAAGAAGAAGCAGAAGAAGAAGAAGAAGAGGAGGAGGAAGCTGTTTGAGCGGACATAGAAGGATATGGAAGAAATTGGATCAATGACCAAAAATTTCAGCCACTTTCCCCGAAAAACACCACCAAATTAAGATAACCAGAGGAAAAAGGAAACTAGAAATAGATTTCGGTGCGTAAACTGAAAAGCTGTTGACGGGAAAATCTCAGAAGATGAAAGCAAGTGAGGTTGAAAATTGAGAATTGGGTTAGCTTAGCGTTCAGCTGCAAAGAAAGGGAAGAAGATTAAAGATAAAGGTGAGGTTAGCATGAGGATGATGACATTGATTGCAGACTTGCAGTGCTGGAGAGAGAGAGAAGGAAAACAAATTAACAAAAGAGATTGTCGGACTTGGTGCGCTTTGTTTCGAAATTTGTAGAAGACTAGAAGGTGTGGTTTGTCTAGTTAGCAAAGCAGTCTTCCTTTCCATTAAATTACCATTTACATTATTCTTAATATATATATATACATATATATATATATATATATTATTTACATACTTTTTTTTTTTTGGTTAAAACCGTTTACATACTTTTTTTTTTTTTTAGGAAACCGTTTACATACTTAAAGATTAGTCATTTATTATTTATACCTTAATTTTTAAATACTTAAATTGGACTCATAACATTATGTAGCGTTTTATTTGCACTTTATTCCCATTAAGAAAAAAAATTATTTAATCACCATTAGTATTATTATCGAGGCAAATGATAGTTCTTTAGTTCTTTATTTATTGGAGGAACTCTAGATGCAACATTAATCCACACTCACATGCACAATAGATTTAGGAGTAGTTAATCTTTCTCATATAGGATGCACCTACATATGTGCTTTAAAAGTTTTAAGAAAAATTCCTTGAAAATCTTAATTACATATATTGCGGCTCTTATAATAACTGCCTAGTGTTGATGGCCTTGTGTGTATTGATGACTTTCTTGTGAACAAGGTTTGATGTGGCATGTTAGAAACAATTTTCCTAGACTAATTTTTTTTGATAAGTCAATTTTCCTAGATTAATTGAGCAATTGCTTGGAAGATAATAGTTAAAGGTGACTTTCTTTTGAACAACGTTTGATGTGGCATGTCAAAAGCTATATTTATGGTCTGATTGAGTGACGGCTCACTTCTTTATCTCTATCAATTTCCCTTCTCTCATTTCACTACTAAATTGTTTTTCTCCTCTCTCCTTTCTCACAGGATGGAAAAATGGTCCAAATGTAGGAAAAATTAGGAATTTGTCTACATTTAGTTGCGGTGGGTTTAGGGTTAAGAAAGAAGAAGAATTAGAGAAAAGTTAGGGCTAATTAGGGGCTATGAACAATACTCATGAATAGGAACCTTAGAAAGAAAGAAGAGAATGAGAGAATGAGAAAGAAACAACAAGGTCAACGTACCTATTGCTCAAAACACTAAATTTTATTAGTCAACTCATTCTATTCTTTGAATAAATTGAGCACAATATATATAAAGACTCTTGCTTGTACTAGTAGTAATAGGATTCTTACTAGTATTAGGACTACAAATAAAACTTAGTAAATACTAACTTGTACCCAAAGTAAATAAACCTAAGATACTTAAAGAGTACCTAGGAAGATTCTAGACTCAACTAACCTACTAAAATAACCTTAATTCGCAGAACTTACAGATTCGCCCCTCCATATAAAATTGACCATAACTAATAAAATAAATACCCAAATTAAAAACGGTTTTACCCAAAAAAACTCATACTTAGACCATTAAAAGGGCAGGTCCTTCACTTCAATTGGACTTCACACGAAAACCCAATAAAATAATTCTTGAATAGGTGAATTTGCAAAGTAATAGCATTTCAATATTCCATGACTCCATCAGGTCCAAACAGTAACTTCCAAGCAAAAAAATTTGAAAATTTCTAGGCACACACCTAATTGCACCCCAATTTCATAATTGTTAACTAGTGCGATTATAAGTGAACACTTTCTACCCACCATGTTTCATTGACCACTCATAATCGCACAAGTCTACAAATTATGAAATTTGATGTGAGAATGTGTGTCCATTGGCAGCTTCAACAAATTTAGATGTGAAGAGCATACATGCTAAGGTGGAAACACAATAACAAATGCACAAGATGCAACATTAATTTGCACTCAAATGCCAATAGGCTAGTTAATCTTTCTCACATAGGATGCAACTATATTAATGCAAGTGCAAAACCGAAATTATTTTAGAATTTACATTTTAAGATTTTTGTATTTATCTCATAGGAAATTGGATAATTTTAAACTTTTATTTGGGTAGGGATTAGATTTGAGATTAGATAGAAATTAGTATTTAAATTCAGTTAAGATTAGTTTTCATTAGTTGTTATCTTTTACTATCTCTTTTTTTCTTGAGAGCTCTAGCTCTATAGAAGAGCCTAGTTTATAGACGTGATTAATGAAATTAAGATTGGATATTTTCCAATAGTTGGGTGTTGATTCCTAATGCCTTAAGTGCTGATTACAAGTAACCCTATGTGCTGATTCTTAGATTTATCTTTACTTTCCTTGTTACTTTTATTTTTGGCCTGCATCATATGTACCTTGAAGTTAGGAATTCCTTCTTGAAGTTTGAAATTCCTTGAAACACTTAACTAGTGCTAATGGCCCCATTTTAATGGTGACTTTCATGTGAACAAGGTTTGATGTGTGGCACATCAGAAGCTATATTCCTGGTCTAAAATGGGAAATACAATGGCAAAAGAGGGATGAAATACAAAGGTGCCAAAGTGGGAAGCCAATGACAAATGCAACCATCAAGCATATAAAGACATTATAGTGTTAAGCGCTTGGTCTAGGTGCATCCCCTTACTCCTCAAGACTCAAAAATTGTTGCATCTACACAAAAGAAATGTGAACGACTCCTGTTTTTTTTTATCATTTTGGATAATTCAGAAATTATCATTCATATGAGACACACCAATAAAAACAGAAACACTTGAAACACTGAGACTTTAGCTAGCCCACTACAACAAAGGCATCTGCCCTGACATAAACTCCTTTCTCAGCATGAAAACAGTGTCATATCATCCCAACCCAGTTCTACACAGAAACGCCAGTCTTTAGACTAAACTACTGCACCTGATTGGTGCTAATCATACCGAACATCGTGTTTTTACAAACAAAATAATCACAAAACCAGCCACTAGCAAACTTTTAACTATAGGTCATGAAGGATGAAACGAAGCCCAAACCAGTTACAACGGAGAACTCTGTTAAGGATAAAGTTGCAGCCACTTCCTTTAAACATCAACCTAAACTTGACATCTTTTCTCAAACTCTTCATATGCTTTCCTCTGTTTTGACCTCTCCAAGAATTCATGAGTTTCTCTGAGATAATAAGGAATTTCTGAGGCTCTTTCCTTTGATACTCCGACTACCCACATGAGTGCCTATTAGGCCCAAGCACATCCCAATGCCAACAAAAGGCATATCATGATGACATCTAGGACACACCTCTGCCCAAGTATCCTATGTACTTTTTGAGAAGCATACTCAGCTAAAATTTCATCAGCAAATGTCACAAAATCAAAATCCCCTATGACATGTCATTCTTTCATCCCGAAGACAAATGCATCATGATATTAGTCAAGCCAAAAACATACGGGCAACACCCAAAAGGATGTGATACATACTACTAAGCATATGCAATTACAGTACAAAATCAGTTTACATGATGTGCAAATAGCAACGTGAAAAAACCATGCAATCAATTAGCACCAGGAAAAGCCTCTGAAGAGTTACTAAATTTCAATTTGCATCCCAGGATGAATTTTGCAGAATATTTTTCATTTGTTTTCCATTTAGTGCTACCTCTAAGTGTTCAATCATGTGTTCATTTTCCACCTTGTAGTCACATCTCAACATCTTGATTTTAGCCATTACTAGTCTTGTGCAATTTTGAATTTTTGCTATATAGATAAGGTGGTAAAAGTATCTCTCGGCAAGCAAGCCCATCTAAAACCTTGAACAAACCCAAGAAGGTTTAACAACACATCCAATTACATGCTGCATGGCCATGGTTTAAGCATTTTGAAATAGTTGTTAAGAAAAAAGATGCGGTAAGTAATATTCAGCAGCAACCATTCTCAATTAACCTAGATGCAAATCCACTACTTTTACCATGGGAAGACACAAGTCCAAAGCATGGCCAAACTGACTGAAATGCAACTACACATTATCAATAGTAGCTTCAATTGGAATACGTCCTATGAAAAGCATCTTTCGCCACTTAGCAGCTGAACTCATCAAAGGACAGCTCAGTCATCAGCAGAAGCAGAACCAACCACCATTTCTGCAGTCATCAGCAAGTCCACTTTACCTCCAGAAGATAACACTCAATTCACTGGCATTTGCCCGGTTACATGAGCATGATCTGCAGGAGACGCAGTACTGTCAACAACAATCTGCACACCCCTAGCCCCCCATACAAAAAAATTGACAGCTTGAGAGCCAATATATTAGCATAACTCTAATTTACAGCAAGGACATCCTTAATGACTGTAAGAAGAACTACTTGATGTCTAGTAAAATGGAGCACCAAATTAAAAAACACAAAGATGCTTGGGAATTAATTGAAAGTCAAAGCATATATGAACAAAGTTTCTTTGGCTGTTTCATTTATTGAGGTATGTTTAAAAACCCACCAGAGAACCAGAACCTTAAGAATGTCAAAAACTGTGGTTTGCTAGCATTGAGGTTTGTATAAAGCTTCTCATTCTATCATTTTTCCTTAATTAAAAGACCATTGTTTAAGTTTAAGAAAAATAAATAATACATAAGGGCTCACGTAACTTTTGAAAATATATTTTATAGTGCAGGTCAATACAGAGAATAGTACAAATCATGCACATGAGATCTATCAACACAATTCCAAATCGAGACATTGTCCCATTAAAATTTCTGACACCAGCATTGTACTCAATCCCACACAGATCATATATACAAGCAGTATGCTTCTCTCATATGTTACTTCCATGACCACTTAAATGATGTGAAGGGTTGGCAATCACATATTCTAATTTATTTTTCTTTTCTATATGTGCCAATCTAATTCAACTATAACCTACAAACAACAATCATCACGAACCTCCTAAGTTTTACATGTTTATGATGTTTATCCAAAAGAATAGAAAGCATATACATATGACAATGTTAATCTATCTATTTTTGAATTAAGGTTGCCCATTTTGCAATAAAATTTCCCAAATTTAAAAATTTCTTAAACTTCAAATCTTCAATAATCAACATCCACATCCCACCAATAATTGATCAGTAAGCCAGAATGCCAGAGTCAATTTAACTGGCCAAAAACTATATATGATCTAAAATCAAATTGTGATGTCCTTAATAGAAGTGCACAAATCTAAAATCAAATCAAAAAATAAATGACAGATCGTGTAGGACAGATCTATGTTTGGAAATTTTGATTTACAAGGAAATTTAAAACATATAAATATTTTTGAAAAATAAGGCAGTGTTAATGTGGGTAAAAGGGATGGAAAAGTAATTTCTCACCAAATCACAAAGAATAGTAAAAATAATTGAGATCTTTTATATAAATTTATGACAGAAGGAAGAGCACAAAAGTAATGAAGGAAGCAGTGTAAGTAATGGTTACGTTATTCTAAAACTTGTTTTCCCTCATCTTTAAGAATGGGATCATGGGGTTGTCTCAGTCTCTCAAGGTCAGATTCCTCTTTAGAGATTTTAGTTCCACTAGGTCTTGCCTCATAATTACAGTTTTGCATTTTTTTTTTTTTTTTTTTTTTTGTGGCTATTATCAATCATCAATTGATGAATGAGAACCCAATTATCTATCTGATAAAGAGGCCACGCAATGCCTTATTATTTTTTTATACTCTACATATCACCATGTTGTTAGAAGAGTAAGCCCACGCTTTTGCACAATCAAGGTTGACTAATTTCTAGCAATTGAATCCTCAATGCTAGAAATTGATGCTTATGTGTTTTCTGGTAGTCCAGCCTTTCTTTGATTTTGTTACTATTTTTCAAGGAGTAATGAGCTCATAGTATAATCATGATTCAATTTATTAAATGCCAAACTCCCTTCCAAGGTGAAATTGAACCAATTAGAATCAGAAAGCCCCTAATTAAAATCTAGAATCACAATAAGAAATTGCATACATAAGCACTAACAACAAATAGCCCAGCCCCCTTCTCACAGCCTGAAGACCTTCCACCTCAACCAAACCAAGGAGCACACAACTTCATTACTGTGCAACGTACCAGCCATATAAACTAGAAAAATTGCCTCAAACTTAAATACAGCCCAAAAATGAACATCAAATTACAAAACCAACATGGTAAATAGTAGCTTACCTGCTGAACCAGAGCCACCGTGGGGACAAAAAGACGCATATCTTCTTCTGGGGCTTCCTTATCAAGTGACTAAGCTTGTGTATAAGCAGTACAGCAATGTGGGTCTTCCCACAAACTGTCCCCAAATAAACAATTATATTCTCCTCCAAAGCTTTATGGCATAGCTCCAACTGGTACCACCAGAAAACATATATACAAAACAACATACCCTACAATAAGTTATACTTTCATAGTAAAAAAATGCATTTTATGTTAAGGAAATAAATTTCTAGCAAAGCCAAACACAACTAGCTTGCTTGAACCGTGCTTATGTGTTCTGAAAACAAAAACATAAGAAAGCATAAACCCTAGCATTTTGTCACTCGTCCAGTTTCTATGAAAAATACAGGATAAGAAAACAAAATTTATATGTTTCAAAGGAAACCCAGAAAGTTGAGAACTCAAGAACTAAACCCAACACCACTATTTCAGCCTTATTAGTCGACCATTATGATTCCTTGAAACTAAAACATCAAAACGAGATAGAATTAAAAGCTTTGTACCCTTTCTACGTTAATTTTCCTCAAGTTTCATTGCAGCCAAACATAAAATAGTCACATACACAAATATATGTTTAGATGAATATGTATATATATACACACACTTTCAGGTGATCTTTATGGGATCTTTTTTGATCTTTTAAGTTTCTGAATCATCATCATCAGCCTCAACCCCTAAGACACCCAAAGACCATGTAGTGGTGGTAGTAGCACCAAAACCCATACTACTGGCAGTAGGACAATCATCTCTGCTTTCAGGCACTCCATGACCCATTTATCGGATCTTGGTTTTTGAATGACAAATAAGATGATGAGAAGTTTCTAATTCCAAATTGTCAAGAATCGTATCTGGATGCTCTAGTAGACTAAAAAAAGTGCATAGTTAACAAGTAAAACTGAATAAATAAAATAGAAGTTTGGGCTGAGTACATCAAAAAGATGATTGCGATCAGTAATAACACAATTATATTCAATTGATACAAGATAATCCATCAACTACAATTATTTTAAGGAAAGAGATCAATAATACTAAAAGAGAGCATACTTGCCCCCCTTACCCAACCCCCCCCCCCCCCAACAACACACACAGGAGGAGTGGAGGACTTCTAGACAAAACTTCATTTTTAAAATCAAATTTTTTAAATGTAAACAAAATAATAATGACCTAAGTTTCTTATATTGGGAACCAGAAAATTGAAAAAGCCCTCTCTACTAAAATGAGCCTAATTCAACTATTACAGGCCCAATTCTAGGGCAAACTCAGCACAAAACTCCAAAACTTAAAAGGAGAAATTTCCACAGCTTTTCTAATCAACCAAGCAGGAAAAAAAATCAACAAAATTCATTACAACCTCTGAGTTCATCAACAATATAACGATAAAAAAAAATTCAATTTTCAGATTTTGAAAGGGTTGATGTAGTGAGAGGGAAGGATCACATGACTGCTCTAAGAGAAGGAGACCTCTCTCCGAAAGAAAGGACTCAATTTTCTTCTTTCCATTTGATTTTGAATAATGCTAATACAGTACAAATCAATTTCCATGAAGTGCAAATAGCAACGAGAAAAAACCATGCAATCAATTAGTTCCAAGAAAAGCCTCCAAGAAGTCACTAATTTTCAATTTTCATCCCTGCATAAGTTTGCAGATACCATATCTGAACATATTGATTTCAGCTATTACTAGTGCTGCACATTATTGAATTTCTGGTATATAGATAAAGTGGTAATAAAAGCATGACTCTGCAAGCAAGCCCATTTTAAACCTTGAACAAACCCAAGAAGGTTTAACAACACCTGTAATTACATGCTGCATGGACATGGTTTAAGCATTTAGGCAAAAGTTTACGAGAAAAAAATAAAGTAATATTTTCATCAGCTAACATTCCACACCATTCTTAATTAAACTAGATACAAGTCAGCTACTTTTACCTTGGGAAGATACAAGTCCAAAACATGGCCAAACTGACTGGAATGCAACTGTACATTATTAAAGTAGCTTCAATTGGAATACATCCTATGAAAAGCCTCTTTCCCCAATTAGCAGCTGAACTCATCAATGGCTTAACAGCAGAGTCATCAGCAGAAGCAGAACCAACCACCATTTCTGGAGACAAGTCCTCTTTACTTCCGCAAGACAATGGTCATTTCACTGGCATCTGCCTAGTTACATGAGAATGATCTGCAGGAGACGATCTGCCCAATTACAATAAGGACATCCTTAATGAGTGTAAGCAGATGTCCTGTAAAATGGAGCACCAAACCAGAAAACGCAAAGATGCTTGGGAGATTGAATGTAGTCATAGCATCTATGTGACAAAGTTTCTTTGGCTGCTTCATTTACTGAGGTATGTTCAATAAACCGCCAAAGAACCAAAACATTAAGAATATTAAGAACTGTGGTTTTACCAGCATTGAGTTTAGTATAAGTGTGGTTTTATTAAATGATGTGGGTAACAGCTATCAGGGGAAAATTGGAGTTTTTCTTTATTTTTTTTCCATAAAAGCCATTAAATGAAAGGTTTTCTTTTGTTTATGGGTGGGGAGGTAGAATATACCCCAAATTTATATCCAAAAAATTAATAGAACTAAAGGAAAAAGCAAAAATCCATGAATTCATGTATCCCTAACTCTTGAATTACAAAATGAAAAGGGGATTGTTTTAGTCTTTAGAAATAAAAAAAATAAAAAATAAAAAAAAAATAAATAATAATAATAATAATAATAATAATAATAATAATAATAATAATAAAGAGATTTACTTATATAATTTTGGAATCCTATGCTTTAAATACTCTTAAAGTTAATGAGTCATATATAGCAAAAAATAAAAAAATTAAATAATAAAAGAAAAAATAATACATTAGTACATTAAATGAGTGTTTTTTTAATTTCTCTTTATATATGAAGGGCACATTAATTAAAATTTGCCCATAATTTAAAATTCTTATTTACATTTTTTTAAAATATGAAGGTTGCATAAGTACAATAATGATTGATTTACAACTTAAATTGAAAAATAAATAAAAGATGCCTCTATCATCCCAAATGAATGTAGAATGAACTAATTTTAAGGCAAAATGACTAGAAGTTCCTTTTTTCAAAGAAAAGGTGACCAAAGGTAGGAGCTTATGGGAAATTCCTATGCTTTCTGAGTGTAACTGGAGATGGAGGAAAAATTATGGACATGTTTTATCATTTATGGCACAACCACTGCAAGCTTACAGACAGGATGTAGCATGATCAAAGAATCTATTTTGAATCACTACAGATGTGTAAAGGTTCAAATATATCAACACATATATTTACTCTGTTGAACTACTTCAATATTAGCAAAGAAAATTGTATAGCTAATTAGCAGTCAATAAAAAATTCTCTTCCAGTCCTAGATTGGTACCAAAAAAAAAATTTACAAATGCATAAGAATTCTTTTATAGCTTAGTTGACCATAACTTTTATAATAAAAAAATCAACAACCAAGGATAGCCAAGTTCAGAGGGGATAGTGCAGAAATACTATGTGGGTGTTCTGCAATGTTTCTGACAATGCAGAAAACTTTTTTTTTTGGTGCCTAAAGTTTCTATATATGTAGACAGATTGATGATTGATCATTGGGAAGCAGAGTTTCAAATGGGCTATACAATATATGTACAAGCCATGCATGGAAGCAACTTCACACTTACGCTTCTAATATCTATCATATATATAGACAGAAAATCAGAGATGTCATAGCTCAAAATTTCAAAGATGAAAAACCCCATTGACCCAAATTCATAAAGGAATTGCCAACAGATTCGGACTTTGCCTCTTGGGCTATTATTAAACAATATTAAAAAGTAACAATAATAAGTAGCATTATTATTGGAAAAGAAAAATCTAACCTTTTATGGTGTAAATCCCATCCAGGTAGCAACGCTAGCAACTTGTGTGTCAAAGCAGCTCTCCACGTGTACATGATGTCTTTGAATCGCTATTTCATGTTTTTCCATGCGCTCAATCAATGATCTGTTGTTAGCTCAATCGAGAACCGACTCGACGAAGCGTAGCATCTGTCGAGTTTTGGAGATAGTCCATTCAACCAAGTCCAGCCAGCTGCGTTTAACTTCTTTTCTGAATCAAAGAAAGCCACGATTTGTAGTTATAAAAGAGCCTCTCTCTTTTCTCTTTCTTTTTTTAAATAATAAATAATAAAACAAAGGGAGATATAGGCTAAACTTTTTGTATGTAATATGAAGTGCCGCAACCTTTCTTAATCTATGTTATGCATAGGTATACTACTAGTGTCATAAAATATATATGTGAACTGTAAAGATTCTTCCACTTTGCTTGTATTTAAAAATGAGTTTATTTGTCAAAAGCCTTGTGGCTCAATAACGCCATGTGGTGCAAGAAATTTTGGGGGATGGGCGGAGAGCCAGATCCAGAACAGAAACAAAAGAACCCATACAGCCACTCAGCTCACTTGAAACCACTTGCTACCATAAATCACAAAACACTTTGGCTACATTCTGCAAGTGCATAAAATGCATTTATGAGTTCTTAGAGTACACAAATAAGGATAGCCCTTCTCCTTCAACTCATCACTCCTTTCTTACCACTTTCTTACAACTTTCTCCATAAAGCAATCAATATGGTAAAAGGGTTGGAAATATCTGTTCAAGATCAATTATAAAGCTCTTTCATGTGATTACATTATTAGCATGCATTTCACAGCACGTAGAATATTAGTTGCCTGTTTACTGAGAGAAGTAGAAACTTAGGTAATCATCAACCAGAAGTTCCCGATTGTATGGAAAAATTTTATCAAAACTATAAAATTTTAAGTTCCAGTTGGGTAGGAGGGTAAAATAATATAGACAGTTAAGGCTCCTAACAAAGAGAGAGAGAGAGAGAGAGAGAGAGAGTTAACCACCAAAAGAATTATCTTGCATGAACAGAGGACATGCTGAACATAGAAACCAAGAATTAAATTATTCTTAAGCAACAAATCTAGACTAGGTATTCTCAACTAATCTATAACAAGTTTTGATTCATTAAATATATATGGAACAAAAAGTACCAAATTTGGACTGTGAAAAAATTAAAGTGACAATAATCAGTAACATTAAAATTAGAAAAGAAAATATTACTTTTATGGTGTAAATCCCATCGAGCAATACTAGCAGCTTGTGTAAAAGCCGCTTTCTCGCATGGCTTGTTGTATAGCACATTTGATAGATAGTAACCTAAGGATTACTGTGATGAGCAATATAGTCCTGTGTTCGATTGTAGAGGGACACAAGGCCAGAGAAAAGCTGGACGGCATAGTCTGCAATCTCTGCAGATTCGTATTCTGCAAACCCAAAACCTTTAGGTTTATCTGTTTCCTTGTCTCGGGGAATGTACAAGTCTACCACCCGCCCTGCTTGAATCAATATATCATACAAGACCCTATTGCTCACCCTCTCATCCAGATTACCTTTGTATGAAAATGAATAATAACCACGTCAGAACAAATTCAGCCTATTAATAACTGTTTTAAAAAGAAAAGGCAAGAGAAGCCCCACCTCACTAACAATTTGAATTAAATACACTTCTTTCATATCAATGAACGTATCAGAATACAAAATCATACAAAAAGCAAGGAAAAATTCATACATATCACAGGCTTAATGCTTTATTTGTTACATCTTCAAAAACTGCGAAACAAACATATTCAATTGATAACAGAGAATCCATCAACTACAAATAATTTAAGGAAATAAATCAATAACACATAGCTTTACTCTATAAACTCAAACAGAGCTCACTTTTCACACACATACACAAAGATTTCTGCACTAAACTTCATATCTAAAATCAAATAGTTTAGATGAAAACATAGAATAATGAACTTAAAAAGTTTCTCTGAACCATAAGATGCCCAATTCAATTTTAGCAATTTGATTTTCAAATACCAAAAATCAAAATTTTTAAAGGTTTCTAACCAATCCAAGGCAAAACAAAATTAACAAAATTCATAAGGCTTTCGAGGTGAAAGGGAATTCAAATGAAACTTACCAACGTAGACTTTGCAATCTGAGTTTCCTGACATGGTTAATGCACTTGGATTTGAATACAATGCGAAAACCTAGAACGAAACAACACCATAGAACCACGAGATATTATTCTGAACTGGAAGCCTTTGAATCCAATAATTTTTTTTTTTTTTTAAAAACATCGTCTTAGATAGATATAGACTCTAATTGAATTTTCTCTCAGTTTTGGCTATTAAAAGAAAAAAATAGCTGTATATTTATAATTACTAGTTTTGTTGCATGTGCAAGGCACACAGAAAACACTTTTTAACTACAAATAAATATTTTATGATAGGATTAGAACAGTTAAAATTTAGTCATTATTAGAATAATAATTAAGTTTAATTTTTTGATCTATCAAAGTAATTTCTTAGGTGCACAATATCCTTAATTAATTCATAAGGTAGAAGTAATAATCACGACAAAGCAACTTCACAATAATGTTGAACATAAAAATAATTTTCATCTGCTATATCTTGTATACAAAGTTCATATTGATGTATATATGGTAGCCTATAGAAATCATGTTATCTTTTGTCAGCTCAAAATAATCAGACAAACCATTCTACTCTTAGCTTCCAAACTTTCCCCCAATGCTTCTGTCATACTTCGTTGTGAAAGATCACATGCATAGAAACCTGATACAAACACAAACCCAAACCCATGCACTTATGAATCAATCTACAAAATCAAAGCCCTAAAATTGCACTTTCAGTCAAAATAATACATAAATAATGATTAAAAAAAATATTAAATACATTAAGAAAAATCGGTTTGAAAGACTAACATGTACATGATGTTACTTGAATAGCTGAAAAAATCTTTTCTCCTTTCCTTCAATTTCTTTCCCAAGTGGGAGCAGTTGGGATGAGAAGGTCTGCCCTTTCTTTGATTCTGGTTTTACTCGTTAGAAAAATCCGGATTTTAATTTTATGCTCTTCTCTACCGCTCCGGATTTTATTTCTCTCTCTCCGTACATCGCCATTCTTGATTGAGACTTGAAGAGGCTGAAGATAAGTATAAAAATTAAAAAGACAAAAAGGCCCTTCAGCTCTTTGCATCGTAGTCGTTTTTCCTTTCATATTCTTAAGGGTAAGAATGTAGCTACAATTCCATTAGTAATATAAAAAAACGAAGAATTAAAATGAAAAGACCAAATGGCCCGTGCTCTATAACTCTTCAAATTTATAGCTTTTAAGGACAAAAGCATAAATCTATCTATCTGCACTTGCCTCTACCGTTTTAAGCTTTCTCACGCCGTTTTGCCAAACACAGCTCAACTGTCTTTTTTTATATAGAGTATAGATATGCGAATATATTCAAATGGTTTGACGAAAGAAATGGATGATTAATTATCATTTTAGAAATAACCATTATATAATTTCAACAAATATAATGAATATATTATTTTCATATAAAGGGTATAATTATAAGTTTCAGTAAGGGTTTTCTCTTCTCGTTACCCTTCTTTTTCCTTTCTTTTATTTATTTTTAATGTAAAAAAGGAGTTTTGAAGTTTTTTTTTTTTAATACTAATTTGGTTGTAGCCTCCCACTCCACACATAACATGTAATTACTGGGAGAAATATTTTAGTGGTGACCTATGATACTGATAAGGACTTTTGAACCCAAGACTTAGGATTGTATACAAGTCAAGTTGAGTATTATTAGTTTATAATTGTTCATTTAATTCTATTACAAACGCGAGCTAAGTTTGAGCTCATTCCTAAACTAAATTACCTATTCAAGCTTAGTGTTTTTTTTTTTTTTTTATCGAACACGCTCAAGCTTATTTGCAAACTTCTTTATTAACTTATTATTTTTCCCATTATACTAAACACCACAAATAATATTTTGTACCCTTTTATCAATCTTCGCAAAGTAATTAATAATTAAATTAAAATTAAAACTATATTATTTGAGTTAATTAGATGTAATGATTTTTATTTATGCAATTATAAAAAAAATTAGATTCACATTGTTAAAAATTATATATAATGTTTACTATGAATTTGACTATTTTATGTTATAGTGTTTTAAAACTAATAATTTGATATCTTATGAACTTATACAATCTAGTCTCAAGTCTATATAAGTATATTTATATATATTTACACATATAAACATATAATATAATATATACTTAAATTGAGTCTCATGTTCACAATCTTGTTTACAAATACAATATATGTTTGAGTTTGACTAAATTAATAGTCGAGCCAAAATTTGGGCTTGATCTTGTCTTGTTTGCTAAAGAAACAAAAATATACAAGTTTTTTCTCGAGTTGAGTATGAGCTATTTATAAAAAAATTTGTTCATTTACAGTCATACCAAGACCTCATTAATTTCATTAGACATTATGAATCTGTAGAGTTGTTTCAAAAAAAAAAAAAAAAAACCTCTAGAGTAACATCATAAGTGTCATTAAGCCACATGTAGAGGCGTGTATGGGTCAGGTTGAAGGGTTTTTTCCAACCCAATCCATCACAGAAGTCCAACCCAACCCACCTAAATCAGGTTGGATAGTTTTTTTTTTTTTTAAATTACTATTACTATTGTAAGAATGCAATTCGAGCCTAGGCCCAACTAGAAGGAGGGTATAGGCCCAAAGAGCCCAATACAATAAATTTATAAAGTGTGAATTAGAAATTTTGATTCTAATGAGCCTAAACGGTAACAGCAATGACTCAAGATTACGAAACAATAAAGATGAACAAGTTTATAAGATGAAACTTATCCTCAGACATAAGCCGAGAACCAAGTGTTTATATTTCTCTTCACTTAAAGATTAATTAACAATATTCAGTCTATAGTGTTTTTCTTTCTCTCTCTCAATCTCCTCTTCTCCGGGGCCTCATTTCTTCTTATACTCCCCCTTGCCCCTCATTTGAACTGTCCACATGTAAGTCCAGATTGCTAATGTTGATACTTGTCCCATCCACCCCTTCCAGAAGTCTTTGGGTAATAGCTAGGTTAAAATTCACTGTTCAGATATCACATCCTCATTAATACGGTCAGAGACTTAGGTACAGAGTCTTCAATGCGGTAGTAGTAGCTTTCTCTAAGATATTTCCCAACTGTTCATGCTCTCCGTGCCCCCATGAAACATATCTTCATCTAAAACCTCCTATAGGATCATTCTAGTCAACATCTTACCATTTGACCCCCATCTCGACTAGCCGATGATATATCCCTCATCGGATCGCTTCCCTTAGCCTCTTATGCCACAATTAACCCTTGGGTCTCAAAATCTAACATCCTTATCGTTACTAATCCGTCCTCGGACGGATAATGATCCTCAGACAAAGCCTATGGGCCGAAAGCCCCTTTTGGGCCTTTTACCCCCACAACTATTATTATTATTATTATTATTATTATTATTATTATTATTATTATTAAATTGAACATTATAACAACAACATCATAAATAAGAGCAAATTTATAATCTAATAATGTTGAGCATAACAACAAACCAACACAAATTAAATGAGGGAAACTTAGAATTTAGATTTTATTTAAGGCTGAGAGAGAGAGAGAGAGAGAGAGAGAGAGAGAGAGAGAGAGAGAGATGAGATAATAAGGAGATTGCAATGAGGAGAATTTAGAGTTTGAGTTTTATTTAGAAAGAGATGCAAAAAATAAAATAACAAAATTGTATAATATATTTTTTTAAATTTAAATATATATCAAATATAGGTGGGTCAGGTTGGGTTAAATTAAACAGATTTGTGAATTTTATGACCCGATTCTAACTCAACCTACTATAAACAAAAAATTCACAACCCAATCTAACCCACCAGCCTCTAAAAACCGATTCAACCCAGTGGATTGGGTTAGATTCGATTAGTTTTGGCTGCACACCCCTAGATACAAGGCCTTTTTTTTTTTTTTTTTTCCGCATCCTTCACTTATATTCAATAAATAAATAAAGATATATACGTTTTCCACATTAACTTCTCTAACCTTATAAATGATGTTTTTATGATTTGTCTATTACATAAATTACACCATTTTTTATATTGACAAATCTTATCGCACACTATACTTACAAACTTCACTACACAATTTTGGTTCAGTTACATGACCATGTGCTTATGGTAATTGTGTAATCCTCTCACTTTACTGACGTTCTGGTATCTTCCCCTCTCTTTCCCTCATTGGCAAGCGGGTCGGTGGATTGCAATTTCCTAAATCCCTGAACTCACATTTCAAGAGCATATAATTTCTGTAGCTTTTCGGTCACTGCTTCAATTTCCATTTCATTCTTCCCTAATTTCACCATTATATTCCTCTCTTCGTGTGTGTTATTCTTCAAAGCCAATTTGATTATATTTCCGATGGCTTTTATGGACACACACACAGAAAGTGCTTCCTCCTCCTTCTCCTCATCTTTTCCTTCTTCTTCTTCTTCTACGCCCGCATGGAAATATGACGTATTTCTCAGTTTCAGAGGCACCGACACCCGCAAAAACTTCACAGACCATCTATACGCGGCGTTGAGTTAGAAAGGCATATTCACATTCAGGGACGATGAAAAGCTTGAGCGAGGAACGTTCATTGCCCCTGAGCTCTTGTCACTTGTCAGCAATTGAAGATTCGAGATTTGCTGTTGTGATTCTCTCCAGAGACTACGCTTCGTCGAGTTGGTGCTTGATTGAGCTAGCGAAGATCGTTGATTGCGTGGAAAAGAAGGGTTTCATAGTTTTGCCGGTTTTCCACTACGTGGATCCTAGTGATGTGTGCAATCAGAGAGGGGCTTTTGCTGAAGCGTTTGTTAAACACGAAGTGCGTTTCAAAGATAACATAGAGGATGTGTATACGTGGAGAGCTGCTTTGACACAAGTTGCTAGTATTGCTGGATGGGATTTACACGATAAGTAAGATTTTATTTTTCAATTTAATAATGCTACTTATTGATTTTGTACTTTTAATATTGTTTAGTAATAGCCCAAGAGTTAAGTCCAAATCTGATGACATCCTTTATGGATTTGAAAAAATGGGTTCTTCATCTTTGAAACTTTGAGCATGACATCTCTGATTTTCTGTCTATATATGATATAGATATTATCCTCCTTCCATGGCTTGTATTAACCCATTTGAACTCTGCTTCCCATTGATCAATCTGTCTATGTATATATATATATAGAAACAATCAAGGCTACGGCGACAATTTGTACCTCATTAGAAACATTACCATTAAGACCAGAAGATTCTTTAAGCCATATCTTTCTCTTTTCAATTGTGTAAAATTGATTGACAATCAAGGCTACGACGACATGTTGATAACAAGCTAAGACATTACTTTCAGGTCTCTCTCTCTCGTGAAGTTCTAAACATCTTGATTTGTGTGTTTCAGGGCAATTTTAAGAGACATCTGGATATGATATGATTATTCCTGGAAGTAAAATCCCAAAATGGTTTAGTCATCATAGTGAGGGGGCTTCACTGAATTTGCAAGTGCCTTCATTATTATGTAATAAATTGATGGGGACCGTTCTGTGCGTTGTTTTTGCACTCCGTGAGCATCATCCACTTGACCTAATTGATTCGGCAAATTGGGGATTTCTTAGAATTACGCATCAGCTTACCTGTTCCTTTAAAGTCAATGGATATGACGAACCCAATAAAAAAGACTATTGTTTTTCCGAACAATATGGTAAGATTGAATTGAATCACCTTTGGCTGAGTTATGTTCCAACCCCCCCCCCCCAACCAATACTTCAATCAGGAGGAGGAATTAAGTCAAATTGATGCCAATGGATTCAATCAGATTGAGTTTGAATTTCAAACCTTTGGTCCAGGATTGGAGATTAAGAAATGTGGGGTCCATTTGGTATTCAAGGAAAATATTGAAGATTGCAACCAAACTATGGCTCAGTGTCGCAATAGCAACATCACTCCTTATGAGGATGAATTTGATGATTCAGCAAAAGATTCAAAAAATAAGCGGAGGCGTAGCCATGATGACTATGATGGGGCTGGACCTAGTGAAGAAGGTAGCTTTAATGACCTACTGCACCCAAAGAGAATACGGCTCCCTAATATCATTGAAAGATTTGTGCCACGTTTAGGAAATTTGATTGGGAATTTAAGCACACAAGATGACTCTGATGTTAAGAAATCCCAGTAAAAATGGTAGCTTTGATGAATTCAAAAGGCAAATAAACTTTCTCCTCTGAAATTTTTGTAAGCCACCACCTTGCCTTCTTTCACAGACCTTGGTAGTTGACTATTTCTTTCTTTTTTTTATTGATTGGGCATATGCTTGCATTTATTTTTATATTTCACTTGCAATTTTGCCATGCATGTGGCATTAATTTTTTCTGAGTCTAGCTGTTACGACAAGTGAAGGCCAAAAATTGGTAGAATGTGTATCTTCAAACTGTAGGGCATGCTCTTCTTTTTAGCATCATGTATAAAACCTTTTCTAGATTTGATTTTTTACAGGTTCTGGGGAGAGTTGAGGCAATGCATGAGTCAGTTTGGTGAACTAGAAAATGCAATGGTGAATTGGTGATGAAGGTACTGTAAACAATTCCTGTGTGTGATTTTCTCTATTATAGATTTGTTGGTTAAGGATACTTTCATTTTTAGTTTCTATGTTTAGCATGTGTCCTCTGTTCATGCAAGATAATTTTTTTGGTGGTTAATTCTCTCATTTGTTGTAAGGAGCCTTAACTGTCTTTAATATTTTACCCTCCTAGCCTGCAAGAAGTTAAAATTACATAGCTTTGGTAGAGTTCTTCCGTACAAATGATAACTATAGCTTGATGATTACCTAAAGTTTCTACTGGCACTAAGCAAAAAACTAACAGTTTACATGCCTTGGTCTGATGAGCAATCATTGACCTCACTTTTAGTGTTAATCCTATCATGCATTAGATAGAATACATTTATTGTGTTTCCAGATTAAATGCATATCGGATGGTGAGTTTTTACTTTTTGCTGCTTGGTGACTAAGTGGTTTCTGCTATGGTTGTGGGATTGCACAGGAAGATGTTCTTGTGGATTTAGCTTTCACATTTTAACTCTTCAGAAGATTCCTAGATATTTGAGCTTCTAGACGATTTTTTTTTTGATAAGTAAGAAGAGAATATTATTAATAAAAGAAAAGCAAGAAAAATACAAAGAGTTTGCGGTAGTGAACAGTGGAAAAAGGAAACAAAAAGACAAAAGCAGCCCCTAATTTATTCTAATAGACGAAAGAAAATCCATAAGGGTAGAACAATCAAGAAAACCCTAACATCGAGACCAATCAAAAAGGGTCTGCTGTCAAGACTCTAATAATTGAACCACAGTTTTTCCCTCATCCTCAAAAGACCGCTGATTCCGTTCAGACCAAATAGTCCACATTAAGCATCTTGGGACCAAATTCCAAATATCAGAACTATGCATCCTAAGCCAATGATGCCAACTAAATAATAAGTCCACAACTGAACTTGGCATGACCCAATCGATCCCAAACAACTGAAATATATACATCCACAAAGAATGAGCTATCGAACAAAAAAGTAACAGGTGATTTACAGATTTCGCATTACAACAGCACATACAACAATGATTCGTCAAAGGACGACCACGAAGCATAAGGTTATCCAAGGTTAGAATTTGACCATGAGCTACTATCCATATGAAAATAGTCACCTTTTTAGGAATTTTAACTTTCCAAATGCCTTTCCAAGGAAAAGTGGAAGGGGGTGCATTTCGAATCTTATGATAAAAATATAAAAAGACCAAGTATCAAACTTCTCATTTCCATTAAGATCCCAGTTAATTTGAACTTCAAACACATGGGAATAGTTACAAATAACAATTGGACCCAGTATGTAATTGAATTTATTCATGTCTTTTAACAAGAAATTACAATTCCACCAAATAATGACATGCAACTAAGAATCATCTTGACATGGGGACAAAGCATAGATTTATGGAAAATAAAAATTCTGATAATTTAGCGTCCCCAGAGAAAAAATGTTTGTCCTGAACTAAATTGTAACAATTTATCATCATTATCACTGTCAGTATAACACAACCCTGCTCTTTCCCCTCAGAAGACATGATGTGGTAGAAGTTCGATAAGGGAAAAAGGGCTGCAACATCCTTAAATGTTGGTCAAAACAACCAAAATCAATTAAAATACACAAACAATTTGGCATCAACAATGTGACTAAATGTTGGCTGTTGGGTAGTGCCTGTAGTAATGCAAGTTTCTTCTCTACATCCTCAATTCAATATGATCCATCTTTACAATGTGTGAGGCTGTGGATCAGGAGGGAAAACATTAACAAGAAACCGGTAAATCATCTCATAGCTGGTGAATGTGATTACTGCAGATGGGGTAGTCCTCAGAAGGTTGGTAGCACATCCACGGTAAAACCCAGCGAGGCCTTCTTGCTGGAATACTTTCTTAACACAATCAGTTACGCCAGAATACCGCTTCTCAGAGTGGTGGCCTTGTTCTTGAAGCCTAGAGCATACCACCTGCAAAATTTGTGACAGAATAAATTATGTTGCTATGCTGCAATGATCATTTGGTCAGCACATGTGCCACTACGTCAAGCAAAGGAACTGTTGTAGACCTTAAATTGAAAATAAAATGGTAAAGGACTGTTGTATCCTATCCAAGTCATTTTGCTTGGGCTATTTGAGTATGACATCATATAGGGCTTTATTATTAAA
Source organism: Castanopsis chinensis (assembly GCA_032878915.1). Lineage (NCBI taxonomy): Eukaryota > Viridiplantae > Streptophyta > Magnoliopsida > Fagales > Fagaceae > Castanopsis > Castanopsis chinensis. Next base: position 3,471,204 of record JAVQMG010000079.1, read on the forward strand.
TACGTGTCTAGCCATTCTATGAGCATGATAGATAAAAAACAATCCGTGTTCATGTCCCAGGAGGCTATATTGTACCAGGATAGAATTGGTAAAGGGAAATAGCCTTCTCAGCCTCAGAGGACGATATGGCAATTTAGAACTGGAATTACAGTATATAAGTTTTACTTAATTTCGAGACAGATTTACTGCAAAATAAGAAATTCACAATGATGAGGATGATGATAAGATATTGTGGGGTGAGGCATCATTTCGTTGACAATAGAAACAGCACCATTATTTTTTTCTGGAAATACCTATGGAAATGGTCCATGATCTGGCAAATAACTTCTAGATAACAACATATGAACTGACCCTTATCACTTGTAAAAGCCAAATTTTTATGTCAGTTGTTTGGTAACTAGTATATTATTCAAGCAAATGAAATTGACATATTAATCACAAAAAATTGAAATCACACATCATACCTCAAGTGGATATGTCAATGTGGATGCAAATATTTTCGAGACTGATGAGGCAACAGCAACATCACGTGCAGATAGTTTATCCATTGTAGAATTATCTGATACAGTTACATCAAATTAGAAATTAAATTTTTTTTGTTGGTACATCAAATTAAAAAAAAAAACCAGGTAAACAATTACCTTGATTGGCCAAGTACATTTTTATTTTCTCATATGTTGGGAAGTGTATTGCAACATGACTGATACTAGCCAAAGCAGGCACAAGACCACTGTTAACAATAGCACCACAAGCACCATTAAAATCCTTTTCACAATAAAAAAGCAACAAATAATATGGTATTTTAATAATAATTGGAGCTACAAACCTGTACAACCCACGAATGCCCTCTTCATGAGCTATTCTTCTCAAAGCAGACAATGTACTCCTATATGGCACTACACCTGGTCTCATTCCTTGAGTCTGCAGAAAATAAGAGAGAGTGAATGTTTGAAGCTTCAACACTTTCTGCAGAGAAAGCCTTCTACCAAAGAACCATAGAAATAAAAATTTGAACATCGTTGTACTCATAGAGGACCACAAGTACGGTTATTCTGACAAAGAAATGGAGGATTGGGATGTGAAAGTACACAAACAACAATCTGTTCCATTTGGCACAAAAGTATAACTTCGACCCAACCATTCATGACAGGCATAACAAGTGAGTTTCCTATCACTAAAGGTTTGCATCAAGGATCAACATTAAGTACATATCTCTTTGCACTAGTGATGGATGAGCTAACTAAATTGATTCAAGAGGAAGCCCCTTGGTTTTGCAGATGATATAATTTTAGCGGATAAAACTAGAGGTGGAGTTAATGCCAATTAGAAATTTGGCAACGTGCTCTAGAATCTGAAGTGTCAATTAAATAGGACTAAAACAAAGTACATGAAATGCAACTTAAGTTTAGCAAAAATTAAGACAGAGATTAAGGGGCAGTAAGTGGTCAAGAGATACTAAACAGCAAGATGTTTCTATATCTTGGATTAATATTTCATAAATATGGAGAGATTGAAGATGATGTGAATTATAGCATAAGAGCAGGGTGAATGAAGTAGAGAAACACAGCAGGATTATTGTGTGATGATTATAGAATACCTATTAAGTCAAAAGGAAAATTTTATAAGAGCATCTATGCTTTATGGCACTGAATTTTGGGCTGTCAAGAAACAATACATTCATAGAATGAGTGTAATTGAAATGTTAGTGTTAGCATGGATAAGCAGAAATACACATAAAGACAGGATTAAAAATGAGGAAATTCGCTTAAAGATAAGAAGGTTTGGTCATGTCCAGAGTAGAGCGATCAATGCACCAATAAGAAAGAGCCAGTTGTTTCAAGTTGATGGAACAAAAGAAATACAAAGAAAGACCAAAAATAACATTAGTGTTAGTAAAAAAAATTAAGGAAGTAACAACAAGTACGACTCTAGATAGAGTAGAATAGCGGAAAAGAAAACATTTAGAAACTAATGACTAATAAGTTGAGGATCATAGTCGATCCCAAAAAATTTGGGTCTAAGGCTTAGTTGGTGTTATAGTTGTTGTTGTATAACTATGATGTTCCTCTACTCATAACTACAGTGTCTTCAACATCGATTAACTACTACTCTATGATACAGTCTTAAGTTTTTCCATACAGCCAAAAACCATCTAAACCTAGGTTTCTCACCTTCATTAACTTTGACTTTTCATTTTCTATCATAGGTCATAGGGGTTGGTTATCTTGCACAAATTGTATTCATGTAGATGTTTGAAATACTCCTAACCAACTCATACAGCATGCTAAAGGTTATGCTAATGTGATTATCCACCAAACAAAGGATAAAATACATCACAAAATCAAGTTCATTATTCCTTCTACTCTAGTCACCACAAAACTGTGGAGTAGCATGGTTATATTGAAAGATGATGCTAAAATTGCAACACAGACGATTAGAGGGATGCAGAGGAAAGCTTCTCTTCCACACAGTAAACAACAAGATTTGCAAAATTATAGGCAATTATATGAACCTTCAATATAACTTATAGTCTTATACTGCTGCATAGCGTGCTAACTTGAATCCTGAAGCCATATATTTTTTCATCATATGTGGTAACACTAATCAAACTAAATTTCAAAAGAGGCATGTGGTAATGAGATACACACTTGAAGTCTCGTCTTCACAACCCAAAGAGGATTTGAAGCAATGGTTGTTGCAGCTCCAGCACCAGAAGCAGCTAACACATTAGCACCAATTGAAAGATGATGATTCTCATCTACAAATGGAGCACAGCCAAAAACATCACTACAAACTTAATATGAAGATACAGCAATGTAATAAATTCAAGCTATAAAACTGAAAAGGAAGGACAAATATTCATAGGAAAAAATTTGAGCATGAATTATCCTTAATTTTATCAGGGAATATAATGAACAAACCATCAGAACAAAGAATGCTTTTTAGCTGCTCATATATTGTAAAATAAACCTGCAAAAGGTACAACACGGGTCATGCAAAATACATTTAAACATAAATGAACAAAGAAAATCCCCACTCTCTAGAGAAGGCAGGTAGCAAATATGAGCAACATATAGAATAATCTAGGACCCATAAAAGATATCATCAAATTCAAACCTAAAACAAGCTACAAATGTATGGATAACTGCTTTCTTATACAGCAATTAAATCGTTTGCTAACCTTTGCTCAATTCAAATCCATTGCTTAGTTGTAATGAAATGACTACTATAATGAGGCAGGTGAAATGGTGAAAAACGCAACTTTAACCAAGTTATAAGAATTTTGAACTGGTTAGTAAATGAAGCTCTTGCATAGATGGTACACCAATCTTCCCATCTTGTACTAAGGGTCCGTTTGGATATAGCTGAAAACTGTAAATTGAAAAATACTGTAGCAAAATAATTTTTAAATAATAAAAAGTTACTGTTCACGCCTAAAATAACTGTTCATGGCCCATGAACAGTGAAAGACGCGCGTCCGGGTAAAAACTGCGTTTCAGCCCAATCCAAACGTTACCTAAGTGAAAAATGAATTGGATCACACAACTTCACAATTTATAGATATAATATTTCCTCAAATTGCTCAATTTAGCACCCCAACAAAGCCTTAGTCCCAGTTACTCAAACAAAGATTCTTGCCAAAATTAATTAGAAATTTTCATTTTTAGAGGGAATTCCCTAGACAAGAAACTGATAACAAGCAGAGGTAAGAAGCTAGAACTATAAGGAAGAAGACTCACCACCCAGTTGGGAAGTAATGCGATCACAGTTGGGGAAAGCCCGCGATACATGCCTCGCAGCCCCTCCTTTTTAAATATATGTTCCAAACTACCTACTATAAGACTACCTGATCCAACCAAAACGAAAAACACCATTGATACTCAACCATATTCTGATATTCATATACCCAAACAACAACAAAAAGCCACCTTGTGACTATTAAACTCACTAAAAAAATGGATATAGACAACAAAGTGAATCCTGAAAAGCGCAAAAGTAAAAGAAGAAAAACCTTTAACAGTTCCATTTCCGAGCTGTGGCCGCCCATGGACCTGAAGCCTAGTCTTTATAACATCTAAAGGAGACACAAATGTAGCTGCAATAACCCCTGTACCACAAAATGAAATGAATCAAGCTCAAAACATGGTGACAAAGCCAAACTTTGAACAATTTTTCTTTCTGTCGATTTTCTGGGGAAGCAAACAAAAAAAGGTACCGGCAGTGGCGCCAGCGCCAACATTGCAGAGGAGGCCTCTGGGACTAGGGAGGCAAGAATCGGCAGACATGGCGGAATCCTCTTGCGAGAGAATCGAGGAACGAGATTTGACTTTGACTTCGACTTCGACTTTGAGCAAAACGGAGAAAGCAAAAGAGTGAGTCGTTGTGGCTGAGTCGAACCGGCCCCCTCGAGTTAGGACTAGGACTTCACGATCCAACTCATTATTTATCCTCTGAATGATTTTTTCGATAACTGTTGATTCAGGCCTGCAAAACATATATCAAAACATTAATTTCGATGCAGAGCTAGATACATTAGTTTAGGGATAAAACATTCATCAAAAGTAAAATCTTAGCTTTGTTCAGTAGCAAAAGGGGAACTCATGCATGCAATGTTTTTCAACCTAAATATAATTCGAGCTTATAATTTTTTCCTAGGTTTGTAATATACAGGAGACAATGAAAGTTGTCATGTGGCCACATAAAGAAATTAAGACCCGTTTGACAAGCATGTTCAAACACAAAACAACACATTTTAAACGCACTTATAACGGACTCCCCCCCCCCCCCACACCACACCACACCACACCACACGTATATCAAAAACACTCTAACAGCATTATTCAAACTACACTACCAAACACCCTGCCAGCGAAAAATAGTAAAAACAAAAACAAAAAGAACTCCTTACTCATCCCTTAAATCCCATCCAGAGATACCAGCAACTTCTGTCACAGCATCTTTCCAAGTTTGCACATTCTCAGTGTTATCAATGAGATGTTTTGCAAAGGCATCCTCAAAAGTCCCCCTTAGTTTGCGCACATCACTAGGATCTACGTCATGGAAAACGGGCAGAACTATCAGCTTCTTCTTGCCCATGCACTCGTAGATCTTTGCTAGTTTAGTCAAGCACCAACTCGATGAAGCATAGTCTCTAGAGAAAATAACGACAGCAATCTTTGATTCTTTTATTGCTTTCAATAGTTCTGGTTCAATGAATGCTCCTCGATCGAGACTTTCATCGTCCCTAAAAGTGGTTATGCCATTCCGTTTCAAAGCTTCATACAGATGGCTTGTAAATTTTTTGCGGGTGTCGGAGCCTCTGAAACTGAGAAAGACATCGTGTTTGTATGTCCATCTAGGCGTAGAAGTAGAAGAAGAAGGAAAACATGAGGAGGAGGTGTTTTCTGTGCCCATAGAATTGCTATCGGAAATATACTAGAGATATGTATTAAGAAAATTATTCAACTTAGTAAGAATTAACACATGAAGGGAGAAGAAATTGGGGAAGAAGAAAGCAGAGCACTGGTGCCGTCTACTTGCAATTACGTGCTCACAGATCGGAGCTCTCTGTATTTGACGTTGACCATGGCGGATCGGAGTACGTTGGCACAGTTGATTTGGGTTGTCTGTGAAGGAGTAGAACCGGGTTGATAGGAAGAGAGAGGAAGAAAATTCAGGGCGAAGAGAGGAAGAGAGAAAAAAAGAATTAAGCGAAGCAGAAAAGTGAGACACAGGAAATTTCCCATGTGAGTCAAAGCAGAGTAAACGGCATCACTGTGGCTATTTTTTTCCCCTATACAGCGTCGATTAAGATGCTCAAAAAGTAAAAAATAGAAACCAAACCAGGTCTGCATCATTCAGTCCTCATGCCCAAGAAAAATCGCCTCCCTTCAGACCCTCTCTCCGTCGTCGGCCGCCGCACTCCTCAGCTCAGTCAAATATCTGATAATATCCGCTGTTGTCCTTGTCGCTGCTGCCTCCAGTTGATGACCAGCGATCGGATTTCTCTAAACCGGTGGAAGACTCGCTTTTTTTTGCCTCCAGACCTCGTGCATCCCGCTCCGTAGCTCTTCTATTTTTTCTATATTTTTAAGTAAGAACTAATTTAAAGTATTTATTATAATTTAAAATTATTATATTTTTCATCCACAGAAAAAAGTTTAGGAGTGTAACGGGTATGACAGACGTGTTTACAAAGCGTGTGTTTGTTTTAATTATAATTTTAATTATTTTATAAATAGATAAAGCAATTTGAAAGTCATTAAAAAAATAGTTTTGTTTTGTAAACAAAATTTTAGGGTCCGTTTGGATGTAACTGAAACTGAAAACTGAAAATTGAAAACTGAAAAATACTGTAGTAAAATAATTTTTTAATGTGTAAAAAATACTGTTTACGTTTAAAATTACTGTTCATTGGTCTAAAATCACTGTTCATGACCAATGAACAGTAACAACGCGTGTCCAACTTAAGTGAAAACAGAAAAGAAAAGAAAAAAAAATAAAAATAAAAACGTGGGAGGGGCTGAAACGCAGACGTAGGCATTTCAGCCCCTCCCAAACACACACTGAGTGAAAGTTGTTAAAGATGTACCTATTTATCTTAAAAAAAAAAAAACTTGTATATATCACATAGATTATTTAACTTATTTTTATATTTAGAAAAAATATAAAAATATAAAATTAACTCTCAAATTTTTATTCTTTTTTATTTCAATCATCCAACTTTTAATTTTCAATTTTTTTCAATCCAAGATTTCGTTAAACCGTAGCCATAGGTTGCCGTTAATGTTACCGAAACGGCACCCTTTTCCCTTTTTTTTGTTTTTAGGAATTTAAAAAAAAAAAAAAACCATCCTTGCCGTTTCCCTATCGCTGTTAACGGAGTCTCTCTTCTCTTAAAACCCATTCAAGCCGTCCAAACCACGTTCAGAACCCATCGTCACCATTACCATCACCTTCTCTCTAATACCAACATTCCCTCTTTTTCTCTCTCTAAAACCCAAAAATCCAGAGAGAGAGAAAAACAAATCACAGTGAAATTCGAAATTCCACAGAGGGAGAGAGAGATATGGTGAGGCAGTGTAGGGGAATTGCAGAGATTGCAGTAATGGACGTAGCTCAGGTTGGTCTGAGGACTACAAGAGCTCGAGAAGGTCTTGCCAGCTCAGCAGCAGCAGCAACCACCGCCGCCGCCACCAAGAGAAGGAAGTTCAACGCCGGAGATTTGATTTCTCCATCGTCGTCGTCGTCGCCGTATGTTCCACTAGTAATTACGCCAGCGGAGAACGATGAACGCTGTTCAAGCCCTAGCTCCGTTCACGCTGCCACGTCGTGTTGCTCGAGTAACGGATCAAGCTCGCTCGCCGAGGAAGAAGAGGATCAAATTCTTAGATTTCAGGGGAACGACGTCGTTCCCCTTAAATTTTTTTTTTTACAGTTTTTTTTCCTTTTAATTCCGAAATAAATAAATAAAGGAAAACAGAGTCATTTCAGTCGTATTAACGGCAGCCCATTACTGAGGTTTAACGGAATTTTGTATTGAAAAAAATTAAAAGTTAAAGGTCTGAATTGACAAAACTGAAAATTAGAGGACTGAAATGAAAAAGAGTGAAAGTTAAAGGGTCAGTTTTGTATTTTTGTCTAAAAAAACAATAAAGGTATAGTTACTTTGAAGAAATGGATTAGTGAGAGAGTGTTCAATTTTTGTAAGCAATGTTTTAGTGCAAGTTAGATATGTATTTTTACCAGACTATCTTTTAGTTTTATCTCTACTTAAACTTAACTTAGGGGTATAAGGGTATTTTGGAACAAAAAAAAATTCTGGTTCAAACAGGAGAAGCTCTTAAATAGTAGTATAGATTATATTTTGTTTTTCTCTTTATTGATGTTATATTAGTGTATTATAGACTTTACAATACCACCACTGCTACTACAGTACTACGGCTTTAAGCTTTCTTAGCCCTCTTGTTTTAATAATATTTTATTGTTAGATTTAAATTTGATAGTGGTTTTATATATATATATATATATATATATATGAAAAATTTGATAGTGGTAGTTTACTAGTCCATTATTGCAATATAGGTTTTATACTCATTATATCATCCACTATAATATCATTATGTACTTATTTATTAGGTTTGCTTAAGATTTAATATTTTTTTATGTGTCTTAGGAAAATTATGATATGAAAAATATATTTGAAAAGATAAATCTCATATTTATTTCAAGACTATTTTAGTTAATTTTTCTATTTTTACTAATTTAATATATTTATTTATATTTAAAATAATTATTAAATTAATTATGATATCATCACGGTTCAACCTCAGTTCGACCTTAAAAACCTTGAACCTTTTCGTTTTACAGTTCAATTAACGGTCCGGGTTTGAAAATCATGACAAATAAGATAACAATTGTAAAATGTTGTGAAAATATTATAGATGTAACACATCTTGTATAAAATTTGTAATGTGAGATGTGGGGATGTTGGAGAATGTGTATAAATTTTGTTTAACGGTTGAACAAAAGAATCTGCACGATAACTAGAAAAACTTGAGGCAAATATCTTTCTTTATTCTCTAGAGGGACTCAAGATGCAACATTAATCCGCACTCATGCACAATAAGCTCACGCATAGTTAATCATTATAGTATAGGATGCAACTATGTTCTTTAAATTCTAAGAAAATTCCTTGAAAACTTTAACTTGTCTTTACAACTCTCATAATAATTGCTTAGCACTCATGGGCCTTGTTTAATGATAACTTTCATGTGAACAAGGTTTGGCTTGGCACATCTAAACTATATTCTAAGGAGTCTTTTGGCTGAATATTGTAAAAAATCGAGTTTATTTGTGATATAGATACTACTCAAACTTATTTGGAAAAATATGAGGAGAGAAGCGAATTTCGGCAATGGTGTTGCTGAAATTCTGAGAAAAAGTAGGATAAAGGAGAGAGAAATAATGTAACGAATGTGAGAGAGAAAAAAAGGAATTTTGGCAATGATATTGCCCAAAATAAAAAATAAATAAAAAAGCTAAATTTTGACAATTGAATTGTCGAAATTGAAGGATTAAAAAAAAGAAAACTAAACTGTGGCAGAGTAATGTTACGACTACAAACTATTTTACCATATTTTTACAAATTGTTATTATGGCCAATTTCTTACTAGTTCTCATCAAGACCCACCAATAACATCACTTTTTTATTTATCAATAATCACTCATCACATCAACAATTTATGAAAGTTTTTGTAAAATAATTTATATCTCAAACATTTTGCCAAAAGTGGAGGATTAAAAAAAGAAAAAAAATCAATTGTGGCAATTGAATAGCCGAAATTGGAGGAGTAAAAAAAAATGCTACAAAATAAAAGGAAGATAAAAGAATGGAGAAATTGTATAGTTAAAGTATACAATAGTGGAGAGATAAAAAGGTAAAAGTAAATAAATGTTGGAGAAGGTGTAATTGTAAAGTTGCAAATTAATAAGGAGAAAAATAATTAAAAAGGAAAGTAAAAATATTGAAAATAGGTTGATGAAGTGGCGTTGATGAAGCTCAATAGGAGTGCAGCAACATTAAACTTTATGCTTCAGCTTTTAAATAATATATATATATATATATATATATATATATATATGGTTCCTATTGTGAACAAGGTATGATGTGGCATGTCAAAAACAATATTTCTTTTATAATTGGGTAATTGCTTGGAAAATAATGGTTTATGGTATTTGTTTTTAGTCAACGATATATTAAACCTCTAGTAGTATTTTCTTTCTTTTTTGAAAGAAAGGAGTATGTCATTACTTGGAAACTTCAAAAGGTATTTTCTTATCCCTTTGTAACTTTACTTTACACATTAACTTTTAGGTACTTTCGGAGCATAGAAAATAGTGTTTTCTTTTCTCACATTCATGGTGACGTTTACTCATTAAATTTATAGTGAGATCCATCTTGAATGTGAGAGTATGAGATACTATTTATCAATGCTCCTAGAGTACCTAAGAATTTTCCCACTGTATGTTTCCTTTAGTAGTAAGTCAAAGAGTGCGGCCTTTATTTGCAGTCCCCCCTCCCTACCCTCCACAGAAAAGAAATAATGAAAACTCGGTTATCAATAAAATAACGGGATGAATGCTAAAGTGGGAACACAATGAAAATTCAATCATCATACATATCAAGAAATTATAGTGTTAAGTGACAAATGCAACCATTAACTATCAAAGTCTGGGTGCTTCACCTTACCCCCAAGACCCAAAGATTGTTGAATCCACACAAAAAATAATAAATCAACAGTTCATTTTATCATTTTTGGATAATTCAGAAATTTCTATTAATATGAAACAAACCAATACAAACAGAAACATTTGAAACACTGAAACTTCAGCTAGTCCACTACAACAAGGGCATTCTGCCCTGACATAAACTCCCTACTGAACATGAAAATAGTGTTACATCACCGCAACCCAGTTCTACAAAAAGACAGTTTTTGTTTAAACTTTAAACTCTACATATCACCAAGTTCGCATTCACATCAGTCCGTGTAAAATTTTTCGTCTATTTTACAAAAAGAACTTACTTTTTCTATTTTACACAACCAGTTTTCCAGAACACCCACACTAGTCAATCTATTTTAGAAGATATTTCAATAAAATATTCATTCTTCAATAATTTTTTTTTTCTCTAATGGTTATACATTTTTAATTTAAACTTATATTTCAAATAAACTACCAATACCATTAGCTTGGCTAGTGGAGCAACTTGTGCAACCGTTGCAAGATCAGTGTCTCCGCCCACCGTACTGCTAGCACTGGTGGCCAGACCACTGAAATAGTGGCTCCAACGAGTGCCGACAGATCGGTGTCTCCGACCATCATACCACTATCAATGAAATATTTCAGTGTGTCGTTTCGGGGTTACGCACCGGAGATATATATATATATATATATATAATTTACTATTAGTATGGTGAATGATATAAAATTTTAGTTAAAAAAAGTACTGATTTGAATTGAAAATTTAATATATACTTTAATAAAATTCCAAATAAAATCATCAGCTTTGTTTTTTTAAAAAAAAAAAAAAACCTTAATTATGATTCTTTTGTAATTAAATTATATTGTAGAGATATTTGCAAACTAAGAAGCTTCAAGGAAGCTTCCTTTACCACTCACTTTTAACCCCACATAATATTTGACCCTCTTTTTTTTTTTTTTCCTCACAAAATCACATTTCTTCTCTACTTCCTCTCCCACGGTCTTTTCTCTTCATTTTTTTTTTTTTTATCTTCATTTTTTTTTTTGATCTTTTCCTTTGCCGTAGCTCTCAAGCACTTGTTTCTCTCCTCTCATGGCAGCAACAAGCTCTCCATGGTAGTGGTGACAATGGTGGCTTCGATTTGGGTTTGGGTTTGATTTTGGGTTTGGGTTGATGGGTTTTTTGTTGAAAGTTTGATTTTGGGTTCTAAGTTATTGAGTTTTTTGTGGAAGGTTTGATTTTGGGTTTAGATTGATTTTTGGTTTAATTTTCCTTTGTTTTTGGTTGATTTTGTGATTGGAATATCATGAGTTGTGATGAGTTGTGATGGGTTGTGGTGGTGGTGATTGAGTGGTGGTTGGGCAATGCTCGGTGGATTTGAAGCAAACTGGGACGAACACAGACAAAGAAGAGAGAGAGAGAGAGAGAGAGAAAGAGAGAGATTAATAAAATATTGTATACAAAGCTTACACGGTTACTGTGGCATCTTTGTATATTTACAAAGGTTTAGAAAGACTGATGCAAGTGTCTTTTGTGCTGTGCTATGTAACTTTTTGCACTTCTTGTATTTTGCAATGATTGATGCAATTGCTTTTAGAAGAGTAAACCCACACTTCTGCACAATCAAGGTAGGCTGATTTCTAGTAATTGAATCCTCAATGCTAGAAATTGATGTTTAGGTATTGTATTCTAGCCTTATTTTGATTTTGTTAATATATTTCAAGGAGTAATGAGTTCATAGTATAATCATGATTCAATATATTAAATGCCAAACACCCTTCCAAAGTGAAATTGAACCACCTAGAATCAGAGAAGCCCCTCCTTAAAATCTAGAGTCGCAATAAGAAATTGCACACATAAGCACTAAAGCCCAACCCCCCTCTTACGGCCTGCACACCTTCCACCTCAGCCAAGCCAAGGAGCACATGACTTCATTACTGTGCAATGTACTAGTCATATAAACTAGAAAATTTGTCTCAAGCTTAAATACAACCCAAAACTGAACATCAAATTACAAAACCAACTTGGTAAAGAGTAGCTTACCTGCTAAACCAGAGCCACCATAGAGGCAAAAAGATGCATATCTTCTTCTGGGACTTCCTTATCAAGTGACTCAGCTTGTGTATAAGCAGTACAGCAATGTGGGTCTTCCCACAAACTGTCCCCAAATAAACAATTATATTCTCCTCCAAAGCTTTCTGGCGTAGCTCCAACTGGTACCATCAGAAAACATATATACAAAACAACATAACCTACAATAAGATATACTTTCATAGTAAAAAAAAATGCATTTTATGTTAAGGAAATAAATTTCTAGCAAAGCCAAACACAACTGGCTTGCTTGAGCCGTGCTTATGTGTTCTGAAAACAAAACAAAAGAAAGCATATAACCTAGCATTTTGTCACTCGTTCAGTTTCTATGAAAAATACAGGATAAGAAAACAAAATTTATATGTCTCAAAGGAAACCCAGAAAGTTGAGAACTCAAGAAGCCCAACACCACTATTTTAGCCCTTATTAGTCGAGTATTATGATTCCTCGAAACTAAAATGTCAAAACGAGATAGAATTAAAAGCTTTGTACCCTTTCTACATTAATTTTCCTCAAGTTTCCTTGCAGCCAAACAGAAAATAGTCACGTACACAAAAAAATGTTTAGATGAACATGTATATATATATATATATACACACACACTTTCAAGTGATCTTGGTGGGATCTTTTTTGATCTTTTAAGTTTCTGAAACCGGTTCCACTTCATCATCATCATCAGCCTCAACCCCTAAGACACCCAAAGACCATGTAGTGGTGGTAGTAGCACCAAAACCCATACTACTGGCAGTAGGACGACCATCTCTGCTTTCAGGCACTCCATGACCCATTTATCAGATCTTGGTTTTTGAATGACAAATAGGATGATGAGAAGTTTCTAATTCCAAATTGTCAAGAATCGTATCTGGATGCTCTAGTAGACTAAAAAAAGTGCATAGTTAACAAGTAAAACTAAATAAATAAAATAGAAGTTTGAGCTGAGTACATCAATAAAGATGATTGCAATCAGTAATAACACAATTATATTCAATTGATATAAGATAATCTATCAACTACAATTATTTTAGGGAAAGAGATCAATAATACTAAATGAGAGCATACTTGCCCTCCCTTACCACCCCCCCCCCCCCAAACAACACACACAGGAGGACTTCTAGAAAAAACTTAATTTTTAAAATCAAATTGTTTAAATGTAAACAAAATAATAATGACCTAAGTTTCTTATATTGGGAACCAGAAAAAAAAAAAAAAAAAAAAAAAGCCCTCTCTACTAAAATGAGCCTCATTCAACTATTACAGGCCCAATTCTAGGGCAATCTCAGCACAAAACTCCAAAAATTTAAAGGAGAAATTTCCACAGCTTTCTAATCAACCAAGCAGGAAAAAAAAATCAACAAAATTCATTACAACCTCTGAGTTCATCAACAATACAACTATAAAAAAAATTCAAGTTTCAGATTTTGAAAGGGTTGATGTAGTGAGAGGGAGGAAGGATCACATGACTGCTTTAAGAGAAGAAGACCTCTTTCAAAAAGAAAGGACTCAATTTTCTTCTTTCCATTTGATTTTTAATAATGCTAATACAGTGCAAATCAATTTCCACGAAGTGCAAATAGCAACGAGAAAAAACCATGCAATCAATTAGTTCCAAGAAAAACCTCCAAGAAGTCACTAATCTGAACATCTTGATTTCAGCTATTATTAGTGCTGCACAATATTGAATTTCTGGTATATAGATAAGGTGGTAATAAAAGCATGACTCTGCAAGCAAGCCCATTTTAAACCTTGAACAAACCCAAGAAGGTTTAACAACACCTGTAATTACATGCTGCATGGCCATGGTTTAAGCATTTAGGAAAACGTTGACAAGAAAAAAGATACAATAATATTTTCATCAGCTAACATTCCACACCATTCTTAATTAAAGTAGATACAAGTCAGCTACTTTTACCTTGGGAAGATATACGTCCAAAACATGGCCAAACAAACTGGAATGCAACCGCACATTATTAAAGTAGCTTCAATTGGAATGCATCCTATGAAAAGCCTCTTTCCCCACTTAGCAGCTGAACTCATCAATGGCTTAACAGCATAGTCATCGGCAGAAGCAGAACCAACCACCATTTCTGGAGGCAAGTCCTCTTTCACTGGCATATGCCCAGTTACATGAGCATGATCTGCAGGCAGCAGGAGACAATCTGCCCAGTTACAATAAGGACATCCTTAATGAGTGTAAGTATAACTATCGATGTCCTGTAAAATGGAGCACCAAACCAGAAAACGCAAAGATGCTTGGGAAATTGAATGTAGTCATAGCATCTAAGCGACAAAGTTTCTTTGGCTGCTTCATTTACTGAGGTATGTTCAATAAACTGCCAAAGAACCAAAACATTAAGAATATTATGAACTGTGGCTTTACCAGCATTGAGTTTAGTACAAGTGTGGTTTCATTAAATGATGTGGGTAACAGCTATCAGGGGAAAATTGGAGTTTTTCTTTATTTTTTTGCCATAAAAGCCATTAAATGAAAGCTTTTCTTTTGTTTATGGGTGGGGAGGTAGAATATGCCCCAAATTTATATCCAAAAAATTAATAGAACTAAAGGAAAAGGAAAAATCCATGAATTTATGTATCCCCAACTCTTGAATGACAAAATGAAAAGGGGATTGTTTTAGTCTTTAGAAATTAAAAAATAATAATAATAATAAAGAGATTTACTTATATAATTTTGGAAATATATGCTTTAAATGCTCTTAAAGTTAATGAGTCATATATAGCAAAAAATAAAAAAATTAAATAATAAAAGAAAAAAAATAATACATTAGTACATTAAATGAGTGTTTTTTGAATTTATTTTTAAATATGAAAGGCATATTAATTAAAATTTGCCCATAACTTAAAATTCTTATTTACATTTTTTTTAAATATGAAGGTTGCATAAGTACAATAGTGATTGATTTACAATTTAAATTGAAAAATACATAAAAGATGCCTCTATCACCCAAATGAATGTAGAATGAACTAATGTTAAGGTAAAATGACTAGAAGTTCTTTTTTTTTTTAAGAAAAGGTGACCAAAGGTAGGAGCTTATGGGAAATTCCTATGCTTTCTGAGTGTAACTGGAGATGGAGGAAAAATTAAGAACATGTTTTATCTTTTTTTTAGAAATATTATCCTTGTAATTTTTTGTTCTGTTCATAACTTTATTCTTCTTTTAAATAAACTTTGACCAATCACAATTTTAGAATGTGATAATGTGTTTAATTATTGATAATGTTAAAATTAAATTTACTCTTATTTTTTTTTATAAAATAAAAATATATAACATCATAAGATTTAAAAATTGTCTAAGAAATCTAGAAGATTTTAATGGTAAAGTAGAGTAGTTTTAAATAAGGCTACAAATCAACTCAGCAAAATGCAAGTCAAGCACTAGCTCAAGCTAAAGTGTCCCTCCCTTCCCCATCTTCTCGTAAAAAAAAAATGCTTGACTACTTTAGTTTTATGCCTTCTGAGTTAAAGCAATGTATGTGTAAAGTTGAAGTGGGTGTCTTCTTTTTTAACGACGAAGAATTATTGTAGCAATTAAGTCAAAAATACCAGGGTTAACTTTTGACTTTCATCATTCCTAAATGTGGTTATGCTATTCCGTTTCAGCACCTTGTATAGATGGCTTATAAATTTTTTGCAGGTGTCAACACCTATAAGAAGAAGAAGGTAAAGATGAGGAAGAGGAGGAGCCCATAAAAGCCATTGGTAGTATACTAAAGATATGAATATATATAAATTCAACACACAAAAGGAAAAGAAATTGGGGAAGAAGAAAGCAAATTTGAGGTGGATTTTAATTTGAAGAAGTGGAAAAGAAAAGAGGAGATGGATGTCAATGGAAATTGCAGAGATGAGTGAAAAGCTCAGAAAAGCCTTTTATTTGACTGATTGAGAGGAATAGAGACAAGCATTAAAGTGATCTTTACCTTTAAATGAATTAAAGATTACACATTAGAGTATATTAATAGTTTTAGATAACATAAAATGTATACAAATTAATTAATTTTAAGTAAATTAAATAATAAACGGCACTTTTATATGCCTCAATATGCCAAGGAATATCATAGAAATATAATCATAACATTAAATGAAAACTTTTCTTTTTGTTTATGGTTGGCAATGTATAACATGTCTCAAATTTGAAACCATAAACTTTATATCACCTTTTCCAAAAAATAAAAAATCCATGCATTCATGTATCCCTAACTCTCAAATTACAAAATTAAAAGGAGTTTGTTTTAGGGGGAAAAAAAAAAGAAATTTTACTAAAGAGATATACTTATATTTTGGAAACATATAGTAAGCTGTACCAAAAAAATAAAAGAAAATATAAATAAATATAGATAAATTGGGGTGTAAAGTGTTAATTCTTACTATTTAAAAATGATAATTAAATATAAAATTTACATGATCAAGTAACGAAAGAAAATTCAAATCCAAATGATCTTGTATTGTAGAATTGAACAATGCCACGTACCATAAGACCAAAAAATAAAAAATGTTGAAGAATCATGTACACATAAATCAATTTTTTTTTTTTTTTAAGTTTAAATTTTTTAGCTGCTTCAATAATAAATACAGTAAGAAATGAAGATCTGATTCAACATGTCGAGTATAAAGAATTTGTAGAACCCATACTTATTTTACTTAATCAGTACCAGCAGAAGAGAAAAGTGAGACAGGGAGTATTAATTTTTCTACATAATCAATTTGCAAGTGGTCTCACCATTTTCCAGGAATCTTCTTGGTAAAATTATTGAAACATATGGGTTCCACTTCTGCTTTTATAATGACTAAATTAATTTTCTATTCTCAGTCAAAGCAGCGTACACGTTTGTAAATAAAGTTGAAGTGGGTGTAAGAAGACTAGCTAGGAAGACTTGTAGACAGATTATGGGTTAAGTAAAGAGTGGTGGAAATTGATTGAAAAGCAATACAGACAACGATCTTATTGGAATAGAATCCCGTGTGGACGAATGAATGTTGGCTCATTGGTAAAGTACAAGAAGACTAGCCCTTTTGAAGACACTAAATTCGAAAGCTAGGTTACAGAATGGAAAGGTATTAGGCACCTATTCTATCTAGATAGAGTCTGGTCTTCTACACTCTCTTGACCAATATACCCCTTTATGCATGATATGAATGATATGTTGCACACATGAAAACTTAAATAAACCAAGTCACATAAGTCTATTTATGAATGCATCATCTTCTTTTGAGAAAATTCAGATCTGTCTTGTGATAAAAAAAATTTGATTTGGTTTAGAAAAATCAAATTTGTTTTTGAATATATAAAAAAAAAAAGTTTATGGTAAAGGAAAGTCAGATATGTTTTTTATTAAATAAAACAAAGTCTTTTGGTTTTAAAAAATCAAATATGTTTTTGAGAACTATAAAAAAATTGGTTTTTGGTTTGTATGTAAAAAATAAATAAAAAAAGGGATTTATTTTGCAGCAAAAAAATTTAGATTTGTAAATAGGAAAAATCAAATCTGTTTTTTTATGTAAAATAAAATAAGAAAAAGATTTTTATGAAAAGGAAAGGCACTGAGTCATTTGCAAGGTAACTGAAGCCTTTTTTTGCAACATGGGAATTAATTATATACTTGAGGCAAATTATATTTCTTTATACTTGAGAGTACTGTAGAGGAAAAAAATTTTCGACCTATCACAAATTGACACATCATATTATCAAGTCTACAAAATATGACCAATTATAAAGCATCACATACTACTGCTAGTTTTTGCTATCACTATTCAGAAATCAATGGAAACTTATGTGACTATTTTACTTGTTTAATTTATTTCGAATTAAAAAATTTAGTCCTCTACAAGTACAAATAAATATCTGCTATTCTGCTATATATACATCAGAGCAGAGCAAAGGAAATGATGGAAAAGAAATGGCGCCAAAATTCTAACAAACTAACTACCTCGCGCTAACTACACGGAGCCAATCATGTCATGACACCTGGACAGCTTCAGTTACTGTTTCTGGTGTTAAGTTGTGCACGTGCTGATCTTGTGACTTCATTTAAGTCCAACACTGCCGTTTTGTGCCTTCTTATTTTTATTTTTTTGTTCAGATACACTACACGACACCGCTTCTTTTGTTTTCTTCTCAGCATCACCATCTGAGGAACAGAGAGACACGCGTTAATAAAGTGAACTTTATCTCTATCTTTAAATTTTTATCTCACTTTTGAGTTTTGACTAACAAAAAGAAAAGTAGGCCTTTCTTTGAGTGCGCCCTTTATTCCTTACCCTGTAGAATAAAGTCTCCCAAAAAGAATAAAGTAAAAATGAGCCAGCGTTCACATGTCTGACCAATTAACTATTTACACATATAAAGAAAGTGAAAGAAACAGCTTGAGTTTAAAGCAGCGTACGTGTGAAGTTGAAGTGGTGAGGAACATTTATATTATAACAAGTAGGAAAAGACAAGGTATCTTTAAAAATTGTAACTTTTATTCTGAAATAGACTATTGGATTTTGTTAGAGCATTTATACTGTGCATTAACTATTAAAATATACAAACTTTATAGCACGCGCGTTATGCTCCTAGTCAGAAATGCACTATCTAATCCTGGAACACAATGAATGTATAGCACTAAGACATGATAAGATTAATATTTAACTCTAAAATTGAGCTCAATGATTGTGCATCAGACCAATGCATGTGAAATATTAGTTTCCTGCTTAATTAGTGAGGGAGGTAGAAATTTATACAAATCAATAATTTTTTGTTAAATGAATTAAAAATTACATTTTAGAGTGTATTAATTTTTTATGGGTTCTAGTAAGGTCAATTGGTAAAAATATCATAAGTTGAAACTTTATAAATAAATAAAAGAGTTTTAGGTAACATAAAATGTATATAAATCAATTAATTTAAAGTAAATTAAATAATAATCGGCACTTTTATATGCCTTAATATACAAAGGAATATCATAGAAATATAATCATAACATTAAATGAAAACTTTTCTTTTTGTTTATGTGTTGCAATGTATAACATGTCTCAAATTTTTAGCCATAAAATTTATAGCATCTTTTCTTTAAAAAAAATCCATGCATTCATGTATCCCTAATTCTCAAATTACAAAATGAAAGGGAGTTAGTTTTGGGGGGGAAAATAAAGAAATTTTACTAAAGAGATACACTTATATTTTTGGAAACATATAGTAAGATGTACCAAAATATATATATATATATATATATATAAATATAGATAAATTGGGGTGTAAAGTGTTAATTCTTACTATTTAAAAATCATAATTAAATATAAAATTTACATGATCAAGTAACGAAAAGAAAATTCAAATCCAAATGATCTTATTGTAGAATTGAACAATGCCACGTACCATAAGACCAAAAAATAAAAAATGTTGAAGAATCATGTACACATAAATCAATTCTTTTTTTTTTTTTTTTTAAGTTTAAATTTTTTAGCTGCTTGAATAACAAATATAGTAAGAAATGAAGATCTGATTCGACATGTCGAGTATAAAGAATTTGTAAAACCAATACTTATTTTACTTAATCAGTACCAGCAGAAGAGAAAAGTGAGACAGGGAGTATTAATTTTTCTACATAATCAGTTTGCAAGTGGCCTCACCATCTTCCAGGAATCTTCTTGGTAAAATTATTGAAACATATGGGTTCCACTTCTGCTTTTATAATGACTAAATTAATTTTCTATTCTGAGTCAAAGCAGCATACACGTCTGTAAATAAAGTTGAAGTGGGTGTAAGAAGACTCGCTAGGAAGACTTGTAGACAGATTATGGGTTAAGTAAAGAGTGGTGGAAATTGATTGAAAAGCAATACAGACAACGATCTTATTGGAATAGAATCCCGTGTGGACGAATGAATGTTGGCTCATTGGTAGAGTACAAGAAACAATAACGTAGCCTAATAGAGAAATCTATAATAAAACGATGCATGTGCGTGTACTATGTGGGAAAATATATTATATAGGAAAAATGAACAAAAAAAATCTATAATGAAGAGGCAAAGTTACATTCGCCATCAGGAAACAATAAAGAGGGGGAAATGAGCCAAGTCACAAATGCGCCAAGATCGTAAAGAGCACAGCCCACACCAATTGAGCTAAATCCGCAAATATTCAGTGGACCATTTCCATTTATATATAGTTGAGCCCAACTTGAACCCATCGAGCCAGTTCACAAAAACAAGGATTAACTTCTTTTTTTTTTTTAAGAAAGCAAACAAGGACTAACTTGATATATTCACAAATGTTTTAGAGTTTTTTTTTTCTTTTTTAATTCAAATTTTATAGACTAAAATATAACCTGACCTAAATTTTATGGGTCAAAAGTCTATATTTTTATAGAAAAATAATTTACTTGATTTAATGTCCCTAATTTTTGTTTAAATGGTTATTGGTTGGTATTATACCTAATATCAATTAGATGAAAAATGGTTCAGCTCAAAGAAGGTGAGGAAACAAAATATTTAAGAGAAGGATTAAACAGATTCTTGGATAGAGTATAAAGATGCAAGAGCAATCATATCTTTGTGGAAAATTTTAATTGTAATTAAGGAAACATTTAACCTGGTCATTGCAATAGGGTGAGTGTGTTGTAATCCAAACATATTATATTAAGGAAAAAAAAGACAAAAATTAAATCCAACCAAGTTTTGGAGGAAAGCAATGAACACCAACAAAAGTCCTCATATAATGTGCAGCTGACAATATCGATCAAAAATCAAAAGTTAACATGATTAATGTTACATGTTTTTTCAAAAAGTTAAAAGTAGAATAGAGAAAAAAGTGAAACAGATGCTCCGGCTTTCACGTCTCAAGTATTCATTTTTTCTACAAAATCAATCACTTTGCAAGGCCTCTCCATTTTACTGGAATCTTCTAGGAAATAAAAGATTTAGAATTATAGAAATATATGGGTTCTTTTTGAGCTGACTCTGATTTATTCGCAAATAGCCTAAGCCCTCTCTCTATAAAGGTTTTGAGTGCAAACTTCATGGGATTCGATTGTTTTAGCCTAATACAAAACCTCTTTGTGATATTGTTTTATGTGAAAATAATATAGGTATATGTCCTTATATAAATAACTCAAAGTTTGTTTTCATTGATCTTTAATGGTTTACACATAAAACAATACCACATAGATGTGTGTCGTTCAAAACCTTCTATGTTCTACAGGAGGACTAGTAATTTACTATATATAAAGAAAATACATTATAATTGTTTATTTATTCATCCATTTCGACTTAGTTATCTATCAAGATGTAATTTGACACCCTTTTGTCAGTAATTAGGTCGGTTTGACCCTACCCATAACCCATGACCTATAAATCATCCACATAGGTAACCTAAGTTTGAGTTAAAACTTAAACTTATCTTGATACGAGTTCTTAATATCATGGTTTTCTAACTTGGACCTTTCAAAAAACTAAAAAAGTGAGAGGTTTAGGGTTTTTAAGGTCAAATTGTGAAAATGTCATAATTAATTTAGTAATTAATTAAAATACAAATAAAGGTATATTAAATTTGTAAATACTAGCAAAATTGACTAAAAATATCTAAAAAAACTTAAACACACTTTCAAATAATTTTTCATGATATTATAAGGCTCATAGAAAATAGTAAAACATAAATAAGCATGAAAAAAAATTGTATAATATTGTAAATAACCCTTCAAGTAGAAATCATATGGAATAAATAAAAAAAATCACTTTTAATTATTTTATTAAATTTCCATGCAAAGACATTATTCTTAAACTAGCCTCATCACACGCACTTCGCGCGTGCGATGAGGCTTTTTTTTTAGTGGTCCTATTTTGAAGCAAAAAAAAAATGTGTTTTTATTTTATATATATAATTTTTATTTTTAGAATATAATTTATAAGTGAATAAAGAAATTTGAAAATCAATAGAGGAGTAGCCTTATTTTTTTAGACAATATTTTAGAGGGAGTTAGAGTTGTATTTTTACTAGATTGTCCTTTAGTTTTATCTCTACTTAAATATAAGGATGTAGGAACATTTTTGAACAAAAAAATAAGGATCCCAAATAGGAGAAGCCCCTTAAATAATAGTATAGATGACAAGTAAATTTAGCAAAGAAAACAAATTTAGTAATATTTGATAAATTGAGAGAGAGAGAGAGAGAGAGAGAGAGATGATATAAAAAGTTGAAAAACTATAAGTCTATAAATCATGTAAATCAAAAATAAATATAATAATACTTCATAGTTGATCATAAGGAGCATAAATGCTTAACAATATTTAAAAATATTAATAAAAGTATACCTTCAAAAATATATATTTAAAAATATAAATAAAATAAATATTTATTAATTAATTAATACACATATCCCTCCCATGTCGTGTCCTAATTTTTCGAAACTTATCGTGTCATACCTATACCTCTATCCATGTATGTGCTTCCTAGATTACAATACGCTTATCTTGTTTTCAATTATGAAAAAAAAAAAAAAAATAAATTAGACATTTAATTCGTTTATATCCAACATATTAAAAGTCTACTTGTAAGATTACAATTTGCAATGATTGAAGTTCATAATTGATGAAAATGCTATCCCTGTGTCCTATCAATCCAATGACAGTCCAGCAACACCAATAACTGCTATGTCTTCAGTGTTCAGTCCTCCCTATTGGAAACCAACAGAAAGAAATAACACAACTTAATAGACAAAAGTGGGTCTAGAAATGGACTTACATATAGTTACAACATCATGTTTAGATTGATCTAAATTCAAATGCATGCGTATTAACTCTCCTAGAATCACTCTTCTTGTTAAATAAAATGACAAATATATGAAATCAAACAATGAAGACTACGTCTGAGAGATGCAAGAATCAATTTCTAAGGAGCTAAGAAACTTTCCTTTGCTGGGAGGCTGCAATTGCCATACTTAGTGCTTTATAAACAAAAAGTATACTGATCTAACATCTTACTGCTTAAAAAGTCATTAAGCTGATAAAGCAGCAATTTAGCAGATTCTATGGAGTTGAAGTGATAACTCATGAAGTAGCTTGGAATTCAATATACTGACAAGAGTGATGGAGCCTAGAGGTTTGGGGTGCAGGAGAGTTGCGGACTCAAACAAGGCGAAATGATGAGGCATACATGGAATGTTTTTGCCCAATGGGGGTGGCTTGGACAAGAGAAAACTCTGCTGATATCTATCCTTTTGGATGCTGAAGAAACTAATTGAAAGTATTTTGTTTTTGCTTCCTTAATTAATTCTAAGGAGCAGCCAATTATATTTATATTGGAACATATACAAAGATTATCTGTTTTACATGATGACAGAACAGATAGCTACTGTAGTGATTGGATAACATAAGAACTCTTAAACACTATCAGTTTGTTTTGAGATTGTAGACTAAAGCTAATGATTATCTAATTCCTGGACTTTAGCTGAAGTAGACGTTTTCTTAATAGATGCTAAACTCCCTCAAAAGTTCTCTTGGGGATGGAGGAAACTCCTCTACCTTAGAGAGTTTACAAGACAGTTTATATGATCTTCTGTGGGGGGTGGAAAAAAATATTATCTTGTGGGTATGGTTACAGAGTAGTATATGATGTTGCAGGTAGTCTTTAAGGCAAAAGTTTCAAGTGTATTGAAGGAAAAAAGCTATGTCTGGAAACCACTTAGGTCTAATTGTCTGGTTTCTATACAGAGCAAACTTCCTTGGTGGACATTGAAGACCTAGAAAGATCTATTTGGGTTCCTGCCAAGGGGGGCATTAATGCCAGCTAAGAAAACTAGAAGAAAATTTCGATTGAGGTTATCTGAGGTTAATTGGTGGAAGCTCATCTGGTTTTGTACCACCATTCCTAGACATTCTTCATCACTTGGCTTGCTAAGAAAAAAAATTACATGTACTTTCTGCAGAAGTTGCATAGAAGTCCAGACCATGTATGTTTTAAATGCAGTTTGTCAAAAAGATTATGGAAGGAAGTTATGAAGAGATGCCTAATTAATAATCTCTGGAAACAAATTGGAATAAGGTTGGTTGAATGGGGGTTAGAAAATTTAAAAAGTAAAAGTCTTCCTCATATAAGCAACTTCAAAAGCCTTCCACAAAAGCCAAAGTATACAAGTCTTAAAAAAGGATGCGCTTGTTGGAGTAATGCTATATCAAGGAATATAGTTGGAATCACTAGAGATGCGTAAAGGCTCAAATTTATCGATACGTATATTTGTTTGGTGGACTGCTTCAATTCAGGCAAATACAGTTATATAGCTACTTAGTAAGCAACCAGAAATTCTCTTCTAGTCCTAGATTGATACTCCAAAATAAAAGGTTTAAATTTCAACATTCTGATGTAAAAGATGAGAATACAGCTCAGTGTCGGGCAATATACTAGCAAGAAACTCAAAGAAATTAACAAACTAGATTACAAGTAAATGCTCATTATTATAATTAACATACTAGATTACAAGTAACTCCTCACTATCCTACAACCTACTACGTCTAGCAACCTCTTCAGGGGATTCATCACGAGCAATTTTCTTACCCAATTGTTGTAGTAAATCATGCATCTGAAAGCCTTCCTGTGTGATGGTTATAAGAGATTTTTCCTGAAGAACTACTATATCAATGTCTGGATTGCCATAGAGAGTCTCCAGAATCTCTGTTACACGACTTTTGAACTCTCCTTTGAAGAAACAAGCAATATCTAAAAATATGCTTTTCTCTCTTTCCTCGAGGCCATCAAAGCTTACTTTAAGCACACCCAAAATATCTTTCGGGGGATCTTTTTCAATTCTACCTAGGGTACTTTCCCATAAATTTTGACTTCTAGGAAATAGGAAGGAACCCAAAACTTCAAGAGCTAAAGGAAGGCCTTTAGTGTAATTTACAAATTTCTGACACAACTCTGCATAACCTTCTTGAGGATAGTCTTTCTTAAAAGCTTTTCGACTAAAGAGCTTGAGAGATTGAGCATTGTCCAATTCCTTAAGTTTGTATATTTGAGCTTCAGCCACTTCATGCCTAATTAATAGACCCTGATCTCTTGTTGTGATAATAATTCTACTTCCTTGACCAAACCAATTTTGCTCACCTGCTAATGCTTTTAATTGCATAGATTGATCCACATCATCAAGAATGATAAGAACCTTTTTATGACATAATCTTTCCCGTATTATTGTGATTCCTCGTTTAATATCTGGAATATCAGTACTCCTGTCAATCAAGATATCAGAAAGTAGTTGCTTCTGTAAAGAAACTAGACCATCGATTCCACTTCCACTTTTTTCTCTAACATTGGCAAGAAAACTGCTGTCGTCAAAACGATTATGAAATCTGTTATAAACAACTTGTGCTAGGGTTGTTTTGCCCATCCCACCCATTCCCCAGATTCCAAGAAAGCGAACCTCATTCGACTCCATGGCTAATAAATTTTCCAGTTCATGCATTCGAGATTTTATTCCAACAAGATCCTTGTGAAAGAATGAATATATATAAGCCAATTTACGAAGTATTTTTCTAACCATATCTTCAATAATCTCTGACTCACGTCTACAACAAAGATAAGACAAGAAGTTTGTTGAGTTAGCACTGACCATAAAGAGACTAAATGCTCCAGCAAATGTACAATGTTTAGCATTAGATTCAATATTGTGTAAGGAAAAAGTAACGCTACTTAGTTGGCTTTTGGTCTGAGTGTCTGCCCTAAAATTTTTTTTCTCTTTGCTTATCAAAGCAAGTCTACAGAGAAAACATAAATTAGTATGCCCTTGATGAAGCAAAAAAAGAAAAAAGAAAAGAAAGATATGGCAATACGTAGGTGGATATGATATGAGAGTGGTCAGATAAAAAAAAGAAGGGAAAATTGCCAACACACACTTTCAGAGTAGTAGTGGAATAAGATGTTTTATTATAAGGGCCAAATTAAACATATTAATTAATAATATTTAAATCCACGGAATATATATATATATATAATATTATTTTCTTGCATAAAAGAAAATTTCATCGAGTCAGTTTTATATAATTCAAGATTAATATTTTCTTTCATTAAGTCAATGCAATTTTTCTTTAAATTATATTAATCACAATCAATATTAATTCCTTATACATTTTAAAATAAACTTTTGTTCAATAAATTAATGATTATACATTAAAGTATAATAACACTTTTAAATAACATAAAATGTATAATTTCCAGTAAATTAAATAAAATAAAAAATGTCACTATAATTTTGGATCCAAACAAGCAAACAACCAAGTTTATTATACAATTTTATAATTTAGGTACTTACAAAATATAAGAGCATGTTTAATCATTTTGAGTCATATTTTAAACAAGTTGAAATAGAAATTGTTTGCATCAATATAACCAACATAACTTTTTTATTGAATGCGTTGAAATTAGCTGTGTCTATTTCAACTTAGCCTGATCTATTGATTAAGTGCGTTAGGTGGCTTGTGTTGTGTTGACTCAACCAGCCTAATATGTGAATCGTGTTATGATTGATGACTTTTGACAATAGATCATGTTTGGGTTGCCTTAATACTCATTTAATAATTGCATAAAAATTTTCGACAAAGATTACAATCAGAAAAATACTCATTTAATAATTGCATAAAAAACCCCTAATCTTAACACGATCTCAAGGTGCGGCGGTTGTGTTAACAGGGGCACCTATAAGCTCTTGATAACAAGGGCAACCCAGGTGTTCAACATGATATGACTGAGAAATCTTTTTTTTTTTTTTTTTTTTTGAGAGAGTTTCAATTTATAGCGTCCGCTCCTGATGATTGCTCTTTATGAGAGAGTTTCAATTAGTAAAGTCTTTGATGATTGCTCTTTATCATCAGACTAAGACACCAATCAGTTTTTTGTGTAGGCGGGGATTGAACCCCAGATCTATTATACAACCATCAAAGACTTTACCAGTTGAGCTAACTAGAACCTACAACTGAAAAATCTATTTCGAAGAAAAGTATTGAATGCAAATTCAAAGATCACGGCGTTGTTTGTATAGTCTGAGCTTTATTACCTAAGTTTGTAATATTCAGGGAACAGGCTCAAAGTTTTTCTGGTTCAACTAGATAAAATATAAATGAATATATATATATATATATATATTTTTAGGAGAAGGTAAGTGAAAATTTGTTATGCTAATCCACACAAAAAATACTATATTAATATAATTTTACACTTTACGAGTATTTTTAATTTTTTAATTTTTTTAGAAACAACTTTTAAGGTATCGATATCCTCATTGTAAAAAAAAATACATATGTTACGTACCTATCATGTACATGCCATCCGGCAATATTGCCCACTTCTTTCAAAGCAGCTTTCCATACTTTCACGTCATTTGTGTTAACTTTGGGATTTTTTACAAGTTTAGCGATCGCTTTAGCAAAAGTCCCAGTTAGATTTCGTACATCAGAGGGATCCACATAATAAAAGACTGGAAAAATTGTCAACTTGTTCTCTTTCATGCATTCAATAATCTTTGCTAATTCAATCAAGCACCATCTTGAAGAAGCATAATTTCTTGAGAGAACAATAATTGCATACTTTGACTTTTCTATTGCTTTCAAGAGCACCGGAGAAATATATTTTCCTTGCTCAAGTTTGTCATCATCTTTGAAGGTGCAAATACCTTTTTGTACCAAAGCATTGTAGAGATGGTCTGTAAAATTCATGCGGGTGTCCGCACCACAAAAACTAAGAAATACATCATGGTTATTAGAGGATGAGGAGGAGGAGGAGGAGGAGGAGGAGGAAGAGGTAGTTTGAGAGGCCATGGAAGCGATTGTAAACTATTACTAGGTTGTTTAGGGTGATGTCCCTGTCTGTTTTATCATCACTCGCAAGCTAGTTTATGGCGATGTCCTACAGTGTGTTACAGACTTGGGAGATTGTTAAAGAGACTTTAGTTTCTTTATCAAGGCTCTGGGTTGGTGACAATATATGGAAGACAATCCCGCTTTCCACGTTGTGAAAAAGTGGTCATGGATGAACTTCCAGGAAACCAGACATAAAAGCTTTAATGTTTTATACCTCTTTTTTAATTTATTTTGCTAAGAAAGTTTTATACTTCTTTTATCTATCAAGTTTTATTTTTTATTTTATTTTATGAAGTTGGTCATTTCCTAGACCTAGGAGAAGCGGGGGACTCCGTCCTCGTTGGGTTCCATAACAAGAGGAAGAAATGATATATTTACAATATTTTCACAATAAATTTTAAATGATAAATTGTTATTGGTAGGTAAAAAAGTAATTTTAGTGATAAAGTCAAATTAGAACTAATAATAAGTAACAACTTATTATTTAAAATTTATTGTAAAAGTATTATAAACATGACACTTCTCTAATAAGAAACTAAGAAACCCAGGTAACAAATAGACCAAATAAATTTTGCCCGAAATAGTTCGGCTTTTAGCCCAACCATTTGCCGTGAACATTTATCCTTGCTTATCAAAGCAATTATATATATTACCAGAACAGTTATAATTTACTTATATTAACTTTCTTATTAAAAAAAAAATAGAAGAAAAGACTTAATAAATACTCTTATTCGTAAATAAATAAAAAATTGAACAAAACAATAGATTTTTAAAAAGTAAAATACTAAAAAACTATATATAAAATAAATAAATCAAATATATATAACGTGATTTAGCCGTAACCTCTTACTTACTAATTATTGCAGGATTCGTCTATTAAAACTTATCTATAGACCAAGAAAGGTTTTTTTTTTTTTTTTGAAAAACACATACATATACACATATATATAAAGGAACAGGATAAGATAAGAAAGTTAACCATTTACAATTCAAATATCTATTTTAATACTTCTTTATATATATATACAAAGAGAGAGATGATTTGAAAGAGTAGAAAAAAAAATATATAAAATAATATAAATTAGATAATATGTATGAATTTTTGAAAAATAATTATATAAAATAGAAGGAAAAAATTCCTACGTTAAAATACACAAGAATTTTTGCATACAAATGCCGTAAGTAATTTCCTTCCTAGTCAAAGTAGCATTATGTGTAAAGTTAAAGTGCGTGTACTTGCTTCTCAAAAAAAAAAAAAAGTGCGTGTACTTTTGCGCCTTTGACTCCTAGGAACCATCTTAGCAATGAAGTAAGAAAAGACGAGGAACCCCTCTGTTTCGCTGGAAGATTCCTGGAAGATGAGGAGGCCTTGCAAACTGATTGATTAATGTAGAAAAAATAAATTCTTTGACACGTGAATGCCGGAACCTCTGTCTCACTTTTTTCTTTTGGATAGTCACGGAAGGCAGAAATCACTTCCACTAATGATGACTACTCTCTATTTTTTTTTTTTTTTTTTTAACTTTTTGAAAAAAAAATGTAACATTAATATCATCCTCACTTTAAGAGGATTTTTGTAGGTGCACAATGCTTTCCTCCTAAATTTGGTAGTTTTGAGTTAAATTTTCTTTTTTTTAAAAAAAAAAATGCTTCTTACCAATATGTTTGTAAATTGAAATATTTATTTGATTTAATTTAATTTAATTTATTTGTTTTATATACTTTTTTTTTTTTGGGGAAAACTTTTAGCCGTAAACAAAAGCCTATTTTAAATGATAATAATAATAATAATAATAATAATAATAATAATAATAATAATAATACAATTTTGGAATACTTTTCTATGAAGGTTCGCAGTGTCAGAGGAAGGAGGACACCAATTTCAACTTTACACACGCTTCTTGGACACGGAAGGAAATTACATAGAACTCTAACTTTATCATAAGCCCAAACATTTTACTGGGAAGGTAACTGAAAGATAGAGAAGGATACTGGAGAACCGATTTATGTGTGAATACTTGGGCTCGTTTAGTATATGTATTTAAACAACAGTTTTGAGTATTTTTGAAAATATGTGTAGGTGAAAAATGTGTGAAAATATATGTAATATTTAAAAATTGAAAACATGTATTTGAACTCGTGTATCAAACGGGGCCTTGATATATATGTGACTGTCTCGCTTCTTATAGGCCAACCTCAATTACACATCTTGAAAATGTATAATACAAAAGTAAAAAAAAAAAAAAAAAAAAAGAACGGTAAAAACATAAAACAAAACAGACCTAGAATGCAATGTATGAATGTTATGCAAATGCAATCCTGAAGAAAAACAATTTTGGTCACAAGAGATAGAAAGAACTAACATAAAGACCATATCAGACAGACTTACTGAGGCTGAGTCTTTTGCATCCAAGCCTTTTTAGATGCAAACTTGAAGTTGGAATTTCTATTTGAATTTATCCTAATTTCAACTTCAGTATTAGTATAAAGGTTAAGAACCTTCACCCACTCATGAATAAGTGCAACAGGATCTTGTGCTACAGGATCTTGTGCTTTTGGCAGAGACGCTTTTTGTTAGAAAGATTGCTTTAAAACTTGCAACTTAAAGCAATTTGTTCTAGTATGCCTAGCTCCACCACAAAAGTGACAAAATCACTGAGATTTGTGGTTTTTCTTGCTTCCAGATTGATTGGGATTCTTAGGTTTAGACTCACTCAGATCTACCCCAGTTCTTCTAGAAGCTGGGACTACATCCTTATGTAGCTTAACTTCAAAAAGAGTTGGATGAACAACATAAGGTAATATAGCAGGTACAAACTTAGGAGGATTCACTACAGCGGTAGATCCACTCTCAACAAACGCTAAACCTGTCTTATCAGAAACAGACTTTTGAACATGTAACATCTCATTTAGTTTAGAGGTAGAAGTTCTATCTATTTGTTCTCAGAAAAAGATAATTCTAATTCTAAACTTTTAACATGTTCAAGTAAAGACATGTTCTCAATCTTAACAGAGTTCAATAGTTCATTAGCATAAAACAATTTTAGCAGCAAATTCTTCTATTCTTGTTCAAGAGTGTTTCTCTTTTTCAACCCTAGTTCAAAGCTCAAAGCTCAAAGCTCATAGCATCTTTAGCTGCTATTTTGCGAAGCTTGTTGTAAGCTTCTTGCAAATCTGCATTCTTAGAGAGTTCCCCATTGGAAGGGTTCTCACTAGCAGTCTCTATTTCAGTTACTACAGTAGTAGCAATGAAAGTCATGAAGTTTCCTTCTTGATCACTTTTAGACTCATGATCAGTAACTTCATCATCACTCAGAATAACAACCATAGCTTTACCTTTTGACCTCAAGAAAGTTGGACACTCAGATTTTAGATGACCATAATCCTGACAACCATAACACTGTTGTCCTAAAGAATTATTTGAAGATCGACATACTTTATCTTTTGATTTTTCAGCATTATTGTTTTTTGGCAATGTCATTCTTCTTCACATTCTTAGGATCAACATTGTTTCTATTTCTTGCTCTCCTATTATTATTTCTCAGAAAGTTTCTACAGTTCTTAGCAAGATAAGCAATTTTAGTAGATAAGAGTTCATCATAAAATCCACAATCATCAATAGATTTTAAAACCATAGATTTGGATTTATTAATTTTTGGTAAGTCAGATTCATAGGACTGAAGAAATCCTACAAGTTCATTTACAAGGATAGAATCAGCATCTTTACTTTCACTTATGGCAGTCACTTTAGGTCTAAAATCCTCATTCAATGATCTAAGAATTTTCCTAATAATTTTAGGTTGATCATATACTTCACCCAAATTAAAAGCAGAATTGACAATATAATTCAACTTAGCATAGAATTTATCAAAATATTCATCATCAACCATTCTAATACTTTTAAATCTAGATGTCAATTGTTGCAATTTATTAATTTTTACTGCCTTAGTGCCTTCATGCATTGTTTGCAAGATGTTCCAAGCAGTGTGAGCAATCTCCACTTTCGAGACCCTCTTAAATTCTTCCATGGAAACAACATTGAATATCGCATTCATAGCCTTACTATTAAAGCTTGCTGCTTCCTTTTGGGCAGTAGTCCATTCTCCAATAGCAGTGGTTGGTCTTTCCCAACCATTTTCAACAGATAGCCACACTCTCTTATCAATGGATTTCAAAAAGGCTTTCATCATAGCCTTCTAGTAAGCATAGTTATTTCCATCAAAATGTGGAGAGATCATAAGAGAGTGACTGTGTTCCATGACAGCAGGGGTTAAGGATTAACTCTGAGTTAAGAAACCTAAGAACAAGAGCTAACCCGCTTTGATATCACTTGTTTGTTCTTTTAG
The DNA here is from genome assembly GCA_032878915.1 of Castanopsis chinensis. Taxonomy (NCBI): domain Eukaryota; kingdom Viridiplantae; phylum Streptophyta; class Magnoliopsida; order Fagales; family Fagaceae; genus Castanopsis; species Castanopsis chinensis. The sequence continues at coordinate 3,503,741 of JAVQMG010000079.1, forward strand.
ACCCCTTACACCAAATTGTTTAACCTAATATATTAACCAAGTGATTACTTAGATTAATTATTCAGATCTAGGCTAAACACAAATATATCATACCATGAAAAACAGCGGAAAAGTAAACAACATCACGATATGATAACTTAGGAAAACCAATAAACTGAACTATTTCAAAGCAAAAACCTAGATAGGATTTGACCTAACTATCCTCAAAGTAAACCAAATCCACTATAAGAGAATTGAAGTTTTTACAATCAGATTTAACGCTAAATCTATTACTACCTCATGTAGTAACTTATTGAAACGACCACGTGCAAGCTCTAAATCCACGAACTCATTCTCTTCTTGGATTTACACCAACACAAGCCGCCTTGCTTGTGACTTTGAGATCCCATTCAAAGGTTTCAGATCACATTCAGTAATGATCTTGATACAGCAACTATGTTCTACCAACGTTTGATTGTAGTTTTGGCCCAGGTAGATTCTTGTGTAGTTAGAAGGTACAAAACCTCTCAGATCTCACAAAGAGTAACACACAAGTCTTCTCCAAAAGTCTTCAAAACGTGGTTAGGGTTTCCCTTTTATATGTGGAGTAGTTTAGATGAAATCCTTAATATTTTCGCAGGCTTAGGCCTATTTAAAAAATCTGCAGAAAAAATTGTGCTTGCTATTTTAGATTGATCGAGCCTAATTCTCGATCGGTCGAGCAAGGCAGAATCACACTCCTTTTTTTTTTGCACTCAGCTGGACTTGAACCTTGAAACATCCACTTTTAAGCATTCCCTAAAAACCTAGTCTAGACATGTTTTGTTTTCGGTTTGCCAAACACAATACAAATGTGATTCTAAATATTTAAATTTATATCTTTAGAACCTAACACATATCAAACCCTAACTTTGCAAACACGTGAAAATAATTAATAACAGCCCTAAATCAATAAATTGATTATAAACTTAAAAAACAATTTTCATTTAAAAGACATATTTGAAAAAAAAAAAAAAAAAAAAAAACTCACCTTCATTTTGTCATTGTCTCTCTTTTCCTATCTATGCTACTGCGTTGCAGTTTTTTTTGAGGTTTTGATCAAAGGTAAAAATAAAAAAATAAAAAAAATAAAAAGAAGAAGAAGAAGAAGATGATGATGAAGAAGTTAATCTATCTATATCTATTTATATATAATCATTTGATATGCACCTTTTGGTATATCCAATATGAGGGTTATAACCTTTCTTTAAACACTATTTAGTATATCAAAATTGAAGGGTTATGCCCTTTCAATAGGTATCTTTTGGCATATATATTACAACTTATCTTATAGATATATATATATATATATATATATATATATAACACAAACTAAACTAGACACACAATATTTTCTCTTATTTTTTCCCACAAAAAACGAATAAATAAAACATTATTGCTTTATTCTGCCTTACTAATAAAACTTTGTGTTATTTCCTTCAATATTATTTTTTTTTCATGCATTTTTGCTTGCTACTGTAACAAAAAATAATGACTTTTTTTTCCCTTAAACTCATTCAGTAGTTATTTCCATGCATTGCACGGGTTAGCGACTAGTTATATATATTACCAGAATAGTTATACTTTTATTTATATTAACTTTTTTATTCAAAAAAAAAAATTGAATAAAAGACTTAATAAATACTCTTATTCATAAAAAAAAAAAAAAAAATTGAACAAAACAATAGATTTTTAAAAAGTAAAATACTAAAAAACTGTATAGAAAATAAATAAATCAAATATATATAACGTAATTTAGCCATAACCTCTTATTTACTAATTATTGCAGGATTCGTCTATTCCAGATTATCTAAACCAAGAAAGTTAACTATTCGCAATTCATATATCTATTTTAGTGAATGTTTGGATAAGGCTGAACGCGTCCATGTTTTGTGAAACTGTGTTTCAGCCCTTTTTTTCCCCCCTGCTACAGCGTTTCAGCCAGGGGACAAAAGTTACTGTTCACCCACTGACAACTATTCACACACTATTCACGTACTGTTCACATACTGTTCAGCCACTTTTTCATTAAAAATAGGTCCTACAGCTCTATTCACACATTTAAAAATTATTTTGTTACAGTATTTTCAGTTTTTAGTTTTCATCTGTATCCAAACAAACCCTTATTACTTCTTTACTTATATACACAAAAAGAGAAATGATTTGAAAGAGTAACAAAAAAAAATTAATATAAATAATATGTATGAATTTTTAAAAAATAGTTATGTAGAATAGAAAAAAAAAATTCCTCCGTTGAAATACACAAGAATTTTTGCATACAAATGCTCTAAGTAATTTCCTTCGTAGTTAACTTAGCGTGTGCTTTGGTTTTCTTTTCTTACAACCCTAAATATATATAAGGATTATTTTAAGGGCCGTCTCAGATGATACAAAGGTTTGATTCATGCATATTATGATCGGAGACAATTTGCCCTAATTCATCTTTTTCTTGAAGAAGCTGCTACGTTTGTACGTCGTAGGGTTTTGTAACCAAGAAGTTTCTTGATTTTCATCGTGTGGATGAACTGAAAAACTTTGCAACCAACATCCTTCTCAAGTTGGTGTGTTAGTTACGTACTGAGATCTATGCATCGATTGGTTTGTCACGTGCTTGGAGTCATGCATTGAAAATGAGAGATTGTCATTACATTACAAGCCTAATTGTGTATTGAGGTAAAAGTTCAACTGTAGGTTGGTATAAGATACTAAGATTCCATTACTTGTAACCGCTTGTTTTGATGATAGTGGATTCTCGGAAGTGGTGACCTTAAATTCACCCATTAGAGTTTTGTTTCGGAGGTTTTTCCCATTCGTAAACAAATCACTATGTTAAATTTATTTTTCCCTGCATTTAATTGGTGATTTGTTTGTACTACCACTCTTATTGCATTTAATTGAATTAATTAATTCATTTGGCTAATTAATTGGTTAATTTACCAGAAGGGGTCAATACATTCTTGGTCTATCAAACTAATAAATTAAATATTATTGCTTTACTCTGCCTTACTAATAAAACATTGCGTTATTTCCTTCAATATTAATATTTTTTTCATGCATTTTTGCTTGCTACTATAACCAAAAAGTAATGACTTTTTGAAACTCATTCAGTAGCTATTTTTTGTACATTGCACGGGCAGCGACTAGTTATATATATTACCAGAATAGTTATAATTTATTTATATTAACTTTTTTATTCGAAAAAAATTAGAAGAAAAGACTTAATAAATACTCTTATTCATTAAAAAAAATTGAACAAAAGCATATATTTTTAAAAAGTACAATACCAAAATTATTATAGGATTCGTCTATTCCAGTTTATCTAAACCAAGAAAGTTAATTATTCGCAATTCAGATATCTATTTTAATACTTATTTACTTATATACACAAGAAGAGAAATTATTTGAAAGAGTAACCAAAAAAAAATTAATATAAAATTGATAATATGTGTGAATTTTAGAAAAATAATTATGTAAAATAGGAAAAAAAAATTCCAACGTTAAATACACAAGAATTTTTGCATACAACTGCTCTAAGTAATTTCCTTCATAGTCAAAGCCGAGTTACGTGTAAAGTTAAAGTGCGTGTACTCGCGCGCCTTTGACACCGAGGAACCATCTTAGCAATGAGCCAATGAAGTCGGAAAAGACGAGGAACCCCTTTGCTTCGCTGGAAGATGAGGAGGCCTTACAAACTGATTGATTAATGTATAAAAAATGAATTCTTTGACGCGTGATTGCCGGACCATCAGTCTCACTTTTTTCTTTTGGACAGGAGAAATGCTAGTCTCACCAATCTTGGCACAACAATTTGTCATATAACGAATCGTGATTGGTAAGAATGTGTTAGTGAGCTATTTAATAACACAATTTTATTAGTCACAACTTACTACATGACGAATTGTGGCATAAAATTGTGCTAAAATTAGTGTCTCTAACATTTTTCTTTGGATAGTCACGGAAGGCAGAAATCACTTCCACCAATGATGACTATTCTCTATTCTTTTTTTTTTTCTTTCTTTTCCTTTTTTTAACTTTTTGAAAAAAAAAAATTGTAACATTAATGTCATCCTCACGTTAAGAGGATTTTTGTCGGTGCACGATGCTTTCCTCCTAAATTTGGTAGTTTTGAGTTAAATTTTGTCCTATTGAAAAAAAAATCATGCTTCTTACTAATATGTTTAGAAATTAGAATAGTTAATTTGATTTAATTTAATTTAATATATTTGTTTTATATACAATTTTTTTTTTTGAAAACTTTTAGATTTCTTATCGCCCACCCGTTAACAAAAGCCTATTTTAAATGATAATAATAATACAATTTTGGAAAACTTTGCTATGAAGGTTCGAGGTGTCAGAAGAAGGAGGATACCCATTTTAACTTTACACATACGCTGCTTTGACTCGGACGGGAAATTACATAGAAGTCTCTAACTTTATCATAAGCCCAACAAACATTTTACTGGGAAGATACCTGAAAGATGGAGAAGGATATTTGAGAACCGAGTTAAGTGTGAATACTTGACATATAATAATGTGACTGTTTCACTTCTCACTTTTTTTTTTTTTTTTTTTTTTTTGAGAAGAAGTCAGTTAGTTAAGTTAGAACATGGAACTTCTCACTTTTCTCTTTTGGCTAGTCACCACGCGGAATCAATTGATGACTTATATACACAAAAAGAGAGATGATTTGAAAGAGTAACAAAAAATAATTGATAAAAAATATAATGTAAAAAAATAATTTATATAAATTTTTGAAAAATAATGACGTAAAATAGGAAAAAAAAATTCTTACATTAAAATACACAAGAAATTTTGCATACAAATGCTCTATGTGTAAAGTTAAAGTGCGTGTACTTAGACATGACAAAATTAGTTAGAATTTGAGACTCAGTTTGATCCGATTCAAAAAATACCTGATTCTTTTTTTTGCGAATTAGCCCGACCTGACCCGGATAACTCGTGACTTGACACGTTAAAAAAATTTATTTAAAAAATATTTAAACTACGTCCTAATACTTAGTTGCATAAAGCACAAAGCACCAAAAGAGAAATGATTTGAAAGGGTAACAAAAAAAACAGATAAAAAATATGATATAAGATAGATAATATGTATAAATTTTTAAAAAATAATTATGTAAAATAGAAAAAAAAAAAATTTTTTTACGTTAAAATACACAAGAACTTTTGCGTACAAATGCTCTAGGTAATTTCCTTCGCGCTCAAGGCAGCGTTGCGTGTAAAGTTAAAGTGCGTGTACTAGCGTGCCTTTGACACCGAGGAACCATCTTAGCAATGAAGTAAGAAAAGACGAGGAACCCCTTCGTTTCACTGGAAGATTCCTGGAAGATGGGGGAGGCCTTGCAAACTGTTTGATTAATGTAGAAAAAATCAACGCTTTGACACGTGAATGCCGGAACCTCTGTCTCACTTTTTACTTTTGGATAGTCACGGATGGCAGAAATCACTTCCACCAATGATGACTATTCTCTTTTCTTTTCTTTTTTTTCTTTTTCTTTTTTAACTTTTTGAAAAAAAAAAAAATGTAACATTAATGTCATCCTCACGTTAAGAGGATTTTTGTCGGTGCACAATGCTTTCTCCTCCTAAATTTGGTAGTTTTGAGTTAAATTTTGTCCTTTTAAAAAAAAAAAAATTATGCTTCTTAATAATATGTTTGGAAATTGAAATGTTTATTTGATTTAATTTATTTAATTTAATTTTATTTATATACAATTTTTTTTGGGGGAAAACTTTTACTCCTTAACAAAAGTCTATTTTAAATGATAATAATAATACAATTTTGGAATACTTTTCTATGATGGTTCGTGGTGTCAGAGGGAGGGCACCAATTTCAACTTTACACATACGCTGCTTTGACTCGGAAGGGAATTCCATAGAACTCTCTAACTTTATCATAAGCCCAAAAATTTTACTGGGAAGATACCTGGAAGATAGAGGAGGATACTTGAGAACCGATTTATGTGTGAATCCTTGACGTATATGTGACTGTCTCACTTCTCAGTTCTCACTTTTCTCTTTTGGTTAGTCACCACGCGGAATCACTTTAGGACTTATTTTTATGCCTCTTTATAGACTTCAGTATAATTGAGATTGCCTGCCCTCTCTGTCACTTAATTACTAACACTCCAGCGTTATTTCGAAAGGCTTTTTCAGTTTTTCCTCATCTCTGCACTTTCGTGAATCTGTGATCTCACTTCTCAAGCACGTCCATCTCCTTTTTTTTAATCAAAATCCACATCAAATCTGTTTCCTTCTTCCTTAATTTTTATTTTCCTTTGTTAAATTCTCCAAAATTAGTTGAATATATTTTCTACATCTCTTTGGTATATATTTTTCGGATAGCTTTAATTTATGGACACAGAAAACGCCTCCTCCTCAGTTATTCCTCTTCCTTATGATGTCTTTCTCAGTTTCAGCAGCGTCGACACTCACAAAACTTTTATAGACCATTTATACACGGAGTGGGAAAAGAGAGACATATATGCATTTAGGTCTGATGAAGAACTCCAACGAAAAGCATTCATTACCCCACAGCTCTTGAAATGCATAGAAAAATCGACGTTTGTTGTTGTTGTTCTCTCAAAACACTACATTTACTCGAGGTGGCGCTTGATTGAATTAGCAAAGATTGTTGAGTGCATGAAAAAGACAGGGTTGATAGTTATACCAATTTTCTACCATGTGGATGCTAGTGACATGCACAATCAAAAGGGGATTTTTGCAGAAGCCTTTACGAGACAGGAAGAGTGTTTCAAAGATAACGGAGAGGATGTTTACAAGTGGAGAGCTGCTTTGACACAAGTTGCTAGTATTTCTGGTTGGCATATACAGGATGAGTAAGATTTTTTATATATAGTCATTGACATATTATTAATGATTTTACATCATGACATGTGAATGTTGAATGTGTAATTAATAAATTTATATTAAAATTAATATTATTTTAGATTGAAATGCTTTTTATTTAAAGAACACTAAACACAATTTTTTATGCTAATTCATAATTTTTATTTTCTATTAACTTATAAAAATTATGAAAAAAATCATTTGAAAGTTGTTTAAATTCCTTTAATTTTTTTTTCAATAAATGTTGCTATTTTTGTAAGCAAATTTAATACATTTACTTTTATTTTAATTAATTATTAAATTAGTTAAAATATCATTTTGGTTTTCTTCAAAAACCTTGAGCCTCGTTACATTGCTATACAATTGTTTTTTCTTTTTTTGTTTTTGGTATGTGACCAGTACGCAAATCAATCATATCCACCTAATGATTGCTAGTCCTTTCATTTGCCTCCATCAATGGCTTACTAGTTTATACTTTGAATAAGGATATACCAAATGGACCAAGTAAAACTTGTAGTAAATAGTTGGCCTTTGGCCTATGTGTTTGCCCTAAACATTTTTTGTCTTTGCTTTTCAAAGCAGTTTGCAAAAGTATAAGGACAAGGCATCTTTTAATTATTGTGGAATTAGATTTCCTTTTACCTTACTGAATAAATCTAATTCTAAAAATTGTACATTTAGTAAACCTTTTATCTCTTTATGGCCGATGCTAACTCTGCAAAACTATTATATTATTTTGCAGTAGATGCGAGTCAAAGGTTACTGAAGAAATTGTTAAAGTAATATTCCAAAAAATTAACTATAGCTGGTGCTCAACCGACGAGGAGCATCTTGTCGGAATAAATTCTCGTTTGGTGGAATTGGAGTATTTACTACGCTTGGGGTTGGAGGATGTTCGCTTTATAGGAATTTGGGGAATGGGTGGAATCGGTAAAACAACTTTAGCAAGAGTTGTTTATGGTAGATTTCGAGGTCATTTTGAAGGCTACAGCTTTCTTGCCAATGTTAGAGAAACAGCTGTAAAAGGTGGTTTAGTTTTATTACAAAAACAGCTGCTTTCTAATTTATTGTTTGAAAGGAGTATTGATTTATCAGATGTTCAATCGGGAATCAATATGATATCGAAAAGATTATGTCATAAAAAGGTTCTTATCATTCTTGATGATGTGGATCAACCTGAACAATTAGCAGCATTAGCAGGAAAACAAAGTTGGTTTGGTCAAGGAAGTCGAATTATTATTACAACCAGAGATCAAGGTCTATTAGGACATGAAGTGGCTGAAGCTCAAATATACAAAGTTAAGGAATTAAACAATGATGAATCTCTTAATCTCTTTATTAAGAAAGCCTTCAAGAAAGACCTTCCTCAAGAAGGATATTTAGAGTTGAGTCAGAAGTATGTAAAACATGCTAATGGCCTTCCTTTAGCTCTGAATATTTTGGGCTCCTTCCTATTTAACAGAAGTTCAGGTGAATGGATATATTCGCTTGATAGAGTTGAAACACATCCTTACAGGTCTATTTTGGGAGTGCTTGAAATAAGTTTTTATGGCCTTGAGGAAAGAGAGAGAAATATATTTTTAGATATTGCTTGTTTCTTCAAAGGAGAGTTCAAAAGTCGTGCAAAATATATACTAGAGACTCTTTATGACAAGCTGGACATCGGTATAGATGTTCTTCAAAGAAAATCTCTTCTAAATGTCACACAAGAAGGCTATCAAATGCATGATTTACTGCAAATATTGGGTAAGGAAATTGCTCGTAGGACATGTTATGAAAAGGATAGAAGCAAAGTCCTTGAAAAAGCTGGGAGATGCAGTAGGTTGTGAGATAGTGAGGATGTTCTTCATGCTTTTAGTACAATAAGTTGATCTTGCAGAATCTTAAAATTTTGTAATGGTATATATCTATGCTATTCAAACAAGTTTTAGTTAATGTCTACCATTACAGTTATTCTTTTTGCTTACTATGGCTATCAGGATCCTGCCCTTACGTTGCTAACATGTTAATTTTCACTTGGCTACTCTACCTGCATCAGCACTAAGTAGCTGCATCAACTCTATATGTCTGCCCTATGTTGCTGTTAGTGATAAGCTAAAGCGGCCTGGCTTGTATCTTATGTTATTGTATTAGTCAATTAGTGTGTGGACTCCCTATTTTGCAACTTACTTTTAACTTCATCCATGAACATAATGACCATTTCACATCTCAAGAGTAAAACTGTAATATTAGCTATCCTTTTGCGTATGTATAAAAGCACTAAGATTTTTAAAACATTAATGTAATCTTTAATTTATTTAAAAAACATATTGATTTAGAATGTTTAAAAAATATTAATTGTAAGTAAATGATTAATACATATATTTAAGAAAAAAGATAGTTGACTCGATGAAATAAAATATAGATCTTGAATTATATGAAGCCGGCTTGAGGAATTAGTTAGTGTTTATATATATATATATATAGTGCTTTAAGGGTAAATTATGCAGACATCTTTGGCTCCGCCACTACTTTTGAAGGCTGTTTAATCTAGACTTTAAAGGTGTCCAGACATTTCAACCATTTTGACCAAGACTGCTATACATTTGTTTTTTGGTTATGTACGCAAATCATATCCACCTAATGATTTCTAGTCCTTTCGTTTGCCTCCAACAATGGTTTACTAATTTATACTTTGAATAAATTTTGTCTCCAAACTAGTTAGTAGAGAAACTCTTCAAACTACCTATATATCTTATTATTGTGTAAATTTTGAAATTTTAACCGTTAGATTACATATTCCTTATATTCTTAAGAGCATTCTCATAAAAAATGCTATAAAATATAACATTTAGCATCTCAAAAAGTTACTTTATTCATTTTAACCACTCACTTTACAAAACACCTAACATCAAAAGTTCTATAATTTTACCGCTTCATTTAAATATTCTTTTTCTATTCTTTTTTTATGTTTTCTTTATTCTTCCTTTATATTTTCAATTAACTACCATAACTAACTACCAAGTACCCTGCAACATTACTGCAAAGTAGTATTGGAGAGAATTATTCTTAGCATATTTTTTTTTTATGGAATTCATTCTCTTAGCATTCAATAATTGATAAGAATCCATAAAACACTAGCATCATTTATCAAAGAAACAACAATATAATGATCACTTATTAAATGGAACATATCCATTTTCATTTATATTATTGAAATTTTGCATCAAGTGTGAGATGTCAGCAACCATAATTTTTTCCTGCCAAATTGGTGTGCAACTAAAATTACAGACTTGAGCTACTCTTCTTCTATTACACATAAACAAAATTCTGCAGCAACCAAGCCATTTAGCTTTGACAGCATCTTCCACCACGGCTTCTTGAGTTGCTGCATTAGCTGTTGATGCTCCACTGCTGGCAGCAGCTATCCAGTACAGAAATCCAGCAGCTACCCAGTTCAGAAAAACGAGTGCAGAGGAAAAAACAGTAATTAAATTAAACCAGTGCAGAATAAGAAAACAGCAGCCCACACTCTGCAGGCAGCAGCAATCCAGTGCAGAAATCCAGCAGCTACCCAGTGCAGAGGAAAAAGCAGCAATTAAATTAAAACCAGTGCAGAGGAAAAAACAGCAGTTAAATTAAAACCAGTGCAGAAAAACCAATGCAGAGGAAAAAAACAGCAGTTAAATTAAAACCAACAGAAACAATATCCAATATAGATGGGATGAGGTAGTATCACATTATCTTAAAAGTCCAACAAAAATCACATCAATTGAACCATTAATCAAGCCAAAAAATTTTGTAAATCACTTGGGGCATCTACTGAAGACCAGCATTGGTATGAACCCCAAAAACACATGACCAACAATGTCTCTAGACTCAAACAAAAATAATAGAAAAGAAGATGCTATTACACAAATAATTTCTAAATTCTTTTGCTAGCTAAGAAAATGCAGGTAAAGAGAAAAGAAAGAAATAAAACTGACAAATCTTTTTGATCGATAAACTATACATCAATAGTAATAATCCTTCGCTCTAAAAAAAAAATAGTAATAATCCTTGAAACAATTCCTTGATTTAACCTAGTCTCATCATCATCTATTATCCATGAAAGCAAAATCCTCCCAATCCAACAATTTGTTGACATGAGTCCTTTGTAAAATGAAAAACCAGTACATGAACAATGAAAACTAAACATTTTCCTTAGTTATCTTAGCAAACAAATAAAATGAAATAAAATTCCAGTGCATTTGGCATTAAGTAATCCATAAGAATTCTCAAAACCACCCAACCATCAATCACTAGTTCACATACCAGTTCTATTTTTATTTTTATTTTCATTCTTTGTTTAGGACTTGTGCTCAAGCTTACAAATGCAGTCCATGATAACAAAATCCAAACACAAATTGTCAAAAAAGCAACCAAATTTGCATTAATCACACCATAAAAGGATCAAGATATAACATCAATAAAAGCAACCAATCCATTTGTGAAATCACAGCAAAACTCAAAGCTTTCCATAAACACTCTAAAAACATCTTAATGCTTTATTTGTTCAATAAAGCTTTCAATAAGTACCATATCATATGACTAGCACATGTGGGTGAAGAAACTAGAGTAAATATTAGTTCTCAACAACCAAGGAAATGAAAATGAATGGGAAATAAGGATCGCAACAAATCCTATTATGGTTTATATGTTGAGCAAAGTTTTATTTCATGTGTGTAGAGAAAAATGCAAATCTATCTAAAATCTGTTCATCATATAAAACTCTAAAGATGATACTAGAATTTTAAGGAGCAATTTCGGCAACCACAAACCTGTGCTTCACGTTCAATGCTGTTATCCTGAGGACTGAAACAAGATTGCTGGTATCACTCTAGTGTTTTGGTTATACTGCAAAAAAAAGAATTGAATACTAATAATTAAAAACATATGTTAGACAAGTATGAGTTTGCATATTTGAGCCTAACCCAATAACAACTTGCATCAAGAGACAAGAACAATAAAAAATTGGCCTCGATTACCACTGATAGTATCGCGGAAACAATTTTATTCATAAAAAATTGAATGCCCTAATAGCTTAATCTTCTTTTAACTATGCTCATGAAACCACAATTTCATGTTGTATATGCAGCGTGTCAAAAATCTGTCTCCACTATTTCCAACTAAATAATTCTCTTCATACTATTTTTCAAAGGGATTTACCTTGTATGATACTATATGAAATTAATGGATCGAGATGCATTTTTTTGCAGTGGTAAAAAATTTTCCTTATTATATATTTCCATAAAAGAAAAAAATATGCATAACTAAATGCAACCTCTGATGTACTAATGACTAAGAGATAGTTGATTATTTAACTCCTTTTTCCCCATTAATCTTTTGTGGGAAATCCAACCATATAGGCTACATTTTCACCAAAGCCTAAGTATGTGATAACAGTCCATGAACTATAACAAGAACAAGAACTGAAAAACTGAGCAGAAATTGAGTGTGTTTGTGTTCCTAACTATCAATGAAGTCAAAGACACTTTCAACTCTAAAAATACAACAAGAAGAATGCTTTCCAATATATCATCATGATAAATTCCACAAAAACATTTCAAAAAAAAGAAACAATTAAAGATTCAGACTAAAATCATAGAAAGATTGACAGATATAACTAACCTGTTTGGAGTTGAATCGGCTAGAAGTTTTGCCCCAATCGGTGATGAACTTGTGACAAACTTCTAACAGCAATACAAGACCCAATCGATGATGAACTTGTGACAGCAATACAAGACCCACAAAATCCGTAACCCAAAACAAAACCTAAATGGAAGCCTGACCTACGAAGCTTCAGTCTAACCCAAATGGAAGCCTAATCCCCTCCCTTGAACCTTCGGTTTTGAGATGAGAATATGGGTTTCAAGACTGGGTTTTTGGGTTTGGTCAGGGAGAGAAGAGTGGGTTCGGTATGGGTTCACTTAGAGGAAGAAGAGGTTGTGTTTGTGATGGTGGTTCGGTTAGAGGGATTAGTGAAGCGGAGATGGGTTTGGCAGCATGGATTGAGGGAAGGGAAGAGAGGCTTGGGTTGAGGGAAAACAAGAAAATAAAAATACAAAAAAAAATGAGAGGAGGCAAAGGTGCAGGTGTGGGAGAAAGAGAGAACCAGAAAATAAAAATGGGGAAAAACCAGTGGAGATAGGCGCGAAAAGGGAAGCGGGTGGGAGGGAAAGCAATTAAACAAATATATATTTTTTTTACAATCTTACTACAGTGGGCTGCTAGAGATAGCAGTCCACTGTAGCCAAATTGTAAATTTTATAGGATTTAGAAGCTTTGATGGAGTGTGCTTTTTAACATTTATAGCATTTAGCACGATAAAATTTAGCATTTATACCATTTAGCATTCTTAATGAGAATGCTCTAAGATGCATATCAAATTTTGTTCAAATAAAATGTTATTTACTATTTGATTAATAAACTTATTTTTTATGCATAATTTTAGACCACAAAAACTTAAAATATAAAATTTTGATAGATGACATAGATCTTGAAATTTGGATGGCGACTTACAAAAAAATCAAGAGAAAAATATTGTATCAGCCTCGTAGATTCATCAAATCTATCAATTTCATTGGGATTTCTCTTTCTCACAATCAGAGTCACCTTCGTCTTGCGTGCTTGAGTTCCCAATCCAATTTCCCAAATGTGGAAAGAATCTTTCAATTAGATTAGGAAGCCGTATCCTCTTTGGGTGTGGTATGTCTACTTCACTATTGGTAGCTTCTCCACTAGGTCCATTCTCATTCCCATCAAAGTCATCACGACTGCACTTAATTTTATTATCTTTTGCTGAATCATCAAGATCATCCTTATAAGGAGTGATGCTGCACTTGCTACTCCTAGCCATAGTTTGTTTGAAATCTTCAAGCCTGGTCCTCCAGTTTCAATTCTAATTTCAATTTGACTAAATCCATTAGCATCAATTTGACTCAATTTGTTGCCCGATTTCCCTTGGAATTTCTCAAAGGGAAAATATTTCAACCAAATGTGAGATGAACCGATCTTACCAAATTGTTCATAAAAAATAATGCCATGGCTATCAGAAATTTCAAATCCCATGACACAATAGGAAAATGAAGATAATGTGTAAAACTTTGTTGTACTGTGAGCTGTGTCATTACACCTTAAAACCAATTAGTGATGAGGAAAATACACTCAAATCTTTTATGGCCTTCAACATCACACCAAGTGGGCCTGTTTTTAGAGTGGTTGTAGGGATTCAAATTGTGATCCTCCCAATAAACCCCAAGAGGGTTTGGGAAGTGGACAATGCTTGCGGAATACAAAAATAGCACACACAACAATTCCCATAAAATCTAAAGGCCCTTGCAAATTAAGTGAAGTCCCCTCAAGTGTATTGAAGGAAAACACTCGTCTGGAATCCACTAAGACAAGGGCGGCGGCACTACACTGTTGTCAGGGAGTTCAAATGAACCCCCTGACTTCAAAAAAAAAAAAAAAAATTATATATATAAATTTTTTTTTGTTATTTTAATACTATAATTTTTTCTTAAAAATATTTTTTGACACCCTAACCTAAATTTTGTACTCTTATTACAAGTATTTCCAACTCTAAGAATAAAGTACTTGTGAATTGTAAGTGTCACTATTTTTTATAAATTTGTATTATGTATGTGAGTGTGTCTCATATTGATTGTGTGCATTACTTTTTGTTATAATGTTATTTGTGTGAATTATGATGTGTGTGGATGTTTGTGTGTACAATATAATATAATATAATTTAATAATTAGGAAATAGATATGGTTTGTTACATGTTTGTGTATTGTTATTATGTTATAATAACTTTCTGTTATAAAGTTAGTAAAATTCAAGAAAAAAAAATTGAAAGTTAGTGATTGTTCAAGCATTTGATTGGTTAAGTAGACACTAGTGTATAATTTTATGTATGAATGAGTATGGTCTTGTGCGTCAATAATTAGTACAAAGCCAATGAGTTTAGTTTAATCATTTAGTTTAAAATATTTTTATAAAAACAATAACAAATAAATAATAAAAACTGCATAAAAATAAAAATATTAGATAAACTTAACAAAATAAGATGATTATAGGCTCATAGCTACTCACATTGGCAATAGATATTCATAATAAACTATCATATAACAATTCAAAATTTGAATACTTATAGAAGAAAATTGTAAAACTTCATGTATTAATTTTTTTTTTCGGTAACTCAATATATTCAAGTTCTTTTTTATTAAAATTTTTTAATGACCCCCCCAAACAAAATTTCTGGAGCCGCCACTGCACTAAGGTCCAATTCTCTAGTTTCTATTTAGAGCAAACCTCCTCTGGTGGACATTGGAGAAATAGATAGACCTATTAGCGCCAAGGGGCATTTATAAAATGCTGTTAGGTCCAATTATAACCAATGTCACATCAGATGCACCCATGATATCCTGTCAGCGTATCATACATGTTAGATCTATGTAATGGGATGCTTATGTTGTATGTAGAATCGAGCAGAAGGTAGTATTTCCCATTTTATCATTTGAAACTTAAAAATAAAAATGAGAAAATGATAATAAGCTTCTTACACTCATCTATCACCCAAGTAAACATGCTCAAGAGCTACTAATTTTTAGACTTCCCTTCTCACCTTAATAAGGTAATAAGGCATGGCATGGTCCTCCTTCCCTATCATTGACCTCACAAGACAATGGCCTTAAGACTAATCATTCAGTGAATTAAACCTTTGCAGCTTAATGTAAGATAAAATAAACTTTTCAACTCCAAGAATCCTTTGCTTTCTGTGGAAACTAATCAATCTGTTGTAGTCAACAATCTTTGAATTCATCTACAAGAAAAATTCTGAAACCACCTATTATTTGGAAAATGTTTTTATTGGACAGAGAAATGATTTTATTATTCCTTAACTTTTAAATCTTAATCTGGTTTGTGATTATTCATCTTGAGCAGAAGCAGTAGCTGTACCTAGATTGATGGGTGTCTCTCTTCAGAAAGCTAGTTCGCTATGTAAAAAATGTGATGTTAACAATACCGTAAGCATCATCACTTCCTATTTATACTTGGTTCAAGTCGGTTAAGTCACCGACTTTGATATTTCTAGCCCAGTAACAGTAAACTGCTTCCTCTAAGCTTCTAGACAACCTAAAATTGTGGCTGGACTTTAATTGTGCAAGAGAGTCTTGTCGAAAGAAAATTCCATAGAGAGAGCAAGAGAAAATTTTCTAGAGAGAGAGAGAGAGAGGTGGTGTTTGAATTTTAACATACCATTTATGGAGTCATAGAAATGCCAGAATTCATGGAGGGAATATTTGAAGTAAGGAGCAGTTGAAGAAATGCAAGATTGGTGTAAGGATGGCAGCTAGAGGGAATTTCATAGACTCTAGCATGAATATATCTCTATGTGAAAGTTGGAATATTCCACTATCATTTCTCAAAATGAAGCAATAACACATAGCTTTACTCTATAAACTCAAACAGAGCTCACTTTTCACACACATACACAGAGATTTCTGCACTAAACTTCATATCTAAAATCAAATAGATTAGATGAAAACATAGAATAATGAACTTCAAAAGTTTCAATGAACTATTACATGCACAATTCAATTTTAGCAATTTGATTTTCAAATACCAAAAATCAAAATTTTTAGAGGTTTCTAACCAATCCAAGGCAAAACAAAATGAGCAAAGCAGAAAAGAGAGACGCAGAGTATTCAATTTGCAAGTGGCTTCAGTCACAACTCACCATCTTCCAGATTAACAAGGACTTTATTAAAATTAAATTTCCCTTGTGAGTAAAAGCAGCGTATATGTAAATATAATGCGTGTCCACACCACGCATGTATCAACAAGGAAACATCATGGCAATGAAGTAAGAAAAAAGACTAGGAAGTCCTGCATACAAATTTATTAGAATAAAATTACGCGTGGAGTAATGTTGGCTCATTGCTGAAGTTAGGTAAGAAACCAACGTAGCCTCATCTTCCGGGTATCTTCCTTCTCCAACAACTACTTAAATTAAACATAATATAATATATATTGGTTGTTAAATGTTAAGAATTCATTTTTTAATAGAGTTGGTGTGCAAGTAGCGGCCCTCCTATTACATGGTCTGACAATTACATAAAACTAAATATTGGTTATTAATGGGAGCTAGCAAATGGAATTCTTCGCATGTGCATAGATCATACGTATGCAAGTGACCCTACCCCTCCAGCAACTATTTTTTCTTGTTTGATATTGATTCACGTAGTATTTCTACATCTTTGCCATTATTGGATTAACACTAAAAGTGAGGTCAATGATTGCTCAATAAACCAATGCACGTAGTATATTAGTCACCTGTTTAGTGAGAAGTAGAAACTTAGGTAATCATCAACCAGAAGCTCCTAATTGTATGGAAAAATTTTACCAAAACTATAAAATTTTAAGTTCCAGTTGCGTAGGAGGGTAAAATTTTATAGACAGTTAAGGCTCCTAACAAAGAGAGAGAGAGAGAATTAACCACCAAAAGAATTATCTTGCATGAACAGAGGACATGTGCTGAGCATAGGAACCAAGAATTAAATTATTCTGAAGCAACAAATCTAGACTAGGTACTCTCAACAAATCTATAACAAGTTTTGATTCATTCAATATATGTGGAACAAAAAGTACCAAATTTGGACTGAAAAAATTAAAGTGACAATAATAAGTAATATTATTATTAGAAAAGAAAATCTTACTTTTATGGTGTAAATCCCATCGAGCAATAGATACTAGCAACTTGTGTAAAAGCCGCTTTATTGCATGGCTTGTTGTATAGCACATTTGATAGATAGTAACTTAAGGATTACTGTGATGAGCAATATAGTCCTGTGTTCGATTGTAGAGAGACAC
The DNA here is from genome assembly GCA_032878915.1 of Castanopsis chinensis. Taxonomy (NCBI): domain Eukaryota; kingdom Viridiplantae; phylum Streptophyta; class Magnoliopsida; order Fagales; family Fagaceae; genus Castanopsis; species Castanopsis chinensis. The sequence continues at coordinate 3,521,523 of JAVQMG010000079.1, forward strand.
AAGGCCAGAGAAAAGCTGGACGGCATAGTCTGCAACCTCTGCAGATTTGTATTCTGCAAACACAAAATCATTAGGTTTATCAGTTTCCTTGTCTCAGGGAATATGTACAAGTCTACCGCCCGCCCTGCTTGAATCAATATATCATACAAGACTCTATTGCTCACCCTCTCATGCAGATTTCCTTTGTATGAAAATGAATAATAACCATGTCAGAACAAATTCTGCCTATTAATAACTGTTAAGGGGAATGTTTCTTTTTAAAAATAAAAGGCAAGAGAAGCCCCACCTCACTAACAATTTGAATTAAATACACTTCTTTCATATCAATGAATGTATCAGAATAAAAACCATACAAAAAGCAAGGAAAAAATTAAATATATCACAGGCTTAATGCTTTATTTGTTACATCTTCAAAAACTACAAAACAAACATATTCAATTGATAACAGAGAACCATCAACTACAAATAATTTAAGGAAATAAATCAATAACACATTGCTTTACTCTATAAACTCAAACAGAGCTCACTTTTCACACCCATACAATGAGATTTCTGCACTAAACTTCATATCTAAAATCAAACAGTTTAGATGAAAACGTAGACTAATGAACTTAAAAAGTTTCTCTGAACTATAACATGCCCAATTCAATTTTAGCAATTTGATTTTCAAATACCAAAAATCAAAATTTTTAAAGGTTTCTAACCAATCCAAGGCAAAACAAAATTAACAAAATTCATAAGGCTGTCGAGGTGAAAGGGAATTCAAATGAAACTTACCAACGTAGACTTTGCAATCTGAGTTTCCTGACATGGTTAATGCACTTGGATTTGAATATGATGCGAAAACCTAGAATGAAATGACACTGTAGAACCACTAGATATTATTCTGAACTGGAAGCCTTTGAATCCAATAATTAAAAAAAAAATGTCATCCTAGATAGATATAGACTCTAATTGAATTTCAATTTAAAATCTAATTAGATTTTCCCTCAGTTTTGGCTATTAATATATATATATATATATATAAGATAACAGTGAAGAAAAAAATAGTTGTATATTTATAATGACTAGTTTTGTTGCATGTGCAAGGCACATGGAAAACACTTTTTAACTACAAATAAATATTTTATGATAGGATTAGAACGGTTAAAATTAAGTCATTATTAGAATAATAATTAAGTTTAAGTTTTTGATCTATCAAAGTAATTTCTTAGGTGCACAATATCCTTAATTAATTCATAAGGTAGAAGTAATAATCACGACAAAGCAACTTCACAATAATGTTGAATACAAAAATAATTTTCATCAAGTAATTCATAACCTTCATGATCAGAATCCTAGGCACATTACATTACATTCTGCTATATCTTGTATACAAAGTTCATATTGATGTATATATGGTAGCCTATAGAAAACATGTATCTTTGACAGCTCAAAATAATCAGACAAACCATTCTACTCTAGCTTCCAAACTTTCCCCCAATGCTTCTGTCATACTTTGTTGTGAAAGATCACATGCATGGAAACCTGATACAAACACAAATCCAAACCCATGCACTTATGAATCAATCTACAAAATCAAAGCCCTAAAATTGCACTTTCAGTCAAAATAATATATAAATAATGATTAAAAAAAATTAAATACATTAAGAAAAATCGGTTTGAAAGACTAACATGTGCATGATGTTGCTTGAGTAAATCTTTGCCCTTTCCTTCACTTTCTTTCCCAAGCGGGAGCAGTTGGGATGAGAAGGTGTTCCCTTTCTTTGATTCTAGTTTTACCCGTTAGAAAAATCCGGATTTTATGCTCTTCTCTACCTCTCCGGATTTTATATTTCTCTCTCTCCGTACATCTCCATTCTTGATTGAGACATGAAGCGGCTGGAGATAAGTATAAAAATTAAAAAGACAAAAAGGCCCTTCAGCTCTTTGCATCGTAGTCGTTTTTCCTTTCATATCCTTAAGGGTAAGAATGTAGTTACATTTCCGTTAGTAATATAAAAAAGCAAAGAATTAAAATGAACAGACCAAATGGCCCGTGCCCTTTAACTCTTCACATTTATGGCTTTTAAGGACAAAAGCATAAATCTATCTTTCTGCACTTGCTTCTACCGTTTTAAGCATCCTCACGTCGTTTGGCCAAACACAGACAGCTTAACTGTGCTTTTTTATATAGAGTATAGATATGCGAATACATTCAAATGGTTTGATGAAAGAAATGGATGATTAATTATCATTTTAGAAATAACCATTATATAATTTCAACAAATATAATGAATATATTATTTTCATATAAAGGGTATAATTATAAGTTTAAGTAAGGGTTTCCTCTTCTCGTTACCCTTCTTTTTCCTTTCTTTTATTTATTTTTAATGGGCGAAAACCACATTTTAGTCCCTACATTTTCACACGATTCTCATTTTGGTCCCTACATTTTTTTTTCACCACTTTTAGTCCCTGTCTTGAAAAACGCCTTCCGTTTTTGTCCCTACCGTTACTTCTTTGACAGAAATAGTCTACGTGGCAAACGGAAGCACACGTCAGCATTAAAATAATAATATAATATTTTATTTTACATTAAAATAATAAATAAAAATGCCACCTCAGAAAATTAAAAATTAAATAATAAAATAAATTTAAAAAACAAAACCTGAATAAAAGGAGAAGAAAAAAACAGAAAAAAAAAAAAAAACCTCACAAAAACAAAAAACACTACTAGATCTAAGCCTCACAAACCACTCCGTCTAGATCTAAGCCTCAATCACGCTCTTCAATTCTTGATGATCTTAATCTCTAGAGAGAGAAATTGCCCTTAATCTCACCACACATCTCAATCACGCTCTTCGGTGAGGTTCGATTTCTAGGGTTTTTTTTGGTGGTGAGCTTGATCTTCGGCAATGGAGGTTGCTACTGGTTCTGACGGAGAGAAGAAGAAGCCGCTCGAGGTTGAGAACAAGACGAAGCGGAAAATGAAGACCGCTTCGCAGTTGGAGGCGTACCCGTCTGAGATCAACCGCCTGAGGTTGATCTTTGAATTTTTGTTAATTTGAGTGGAATTTGGGCTTGGTTCAGTGGAGGCATACCCGTCGGAGGCATTGCGAGTTGGCGGCGGCGCAATGGAAGACTGGGAAAATGCTAAGATCGATCTCTCCCTTTTGAGCACTACTGAAGGTCTGCTTTGTTTGTTGGCGCAATGGGTCTCCCTCTTGGCGCAATGGGTCTGTTTGTTGAAGGTCTTTGTGTTTATTGCTACTGCTTGGTTTGAAGCAATCTCTCCCTCTTGGTTTGAAGCAATCTCTCCCTCTTTGTGTTTGAAGCAATCTCTCCCTCTTGGTTGCTACTGCTTTCTTTGTGTTTGTTGAAGGTCTTTGTGATTTGAAACTTTAAAGATCTTTGTGTTTGTAACGAGAATGTGAAAGAATCGCTGAGTAATTGTTGAAGGTCTTTAAATTTATTTCATTATTTAATTTTTAATTTTCTTTGTTGTGTTTTGTAAATCTATGTGATTTTATGGGTTTGAAATGTAAGAAGGGAGAATTTTTTTTTTTTTTTTGATTCTTTAATCTTCTGGGCAAGGTTGGATGATTGACCGCGCAGATCTGGTTCTTCAGATCTGGTTCTTCATGTTCGTTCTTCGTGTTCTTCACGTTCGTTCTTCAGAAATTTTTTTTCTGTTTTTTTCTTCTCCTTTTATTCAGGTTTTGTTTTTTAAATTTATTTTATTATTTAATTTTTAATTTTCTGAGGTGGCATTTTTATTTATTATTTTAATGTAAAATAAAATATTATATTATTATTTTAATGCTGACGTGTGCTTCCATTTGCCACGTAGACTATTTCTGTCAAAGAAGTAACGGTAGGGACAAAAACAGAAGGCGTTTTTCAAGACAGAGACTAAAAGTGGTGAAAAAAAAATGTAGGGACGAAAATGAGAATCGTGTGAAAATGTAGGGACTAAAATGTGGTTTTCGACTTTTTAATGTAAAAAAGGAGTTTTGAAGTTTTTTTTTTTTAATACTAATTTGGTTGTAGCCTCCCACTCCACACATAACATGTAATTACTGGGAGAAATATTTTAGTGGTGACCTATGATACTGATGATGACTTTTGAACCCAAGACTTAGGATTGTATACAAGTCAAGTTTTTTTTTTTTTTTTTTTTTGAGTATTATTAGTTTATAATTGTTCATTTAATTCTATTACAAACGCGAGCTAAGTTTGAGCTCATTCCTAAACTAAATTACCTATTCAAGCTTAGTGTTTTTTTTTTTTTTTTTTTTTATCGAACACGCTCAAGCTTATTTGCAAACTTCTTTATTAACTTATTATTTTTCCCATTATAGTGAACACCACAAATAATATTTTGTACCCTTTTATCAATCTTCGCAAAGTAATTAATAATTAAATTAAAATTAAAACTATATTATTTGAGTTAATTAGATGTAATGATTTTTATTTATGCAATTATAAAAAAATTAGATTCACATTGTTAAAAATTATATATAATGTTTACTATGAATTTGACTATTTTATGTTATAGTGTTTTAAAACTACTAATTTGATATCTTATGAACTTATACAATTGTAAGGACACAGATTAAACTGGACCAAAGTTAGTCCTTCAGTCCAGCCCAATGAGCCCTAAACAATGAATTTATAGAGAATGGACTTCTAATCTAAGTTTTTAAGACAATAGATAACACAGAGGTTGGGCTGAATCATGGAGTTCATATGTAGATCATATACATGGATGTAATAATCCTCTGTTTACATGGATGCCAAGGACAATCCTTGGTTTTTTCTTACAAGTTTTCTCTCTCTCTCTTCTTTCCCGTCCCCCCCTCTTTCTTCTTCCTTTACCTTTTATAGGCCTGCATCTGTTTCTCCTTTCTTCCACGTGTAGTCCAAGTGTTCCTTTTTTGGATACTTGTCCCATCATTCCCCCTTACTCAAATCTCTGGCGGTGAGGGTAAGGTTGAATTTCAATGTTCAGGCGTCACTTCCTTATTAATGCGGCCAGAGAGGTAGGTATGGTGTCTTCAATGCGGTGGTAGCAGCTTTTTCCTTGATATTTGTTTGCTGCTTTTCTTTATCCCTTATTCTCGTTCTCTCAGTCGCTGCATTTAAGGCCCTCAGTTCGGACATCCTTGAACCACAGATCATTAGTACTGTCCTCGGCGGCTGCCGCCGAGGACAAGGTCCTCTTCGGACGTCATGTTCCCTGGTGCTCTGTTCATGCATGGCATTGTGGCTTCGTAGACTAGACTTACTATGTCCTCAAACAATTTCATAATGCTAGGTTAGACTTCCCTCTTTGTGAGAGCCTTTGGGCCGGCCCAATACGCGCCTTGGGCCCGATGGCACTACATTAGCCCCTCGAAACCCTTATTTCTACCTTATTAGGAGGAATGAGGATTTCGATATACGCACGCGGTACAATCCGTTTCTGACGTTTCGGTCTGTAAAGCGCGCTTCACTTAAATTTTGGCGGCTCTTTGTTCCCTACGTCTGACCGTGTGATGCGCATCCTACGGGTAGGCGCACTTCAAGGGGAAGTAGGCGGGAGATCATCTGCGTTACGGTTTTCGATGGTATAAATATTGACAGTTCAAAGGTTTTCTGTTCATTTCAGAGATTGTTCAATGAACTTAGACATTTCTACACTCTACACGCATCCTTAAACTTTCTCAATTCTAAGTTGAGGTGACCTTACCACTTAAAAGTAAGTCCTCCAACTTTTTACTTTCATTACTATTTCTCCATCTCTATCGTTATTCCTAGTTTTTTTGTCCTCGGCCACACAAACCTCTTAGCCTCTCTACAGTATTCCTTCCTTATTTCTAGAAAATGGGTAGATTCGCGTCTTTAATAGATACCCCTGAAAAAATAGAGGAGTTTAAGGCTAGGTACGAGATTCCATTCGGAGTGACTGTTAAGTATTGCAAGCAGGGAGCTTGGCACACTAAGAGAAAGGCCGGTGAGGTAGTGATTCCAATGATAGCTTTTATAAAGGGGGGGATGAAGATTCCCATGAAACCCATTACTAGGAATTACCTCCGAGCCACGAGATTATCACCCACACTGTGTGCCCCAAACATGTTTAGGATCCTTGGGGCCGTAGATGCTCTAAATGAAAGATTAGGGTTAGGGCTTACCCATCACGAGATAAACTAGGTTTACAACCTCCACCACCTAACCGGACAGGGGTACTACTTAAAATCTAGGCACCCTGAGGTGAGGTTAATTCAATGTCTCCTTAGTTCCAACAAGGGTATGAATAAAGACTTCCTCCTACTATCTGGGGATTGGCATGACGGTCTCCCCTGTCCGACGACAGAGGGAGAACCAGGTGAATAACTGCACCTCACTTAGCTATGTGTATTTACGCATGCGTATATACTTGTTTTGCTTTGTTCTTGCAGTCATTATTCGCCATTTGCTATTTATTTGCTTTCTTTAATTTATATATATATTTTTTTTTTTGAACAATTTCGCAGATCGACGTGCTCTAACTCGCCACGCTCATCTTGTCGATTTCGCTCGCTTGGACAAGATTCTAAAGGCCGAGGTGTATGTACATTCAGACGGCCAGCTCCGAGCAGCACACCTAATACTTGGGTACACTCCGCTTTCATCTGCCTTTCAAGCGCCGAAGTGCGTTATCAAGGAGAAGGACCCTCGGTTGCCCAGGATAAGCGTCGCGGTAGAGGGCTTCTTACTCCCTAAGGGTGCCCCAGTTCCTCGAGGGGTTCTTATTACTGAACCTGTAAGGGTTACCCTAGGAGCCTTTCCTCTTGCCACATCCTCGGCACGACCCAGATTAGGAGAAAGCTCCTCTTCCCAACCGATCACAAAGGAAGAAGAAGAGACAGAGGAAGAAGAAGAAGAAAAGGAAGAAGAGGAAGAAGAAGAAAAACAAGAAGAAGTCGTTGAGCTTTTGGATTCGGACGAAGAATTCGAAGATTTTGACCGGTTGCCATCGCCCAAGAACCCAACGCCTACCGTCGGCTCGCCGTCAATCACATCCTTGGACGACAACGATTAGCCACTAATAAGAATGGGCATCCAGCGCAGACCTAAGCCCAGCCTCAAGGACGTATTAGAAGGTCAAGCTGGGGCGCAGGAGCCTTCCAAGGTTCCTTCAGTGAAACCCAAGGACAAGGGCACCGAGAAGGTTCCCTCAATTAAACTGACCCTTCCCCCTTCAACTCAAACTGAACACCCCGACCCAGCTGACCATAAGAGAAAAAGGGATTAGCACAAGGGGAAGGAGACAACTGAAGGGACTAAAGACCTCCCCACCAAAGAGATAGAGCTGGAGAGGGGAGGCAAGCATGCTCATCATGCCCATACGAGGTCGGAGAGACGAAGCGACCCTCCGGTAGCTTTCCATGCGCCCATTTGGGCTCTTCAAATGCATGTAGACGATCAGGCAGTTACCGCTAATGCTTCTATTAGGGGATCCGATGAGGGCACAGCTGCCTGCATCGCCGATGCGTTTGAGCAATTGCTTCTACTGCTCGAGAACATGGGCGAGCTACGTAGGATGAGGGATCAAAACGTCTTCATGATCCTCAAGAAAGAGTTAGCTATGATAAGAATTTCAATTGATTGTTTCTTGGTATCCATGCTTTTCACTATTGCATTTGTTGCTGTTATTTTTTGTTTAATATTTACTGTGCCATTTACTAACAATGTTTGTACGTAGGCTGTCCAATCTGCACATAGGGCAGAGGAGATCGTTGCTAACTTGTACAAGGCACTAAGGGATGAGGACGTAAGGCTGGATCACGCCAAAAAGATATTGGAGCTTAAGGAGAAGAAGCTACAGGAGGTGACCACCAGCCTGGGCAAGGCGGAGAGCGAGAGGTCAAGTCTGGAGGCCCAGCGGAAGACTACTACCAGGCAGGCCGAGGATCAGAGGTTGCAGCTCAGGCGTGCCAATGAAGATCTTGCCTCGGCCAGGAAGCTAGTAGAAGATCTTAAGAGGGAGCTTGCGACGTTCGAGAAGGCCAAGCAGGAAGCTCTCAAGGCCAAGGAGGAGGCACTCGTCAAGGCTCAAGAAGCCGAGGCGATGGTTGACGGGGCTGAGCAAAGCGGCTGTGAGGTGGGAGTGGCAGAAACTACTGACACCTTCAAAGCCCAAGTGCCGGAGGTTTGCAGGGATTACTGCCTCCAGGTGTGGAAGGAGGCCCTCTCCCAAGCCGGGGTTGATGCTTCCTCTCCACTATGAAAGGTGGAGAATGCCTACATCCCTCCTGCAATCCGAGTGGCTACCTCTAGCTCGGCCAAGGATGACACCACCTCTTCCACAGCTGGTGCTCAAATGGACGAAGCAGCTGCAGATGATGCTGTTGCCAGTAATGCTGCTCCTGTTGTACAGCCTCCTCTTGTCCCCAAGGAACTGCCCCCCCATCCTAAGGTCAGCGGGACTAAAGAGTTAGTTCTGGCGACCTTGCCCATAAAGCCAAAGGAAATGGTTGGGGGGTCTTCGGCTTCGGTAGTGGCTCCTGTTGATCCAAAAGGCCAGATCCAGCCTAAGCCTTAATGGCCCTTGGAACTTTGTTGCCGTTTTTTCTTGCTTTCTTTTACCTTTCTTTTTTTGTAACTACCCTTTTGGGTCGTAGATGTATTTAAGTCATATTTTCGTTTAATGAGAAACACCTTCAGCTTGAAGTGTTGTTTTGTATTATATTAACTGTGAGCAGATCCTTTTACTATTACTGACTTAGTCTAATCAAATAATGACTTGAACTTGTTGTGCGTATTAACAATATCACCTCAATAACCAAATAAACATAAAGGAAGATTGGGTAAATGACATACTTGCAAATGCTTTAAGTGATGGTCACAAATTGTTATGCAATCCTGGCAATGAGTAAGGCACTAAGAAGTAATATATTAATGTGGGATCCATTTACTTAGGATTTGCTTAAGGACTATCTTCATAACAACATATTAAAATGGAACGTTCTGACATGTTCCACATTTGAACTAGGAGTACCTCAAGCATTGCACTTAGCACTTGGTAACAAATAAAATCACATGAAGCACATGTTTGAGATACTTATTGCAAGGTTATATGGAACCTACGCAACCCAATCCTTGTCTCCACAGTCGCCTTTGGGAATCCGAAGTAATTTCAATTTTGTTTTAGATTAAGGTAGAGGATCCGAGAATTCGACATAACCCTAGTTTTTACTTTTAAATTAAGGTAGAGGATCTGAGGGCCCAGCTTAACCTTATTTAAATTTTGGAATAAGGTAGAGGATCCGAGGACCCGGCATAACCTTAGTTAAACTTTGGAATAAGGTAGAGGATCCGAGGACCCGGCGTAGCCTTATTTAAACTTTTCAATTAAGGTAGAGGATCTAAAAACCCGGCTTAACCTTATTTAAACTTTGGAATAAGGTAGAGGATCCGAGGACCCGGCATAACTTTATTTAAACTTTTCAACTAAGGTAGAGGATCTGATGACCCGGCTTAACCTTATTTGAACTTTGGAATAAGGTAGAGGATTCGAGGACCCGGCGTAACCTTATTTAAACTTTTCAACTAAGGTAGAGGATCTGATGACCCGGCTTAACCTTAAACATAACAGTACAAGTAGTACAAAAATGATAAGATTAAAATGACAAAAGCGCTTTTTATTAATAATAATATCGTCGCAAATTACTTACATTCCAGGGATGGGGCATAACATTTTCATCTAAGTCGGCAAGGTAATAAGCTCCTATTCCAGCTATTGCTGTAATGCGATACTATCCTTCCCAGTTTGGTCCAAGCTTTCCCCATGCTGGATTTTTGGTATTACCCACTACTTTCCTCAGCACTAAGTCTCCAAGAGCAAGCGGCCTCGAGTTCACATTCGAGTCATACCCCTGCTTCAGTTTTTGTTGATAGTGAGCCAGATGGATCATGGCAACTTCTCTCCTTTCCTCAACCAGATCTAGGCTCCTTTCTAATAGCATATCATTACTTTCCGGAGCAAAGGAACTTGTTTTCATTGTTGGAAAATCGGTTTCCAAGGGGATAACAGCCTCGGCGCCATAAGTCATTGCGAAGGGCGTCTCTCCCGTTGATCGGCGTGGGGTGGTTCGATATGTCCACAGAACATGAGGCAATTCCTCTACCCATCTCCCTTTGGCGTTATCCAACCTCTTCTTAAGACCGTTGACTATAACTTTGTTAACCGCCTCGGCCTGCCCATTTTCTTGTGGATAAGCAGGGGTGGAATACCTGTTGGTTATGCCGAGGTCACAGCAATATCTCCTAAACGCTTTACTATCAAATTGTAGATCATTATCCGAGATAAGAGTACGTGGAACTCCAAATCGAGTGACAATGTTCTTCCATACAAATCTCTTCACATCGACATCCCTGATGTTTGCCAGGGGCTCGACTTCCACCCATTTGGTAAAATAGTCGATGCCGACAACTAACCACCTTCTGTTTCCAGGTGCCTTTGGGAAGGGACCCACAATGTCCAGCCCCCCATTGTGCAAAGGGCCAGGGACTCGTCAGAGAATTATGCACACTCCCAGGCTGATGAATGTTTGGTGCGAACCTTTGACACTAATCACACTTCTGCACATAGCTTTGAGCTTCTCGTTGCATATTGGGCCACCAGTATCCTTGTGCTAGAGCTTTGTGAGCTAAGGACCTTCCCCCCGTATGACTTCCACAGATTCCTTCATGTAATTCTTCCAGAAGCAACTCTGTCGCCTCAGGATGTATGCATAACAGGTATGGGCCAGAGAAGGATCGTTTATATAGTTTATGATCCTCGGCCAACCAAAATCGAGAGGCCTTTCTACTTATTTTGTCCACCTCGACCCTTTCCTCGGGCAGAACATCATCCTTAAGGAAGGATACAATGGGTCCATCCAACTAGGCCCCACCCTGATCTGGTGAACATGGACAACATTTCCAATCATTCTCGAGGGTTTGGGTAAGTCCTCAACTAGGATAATCCGAGGTAGTCCTTTTGCCAACGACGTCGCAAGAGTTGCTAAGGAGTCAGCATGTGCATTGCTACTCCTAGGGGTATGGGATAAAGTAAAGGATTTGAATTTGCTTTGTACAACTTTGACTTGACTCAGGTAGTCCTGCATCCTCGGATCTCTGGCCTCCACCTTTCCCTCCACTTGACCCACAACTAGTTGCGAGTCTGAGAATACTTGCACAGTCTTTCCCCCCAATTTATGGACCATGTCCATCCCTTTTAGCAGAGCCTCATACTCGGCCTCATTATTAGTAGCCGAGAATCCCAGTCTTAAGGACTTTTCCAGTGTGAGGCCTTCTGGGATCGTAATTACCAAACCCACCTCGGATCCCCTTTGATTGGCAGCCCCATCAACGTAAACGGTCCACCCTGCAAGACCTTTGCATGCAACCATACCAACTAATTTTTCATCAATATCCCCATTAATGGCACTATCTTCTATTGTGGGCTCAGCAAATTCTGCAACTAGATCTGCTAATACTTGACCCTTTATTGATGTGCGTGGCAAGTACTTGATATCAAAGGAGCCCAAGATGGTTCCCCATTTTGCAATCCTGCTTGTATAATCTGCACTCCGGAGTATAGCTTTGAGGGGAAGCTAAGTCAGGATAACCACCGTATGAGACTGGAAATAATGGGGGAGCTTACGTGTACCATGCACTACGGCCAGGATTGCCTTCTCTAATGGTGGATAACGTACCTCGGCTTCATGCAAGGACTTACTTACATAATAAACCGGCTTCTGTACATCCCCTTCGACCCTTATCAAGACCAAACTAACGGCATGGGCTGCAACTGCAATATATGCAAATAGGACTTCATCAACTTCGAGCCGAGACATGATAGGAGGATGTGAAAGATATGCTTTAAGTTGCTGAAAGGCAACGGCACACTCCTCTGTCCATTCAAACCCTTTCCACTTGTTTAATAATTGGAAAAACGGCCTGCACTGATCAGCTGATCTTAAGATAAATCGGTTGAGGACAGCGGTCATTCCGGTCAACCTTTGCACCTCCTTTGGATTCCGAGGCGGCTGTAAGTTATTGATGGCCTTGACCTGAGCGGGGTTGACCTCAATTCCTCTATGCGTCACCATGTAACCCAAAAACTTACCAAATCCTACTCCAAAAGAACATTTGGATGCGTTAAGGCGTAACTTATGCTTTCTCAGCGTTTGGAAGGTGTCATCCAGGTCTGGTATGTGAGCCGAAATAGTCTTACTTTTAACCACCATATCATCTACATACACCTCGATTGTCTTTCCCAATTGCAGTTCAAACATCCGCGTCATCATTCTCTGATAGGTAGCCCTAGCATTTTTCAAGCCGAAGGGCATCACCTTATAGTGGTAGTTCCCCGTGGGTATGACAAAGGCTGTCTTCTCCTGGTCTTCTGGAGCTAAGGGTATTTGATGGTATCTTTGGAAAGCATCTAAGAAACTCATCCGAGGATGACCCACAGTAGCATCCACCAACTAGTCTATGTGGGGCATTGGAAATGAGTCCTTGGGACATGCCTTATTCAAGTCTGTGAAGTCTACGCACACTCTCCACTTCCCATTCTTCTTTTTCACTACCACTGTGTGCGCCAACCATTCTAGGTATAATACTTCTTTGATCGCCCCTGCCTTCTTAAGTTTCTGGACCTCCTCCTTAACTGCGTTGGCGTGTTCCTGTGACGAACGCCGAGGTGGTTATCTCCGCGGCACTGCTGCCGGATTAACGTTGAGATGATGACAAATGAAATTTGGGTCGACTCCTAGAGCCTCGTAGGCATCCCACGCGAATACATCAATGTTTCGTTTTAAAAATATAACCAGTTCTTCTTTTTCTCGGGGAGGCAGTTGACTTCCTACCTGGAAAAATTTCTCCATATCATCTGCAATAATTACCTTCTCTAAATCCTCACATCCGGGCTCTTCAACCTCAACCAACTCTGGTTTGGCCGAGGATGTTAGTTGCTATAAACTTTTCTTGGCTAAAGTCTGGGTTTCTTGCCTCGTCTGACGCATAATTGCTGCGGTTATACACTGCCTCGCCATGGACTGGCTACCGACTATCTCCTCAACTCCATCCTCATACGGGAACTTCACCTTAACATGTAGAGTTGACGATACTGCCCCTAGGGCGTGCAACCACGGTCTTGCCACTATGGCTGTATAAGGGGAGTAGGCGTCCACTACAATAAAATCCACATCTACCACTACTAGCCCTAACTGTACAGGTAGTTGAGTCAACCCCTTCGGAATGACAGCCTTCCCTTCAAAGCTTATCAATGGAGAGTCATAGGCTGCAAGATCTTCAGGTTTCAAATTAAGCCCCTTAAATAAATCCAGGTACATAACATCAGTCCCACTCCCTTGGTCAACCATCACTCTCTTTACGTCATATCCTCCTATCCTTAGCGTGATGACTAGCGCGTCATCGTGTGGTTGAATAGTGCCAAGCTTATCCTCCTCGAAAAATCCCAAAATGGGCGGAGGATTCTTCTTAATTCTCTTCGGCTCTGAGCTGAGGTCCTCGGCGGAGGGATGCAATACTGACATTACCCTGGTGGGGCAAGACCCCGTCCGACCTGGTGCGGCAAAAATGACATTAATTGTGCCCAACGGGGGCCTCATAGTGTTACTGCTTTAATTCACAGAACCAGATTGTGTTCCTTGTTCATTTGGCCGATTCATGAATTGCCTTAACTTTCCTTCTTTCACCAATTGATCCAAGTAAATCCATAAGTTCCTGGAGTTTTTCGTGGCGTGACCCTTATCTTGATGATAATTGTAGTAGAGGTTTTGGTTACGTTTCGCAAGGTCTCCTATCATTCTATTGGGCCACCTAAAGTACGGTTCTCGGCAAATCTTCTCCAACACTTGCTGTACTAGCTCACAAAACACAGCGTTTACTGTCTGGGGTGGGGCCGACCTAGTCTGGCTAGTAAAATCCCTCCGTGGCCATTTGCTATTGTATCTCTCTGCCTTAAAATCCCTACTCTCCTGAGGGGCAATCTTCATTTTCCCTTTACTTTGCTGCTGATCCTCCTCAACTCGCTTATATTCGTCGATACGATCCATAAGTCGACGAACAGTTTTTACAGGTTTCTTGGTCAAGGATTTTCTTAAGTCATGTTCGACTGGAAGGCCGACTTTAAAAGTATTAACTGCTACCTCATCAAAGTCATCGTCAATCTCATTGAACGCTTCCTAGTATCTATCCAAGTAGGTTTTCAATGTCTCACCCTCCCTCATGGTCATGGCTAATAATGAATCCAGCGGCCGAGGTACCCTGCTGCATGTAATGAAGCGAGATCCAAACGCCATCGTAAGGTCCATGTAGGAATCAATGGAGTCTGCTTTCAAGCCGTTAAACCATCTCATCGCAACGGGCCTTAAGCTCGAGGGAAACACTTTGCACATCAAAGTTTCATTCTGTGAGTAAACTGCCATGCGTTGGTTAAAATGACTCACGTGCTCCACTAGGTTTGTTCTGCCGTTATAAATGGTGAAGTTTGGTTAAGTGAATCGACGAGGAAGCTTCCCTTTCTCAATTCGACGCATGAAAGGTGATTTAGAAAGCTGATGCAACGCCTTTCCCATGGCGTCACTGCCCAAGCCCCTGGGAGTCGTCCCTTTGTTCCTCCTGTCATGAATACTTTCCTCTTGGTATGAAGAAGTTTCACTAGGAGGAGTTCTAGACCTGAGCTTATAACCACTGCTTTGGGAGTCGTCCGAGGAAGGGTCAGACATAGATGGAGTTCGTTTCCGCTTAGCGCGGCGCAGCTTTCTTTTCAGTTGATCAATCTCCTTTTGCATGGCCTTAATATTTCCTTCATCAGAGCCCCTGCTTATGCCCTGCGGATGATTATCGGCAGTTCGCCCCGAATGCACACTGCCTTCTCGATCTCCCAACTGCTCTGGCTGTTGAAAAGGATGCTCGTGCTGAGATCCCAGAGATTCTGCATGGTCTGGATTCAAGCCCGCTATCAAGTTATCTGCGCCAAAACACAAGAATTCCCACAAACGGCGCCAATTGTAAGGACACAGATCAAACTGGACCAAAGTTAGTCCTTCAGTCCAGCCCAATGAGCCCTAAACAATGAATTTATAGAGAATGAGCTTCTAATCTAAGTTTTTAAGACAATAGATAACACAGAGGTTGGGCTGAATCATGGAGTTCATATGTAGATCATATACATGGATGTAATAATTCTCTATTTACATGGATGCCGAAGACAATCCTTGGTTTTTTCTTACAAGTTTTCTCTCTCTCTCTTCTTTCCCGTCTCCCCCTCTTTCTTCTTCCTTTACCTTTTATAGGCCTGCATCTGTTTCTCCTTTCTTCCACGTGTAGTCCAGGTGTTCCTTTTTTGGATACTTGTCCCATCATTCCCCCTTACTCAAATCTCTGGCGGTGAGGGTAAGGTTGAATTTCAATGTTCAATCGTCACTTCCCCATTAATGCGGCCAGAGAGGTAGGTATGATGTCTTCAATGCGGTGGTAGCAGCTTTTTCCTTGATATTTGTTTGCTGCTTTTCTTTATCCCTTATTCTCGTTCTCTCAGTCGCTGCATGTAAGGCCCTCAGTTCGAACATCCTTGAACCACAGATCATTAGTACTGTCCTCAGTAGCAAGCCGGCGAGGACAAGGTCCTCTTCGGACGTCATGTTCCCTGGTGCTCTATTCATGCATGGCATTGTGGCTTCATAGACTGGACTTACTATGTCCTCGGACCATTTCATGATGCTGGGTTGGACTTCCCTCTTTGTGAGAGCCTTTGGGCCGGCCCAATACGTGCCTTGGGCCCGGTGGCACTACAACAACCTAGTCTCAAGTCTATATAAGTATATTTATATATATTTACACATATAAACATATAATATAATATATACTTAAATTGAGTCTCATGTTCACAAGCTTGTTTACAAATACAATATATGTTTGAGTTTGACTAAATTAATAGTCGAGCCAAAATTTGGGCTTGATCTTGTCTTGTTTGCTAAAGAAACAAAAATATACAAGTTTTTTCTCAAGTTGAGAGTGAGCTATTTATAAAAAAATTTGTTCATTTACAGTCATACCAAGACCTCATTAATTTCATTAGACATTATGAATCTCTAGAGTTGTTTCAAAAAAAAAAAAAAAAACCTCTAAAATAACATCATAAGAGTCATTAAGCCACATGTAGAGGTGTGTATGGGTCAGGTTGAAGGGTTTTTTCCAACCCAATCCATCATAGAAGTCCAACCCAACCCACCTAAATCGGGTTGGATAGTTTTTTTTTTAAAAAAATTTCTATTACTATTACTATTGTAAGAACGCAATTCGAGCCTAGGCCCAACTAGAAGGAGGGTATAGGCCCAAAGAGCCCAATACAATAAATTTATAAAGTGTGGATTAGAAATTTTGATTCTAATGAACCTAAACGGTAACAACAATGGCCCAAGATTACAAAACAATAAAGATGAACAAGTTTATAAGATGAAACTTATCCTCAGACTTAAGCCGAGAACCAAGTGCTTATATTTCTCTTCACTTAAAGATTAATTAACAATATTCAGTCTATAGTGTTTTTCTTTCTCTCTCTCGATCTCCTCTTCTCCGGGGCCTCATTTCTTCTTATACTCCCCCTTGCCCCTGATTTTTACTATCCACGTGTAAGTCCAGATTGCTAATGTTGATACTTGTCCCATCCATCCCTTCCAGAAGTCTTTGGGTAATAGCTAGGTTAAAATTCACTGTTCAGATATCACATCCTCATTAATACGGTCAGAGACTTAGGTATAGAGCCTTTAATGCGGTGGTAGCAGCTTTCTCTAAGATATTTCCCAACTGTTCATGCTCTCCGTGCCCCCATGAAACATATCCTCATCTAAAACCTCCTATAGGATCATTCTAGTCAACATGTCTTACCATCTGACCCCCATCTCGACTAGCCGAGGATATATCCCTCATCGGATCGCTTCCCTTAGCCTCTTATGCCACAATTAACCCTTGAGTCTCAAAATCTAACATCCTTATCGTTACTAATCCGTCCTCAGACAGGTAATGATCCTCAGACAAAGCCTATGGGCCGAAAGCTCATTTTGGGCCTTTTACCCCCACAACTATTATTATTATTATTATTATTACAACAACATCATAAATAAGAGCAAATTTATAATCTAATAATGTTGAGCATAACAACAAACCAACACAAATTAAATGAGGGAAACTTAGAATTTAGATTTTATTTAGAGCTGAGAGAGAGAGAGAGAGAGAGAGAGAGAGAAAAGAGATGAGATAATAAGGAGATTGCAATGAGGAGAATTTAGAGTTTGAGTTTTATTTAGAAAGAGAGGCAAAAAATAAAATAACAAAATTGTATAATATATTTTTTTAAATTTAAATATATATCAAATATAGGTGGGTCAGGTTGGGTTAAATTAAACAGATTTGTGAATTTTATGACTCGATTCCAACTCAACCTACTATAAACAAAAAATTCACAACCCAATCCAACCCACCAACCTCTAAAAACCGATTCAACCCAGTGGATTGGGTTAGATTCGATTAGTTTTGGCTGCACACCCCTTGCCACAAGGCCCTTTTTTTTTTTTTTTTTTTTTTTTTTTTTTTTTTTTTTTTGCATCCTTCATTTATATTCAATAAATAAATAAAGATATATACATTTTCCACATTAACTTCTCTAACCTTATAAATTGATGTTTTTATGATTTGTCTATTACATAAATTACACCATTTTTTATATTGACAAATCTTATTGCACACTTTACTTACAAACTTCACTACACAATTTTGGTTCGGTCATATGACGATGTGCCTATGGTAATTGTGTAATCCTCTCACTTTACTGACCTTCTAGTATCTTCCCCTCTCTTTCCCTCATTGGCAAGCGGGTCGGTGGACTGCAATTTCCTAAAATCCCTGAACTCACATTTCAAGAGCATATAATTTTTGTAGCTTTTCGGTCACTGCTTCAATTTCCATTTCATTCTTCGCTAATTTCACTATTATATTCCTCTCTTCCTGTGTGTTATTCTTCAAAACCAATTTGATTATATTTTCGATGGCTTTTATGGACACAGAAAACGCTTCCTCCTCCTTCTCCTCGTCTTTTCCTCCTTCTTCTTCTTCTTCTTCTTCTACGCCCGGATGGAAATACGACGTCTTTCTCAATTTCAGAGGCACCGACACCCGCAAAAACTTCACAGACCATCTATACGCGGCGTTGAGTCAGAAAGGCATATTCACATTTAGGGACAATGAAAAGCTTGAGCGAGGAACGTTCATTGCCCCTGAGCTCTTGTCAGCAATTGAAGATTCGAGACTTGCTGTTGTGATTCTCTCTAGAGACTACGCTTCGTCGAGTTGGTGCTTGATTGAGCTAGCGAAGATCGTTGAGTGCGTGGGAAAGAAGGGGCTCATAGTTTTGCCGGTTTTCCACTACGTGGATCCTAGTGATGTGCGCAATCAGAGAGGGGCTTTTGCTGAAGCGTTTGTTAAACACGAAGAGCGTTTCAGAGATAACATAGAGGATGTGTATACGTGGAGAGCTGCTTTGACACAAGTTGCTAGTATTGCTGGATGGGATTTACACGATAAGTAAGATTTTATTTTTCAATTTAATAATGCTACTTATTGATTTTGTACTTTTAATATTGTTTAATAATAGCCCAAGAGTTAAGTCCAAATCTGATGACATCCTTTATGGATTTGAAAAAATGGGTTCTTCATCTTTGAAACTTTGAGCATGACATCTCTGATTTTCTGTCTATATATGATATAGATATTATCTTCCTTGCATGGCTTGTGTTAACCCATTTGAACTCTGCTTCCTATTTATATATATATATATATATATATATATATATATATAGAAACAATCCAAAAAAACACTTCTAGATACGTCTTGCGAAATTGTAGTCACAAAAAATTGTAGAACACACATATAATATAACTTTCCTTTGTTTGGTTAGGGAGGAAGAATGGGAGGAGCTTATCAAAAAGAAGAAAAGAAGAAGATACAATTAACATACCACAACATGTCTTAGTGAAATAATCTAGAAACAGTTTCAACAAATAAAGAATCATATAAAATCATATTGTTGCTTTCCAAAGGTTTATTGAAGGTTGTTAATTTCTAATTTAAATCATACTTTTCAATCATTCTTGACGAAGACCACTATACATTTTTTTAATTTTATTTGGGGAGGTAGTGACACTATGCATGGCTTACTAATTTATATATTTTTGCAGAACTGCTTAGACAAGCAAAGACAACATTTTTAAGGCAAATAGTTGGGTCAAAAAGCCCAAATATGTAGTTAGTTGCTTGCAGGTTTTACTAGCTAGAAGTGTGTCCAAAGGGCTCTTCTTTAGAAAGGTTCCTTACATTACTAGAAAAAGATAAAGAGCTCAAATACATGTTTTATTTGGTTTATTTGTTATATCTTTTTGTAATATGGAACTTAGAGTTCTCTTTCCCATAATGCATCAATCTAAAAAATATACATTTGTTGAATCTTTTCTCTCTATCTAGCCTGTGCTAGCTCAATAAAATTATTGTGTATGTTCTTTGTAGACATGAGGCAAAAGTTATTGAAGAGATGGTCAGAAAAATACTTGGTAAATTGAATTCTACATACTCAGTTGTTCACAAGGATCTTGTTGGAATAGACTCTCGTATGGAGGAAATGATGAACTTATTAGCCATAGGGTTGAATGATGTTCGCTTTGTAGGAATTTGTGGTATGGGTGGAATGGGCAAAACTACTCTAGCACAACTCATTTATAACAAACTTCATTATTGTTTTGAAGGTAGCAGCTTTCTTGCAAATGTTAGAGAGGAAAGTAAAAAACATGGTCTAGTTCCTTTATAGAAACAACTTCTTGCTGATATCTTCCTTGAAAAGAATATTGATTTTCTAGATGTTCAATGGGGAATCAATATGATAGGGAAAAGATTATGTCATAAAAGGGTTCTTGTCATTCTTGATGATGTGGATCAACTTGATCAATTAGAAGCATTAGAAGGTGAGCAAAATTGGTTTGGTCAAGGAAGCAGAATCATTATAACAACCAAATATCAACATCTATTGATAAGGCATGAAGTGGTTAGAGTTGAAATATACAAGGCTAGGAAACTGAATGATGATGAAGCTCTTCATTTCTTTAGTTTGAAAGCCTTTAAGAAGGATTATCCTTCAGAAGGTTACGAAGTCTTATCCCAAAAGGTTATTTGTTATGCTCAAGGCCTTCCTTTAGCTCTTGAAGTTTTAGATCGATTCCTATTTTGTAGAAGTGTAGATGAATGGGAAAGTGCACTATGTAGGCTAAAAGAAAGTCCTGAAAGACAAATTTTGGATGTGCTTAAAATAACTTTTGATGGCTTGAGGGAAAGAGAGAAAAACATATTTTTAGACAGTGCTTGTTTCTTTAAGGGAATGGAAGAAGATCATGTTGTAAATATATTACAAGCTCTCTATGACAAGCCAAAAATTGATATAGTTCTTCTTCTGGAAAAGTCTCATAATTATCTCTATGACAAGCTAAAAATTGATATAGTTGTTCTTTTGGAAAAGTCTCATAATTATCTCATTTGGAAAATTTTGGGTGCATGATTTGCTATAAGAATTGGGTAAGGAAATTGTTTGCTGTGAATCCCCTGAAGAGCCTGGCCGTCGTAGTAGGTTGTGCCTTATAGAGGATGTCAGTCATGTATTGAAATGTAATACGGTAAGATGATTATGTAGGCTCTCAAGCTTTCTTGTGGTATATATTTATGAAAATTCAAATAAGTTTTTGATAATCTCTATAGACATACACTTAATCTTTATTTATTTCCTATACTAGGGAAAAGAAGTAGTTAAAAGCATATTTCTTGACTCACCTCCAAGAAAAGAGGAATGCTTGAATGTTGAAGCCTTCTCAAAGATGAAAAACTTGAGATTACTTTAAATCAGTAATGTGCACTTTCCTCAAGGGCTCAAGTATCTTTCTAGTGAGTTACGTTTTATTTATTGGGATGGAAATCCTTTAGAATCCATGCCAACAAGTTTTGAGCCAGAAAAACTTGTTGAACTCATTATGCCTTGTAGCCTTGTCAAAGGATTATGGAAAGGAATCTAGGTAAGTTTTTTTTTTTTTTTTTTAATTTATTTATTTATAAATTTTTTAAAAAGAAAAATTAATGTTTATAAGGGCTTAATTTTCTCCATTTGATTGGTGTTTTATAACAGATTTTAGAGAGGTTAAAACTCATTGACCTTCGTGACTCTTGGACTTGATTGAGCCTCCGGACTTAACCAAAGTCCCAAATTTTGAGCAGTTGATTCTTCAACATTGTACAAGATTGTCAAAGATTCATGCATCCCTTGGAGAACTCAAACAGCTTATTCTATTAGATTTGAATGGTTGTAAATGTCTTAAAAGCCTTCCACACAAGATTTGCCTGGAGTCACTTAAAGTTTTTATTCTTTCTGGTTGTTCAAGACTAAAAATGTTTCCAGAGATTGTGGGAACTATGTAATGTTTGTTGGAACTTTATTTGGTTGGAACTACCATAGAAGAACTTCCATTATCAGTTGAGCGTTTAACCAGCCTTATTAAATTGGATCTAAGTGGAAGTGCTGTAAGAGAATGGTCCTGTACTTTTTTTTTTTTTTTTTGATAAGTAAGAATGTTATATATACGAATGGCTACTCTATGCATGAAAAACATAAAACAAACCCAGAAAATACAAGAAGAAAAAAATTGAAAAAACAAAAAAGAAAACCAAACAACAGAATAATTACAAAAGAGAAAGAGAGCTAAGAAAAGAGGAGAGAGAATTACTAGTCATGAGTCTCCATGCCCGAGACCAATAAAAAAGAATCCCACTAAAAGAGGCAATCATCTGAGCACCGGAACTATCCAAATCTTCAAAAGTCCTCCGATTTCGTTCCTTCCAAATATACCAAGCTGGGTTGTGGTGCACTAAAACAAGTTGGATTCCCTGGTTGCATGAGCGCGGATTGGGGGGACCTGAATGTCAATAGAAAGTCTGACGCTATCAGCAGAACATTTTCTTTTATTCTATTATTTAGAAAATGCAAATTAACAACTAAATATGACCATAAGAACACAATCAAAAATTAATATTTAAGGGCTAATTTGAAATTGGTTATGGTAATAGTCTAGTGGAGCTAATTTGAAATTGGTTATGGTAATAGTCTAGTGGAGCACTATTCTGATCCATGACTTACAACTTAATTAAAAAAAAAAAAAAAAAAACCCCAAAATTTGGGAATTTTTATTATTATTATTATTATTATTATTTTATTGCTAAGTTATTTACATGGGCTTAGGAGGTCTTAAATCTACATCAACCTTTACCTTGTTCTTCTAATGGGAAGATGTGCCATTTGTGCTAGAGCTCATTGGCAAATCAAATTAATGTAAAGGAGCAAAAGGCAAAAAATTCGTTGGTGGCTACTAATAACTCAGATGGTGCAGATGCAGTGCTACTTTCAATCATATCAGAAGAATTGAGCTAACCTTATCTCCGTTCTTCCTCTATTAATTCCTTAATTTTTTTACCTGTTGCCAGACATGGCATCAACTCCAATTGTCTTATTCTTTGTTGACTTACTGGGTTTCAAACCATAATTTTATTAGTTTCTTCTTAAATCTAACCTCCGTGCTTGTATGTCTGATGGAACTATTCTATTATTGGTATTCCCTGTAGATCTTCTATAGAACCTATATTTATTTGTTAATTTATTTTTGTGCTGAAAGTATCTCTTAGCTACACTACATCCTGGTCAGGTACACTATTTTTAACGACTTTTGTATATTGTTTTCTAAATTTTTTTGGTTTTGTTTTTATATGAATTTTATAATATATGTATAATGTAGTGTTCTGAATAAAGATATATACATGTGAGTATATATGTGTATGTGTGGAATTTTAATGTGAACGTCTTTCCTTGTTAATTTACCTTCTTGTCTTTCCATTTACTTGGGTGAATATTTGGTGAACTCATCTTTAGTCTTGTTCTTCCCAATGCTTTTTTTTTAGGAATGTACTTAATGCATTACTTGTTCTTATTGGCTGCTCTCTTCCTTTCTTTGGGCTTAGATGAATCTGCAGTACTTTCGGTTGGCATATCAACTTGGGATGAAGCTAAGGTAGAACATAACGAACCCTCAGATACTGTAGATAATTATCCAATGGAAGAAACCGATTCTCTGTATTCTTCTGAGTCTTTGTCCACAAATGGTGCTGAAACGAGAGGTTTGGGTAGTGAATTAATTGCTAATGAAGGAAGCACAAATGATGTTCCAACTATTGGAGAGCAACTTGAGGTTGAGAATTCCAGTTCCACTCTGAAATCCGAAGGGGATGCTCCAAAGACTGGTCGCCTGTCTCATAGTGTTCCACTAGGTCTTGATGAATTCAAGAGCAGAGCTTTTAGTTCCATAAGTAAATCTGGAACTGGTCAGGCTGGAAGCATCGTACGCAGAGTGGAGCTTGGGGGTGCTGAGTACAACTATTCTTCAGCATCAAAGGGAGCAAAGGTCTTGGCTTTTAACAAGGAAGCCAAGGGTGCCCTTAATATCTTAGGTATAGATAAGGACAAGTACTTACGAAATCCATGTTCTGTGGAAGAGAAGTTTGTTGCTATAGAGCTTTTAGAAGAAACATTAGTAGATACAATTGAAATAACTAATTTTGAGCACCACTCTTCTAATTTAAAAGATTTTGAGTTGCTTGGAAGTTTGGTTTATCCAACAGATGAATGGGTCAAGCTTGGGAATTTCACTGCTTTGAATGTAAAGAGACACAGTAGGTTAGAGAAAATTAGCCACAAATGAAGTAAAGAGACACAGTAGGTTAGAGAAAATTGAAGCAACTTTGGCTAGAGCCCGGTTAGCCATTAAAGAAGCTGGTTGAGTCCAGAATAAAACATCAACATATGATGACCATGACTATGTTCCACGAGGGCCTATTTATGAATGGTAATCATAAACAAAATGTGGGATGCAGATTACAAGCATCTTCATCTGCCTCAATCAGGTAGCATGCGGTCAAACCTAATCTGTTAATTCTCTTAAGTTCCAATTTATAATTAGAATTCCATGACACTATGGAATGTATTTGCTTAGGTCCTAGGCTTATGAATTATGATCATTTCACCAAACTAATAGAAGGCTTTGTTCTGCCAGGTATTAAATAATGGCCTCCTAGTTGACCCACATGATCAGAAAGCCCTATTAGATGCGCTACTAAAGCTTGTTGCAGACAAAAACCTTTGGCTTGAATGCCGGAAGAATGGCCTAAAGAATATCAACCATTTTTCATGGCCAGAACATTGCCGAAACTACCTCTCACATATTGATCACTGTCGGAATCGCCACCCCACCGCTCGTCTTGAGATAATGCCAATTCCTGAAGAACCGATGAGTGGCTCTTTGAAGGAAATGGAGGACCTTTCTTTTGAGATTCTCCATAGAAGGGGACACAAAGATCAACGGAGAACTTGATGCAGCAACCAGACAAAAGGAACTCATTGAAGCCATAACCATAATGGCTTCCTCTAAGGGTAATCCTAGTACCAATTACTACCCTGGTAGAAGGCAGTGGCTATTTGTAATAGCCACAGATTGTTATAATATCACTGGAGATTACACTGAAACCTTGTCGTCAGCTATCAAGAATGTTATGAAAGCTGCAAGCTCAGGTATAGGCTTGGGTCGGATAGGCTTTGTATTATCGACCAGCTTGAATTTACAAGAGACCATAGAAGCCTTGAAATGCTGCCAAGTATATATAGAAGACTTTGATGCATTGGTGTGTAAAAGTGGGAGTGAAATGTATTACCCATGGAGAGATATGGTTGCTGATGCAGACTATGAAGCCCATGTGGAGTACAAATGGCCTGGTGACGATGTTAGGTCTATGGTGACAAGGCTTGCCTGGATAGAAGGTGAGGCTGAGGATGACATCATGGAGTATGTGAGTGCAGGAAGCTCTAGGTGCTACTCTTATAGTGTGAAACCAGGAGCCAAGGTGAGAAACTTGAGATAACAGAAAACAGAAAACAGAAAACTAATGTATAGAAGGTGGTCCCTTAAATGACGCATTTTATTAACCCATAACATTTCTAACTATGATTCTAATTACAAATGGCAGACCCGAAAGATAAATGACCTCCGCCAGAGGCTATGGATGAGAGGCTTCCGATGCAACCTTGTCTACATACGTGTCGCATCAAGGTTAAATGTGGTGCCCTTGTTTGCATCAAGAATTCAAGCAATAAGGTCAGGTCCTCTTTGCTTACTATATAATGTAGACAATAAATTTATTCATGCATGCATGCAATGTGATAGATTTTTATGTATTATATACAAAAATCCACATAACAAAAAAATTGCAGTACCAAAAAATATTAAAAGAGAAATTTACTGTCATGTTTGTGTGATATACAGGTACCTTTCAATTATATGGGGAATTGGACTTTCCAAAGTGGTGGTGTTTGTGGGAGAAAAGGGCGATACAGATTATGAAGACCTGCTTGCTGCCCTCCACAAGACCATTATTCTAAGAGGCTCTTTGGAGCATGGCATTGAGAAGCTTCTTTCCAGTGAAGATAGTTTTAAAGGAGAAGACGTAGTTCCACAAGATCGCCCTAATATCACCTTCATAGAGGAGAGTTATGAAGCCCATGATATCTCAGCAGCCTTAGAAGCTGTGGGGATCAAGTGAATAAATTTTCCCTTTGTTTCTCCCTTCTCAAAGGATTATTGTTACTACTATCGGCTTTAGGGCCTTTTGAAGCATACAGTTATATAGATAACCCAAAGGCAAGAATGAAGATACGGTATGCAAGAAGAATATAAATATCAACTTCTTGTGAAAATTCCAAATTTGTATAAGAATAAGCATCTAAGCTTTTCAGAAATTTCATTCATTGTTTGATTCATAGATGCAACAAAAAAGGCACCTGTAAATCAAATATTATCCTTTAGACATTTATATGAATTCTGGCTGCACATTTGCATGTAAAGTTCTGTGCCCATTTTGGGCTTGAATGTAAG
The DNA here is from genome assembly GCA_032878915.1 of Castanopsis chinensis. NCBI lineage: Eukaryota > Viridiplantae > Streptophyta > Magnoliopsida > Fagales > Fagaceae > Castanopsis > Castanopsis chinensis. The sequence goes on from JAVQMG010000079.1 coordinate 3,547,599, forward strand.
ATGTATTATGCATTATCTTTCATAATCCAGAATCATAATAATAGGATAACTTATGTGTAGTGTTGGCAATGTTCTGTATTCCACAAAAGAGAGATCAAAACTTTTCCTGGTCATGTATCGGTATACTTAGTAGAATCCATATTTCACTTCCCAGAAGTTAAAACACAAGCAACCTTATGATATGAAAGCATTTTAATGAATTGAATTATTGATATGTTTTAACCAGCAATATTTACAATTTCAAAGAAGGAATTCCATTGTTTATTTCCACAAAGAAACTACTCAAACTACTTAAACTCACTCTTCAACAACAATAACAGGTTTATCACAGTCAACTTGCAATATTTTTATTTTTTGAGAAGCCAGTCAACTTGCAGTATTAGTATAGAATCAAATTCTTTTCTGTTAGAATTACCTATACAGCAAGTCACATATTCTAGTGGTCTACTGATTTCTTTTCTTAGCATTTACAGTTCTCCAATGTTCAAGCAGTTCCTGTTTTGTCATACACAACAGTCCACACCGACCTTTTGTTCCTTTCCACATGCACATGTAATGATATGAGAAATTCCCAGCAAAAGGCAAAGGCTTCCATGAAAGAAAGGGGACAATTTCATATTGAAAATGCAAACTTGTCTATTAATAGAGTAGAAAAGTAATCATCATCCAGAAAATGTAAATTTTTTTTTTTTAAAAAAAAACCTTCCAAGTGGTGGTGACTAAACTGATTGTCAATCTGAACATTCCTTTCTTTTGATGTCATTCATTGATTTTCAGAGCCTTGACATTACCAAGCAAACACTAACTCTAAATTTATTCAGCAAACAAAAAAAGGTGCACTCCCACACACAGTAAGTATAAGCACACATTATCTGCTAAATGAGTCCTACCTTTATCCATCAAATCAAAATAGAATCCTTTCATCTTTGGACCTAGCTTTGGCAATATTTATAGGCCATTTTACCAAATGATCAAGTCGTAACATATATTTGACCATTTTCAGTAGAGTAAAAAAGAACCTTCATTGTTTCAATTTGGCTTCGTAGAGTCTGCAAGTACTCAATTACTCCAGCTTTGTCCAATAAGAGGGTGTTGTGTTCCTCTTCCAAAGTCTTTATATCCATTGTTCTTAGCTCTGGCTGTATCCATCCATACATTTTGAAAATATGAGCAGACGATGGGTGAAGTACCACTGCTCAGAAAGTCAACATTTTGGCATTGAATAGGCAAATTCCACAAACATTTCTGAGACATGAACAAAAGTGTGCACGCACCCCATTTTGTCCCAAGTACACAATGTCAGGCCACAAACGCGTTGACCCCTTGTGATAATTTAGATTAATTAAATTAGCCCAGTTATTAATTAATCAAATTAACATGCAAATATACGTGGCAGCACAAACAAATCACCGAAACTAAGATATGCAGCGGAAAATAAATAACACGGTGATTTGTTCACGAATGGGGAAAACCTTACGGCAAAAACCCCACCGGGTGATTTAAGGTCACCACTCCCGAAACTCCACTATTATCACAACAAGCAGTTACAAGTAAGGAATCCCAGTACCTTACCAACCTACAGTTGAACTCTTACCCCAATACCCAATTGGACTTGTTCTGTAGTGACAATTTCTTCAGTTTAATGCACGGCTCCCAGTACGTGACTAACCAATCTGATGCGCGGATCCCAGTACGCGTCTTACTCCTTTGCACGAATCCCAGTACGTGACTAACCACCAACGTGAGGAAGAAAGAATGTTGGCTGCAAAGTTCTTCAAATCATCAGAGATGAACTAGGGCACGAACTTTGTCTCACAGATCACAATTTGCATGAAGAGAGAAGATGCAACTTGTATCTTGTGATTCTGCTTCTGCACTTATGAGACGGCCCTTAAAATAATCCTTTTATATGTCTAAGGTTAGGAGAAAAGAAGTCCCAAAGACACACTCACGGATTGGACTTGAAACAGATCAGAAATTCTGTTTTCCTTAATTCTCGACAGATAGAGGTGTCGAGAGGTGTCGAGACAGCTGTCGAGGCTCGGGCTAAACAGCTTCTTTAAATCTCGATAGATGTATCTGTCGAGGTATCTATCGAGCTTTAAAATCTTGCACTTCCTAGCTTGTTTCTTGGACAGACTTCGACGGCTTCAACACTTAATCTTGAACCAATGTTTCTTGAAGTGTTTAACACATCCTAGATCTACCCAATTACAAGTAAAGTGCGTTTTGTCTAAGGATAAGCCAATTACATAAAATAGCGACATATGTTCACAAGCTTGAACAACTACATATGTCCTAACAATCTCCCCCTTTGGCAATCCGTGACAAAACCACAACATACAAATGAAGATATGAGAGAAGTCATAAATCACTCAACTCATATTCACTTGTTACATACAGTAAAATCTATCCTAACACAAACTCTTGAAAAACTTTGCAAGAAGAGAGTTTATGGCAAGAAGACTTTGACAATCTGTATTTCTGAAACACTTATAAATAAAACACATCAAGGCATCTTTGTGTGAAACAGAAATAATAGATTGCTTACAAATAAAGAAACATGTGTATAAAGCTAGAAAAGAAACAACACATGAAAGGTAGGTGAAAGAAAAATATACATCATCATATATAGAAAGAATATGAGTACAAAGTATGTCAGTACATGATCAAAGGTATCTCTAAAAGATAAGAAAAGAAAGAAAATACATCTGATCACCTCACTACATCCCTCAATACACACTCCCCCTAACAAAAATGTCCTATGCTAACACTCCCCCTAAGTATGACTACTCTCATACAAAACTACTCCCCCTTTTTGTCACGAGTGACAAAGGGTAGAGTGTCAAGTAGACATCTCATCCGATGAGCTAGCATCTCCATCATCATCATCGTCGGAAGCATCATCATCATCGCCATCATCATCAGCCTCGGACTCAGTCGACACATGAGGTGGCGAAGGAGTAGCCTCTGATGCAAAGCCGCCCATGGTCGCCTGTCGCCTGGCGATGCGACCAACACGGACATTCATCTGATACATCTCAGAGGTGAGTGTATCGAGACGAGCATCCATGCGCTGTAACAGCGTCATGACGTCTCCCAATGTGACATCGCTCGAAGAAGAAGAAGCAGATGCTCGAGCGGATCTGGAGGTAGACGGACGGGTGGAAGGAGTAGCAGCATCCGGCTGTCGCGATCGAAACTGTGCCTCGCTACGTTTTACGGTAGTGGCGTCTATGGCAGACATGACATGGTAGTGATCGGACGAAGGAAAGGGAATGGAATAACGACCCAAGATCCTCGTGATATCGGAAGGGAAAATGAGCTTATCACGGGTGGCCGTATCTCTATAGACATCGATAATAGAAAAGATGAAGTGAGAAGGAAAGTCTATAGAGAGAGTCTCAAGGAGGGACAACAAGAACCAAGCACGGGGCTCTGTGATCGAGTTGTAGTGAGAAAGTGGGTGCAACACAAAAGTCATCACCATGTTTAAGAAACGAGGACCTTTAGCAAAAGGTCGACATGGTGTGTACATATGATCTCCCCAAGAGGTAGGACGTTCACAGAATGCCGAGATCATCTCGTCTTTGGACACAGTCCAGAGACGCTCACAGCTAGGGTAATCGGGATGATCCACCCTAGGGACATGAAGTACCTCAGAGACGAGCTCTAGGGTGACACAAAAGCGCGTACCTCTAACGCTAGAATAGAAAGAAGGTACTGAAGAATCTATCCCGTGGATGTTGGAGTAAAACTCCTGAATCAACACGAGAGGAGATGTGACCGGGACGTCACACAGTGACTCCCAACCCCGAGTGTGAATGACATCGGGTAGGTCGGTGTCGGCAAAGTCTGCCAAGACTACGTGGCATTCCGAATGAACACCGCGTTTAGAAAAGCTCTCCGAGAAGTCCTTATGGGCTTTCTCATCACGGAACTGAACAGAAATGGGGGTAGGATCAGAGGAAGACGATCCTTTAGAACGCATAGGGTTCCTAGGAGGGATGGACTTACGTTTAGGAGCCATAGACGCTACTAACGTAAACATAGAAGAGGGGGAAAGAAGAGACAAACAGAAAAGTCCCAAACAAATCAATATTGACAGAAGGAAATATTGAAATGAAAAGAACGTATGCATGAAAATGCATGAGCATGTGACATGCAACTCAAAAACATCATGGGCTCAGCCCAATCCAAACCTAACAGCACACAATCAATTTGCACACATCTAAATGCATGAAAATACAATTAGAATGCTAATGTGATGCAATGCATGTGGTTTTTGAAGATCAAAACTAGAAAACCAACCCAAAAATTTCATGAAAACCCCAACAATTTTGAAAACTCCCAAAAAATTTTCAAAAACACAAAACCTAGGGTTTTAAACAATGAAATGCATGAAAATGAGGGATAATGTGCTTACCAAGAGATGAAGAACGCAAAGAATCACTTGAAAAAAGCCTTGGGAGAAGGTTTGGAAGGAAAAGGAATAGTTTTTGAGAGAGAACAGAGAGTTTTCGAGCGAGAGAGATCGAGAGAATGACTGAAAAATCGCGAAGGATCATCTTATAGAGCTTCAGTAAATCTCGACAGCTGCAGGTATCGAGAGCTGTCGAGGTAGCTGTCGAGGTAAGCTGTCGAGAAATGCACGTGGACAGATGCAGCTATCGAGGTCAGCTATCGAGGAAGAAGAAACAAGCAAGAGAGAACCTCGATCGATCCAGCAGCTATCGAGAAGCTATCGAGCAGACAGAAAGATTCTCGATCGATCCAGAAGGTGTCGAGGTATCTGTCGAGACTGCGTTAAGAAAGAGTCTAAAGATCTCGATAGATAGCTCATGTGTCGAGAGGTATCGATGAGGTGTCGAGCTGCCTTGAAAAGCAGTTTTTCAAAAGAGGAAAAACACAGACATGAATGCAATCATGCATGCAACTCAACCAAAGATACAATCAACACATTAAGCTCTCAAAAACATCTCTCAACAAGAATTTTGATGCTCATGAAACTCAAAAACACTCACACACACACTAAACAAGTCTAACCAATTTTATATTTCAAAAACAAGTTTTGACAGTTTAGTGAGCAGACATTAACGCATGTAAACTTTGTGATGGCCAAATCACATTGTACCTGCACATGTATCAAGAATAGCAAAGAATATTGCGTGTCGTGTGTGAAAACATCGCAAGATTGCATAAGTGTCTCAATGTTATGACGATTTGAGATATGAGAAAATCACTTTAACTCACACACAATCATAACCGTTTGATGGGGACTATCACCTTTGAGGTACATCCTATAACTCCCACATCTCCTAGAAAACACGCTTGCAACCATATTTAAAGCATTTTAATCTTTTTGCTTTTTATTTCTTTGCATATTTTCTTTTTAACAAGCATATCATGCATGGGCATACAAGAGAAAGAAAAGAAATACCCAATGATGTTAAGCTTTTGACACTGCACTTTTGCTATGCCGAAGCATACAGGTGTCTTATGACATTGCACTTTTGCTATGCCGAAGCATACAGATGTCATTTTATGATTGGCGAGTAACAGTGGGGAGATGGTTATTTATGCCTTTCTCTTAGGATTTTCTAGTTCAACCCGTCAAAAAGAGTGACACGAGTGTTAAGAAGAAGAGATTACTTAACCTTACTCATCACAAACAAAGAGCTACAGAGCTCACTCGCTTAGTTGTGCAAAAGAGTGCTCATCTAAGCTATAAAAGATACAAAGTTTAGAAAACTCTGTTTCAATGGCCATTACAAAAGTTCACACGAACTAATGCACACAAACACACACTGTTTTTGTATTTTTCAATTTTTCAAAATTTTTTTTTTTATTTTATCAGAAGGAAAGAAAAAATAAAACATAAAACTGAAAACACACAACCAAAAACATGTTAAGCAAAACAATGCATAAAACTAGATGCACATGCATGAGGAAGAAGAAAGATAGAAGGAGATCAATCCATGGAGATAACACCAATGTTTTGACGAAGGAACTCAAAACGTTTGCTATCCAGAGGTTTGGTGAACAAATCAGCTTTTTGGTCATCGGTGTGGATGAACTCAAGGGTGAGAACACCATCTTCGACAAGCTCCCTAATGAAGTGATGTCGAATCTCTATGTGCTTGGTTCAAGAATGTTGAACCGGATTCTTAGAGATATTGATGGCACTGGTATTGTCACAATAGATGGTGAGATGTTCTTGACAAATACCATAATCATGGAGGAGTTTTTGCATCCATAGGAGTTGGGTGCAACAGCTGCCAGCAGCAATGTACTCAGCTTCAGCAGTAGATAATGAGATGGAGTTTTGCTTCTTGCTCATCCAAGAGACCAAGTTATTTCCCACATAAAAACAACCTCCTGAGGTGCTTTTTCTATCATCAGCATTCCTAGCCCAATCAGCATCAGAATATCCAGCTAAGACATTATTCGTGTCTTTGCTATACCACACACCAAAGTTGGCGGTAGTTTTGACATACTTGATGATTCTTTTTAAAGCAGTCATATGTGACTCTTTGGGATTAGCCTGATACCTAGCACACACTCCTACACTGTAGCTAATGTCAGGTCTACTAGCAGTAAGGTAAAGGAGACTACCTATCATGCTTCTATAGAGAGAAGAGTCTACACTTTTACCTAACATGTCAACAGTGAGTTTAACATTTGGGCTCATGGGGGTTCTAACAGAACTAGCAGATTCCAAATCAAACTTTTTCACAAGATTCTTAGCATATTTAGATTAAGAGATGAATATACCTGAATCTTGTTGATGAATTTGCAGTCCAAGGAAGTGAGACAACTCCCCAATCATGCTCATCTCGAACTCTGCTTGCATGAGTTTTAAGAATTCTTGAGCAAGCTCATCCTTAGTTGATCCGAAGATGATGTCATCTACATAGACTTGAGCAACCACCAGCTCATCTCCTTTTCTTTTGATGAAGAGAGTCTGATCAGCCTTTCCTCTTGTGAATCCATGGGATATCAGGTATTGAGTCAATCGGTCATACCAAGCTCTAGGTGCCTGCTTTAATCCATAGAGTGCCTTTTTGAGATACAACACATGATCCGGAAAGTGAGGATCAATGAAACCTTTAGGTTGAGCCACATAAACATCCTCTTTAAGCAATCCATTCAAGAATGCGGTTTTTACATCCATCTGATATAGCTTGAACTTCAATTGACATGCCAAAGCGAGAAGGATTCTGATGGACTCCATACGAGCAACTGGGGCAAAAGTTTCATCATAGTCTATGCCCTCCATCTAGGTGTATCCATGTGCTACAAGTCGAGCCTTATTGCGGACTACATTGCCCTCTTCATCAGTCTTATTTCGGAATATCCACTTGGTTCCAATGACATGTTCACCCTCCGGTCTGGGAACTAAGGTCCACACATCATTCCTCTGAAACTGAAGCAGTTCATCATGCATTGCTTCTACCCAAATTTCATCTTGAAGAGCTTCCTCAACTTTAGTGAGTTCAACCTGTGACAAATAACAAGAGTATGACACAAAGTTAGCAACACATTTATCAACTGTGCGTTTCCGCAATGTGAGTTCATTCATGTTTCCCACAATAGTTTCTGGAGGATGATTTAATTTGATTCTGGAGGTAGGTCCTTTGTCTTCACGACACTCAGAATCTGGTGATGTAGGAATGTCTGCTGGCTCATCTACAACACTGGGAGTACCAGGAGTACTTGGAGATGAAGGCTCTTGTTCCATGGGCTCTAGAGCTCTCCTAGGTTCTGGAGGGAGAATCTCTTTAGGGAATTCCTCATCAATTTTCTCAAGATTGACATCTGAAGACTCATCAATAACAACATTCACTGTTTCCATGACCTTCATGGTTCTTTTGTTGTATACCCGATAAGCCTTACTTGTGGTAGAGTATCCCAGAAATATCCCTTCATCACTTCTGGAATCAAACTTCCCTACATTCTCTCTATCCTTCAGAATGAAACAAGTGCTTCCAAAAATTCTGAAATACTTCACATTTGGCTTTCTTCCTTTCCACAATTCATATGGAGTCTTTTTGGTGCCGGGTTTGAAGTACACTCTGTTCACCGTGTGACATGCAGTGTTGACTGCTTCACCCCACAAATTTCTGGCCACATCCTTGCTGTGCAGCATGGCTCTTGCCATCTCCTGGATAACTCTGTTCTGTCTTTCTACTACACCGTTCTGCTGAGGAGTAATAGGAGCAGAGAATTCTTGAGATATACCTGATCTGGTGCAGAATAACTCCATGTATGAGTTTTTGAATTCTTTACCATGATCACTTCGAATTCGGTCAATTTTCAGGTTCTTCTCATTTTGTAGTCTTGTACACAGTGCTTCAATGTGCTTAGGAGCGTCAGACTTGGATCGTAGAAGGATAACCCAAGTGTACCTGGTGAAATCATCTACTACAACCATGATGTATCTCTTCCCTCCAAGAGATTCGGTTCTTGTAGGACCCATAAGATCTAAATGCAATAGCTCCAAAGGTCTGGATGTAGCTGATGTCTGAGTGCTTGGATGCTTAGCTTTTGTCTGCTTCCCAAGTTGACATAGTCCACACACGACATTGTTCTACCTGCTCAGCTTTGGCATCCCTAGAACAGATTCATGCTTAGATACAATAGAAAGATGTTTGTAGCTAGCATGCCCCATCCGTTGGTGCCACAAGTCTTCATTTGGCAACCGAATACTATTGCACACAATGTCAGCATCAGGTACCAATCCGTAACAGTTGTCTAGAGTACGTACACCACTTATGAGCTTCTTTCCAGATTCATTCATAACAAGACATTTTCCTTTGGAGAATAACACCATGAAGTCTTGATCACATATCTGGCTTATACTCAACAGGTTCACTCTCAGGCCATCCACATAGAGAACATTTGCAATGTTTGGTAGTCTAGGTAGAGAGATAATTCCTTTCCCTTTTATCTGTGATTTACTCCCATCACCAAAAGTGACATTTCCACCTTTCTTAGACTCGAAGACTTTGAATAGGGATCGGTCTCCAGTCATGTGTCTTGAGCAACCACTATCAAGGTACCATAAGCACGTGTCCATCACTTTAAAGGCGGACTTCATCATGAAACACACTTCATGCTTGGATAACAGATTAGTGGGAATGGTATCTTCTCTCATCTGCCTCTTCCGAGCCAGGCCTTTAACTTTTACTCTGTTCAGACGAACTCCTTTGCTCATTTTGAATTTGAGACAGTCTAGTTCCTGATTGTATAAACTAAGATCTTTTCCAACAATCATCATGGAGAGAATCAAATAACTTTTAAACTTGTATTTTCTGAGACACTCAAAGAAGGGAGATTAGAAAAACAAGATGTATTTGATATCACCGTTCTCTTCAACTGAGAGACTGGCTTTTATCCATGACAATAGGGGTCAAATGGATCACACACAATAGATTAAAAACTAATCAGAGTGTGCTTGCTCTGATACCACTTGTCAGGCCACAAACGCGTTGACCCCTTGTGATAATTTAGATTAATTAAATTAGCCCAGTTATTAATTAATCAAATTAACATGCAAATATACGTGGCAGCACAAACAAATCACCGAAACTAAGATATGCAGCGGAAAATAAATAACACGGTGATTTGTTCACGAATGGGGAAAACCTTACGGCAAAAACCCCACCGGGTGATTTAAGGTCACCACTCCCGAAACTCCACTATTATCACAACAAGCAGTTACAAGTAAGGAATCCCAGTACCTTACCAACCTACAGTTGAACTCTTACCCCAATACCCAATTGGACTTGTTCTGTAGTGACAATTTCTTCAGTTTAATGCACGACTCCCAGTACGTGACTAACCAATCTGATGCGCGGATCCCAGTACGCGTCTTACTCCTTTGCACGAATCCCAGTACGTGACTAACCACCAACGTGAGGAAGAAAGAATGTTGGCTGCAAAGTTCTTCAAATCATCAGAGATGAACTAGGGCACGAACTTTGTCTCACAGATCACAATTTGCATGAAGAGAGAAGATGCAACTTGTATCTTGTGATTCTGCTTCTGCACTTATGAGACGGCCCTTAAAATAATCCTTTTATATGTCTAGGGTTAGGAGAAAAGAAGTTCCAAAGACACACTCACGGATTGGACTTGAAACAGATCAGAAATTCTGTTTTCCTTAATTCTCGACAGATAGAGGTGTCGAGAGGTGTCGAGACAGCTGTCGAGGCTCGGGCTAAACAGCTTCTTTAAATCTCGATAGATGTATCTGTCGAGGTATCTATCGAGCTTTAAAATCTTGCACTTCCTAGCTTGTTTCTTGGACAGACTTCGACAGCTTCAACACTTAATCTTGAACCAATGTTTCTTGAAGTGTTTAACACATCCTAGATCTACCCAATTACAAGTAAAGTGCGTTTTATCTAAGGATAAGCCAATTACATAAAATAGCGACATATGTTCACAAGCTTGAACAACTACATATGTCCTAACACACAACTAACCTCAAAATCATTTGCCTTGAACTTCACTTGCTCAAGAAGCTGATTCATCTGAAACACAAAAAAAAATGCATGTGTTTAGGTTGCCTCTAATATGTCCTACCTGCTTTTCTTTTCTTTTTTTCTTTTTTTTTTTAGGGGGCACAGGGGAAGTTGGACGGTGAGGGAGAGAAACTGCACAATGCTAAAATTTTATTGGAAACTCTATCTATTTATGGAAATTATACATATTTTATTCCGCTAGAAGGCATAAATTACTTCCAGTCTTACACTATGAAGAATTATCTTATCGTTCAAGAAAATTATTAACACTAAAATTAGGAAATAAGAAATAGTCACAACTTAAATTATAAAGAAGCACACTCATCTAAGTGCTCTTTGAATGTTAGAAGTAGGGGACAGTTCAACTAAAAAAATTTGATACCCATTTATTTCAATTCGAATTGAATGAATATACAACACAATATACTCATTACAAAATTCAAATCAAATTCACTTGATGGGCTTCAAACCTCCCACATGCTACACCCGAACTAATTAATTGTCTCTTAAATCTGCAAAATATGGAATAAGTTTTCCTAAAAAAAAATGATTAAGAGTAGATTTTACTTTATGCTAAGCAATTTACCAGATGTGACAAACAAAGATAAATTAGAGCACATTCCAATCAACTTGAGACAACTAATTTAAACTAACAGACACCTCATTCCCTTGAAGCAGAATTAATGTTTTTTTTTTTTGGGGGGGGGGGGGGGGAGGAGGATATAAGGAAGTGGTATCCCAACCTTTGGCTAGACTATTCCACTCCCTACCCATGAGACAATGCAGAAACCTCATGGTCCAGTAGCATGGTGGATTGAACCTGGGACCTCTGTGTTTACATCACCCCAAAGACTAAAGAGCCCACCACCTAGGTACCCCCATGGGTATTAATAAAATATTTGCATGTGTTGTTGTAATTAATTAGGCTTATTGAAGTTATACATTCAGTATATGTATTTAACAAATTGAAAAATCAATATAGATCTAAATTTGGAAAATTGATAGGTATCTGAATAGGTAACCTTGCTGTTTTCCATAACAAGTTTGGATTTCATTCGTGGAATTTCATTGAGCTAGGCTTTAGCAGCGTCTAATTTTGCCATCAGGTTGTTCTTTGCTTCACTTCCCTATTAGTCCAAAGATAAGTTAAAACACTGCATCCCAAATTTTTTTGATCAACGGAGGGACAGCTTTACCAGATTGTCCATAATGAGGTCCCCATCAATGCTAGACTTCCCTGAAAGAAAATAAAAATTTAAGATGAAGATGTGGGTGCAATATTTTCAGTAAAAAAATATACTTCAGAATATATAATTCTCTGCTTGCAACTTATGGACAGATTTTCTAGCCACTATTGTTTAAGTACAATAACTCAAAAATGGCAAGCAGCCCTAGATATATATCAAGGAATGCTTCAGCTAGTTCAGAGCCCATTTCAGATACCTTTGCAATTATATGCTTTCCATAATCTATTTATATATTATTGAGCATCCTTTACCCCAAATCCAGTACTCAAAAGATATTTTGAGGCATGTTTGCATTTGGCAGCTAGGCTGCAGCTATATATGGTTTGCTAATTTTGGTGGTTATGTTTGGTGCTCCAGCTATATTGCAAAAGAGGAACACTGCCTCTTTTACTCTTCCCTTGTTTCATGGAAAAAGAAATCAACAGCTTGCATTTCTTGAATCTAAGTGCAATATACAAAAAAATAATTAATATTTTAGAAGAATTTCAATGACAGCGATCATATTTGCTAATAGATTACAATCATGTTGCCTGATGGCCATTATACATCAACAATAACTTCAAAGGCCACAACAAATCAAATTAGGCTGCAGGCCCTGAAGGAGGCTGGGATCAGATAAGAAGTTAACGACTACCTACTTATCAAAGAGAAAGAAGTTAATGACTACCTCAACTAAATAATTAAGAATTCTAAGAGACATACCCTCTGTTTCACCTGTTTGCTCACCGATTCTATCCTTGACCTGTATAAAATTTAATAAGTAGTGTACAATATCCTAAAAAGTTATCTTTTACTAAAAAGCACTAAAAGTAATTTAGTTCAAATATATGTAGCTGCAATTACATGATTTGAATCTAAACTATAAACCAAATATGGTATAGCAAAGAAAGAGAGATGCAAGATCTAAATATATTGGAAAATCAAGATCCATATTCTAAAAAGGTGCATCCAGGAGAGGACATAGTAAAAAGAACAATTTAAGACAATATTCTGGGGAATCAAGGCAGCACATTTAGCAAATACATACTTGAATGACTCTGTGGGCTTGTGGATAGAAAAGCACATACAGAGATACACATTGGATACAGCTGAATATCACCTAGAGGATGTCTGTTTGGTAAAAATATTCAATGGTGGAAAATAATTACTCAAAGCTGTTCCTAATTTTCAAGCATTCCCAAAAATCAAAAAGTGAGGCAGTTTGTACAAAAAACTACCAAAAGAACTAGAAGAAAATCCAACAAACATATTTCAGTTCTTTAATTCCTCCAGTTGAGTCCACTTGAGCTCATAGAGGCCAGCTGAAAAGCTCAAGTACAATGGAGAAAGAAAAGGAACTAAAATGTAAAATCTGATCAAGAGGAATGTACCAAAACATGCTCTCCTAGTTTTCTGCTAATTTTGTGAGAATTGACCCAATCCTGCCAAAAATGTAGGAGACTGTTAAATGTTAAACATAGAACTTTAAACTTTATAAGAAGAAAAGTTTTTGAATCAAACCTGCTGTTCCTGTAATTTGGCATTGCTTTCCTCTCCAACCTTGGTAAAGTAAGTCCTGTTATTGAAAAACAAATTGCAGTTTTAATCATTAAACAATTATTTTTTTCCACAATTGTTGTAGGGTGTGCTTTGAACTACCTCATCTCTAAAAGTTTGGAAGATAAACTGGCCTTTTCTTGTTGAATAAGCTCCAATGTCTGTTTGTTGAAGAATCAGGGTTTAAACAGAGAAAATAGCACATAGGTGCATAGGTGCAAAACTGTTTATCATTGAATAATTAAGCATGTGGCATTTCTATCATTGAATAATTTAGACTGTTTGTAAATCCCCTTATATTCAACCCATGTCCACTTTTCATGGCCCAGTATAAGTTATAGGCTATTCTTTAGGATCATGATTCTCAAATCAGCTTCTGCTGTTTAATAGCCCAGGTATACCCTTCTCTAGGTAGTCTACTGAAAAGTATCGAAGTGAATTTCCATGAAACATGTTTGTTTTGCAGTTATTTCAGGATTTAGAATACCTTGAGGGGTTGTCCTCATCATAAAAGAAATTACAGGATCTCATAATCAGAAGCTTCATATCTTCTTTTGTACAATTGTTAAGTTCTATGGAACTCAGACGAAATTTTTTGTTGTTGTTCTGATTGTACTATTAACAGCTAATCAATGACTATGCAAAACTCCTATGACTGTAATATCTTCCACTTCACATTAACCATTCATGATCTTTTATTGTGTTTAAATGATACAGAAAGATTCCCAACGTCTACAAGTTTAAATTATAAGGAATATAACTATGTACTGCAGAAGAAGCAAATACTGAAATAGTGACATGATGAAGATGAATATTAGAATCACTTACAGAAGGAAGTATTATTATAATACTACTCTGTCATTTTCTGACTACTAATCTATAAGCATGCAATTGTACTAGTCGTACAGTGAAAGGACAGCTAGTTGAGCAGTTGCCTACATTGCTACATGTATGACTTCTGTGAAAAAGCAACGCACACCATGTTTTCTTTATAAACAAGTTAGCGGGCACACTACAGGTACAACCCCAAGAATTCTAAATGCCACTTTTGCAATAGAGAAAGATAAATCTTCACAAGATAATAGGGGTCCTCTTTTTCTATAGCTCTATTGATTTTGTTCTTTCAAGTATCAACTACTTCTTTCTATATCTTTCTAGCTATTTTGTGGAACATAAGGTTTCACAACTGAGGGCTGGAACACACATGTACGCACCAGCAGAAGGGGTGAACTGTACCTGTGCAAGAGTGGACGAATCAGACTCCAAGGATACAATATTTCTGTGTCTTTCCAAAATCTGTGACAAAATCTGACCCTTCGCCTTCATCATCTTCTCAGTATCTACTTTGAGTTGCTTTGTTTCAGATTTTGTTGCAAAATAATGAAAATCAGCTTAAAAATGTTAGCAAACAAACAAGGATGAAAAATAAGAGATGCCTTTCATATGCTTTCCATTACACAGCTCAATAAATTAATTTAACTCATAATGCTGAAACAATGATTACAGAAAAGCTTAACACAAAAAGTATTGCAAAATTATAAAAAGCAAAAATAGTATTGAATCAAAATCATTCTAAGAATAATCATGGCTTGAAAACTTCAACCAAGAAATATTGTGCACTGTAAAATACCTTAAGATTAAACAAACCGAACAAAGCCATATAGGCCAACCGAAAATTCATTTGAATTTTTCAAAATTATAATAACAGTTCCTTACAAAGTTTCATTCATAGTTAATTATTTCATTTAACCATAGCACATAATATGAAATGCTTAGCCTAACATGCATAAATATTATTCAGAAAAATCACTGTGAAATACACACATACAACGTGCACACACACACATATATATGGTATGCACCACTATTATTCAGAAGAATCAACATGATAAACTTACAACTACATACATACAAAGATTCTGAATAAATAATATTATGCTGTGCACTACAAGTATTTAGAAAAAAAAAACATTATAAACATACACGTAAATTCATACATACATACATTCTGATTAATAATATGCACTACTACTGTTGAGAAAAACACCATAAAACACATGCATATACATAGATTACATACATGATACATACCAGAATTGAGATCAATTTCCAAGGTTTGAATGGTGGTACCCTTTCTACATTAATTTTCCTCAAGTTTCCTTGCAGCCAAACAGAGAAAATATCAAATGCACAAAAACAAATGTTTGGATGAATATATATATACACACGCTTTCTGGTGATCTTTGTGGGATCTTTTCCGGTCTTTTGAGTTTCTGAAACCAGTTCCACTTCATAATCATCATCAGCCTCAACCCCAGAGACACCCAAAGACCGCGTAGTGGTGGTAGTAGCACCAAACCCCATACTACTGGCAGTAGGACAATCATCTCTGCTGTCCGGCATTGCATGGCCCATTTATCTGATCTTGGTTTCTGAATGACAAATAAGATGATGAGAAGTTTATAATTCCAAATTGTCAAGAATTGTATATTAGACTGAAAAAGTGCATAGATAACAAGTAAAACTAAATAGAATAAAATAAAAGTTTGAGCTGAGTACGTCAATAAAGATAATTCTGATCAGTAATAACACAATTAAAGATATTCAATTGATAGAAGATAATCCATCAACTACAAACACGCAATCAGAAGGACTTCTAGACAAAACTTCATTTTTAAAATCAAATTGTTTAAATGAAAACAAAATAATAATGACCTAAGTTTCATATATTGGGACCCAGGAAAACAAAAGAGCCCTCTCTACTAAAAGGAGCCTAATTCAACTATTACAGGCCCAATTCTAGGGCAAACTCAGCACAAAATCCAAAAATTAAAAGGCAAAATTTCAACAGCTTTATAATCAACCAAACAGAAAAAAAAAAATCAACAACATTCATTACAACCTCAGAGTTCATCAACAATACAACTGAAAAAAAGACTCAAAATTTTCAGATTTTGAAAAGGGTTTATGTATTGAGGGACAAAAAAAAAAAAAGACCACAGGACTGATCTAAGAGAAGGCGACCTCTCTGGGAAAAAAAAAGCCCAAATTTTCTCTTTCCATTTGATTTTCTGACACTGGAATTTCATGCATCTATTACATTTTGCTATGGAAAATTGTACTACAAAATACTATAAACAGAAGGCAACAACAGTGCCGGTTTTACCCTACCACATAATTGAACAAAAATGTTTAGTTCATGGCATAATTATTGATTAAGAAAATGAAATTAAAGACCCAGATGAATGCTAAGATAATTGTTTAAACTCTCAGCTATTGCCACACACACCCCAATTGCACCAGATGCGACAACTTGTCCTTACCAACAAATTCCAATTAGCTTTTCATATCCCGGTGTGGAGCAACTAGCAGAAATAAGAATCACAAACTACTGAACTAAAAGGGCTTTCGTCACAGATTAAAAAGAAAAAAGAAATGCAAGCATGTACCCATGTATTTATTTTTAAAAAGAAATATACAGCTACGTATAAGATTTGTAAGAGGGAGCAAAAGATGGTGACTTACAAAAAAAATCAGAGAGAAAAAGTTGATCAGCTGTGCAGATTTCTCAAAGCTACCAATTTTCACTGGAATTCCTCTTCCTTGCAATCAGAGTCCCCTTGCCTTTGTGCACATAAACTCCCAATCCAATTTCCCAAACACAGCATGAGTCTTTGGATTAGATTAGGGAGCTGTACACTCTTTGGGTGCGGTATATCTATGTCATTAGAGGTAGCTTCTCCATCCCCATCATAGTCATCACAGCGTATCCCCTTTGGGTGTGGTAAATCTACGTCATTAGAGTTGCCTTCTTCACTAAGTCCAGCCTCATTCGCATCATGGTCACCACGGCTTTGCTTAATTCTGGTACCTTTTGTGGAATTGTCTAAATCATCCTCGTAAGGAGTGATAATGCAGCTGCTGTACCTGGCCTTTGTTTGGTTGACATATTCAATGTTTTCGTCATACGCCAAATGGGCCCCACAATTTTTAACCACCGTATTTGAATATGCATCATAGCTAATATTAATTAGCAACTCTGATGGTTTGTTGATGCTTTTCCAGAAATCTTTGAACTTGATAGAAGGAAAATATTTTAGAAGAATGACATTCGATTCAGTCTTTTCTTCACTGGTAGGGGATACATGCACTCCATAAAAGTCATGTCCGTTGACAGTAATTTTTAAGTAAACCAAACGAGAATCGTTGATAGTTACAGCGCACACAGCAACTCCCTTACAAATATTATTAATTAATAAATCTGAAGGCACATCTAGGTTCAGTGAAGCCCCCTCACCTTGATGGCTAAACCATTTTGGAATTTCTCTTCCAGGAATTCTGACGGAAAGAGTCGAAACCTGATCCTGAAACAAACAAAATAACAATAATCATGATGTACAGTACTCAGAAAGAGAGAGGGAGAGAGAGATATTATGCAACAAACAAAATAACAATAATCGTGATGTTTAATACTCAGAGAGATACCTTCCGAGAGGGATAACCCCGATAGGGAAAGGCCTGAACGTATAGTCTTAATATTGTCATCAAGTGGAAGTCTAGGTTGTCCATCAATTTGATGCATTTGTCAAGATTCATCGTCGGATAAAAACCTTCTGCTGGTCTTAATGCTAACGTTTCTAGTGAAGTACAATCACTTGCAAAAATAAACTGTGTTTTTTGTGGAAGTTCCGGCAACGATCTAAGTTCCTTACATCCTTCCAAATAAAGCCCATAAAGATTAGATAGTATAACAATACTTTTAGGTAGGCCAACAAAGTTATTATCCCGCAAAAATAAGCGTTTTAAAGAGGATAAACAGCCAAGAACATCGGGTATTTCCAGAAGACCGCAATCACTTAGATTCAGAGTGATCAAAGAACATAATCCAGATAAAGAACGGTTTAACATGTGCATGCGATCTGGACTACTTGTGTGCAATAGCCCTTCACATCCCTCGAGCTTTAGAACTTCAAGACTTTCGGGGAGTAAGGGCCATACTTTTATAGCACTTCTGCTGAGATCCAACTTAGTCAGGCCAGACAGATGCTTCACTGATAATGGTAACTCCTCTATAGGAGTTCTATCCAAATAAAGCTCCGACAAATGTGACATATTTTCCACAATTTCAGGAAACTTCTTCAATCTTGAACAACCGGAAAGAATTAAAACTTCAAGATTTTTTGGTAGTAAGTGGCATACTCTTATAGCACTTTTTCGAAGATCCAATTTAATAAGGCGGGATAGATGCTGCACTGATAATGGTAACTCTTCTATGGCTGTTTCATCCAAATAAAGTTCTGACAAATGTGACATATTTTCCCAAACATCTGGAAACCTCTTCAATCTTGAACAACCAGAAACAACTAAAACTTCAAGATTTTTTGGGAGTAAGGGCCATACTCTTATAGAACTTCTGCTAAGATTCAATTCAATTAGCCCAGATAGATTCTGCATTGATATTGGTAGCTCTTCTATAGCAGTCCCATCCAGAGAAAGCTTCGGCAAATATGACATATTTTCCACAACATCTGGAAACTTCTTCAATCTTGAACAACCAGAAAGGATTAAAACTTCAAGAGATTTCAAATTGTTCTTGCGTAGAGGGCTTTTAAGGGCAGTGCAACCACTCAAATCCAATCTAGTAAGCTGTTTGAGATTTCCAAGAGATTCATGAATCTTAGACAATCTTGTACAATGTTGAAGAATCAATTGCTCAAGATTTGGAACTCCATTGAAGTTTGGTGTCTCAATCAAGTTTTCAGAGTAACTCAAGTCAATGAGTTTTAATTTGTTTAAACTCTATTATAATAAAAAAAATGGAGAAAATTAAACTCATATAAACATAATATCTATTTAAAGAAAAAAAAAGAAGCTTTTTGCATCAGTTAAAATCTCACCTTAATTCCTTCCCATAGTTTTTCGATGAGGCTACAATGCATATGGAGTTCTACAAGCTTATACGGCTCAAAACTTGTTGGCAAGGATTTTAAGGGATATCCCTTCCAAAGAATGAAACGTAACTTATTAGAAAGATAATTGAGGCCTTTAGGAAAGTTTACGTTATTGATTTTGAGTACTCCCAAGTTGATCATCTCTGAAAATGCTTTAGCATCCAAATTGATCGTCTTTGGATATGCTTTAGCATTCAGATATTCCTCTATTTCTAGAGGTGGGCCAAGGAATATGCCTTCAACAGATTTTGTTCCCTGGCAATCAAAAACATAAAATGAGTGTATTGCTAGACATTAACAAAATCTTATTTGATAATAATAGATATATACCACTAAAATGTATAAGATTTTGCATGATCTACTTACTGTATTTTCTTTTAGTACATGAAAGATATCCTCATGATCCCATAACCTACTACGATCACCAGCCTCTTCAGGGTTTTCCCGACGAACAATATCCCTACCTAATTCTTGTAGTAAATCATGCATCTGAAAGCATCCCTTTGAGACGTTTATAAGAGATTTTTTCGAAAGCTCATCTATATCGATGTCTGGCTTGTCATAGAGAGTCTGAAGTATATTTGTTACATAATGTCTGTCCCCTCCTCTGTAGAAACAAGCTATATCTAAAAATATGTTTTTCTCTCTTTCTTTTAGGTCATTAAAACTTATTTGAAGCAAATCTAGAATATCTCTTGGAGGATTGTCTTTACACTAAGCTAGCTTACTTTCCCATAACTCTAGACTTCTATGACGTAGGAAAGAACCCAAAACTTTAAGAGCTAAAGGAAGACCAGCAGCATAATCTATAAATTTTTGAGAAATCTCTTCATAACCTTCTAGAGGATGGTCTTTCTCGAATGCTTTTCGACTAAAGAGCTCAAGAGCTTCATCATTGTTCATTTCCTTAGCTGTGTACATATGAGCTTCAGGCACTTTATGGCTGATTAATAGATGTTGATCTCTGGTTGTAATAATAATTCTACTTCCTTTACCAAACCAACTTTGCTCACCAGCTAATGCTTCTAATTGATCAAGCTTATCCACGTCATCAAGAATGACAAGAACCTTTTTACGACATAATCTTTGCATTATCACATTACTCCCCCATCGAAAATTTGGAAAATCAAAATCCGTTTCACTCAAAATATCATAAAGAAGTTGTTTTTGTAAATGAACTATACCATGTTTTCCACTTTCTTCTCTAACATTGGCAAGAAAGCTGCTGCCTTCAAACTCATAACGAAATCTGTCATAAACAACTTGTGCTAAAGTCGTTTTACCCATTCCACCCGTTCCCCAAATCCCGATTAAGCGAACCTCATCCAACACCATGTCTAGCAAATTCTCCAATTCCTCCAAACGACAGTTTATTCCAACAAGATCCTTGTAATCAAATGAGTATGTAGATTTCAATTCACCTTCAATTTTTTTAACGATATCTTCAATAACTTTTTACTCAGGTCTGCAATGAAGACAACATAATAATTTTGTAATGTTATCATCGGCCATAAAAAAATAAAAATTTTAGTAACTGTACAATGTTTAGAATTAGAATTAAATTGAACCTTAAAAGTCTTAAAATTTTAGGTTTGACTTTTAGATTCAAAAAGTTTCAAATTAAACCTTGAAATTTAAAGTTGTTACAAGTTAAACCTTATAACTTTGCTTGTATTAAATTGAACTTTAAAGTCTTTAATTTTTGGTAGTTTGATATTCAGATTTAATTAGGTGGCTAAAATTGATATGATTTTGAAACTCCAACATTTAATTTAAAACAAACAGGACAATAAGATTTTTTTTTTCCTTTAATTTTGAGGAGCTAACTATAAGGTTTATTTATTTTTTTAATAAATACGATAGTGTTTCAAAGTTGTGGTGTACCAATTAAGTAAAAGTTTAGGTAGTAATGATGATAGTTTTAGTGTCAAAAAAAGAAATGGTAGTAATAGTTTTTTTTTGATAAATTGCAAAGTATATCCCTAAAGTTTGCGGTTATTTGAATTTACAACATAAAGTTTGATAAATTGGATTTTACACCCTAAAATTTGGTTTTATTAGCAAAATTCCACCCTCCATTAGTTTCAACTGTTAAGTGACATGCTAGCGTGCGGATGGGTCAAATCGGCCTCCCAAAACGATGTTGTTTTGGAAGCACCACCAACAATGCTCTTTGTTTTAAGTGAAATGAGATCATTTTGGGAAGAAATTATTAGGCCCATTAGGAGGACTGCTGATGTGGTCCTCCCTGACCAAGGAGATGATATTATCTATGTAAATGTATGTGTGAGCTTTCTAATCAGCACAAAGAATTAAAAATAAAAAATACCAGATGATGCCACATTTAGATAAATAACAGCATTTTATTGGTTGAGAGGTCAAGGAGAACCACGTCAACCATTCTCCTGGTAGACCTAATAATTTCTTCATTTTAGGAGGGTAATTTTGCCTTAAAAAATAAAAATAAAAAAACACATAGCATACCAATATGTCACTTAACGGCCTAAACTAACGGAGGGTAAGGTTTTGCTAACAAAATCAAATTTCAGAGTGTAGAATCCAAGCAATTCCAAATTATATGGATGTACTCTGCACTTTATTTATTTGCCTAACTATGTTGTAGTTTCTAAACTTTGAGGTTTAACTAAAAAATTTAAATGGCCCCTTATTTACATATATATTAAATTCTTGTCAATATATATATATATATATATATAGCCAAAACTGAGAGAAAATCCAATTAGATTTCAAATTTGAATTCAATTAGAGTCTAATTTTATGCCACAAATCCCATCTAATATAAGCTTTTAAATTTTTGTGCTAAGAGAGTTAGTTAAGTGTAAAAATTGAATTTCAATTAAAATTTAATTTTACGCTACATGTCCCATATAATCTTTTTTTATATCAAATGAGTTAATTCAATGTAGAAAATGAGCAGTCCAATATAAATAAACCATAAAAAAAAAAATCCTAATCATATATCTAACTCTATATATAAAATTGAGGAAAATAGAGTTTGAATGATTTTATGTTTATGAGTCATTTGTTTGTGTAACTAAAAATAATTCAAATTTATAAGTTATTTATGTAATATACGTATACCATGACTATTTATCTAATGAGCATATTTTTTATGCTGTTTCTATTCAGATATTTCATATGCAAATATCTTGAACCTAAAAAAATGTAATTGAGTTGAACGATTCCATGCACCTATCTTCATTCAATTTAGGAGATACTAATGGATCAATCTATTCTTTTTATTTTGTGTTGTATTTAGAAGAATTTTATGTACAATGATTGTGAATTGATATTGTATATATTGTATCTAATGATGATTTTCAAAATTATATATATAATAGCAATGTAATGAGAAACTTAGTGTAATTAATATCATGAAAATTGATAGGCCAAAAATGTATTGACCCATTTGGTAAATTAATTAATTAATTAGTCAAGTGAATTAATTAGATTCAATTACATGCAACAATCGTGATGGTACAAACAAATCACCAATTAAGTTAAATGCAGCAGAAAAATAAATTTGACACAGGTGATTTATTTATGAATGGGGAAAACCACCGAGACAAAACCCCACTGGATGAATTTAAGGTCACTACTCTCGATAATCCACTATTTTCAAAACAAGCGGTTACAAGTAAAATGAATCACAGTACCTAATACCAACCTAGAGTTGAACCCTTACCCTAATACCCAATTGGACTTGTGATGTAACGGCAATCTCTCCATTCAATGCACGAATCCCAGTACGTAACTAACCAATGATGCATGGATCCCAGTATGTGACTAACACACCAATTTGAGAAAGATGTTGGCTACAAAGTTTTTCAGTTCATCCAACAATGAAGATTAGGAAGCTTCTTGGTTACAAAACCCTTGGCGCAAAGACGCAATAGCTTCTAGAGAGAATATAATAAACTAGGGCAAATTGTCTCCGGTCACAATATGCATGTAACAACAAGTGTAACAACCTTTGCATCAAGTGTGACGGCCTTTAAAATAATCTGTATATATGTCTAAGGTTATGAGAAAAGAAACCCTACACAAATACATATAGATATGCGTGAAATTAGATCTGAAAATTCTAATTTCATAATTCTCAACAGATATAGCTTCTGTAGAGCTGCTGTCGAGCTTCAACATTAAACCTCGATAGAAAGGATTCTGTTGAGTTTTAATGAACAACACTTCTTCACTTGTTTCTTGGTCAGACTTGCATAACTTTAATACTAAAGTTGAACACTTGTTTCTTGAAGTATTAAACTTATCCTAGGTCTATCCAATTACAAGTAAAGTACGTTTTGTTAAAAAATTAGTCAATTTACATAACATATGTCTTTAACAATTTCACATATATCCTAATAATCTCCCCATTTGGCAATCCGTGACAAAACCACAACAAACAAATGAATCATGAGAGAAGTCTTAAATCACTAAACTCATAATCACTTGTTGAATTAGAAAAAAAATCTAACCCTAACACAAACTCTTGAAAAACTTTACAAGAAGAGAGTTCATGGCATGGTAGATTTTCACAACCTATCTTTCTAAAACACTTTAAATAAAACTCATTAAGGTATCTTAGTGTGAAACTGAAATAAAGATTGCATACATAAAGATTACAAAATGAAAGGGAGTTAGTTTTAGGGGGGGAAAATAAGGAAATTTTACTAAAGAGATACACTTATATTTTTGGAAACATATAGTAAGATGTACCAAAAATATATATATATATATATATATATAAATAAATATAGATAAATTGGGGTGTAAAGTGTTAATTCTTACTATTTAAAAATCATAATTAAATATAAAATTTACATGATCAAGTAACGAAAAGAAAATTCAAATCCAAATGATCTTGTATTGTAGAATTGAACAATGCCACGTACCATAAGACCAAAAAATAAAAAATGTGGAAGAATCATGTACACATAAATCAATATTTTTTTCTTTTTTTTTTTTAAGTTTAAAATTTTTAGCTGCTTGAATAACAAATATAGTAAGAAATGAAGATCTGATTCGACATGTCGAGTATAAAGAATTTGTAGAACCAATACTTATTTTACTTAATCAGTACCAGCAAAAGAGAAAAGTGAGACAGAGAGTATTAATTTTTCTACATAATCAATTTGCAAGTGGCCTCACCATCTTCCAGGAATCTTCTTGGTAAAATTATTGAAACATATGGGTTCCACTTCTGCTTTTATAATGACTAAAATAATTTTCTATTCTGAGTCAAAGCAGCCTACACACGCCTATAAATAAAGTTGAAGTGGGTGTAAGAAGACTAGCTAGGAAGACCAGCAAGCAGATTATAGGTTAAGTAAAGAGTGGTGGAAATTAATTGAAAAGCAATACAGACAACGATCTTATTGGAATAGAATCCCGTGTGGACGAATGAATGTTAGCTCATTGGTAAAGTTCAAGAAAGAAACTATAACGCAGCCTAATAGAGAAATCTATAATAAAACGATGCTTGTGCGTGTACTATGTAGGAAAATATATTATATAGGAAAAATGAACAAAAAAATCTATAATAAAGAGGCAAAGTTACATTCGCCAATAATAAAGGGGGGACATGAGCCAAGTCACAAATGCGCCAAGATCGTAAAGAGCACAGCCCACACCAATTGAGCTGAATCCCAAATTTTCAGTGGACCATTTAAAAATTAAATGGGACACCTGGTGCAAAATTAAAAATCCAATTAAAATCTAATTGAATTTTATCTAAACTTTGGCTATATATATATATATATATATATTGTGGGGAGTGGAAGAGTCCTCACCCAGGCCTGAGGCCTAAATACCTGTTGGACCTTGTAGAGTGGAATGAACCAGACCCATACGCTTAAGGTAAGGCCCAATAACTTAGAAGACCTTTGTGAAGTGGAATAAGGCCAGCCTGAGCATCTAGGAGGCAAAGAGAATCCTCACGGATCGTTCCCGCGAAGTTGGCAATAAAATACAAGAAGCAAAGTCTTATTAGAGGAAATGTATGCAAATAATCCACAACGTACCTATAGCTAGCACTTTGAACCACGGGAAATCTTCCAGAATAGATAAGAATGGCAGAGATCTTTACCTCCGCATTAATGAGGGGACTTCCACCTAACCTCTATCACATTGAATGCATATAAGACAACTTGTATAATGCAAACACTCCCAAAAGTCATGTTCCAGGATAAGAAGGAGGAGGAAACCGATAAAGAAGATGGAAAGTATCCCTGAGAATCCGGCTAGAGACAAGATTGCTAGGAGGATAAAGGCAGAAGATGTGCCTATATAAAGGAGGGAACAGACAAATAGAAAGGGAAGAGAAAAAGAGAAGAGAGAGAGAAATAGAGAAAGAACTTCTAATCTGTTATAGTGCAACACCACGGGAAAGAGAGTTTTTCCTATTGTAATGTGCTAGTTTCAGTTGAATACAAGCGATGTTCATTAAATTAATTGTTTGAGTTTCCCATTGTGGAGTGTTTTCCCTACTTTTTTTAGATAAATAAATTGTGACTGTCATTTAAACACCATCTTGGAGTTACTATCTGTATACTTAGTTCTTAGGATAGTTTTTGACGCTCACACACACACACACATATATATGTTGGGCTCCTCATTTTCTATATTGAATTACCTCACTTGGTACAAAAATTTAAAAAAAAAACTTATATTAGATGGGACATATGGCTCAAAATTAAACTCTAATTGAAATTCAAATTTTACACTGAATTAACTTACTTGACACAAAATTTTTAAAACTTAGTTAGATTAGACGGGACACATGGTGCAAAATTAGACTCTTATTGAATTTCAATTTGAAATCTAATTGGATTTTCACTCAACTTTGGCTATTAAATATTAATATATATATATATATATATTCTCAATGTTTCATTGTTTAGTTCTTTACTTTTTATTATTTTATTTCTCAAAAAAAGAGATAACCGTGAAGAAAAATAATAGTTGTGTAATTATAATGATATGCAAAATAAATTCAAATGGTTTGATGAAAGAAACGGATGATTAATTATCATTTTAGAAATAACCATTATATAATTTCAACAAATATAATGAATATATTATTTTCTTATAAAGGGTATAATTATAAGTTTAAGTAAGGTTTTTCTCTTCCCATTTCCCTGCTTTTCCTTTCTTTTATTTATTTTTAATGTAAATAAGGAGTTTTGAAGGTTTTTTTTTTTTTTACTACTAATTTGGCTGTAACCTCCCATTCCACGCGTAACATGTAATTATGAGAGAAATCTTTTAGTGGTGGCCTAAGATATTGATAAGGACTTTTGAACCCGAGACTTAGGATTGTATACGAGTTAAGTTGAGTATTAAAAGTTTATAATTGTTCATTTAATTTTATTATAAACATGAGCTAAATTTGAACTCATTACTGAACTATACTGCATGTTCAAGCTTAGTTTTTTTTATTGAACATGCTCGAGCTTATTTGCAAACTTCTTTATTAACTTATTCTTTTTCCCATAATTGTAAACACCACAAATAATATTTTGTAACCTTTTATCAATCTTTGCAAAGTAATTAATAATTAAATTAAAATTAAAACTATATTATTTGAGTTAATTAGATGTAATGATTTTTATTTATGCAATTATAAAAATTAGATTCACAAACATTGCAATGTTAAAAATTATATATAATTATGGGGGCAGAAATCTCAAACGCACATTTAGGCCTTGGGCTTGAGCCGAGAGCACCGACTTGTCCAAGGATCACGGGGAGGTGACAAGGGCACCGAACCGTAAGGCCCATAAGCCAACTCTTCAGCCAAGGGCTATTGGGGATGGTCCAAGGAGGGAGGCCTCCTCAGCCAACTGAAGTGAGGATCACAAGGCACACCAAGATGCCTATGGAGGAACCTGTAAAGCTGAGCAAGCAAGGCCAAGCTCCAGCGAAATGCGAGGAGGGGAGCAAGTGGGAAGCGCCATAGATAACTGTTGCCACCACATTAAAGACTTCACATCTACCCCTCTGACCGCATTAATGAAGAGGTGACATCTGAGAAGACGGTGATCAGCTTGATGGCCATTGGGAGAAGATTTCAAGAGGGTGATGGATGAGAAATGGATCTGCATTGATGACTTCATGAAGGGGAATGCAAAGAAAAAGAATATAAATAGAGAGGGAGAGAACATTGGTGGGGGGACTTTTGGCAAACTCGTTCTAAGAAGAACAAGAAAAACGAACACAGAGGGTCCTCAGCTCACATCTGAGGAGAGCTCGTGTTACACCATCATCTCTTTGCTTGCAATCGTGGACTTGGCCCAACGTCATTGCTTTCCATTGTCCTAAGAAATCTAGGTTTTAAGCCCATCCTCTACAAATTTCTATTGTTTGAGGCCATCTGGGCCTGACCCCATCACGCACTTGGGCCCGGGCCCGATTTGTGTCTCTACAATAATGTTTACTATGAATTTGACTATTTTATGTTATGAGTGTCTTAAAACTAATAATTTGATATCTTATGAACTTATACAATCTAGTCTCAAGTCTACATAAGTATATTTTTATATATTTACACATATAAACATATAATATTATATATACTTAAATCGAGTCTCATATTCACAAGCTTGTTTACAAATACATTATATGTTTGAGTTTGGCGAGATTAATAGTCAAGCCAAAATTTGGGCTTGATCTTGTCTTGTTTGCCAAATAAACAAACGTATACAAGTTTTTTTTCGAAGTTGAGTTCGAGTTATTTATAAATGGTTTTGTTTGTTTACATTCATACCAAGACCTCATTAATTTCATTAGACACTGTGAAAATCAAGAGTAACATCACAAGAGTCATTGGGCCACAAGTAAGGGTGTGTATAGGTCAAGTTGAGAGGTTTTTTCAACTTAACCCACTATAGTGGGTTAAAAAAAATCCAACTCAACCCATAATAAGAATCCAACCCAACCCACCTGGATTAGGTTGGACAGTTTTTTTTTTTTTAATTATTATTATTATATTGAATATTATAACACTACCACCATAAATAAGAGCAAATTTATAATCAAATAATCTTGAGTATAACAACAAACTAACACAAACTAAATGAGGGAACTCATTACTCAAAATTCATCACTCAAATCATCGCGCATCTTTAGTGCAATAGTTACTCCATAAGTATAAATGTTTGTGAGGTGTGGAGGCAAGGGCCGAAATTCAGATCTCCAGAAGAACTTCACATACATATACACTTAGATTAGGATAGAGTAGAAATTCTATATTGTATAAAAAAAAATTCATCACTCAAAACTCATATCTTAAACTCATTACTAATATCTCAAAAACTCTATCTCACCAACAACCCAAAACTCAAAATTCTTTGCTTGGTTCATAACTCACATTTGTGTTCCTCTTCATTTTTTTTTTTCGTTTTTTAGTGGAGCCCACAGCCTGCTAAATACTCAGAATGGTAACCTGTGTGTCCTCTAAGCTAATATAAAAATTGTTTAAAATCAATTTCCTTTTCTCCCACACACTCTGACTATAGCATTTCAACAAATACCTTCTCCCCAAAACTCCGACACTCTCCGAATCCATCTCTAGCACCTCTCACACACTCCGATTTCCATCTCTAACACACTCTATCAAATACCCATCTCCCTAATCTCCAACACACTGCATATTCCATCTTTAGCATGAGTACCCATCTCCCCAAATACTTATCTCCAGAAAACAGAGAGACCCATCTCATCATCTAGATCGCAGACCCACCTGCAGCGAAGATCGAAGCTTCTATTCTTCTCCAGAAAAAGTCGAAGACCATCTCTAGCAAAAATCAAAGATTATCGGTGAGTTTTTTTTTCCTTTCTCGGTTGTAGTGCTCTGTTGCTCTTGCTCTATTGGTCTTGATTTTGTTTTCTTTCTCTGCCCCGAAAGGAATACCGAAATTCATGAATGGGTTCCAAAACTCATATTTCTACTTGCTTTATTATTTTTCCCACATAAACAATTTTTCACATCAGCTGTTGCTGAAGTATAAATTTTTCACAAAACCCATAGATGTTTAACAAAGTACATTGAAGAGACACAATCAACCAAGTTGATGAAATTTTTCCACAAAATTTATATTAAATGAAACAGAGCATAGTGGGTATATAGAGGGAGAGAGGGAAAACGTTTTTACCTGAGCAGTACAAGGATCGGATTCTCAAACCTGTGTCGGCACCGGTATCGGATGGTTTCTTCTTCCTCTCGGTTTGTGCTGGGTTAAGAGTAGCTTGTGAAAGTATGGAACAAGTGAGAGGTCTGAGCAATAAAAGAAAAGGCAAAAGTTTTGAAATAATGGTATGTTGGTAGAGGTGGGTGACCTACCGGACCCAAAGAGAATACGACTCCCTAATATCATTGAAAGATTTGTGCCCCGTTTGGGAAGTTCGATTGGGAATTTAAGCACACAAGATGACTCTGATGATGAGAAATCCCAATAAAAATGGTAGCTTTGATAAATTCAAAAGGCAAATAAACTTTCTCCTCTGAAATTTTTGTAAGCCACCACCTTGCCTTCTTTCACAGACCCTGGTTGTTGCATATTTCTTTCTATTTTTTTATTGATTGGGCATATGCTTGCATTTAATTTTATATTTCACCTGCAATTTTGCCATGCATGTGGCATTTTCTTTAATTTTTTTTTGAGCCTAGCTGTTTCGACAAGTGAAGGCAAAAAATTGGTAGAATGTGTATCTTCAAACTGTAGGACATGCTCTTCTTGTTAGTATTATACATAAAACCTTTTCTAGATTTGATTTTTTACAGATTCTGGGAAGAGTTGAGGCAATGCATGAGTCAATTTGGTGAACTAGAAAATGCAATGGTAAATTGGTGATGAAGGTACTGTGAACAATTCCTGTGTGTGATTTTCTCTATTATAGATTTATTGGTTAAGGATACTTTCATTTTTGGTTTCTATGTTCAATATGTGTCCTTTGTTCATGCAAGATAATTTTTTTGGTGGTTAATTCTCTCATTTGTTGTAAGGAGCCTTAACTGTCTTTAATATTTTACCCTCCTAGCCTGCAAGAAGTTAAAATTACATAGCTTTGGTAAAGTTCTTCCGTACAAATGATAACTATAGGTTGATGATTACCTAAGTTTCTACTGGCACTAAGCAGAAAACTAACAATTTACATGCCTTGGTCTGATGAGCAATCATTGATCTCACTTTTAGTGTTAATCCTATCATGCCTTAGATAGAATACATTCATTGTGTTTCCTGATTAAATGCATATCGGATGGTGTGTTTTTACTTTTTGCAGCTTGGTGACTAACTGGTTTCTGCTATGGTTGTGGGATCGCACAAGATGTTCTTGTGGATTTAGCTTTCACATTTTAAGTCTTCAGAAGATTCCTAGATATTGAGCTCTGGACAGTTAATTTTTGTTTGATAAGTAAGAAGAGAATATTATTAATAAGAGAAAAGTAAGAAAAATACAAAGAGTTCACGATAGTGAACAGAGGAAAAAGGAAACAAAAAGACATAAGCAGCCCTTAATCTATTTTAATAGACGAAAGAATATCTATAAGGGTAGAACAATCCGAAAAACCACAACATCAAGACCAATCAAAGAGGGTCCGCTGGCAAGATTCTAATAACTGAACCACAATTTTCCCCTCATCCTCAAAAAACCGCCGATTCCGTTCAGATCAAATAGTCCACATTAAGCATCTTGGGACCAAATTTCAAATATCAGAACTATGCTTTCCAAGCTAATAATACCAACTAAATAATAAGTCCACAACTAAACCTGGCATGACCCAATTGATCCAAAACAACCGAAGCATATACATCTATAAAGCATGAGCTATCGAACAAAAAAGTAAGGTGATTTACAGATTCTGTATTACAACAGCACATACAACAATGATTCGCCAAAGGACGACCACGAAGCATAAAGTTATCCAAAGTTAGAATCTGACCATGAGCCGCTGTCCATATGAAAAAAGCCACCCTTTTAGGAATTTTAACTTTCCAAATGCTCTTCCAAGGAAAAGTGGAAGGAGTTGCATTTCGAATCTTATGATAAAAAGACCAAGTATCAAACTTCCCACTTCCATTAAGATCTCAGTTAATTTGAAATTCAAACACATGGGAATAATTACAAATAACCATTGGACCCAGTATGTAATTGAATTTATTCATGTCTATTAACAAGAAATTACAAGTCCACCAAATAATGACATGCAACTAAGAATCATCTTGACATGGGTACAAAGCATAGATTTATGGAAAATAAAAATTCTGATAATTTAGCATCCCCAGAGAAAAAATGTTTGTCCTGAACTAAATTGTAACAATTTATCATCATTATCACTGTCAGTATAACACAACCCTGCTCTTTCCCCTCAGAAGACATGATGCGGTAGAAGTTCGATAAGGGAAAAAGGACTGCAACATCCTTAAATGTTGGTCAAAACAACCAAAATCAATTAAATTATACAAACAATTTGGCATCAACAATGTGACTAAATGTTGGCTGTTGGGTAGTGCCTGTAGTAATGCAAGTTTCTTCTCTATGTCCTCAATTCAATATGATCCATCTTTACGATGTGTGAGCGTGTGGATCAGGAGGGAAAACATTAACAAGAAACCGGTGAATCATCTCAAAGCTGGTGAATGTGATTACAGCAGATGGGGTAGTCCTCAGAAGGTTGGTAGCACATCCATGGTAAAACCCAGCGAGGCCTTCTTGCTGGAATACTTTCTTAACACAATCAGTTACGCCAGAATACCGCTTCTCAGAGTGGTGGCCTTGTTCTTGAAGCCTAGAGCGTACCACCTGCAAAATTTGTGACAGAATAAATTATGTTGCTATGCTGCAATGATCATTTGGTCAGAACATGTGCCACTACGTCAAGCAAAGGAACTGTTGTAGACCTTAAATTGAAAATGAAATGGTAAAGGACCGTTGTATCCTATCCAAGTCATTTTGCTTGGGCTATTTGAGTATGACATGATATAGGGCTTTATTATTAAATAAGTGATAGATAAAAAACAATCCGTGTTCATGTCCCAGGAGGCTATATTGTACCAGGATAGAATCGGTAAAGGGAAATAGCCTTCTCAGCCTCAGAGGACGATATGGCAATTTAGAACTGGAATTACAGTATATAAGTTTTACTTAATTTCGAGACAGATTTACTGCAAAATAAGAAATTCACAATGATGAGGATGATGATAAGATATTGTGGGGTGAGGCATCATTTCGTTGACAATAGAAACAGCACCATTATCCTTTTCTGGAAATACCTATGGAAATGGTGCATGATCTGGCAAATAACTTCTAGATAACAACATATGAACTGACCCTTATCACTTGTAAAAGCCAAATATTTATGTCAGTTGTTTGGTAACTAGTATATTATTCAAGCAAATGAAATTGACATATTAATCACAAAAAATTGAAATCACACATCATACCTCAAGTGGATATGTCAATGTGGATGCAAATACTTTCGAGACTGATGAGGCAACAGCAACATCACGTGCAGATAGTTTATCCATTGTAGTATTATCTGATACAGTTACATCAAATTAGAAATTAAATTTTTTTGTTGGTACATCAAATTAAAAAAAAAACCAGGTAAACAATTACCTCGATTGGCCAAGTACATTTTTATTTTCTCATATGTTGGGAATTGTATTGCAACATGACTGATACCAGCCAAAGCAGGCACAAGACCACTGTTAACAATAGCACCACAAGCACCATTAAAATCCTTTTCACAATAAAAAAGCAACAAATAATATGGTATTTTAATAATAATTGGAGCTACAAACCTGTACAACCCACGAATGCCCTCTTCATGAGCTATTCTTCTCAAAGCAGACAATGTACTCCTATATGGCACTACACCTGGTCTCATTCCTTGAGTCTGCAGAAAATAAGAGAAAGTGAATGTTTGAAGCTTCAACACTTTCTGCAGAGAAAGCCTTCTACCAAAGAACCATAGAAATAAAAATTTGAACATCGTTGTACTCATAGAGGACCACAAGTACGGTTATTCTGACAAAGAAATGGAGGATTGGGATGTGAAAGTACACAAACAACAATCTGTTCCATTTGGCACGAAAGTATAACTTCGACCCAACCATTCATGACAGGCATAACAAGTGGGTTTCCTATCACTAAAGGTTTGCATAAAGGATCAACATTAAGTACATATCTCTTTGCACTAGTGATGGATGAGCTAACTAAATTGATTCAAGAGGAAGCCCCTTGGTTTTGCAGATGATATAATTTTAGCGGATAAAACTAGAGGTGGAGTTAATGCCAATTAGAAATTTGGCAACGTGCTCTAGAATCTAAAGTGTCAATTAAATAGGACTAAAACAAAGTACATGAAATGCAACTTAAGTTAGCAAAAATTGAGACAGAGATGAAGGGGCAGTAAGTGGTCAAGAGATACTAAACAGCAAGGTGTTTCTATATCTTGGATTAATATTTCATAAATATGGAGAGATTGAAGATGATGTGAATTATAGCATAAGAGCAGGGTGAATGAAGTAGAGAAACACAGCAGGATTATTGTGTGATGATTATAGAATACCTATTAAGTCAAAAGGAAAATTTTATAAGAGCATCTATGCTTTATGGCACTGAATTTTGGGCTGTTAAGAAACAATACATTCATAGAATGAGTGTAATTGAAATGTTAGTGTTAGCATGGATAAGCAGAAATACACATAAAGACAGGATTAAAAATGAGGAAATTCGCTTAAAGATAAGAAGGTTTGGTCATGTCCAGAGTAGAGTGATCAATGCACCAATAAGAAAGAGCCAGTTGTTTCAAGTTGATGGAACAAAAGAAATACAAAGAAAGACCAAAAATAACATTAGTGTTAGTAAAAAAAATTAAGGAAGTAACAAAAAGTACGACTCTAGATAGAATAGAATAGCGGAAAAGAAAACATTTAGAAAGTAATGACTAATCAGTTGAGGATCATAGTCGATCCCAAAAAATTTGGGTCTAAGGCTTAGTTGTTGTTATAGTTGTTGTTGTATAACTATGATGTTCCTCTACTCATAACTACAGTGTCTTCAACATCGATTAACTACTACTCTATGATACAGTCTTAAGTTTTTCCATACAGCCAAAAACCATCTAAACCTAGGTTTCTCACCTTCGTTAACTTTGACTTTTCATTTTCTATCATAGGTCATAGGGGTTGGTTATCTTGCACAAATTGTATTCATGTAGATGTTTGAAATACTCCTAACCAACTCATACAGCATGCTAAAGGTTATGCTAATGTGATTATCCATCAAACAAAGGATAAAATACATCACAAAATCAAGTTCATTATTCCTTCTACTCTAGTCACCACAAAACTGTGGAGTAGCATGGTTATATTGAAAGATGATGCTAAAATTGCAACACAGACGATTAGAGAGATGCAGAGGAAAGCTTCTCTTCCACACAGTAAACAACAAGATTTGCAAAATTATAGGCAATTATATGAACCTTCAATATAACTTATAGTCTTATACTGCTGCATAGCGTGCTAACTTGAATCCTGAAGCCATATATTTTTTCATCATATGTGATAACACTAATCAAACTAAATTTCAAAAGAGGCATGTGGTAATGAGATACACACTTGAAGTCTCGTCTTCACAACCCAAAGAGGATTTGAAGCAATGGTTGTTGCAGCTCCAGCACCAAAAGCAGCTAACACATTAGCACCAATTGAAAGATGACGATTCTCATCTACAAATGGAGCACAGCCAAAAACATCACTACAAACTTAATATGAAGATACAGCAATGTAATAAATTCAAGCTATAAAACTGAAAAGGAAGGACAAATATTCATAGGAAAAAATTTGAGCATGAATTATCCTTAATTTTATCAGGGAATATAATGAACAAACCATCAGAACAAAGAATGCTTTTTAGCTGCTCATACATTGTAAAATAAACCTGCAAAAGGTACAACACGGGTCATGCAAAATACATTTAAACATAAATGAACAAAGAAAATCCCCACTCTCTAGAGAAGGCAGGTAGCAAATATGAGCAACATATAGAATAATCTAGGACCCATAAAAGATATCATCAAATTCAAACCTAAAACAAGCTACAAATGTATGGATTACTGCTTTCTTATACAGCAATTAAATCGTTTGCTAACCTTTGCTCAATTCAAATCCATTGCTTAGTTGTAATGAAATGACTACTATAATGAGGCAGGTGAAATGGGAAAAACGCAACTTTAACCAAGTTATAAGAATTTTGAACTGGTTCGTAAATGAAGCTCTTGCATAGATGGTACACCAATCTTCCCATCTTATACTAAGGGTCCGTTTGGATATAGCTGAAAATTGTAAATTGAAAAACACTGTAGCAAAACAATTTTTAAATAATAAAAAGTTACTGTTCACGCCTAAAATCACTGTTCATGGCCCATGAACAGTGAAAGACACGCGTCCGGGTAAAAACTGCGTTTCAGCCCAATCCAAACGTTACCTAAGTGAAGAAAATGTGTACAGACTACTATGGTTCCCTTTTTCAATGCATCGTGTAGAAAAATAAATTGGATCACACAACTTCACAATTTGTAGATATAAAATTTCCTCAAATTGCTCAATTTAGCACCCCAACAAAGCCTTAGTCCCAATTACTCAGAAAGATTCTTGCCAAAATTAATTAGAAATTTTCATTTTTAGAGGGAATTCCCTAGACAAGAAACTGATAACAAGCAGAGGTAAGAAGCTAGAACTATAAGGTAGAAGACTCACCACCCAGTTGGGAAGTAATGCGATCACAGTTGGGGAAAGCCCGCGATACATGCCTCGCAGCCCCTCCTTCTTAAATATATGTTCCAAACTACCTACTAGACTACCTGATCCAACCAAAACAAAAAACACCATTGATACTCAACCATATTCTGATATTCATATACCCAAACAACAACAAAAAGCCACCTTGTGACTATTAAACTCACTAAAAAAAATGGATATAGACAACAAAGTGAATCCAGAAAAGCGCAAAAGTAAAAGAAGAAAAACCTTCAACAGTTCCATTTCCGAGCTGTGGCCGCCCATGAACCTGAAGCCTAGTCTTTATAACATCTAAAGGAGACACAAATGTAGCTGCAATAACCCCTGTACCACAAAATGAAATGAATCAAGCTCAAAACATGGTGACAAAGCCAAACTTCGAACAATTTTTCTTTCTGTCGATTTTCTGGGGAAGCAAACAAAAAAAGGTACCGGCAGTGGCGCCAGCGCCAGCATTGCAGAGGAGGCCTCTGGGACTAGGGAGGCGAGAATCGGCAGACATGGCGGAATCCTCTTGCGAGAGAATCGAGGAACGAGATTTGACTTTGACTTCGACTTCGACTTTGAGCAAAACGGAGAAAGCAAAAGAGTGAGTCGTTGTGGCTGAGTCGAACCGGCCCCCTCGAGTTAGGACTAGGACTTCACGATCCAACTCATTATTTATCCTCTGAATGATTTTTTCGATAACTGTTGATTCAGGCCTGCAAAACATATATCAAAACATTAATTTCGATGCAGAGCTAGATACATTAGTTTAGGGATAAAACATTCATCAAAAGTAAAATCTTAGCTTTGTTCAGTAGCAAAAGGGGAACTCATGCATGCAATGTTTTTCAACCTAAATACAATTCGAGCTTATAATTTTTTCCTAGGTTTGTAATATACAGGAGACAATGAAAGTTGTCATGGCCCATGAACAGTGAAAGACACGCGTCCGGGTAAAAACTGCGTTTCAGCCCAATCCAAACGTTACCTAAGTGAAGAAAATGTGTACAGACTACTATGGTTCCCTTTTTCAATGCATCGTGTAGAAAAATAAATTGGATCACACAACTTCACAATTTGTAGATATAAAATTTCCTCAAATTGCTCAATTTAGCACCCCAACAAAGCCTTAGTCCCAATTACTCAGAAAGATTCTTGCCAAAATTAATTAGAAATTTTCATTTTTAGAGGGAATTCCCTAGACAAGAAACTGATAACAAGCAGAGGTAAGAAGCTAGAACTATAAGGTAGAAGACTCACCACCCAGTTGGGAAGTAATGCGATCACAGTTGGGGAAAGCCCGCGATACATGCCTCGCAGCCCCTCCTTCTTAAATATATGTTCCAAACTACCTACTAGACTACCTGATCCAACCAAAACAAAAAACACCATTGATACTCAACCATATTCTGATATTCATATACCCAAACAACAACAAAAAGCCACCTTGTGACTATTAAACTCACTAAAAAAAATGGATATAGACAACAAAGTGAATCCAGAAAAGCGCAAAAGTAAAAGAAGAAAAACCTTCAACAGTTCCATTTCCGAGCTGTGGCCGCCCATGAACCTGAAGCCTAGTCTTTATAACATCTAAAGGAGACACAAATGTAGCTGCAATAACCCCTGTACCACAAAATGAAATGAATCAAGCTCAAAACATGGTGACAAAGCCAAACTTCGAACAATTTTTCTTTCTGTCGATTTTCTGGGGAAGCAAACAAAAAAAGGTACCGGCAGTGGCGCCAGCGCCAGCATTGCAGAGGAGGCCTCTGGGACTAGGGAGGCGAGAATCGGCAGACATGGCGGAATCCTCTTGCGAGAGAATCGAGGAACGAGATTTGACTTTGACTTCGACTTCGACTTTGAGCAAAACGGAGAAAGCAAAAGAGTGAGTCGTTGTGGCTGAGTCGAACCGGCCCCCTCGAGTTAGGACTAGGACTTCACGATCCAACTCATTATTTATCCTCTGAATGATTTTTTCGATAACTGTTGATTCAGGCCTGCAAAACATATATCAAAACATTAATTTCGATGCAGAGCTAGATACATTAGTTTAGGGATAAAACATTCATCAAAAGTAAAATCTTAGCTTTGTTCAGTAGCAAAAGGGGAACTCATGCATGCAATGTTTTTCAACCTAAATACAATTCGAGCTTATAATTTTTTCCTAGGTTTGTAATATACAGGAGACAATGAAAGTTGTCATGTGGCCAAATAAAGAAATTAAGACCCGTTTGACAAGCATGTTCAAACACAAAACAGCACATTTTAAACGCACTTATAACGTACTTTCCCCCCCCCCCCCCCTCCCACACATATATCAAAAACACTTGAACAGCATTATTCAAACTACACTACCAAACACCCTGCCAGCAAAAAATAGTAAAAACAAAAACAAAAAGAACTCCTTACTCATCCCGTAAATCCCATCCAGAGATACCAGCAACTTCTGTCACAGCTTCTTTCCAAGTTTGCACATTCTCAGTGTTATCAATGAGATGTTTTGCAAAGGCATCCTCAAAAGTCCCCCTCAGTTTGCGCACATCACTAGGATCCACATCATGGAAAACAGGCAGAACTATCAGCTTCTTCTTGCCCATGCACTCGTAGATCTTTGCTAGTTCAGTCAAGCACCAACTGGATGAAGCATAGTCTCTAGAGAAAATAACGACAGCAATCTTTGATTCTTCTATTGCTTTCAATAGTTCTGGTTCAATGACTGCTCCTCGATCGAGACTTTCATCGTCCCTAAAAGTGGTTATGCCATTCCGTTTCAAAGCTTCATACAGATGGCTTGTAAATTTTTTGCGGGTGTCGGAGCCTCTGAAACTGAGAAAGACATCGTGTTTGTATGTCCATCTAGGCGTAGAAGTAGAAGAAGAAGAAGAAGGAAAACATAAGGAGGAGGTGTTTTCTGTGCCCATAGAATTGCTATCGGAAATATACTAGAGATATGTATTAAGTAAATTATTCAACTTAGTAAGAATTAACACATGAAGGGAGAAGAAATTGGGGAAGAAGAAAGCAGAGCACTGGTGCCGTCTACTTGCAATTACGTGCTCACAGATCGGAGCTCTCTCTATTTGACGTTGACCATGGCGGATCGGAGTATGTTGGCACAGTTGATTTGGGTTGTCTGTGAAGGAGTAGAACCGGGTTGATAGGAAGAGAGAGGAAGAAAATTCAGGGCGAAGAGAGGAAGAGAGAAAAAAAGAATTAAGCGAAGCAGAAAAGTGAGACACAGGAAATTTCCCATGTGAGTCAAAGCAGAGTAAACGGCATCACTGTGGCTATTTTTTTCCCCTATACAGCGTCGTTTAAGATGCTCAAAAAGTAAAAATTAGAAACCAAACCAGGTCTCCATCATTCAGTCCTCAAGCCCAAGAAAAATCGCTTCCCTTCAGACCCTCTCTCCCTCGTCGGCCACCGCACTCCTCAGCTCAGTCAAATCTCTGATAATATCCGCTGTTGTCCTTGTCGCTGCTGCCTCCAGTTGATGACCAGCGATCGGATTTCTCTAAACCGGTGGAAGACTCGCTTTTTTTTGCCTCCAGACCTCGTGCATCCCGCTCCGTAGCTCTTCTATTTTTTCTATATTTTTAAGTAAGAACTAATTTAAAGTATTTATTATAATTTAAAATTATTATATTTTTCATCCACAGAAAAAAGTTTAGGAGTGTAACGGGTATGACAGACGTGTTTACAAAGTGTGTTTGTTTTAATTATAATTTTAATTATTTTATAAATAGATAAAGCAATTTGAAAGTCATTAAAAAACTAGTCTTGTTTTGTAAACAAAATTTTAAGGTCCGTTTGGATGCAACTGAAATTGAAAATTGAAAACTGAAAATTGAAAACTGAAAATTGAAAACTGAAAAATACTGTAGCAAAATAATTTTTTAATGGATAAAAAATACTGTTTACGTTTAAAATTACTGTTTATTGGCATAAAATCACTGTTCATGGCCAATGAACAGTGACCAACGCGCGTCCAACTTAAGTGAAAACAAAAAAGAAAAGAAAAAAAAATAAAAATAATAACGTGGGAGGGGCTGAAACGCAGACGTGGGCATTTCAGCCCCTCCCAAACACACACTAAGTGAAAGTTGTTAAAGATGTACCTATTTATCTTAAAAAAAAGAAAAAAAAACTTGTATATATCACATAGATTGTTTAACTTATTTTTATATTTAGAAAAAATATAAAAATGTAAAATTAACTCTCAAATTTTCATTCTTTTTTATTTCAATCATCCAACTTTTAATTTTCAATTTTTTTCAATGCAAGATTTCGTTAAACCGTAGCCATAGGTTGCCGTTAATGTTATCGAAACGGCACCCTTTTCCCTTTTTTTTGTTTTTTGGAATTAAAAAAAAAAAAATAACCATCCTTGCCGTTTCCCTATCGCTGTTAACGGAGTCTCTCTTCTCTTAAAACCCATTCAAGCCGTCCAAACCACGTTCAGAATCCATCGTCACCATTACCATCACCTTCTCTCTAATACCAACATTCCCTCTTTTTCTCTCTCTAAAACCCAAAAATCCAGAGAGAGAGAAAAACAAATCACAGTGAAATTCGAAATTCCACAGAGGGAGAGAGAGATATGGTGAGGCAGTGTAGGGGAATTGCAGAGATTGCAGTAATGGACGTAGCTCAGGTTGGTGTGAGGACTACAAGAGCTCGAGAAGGTCTTGCCAGCTCAGCAGCAGCAGCAACCACCGCCGCCGCCACCAAGAGAAGGAAGTTCAACGCCGGAGATTTGATTTCTCCATCGTCATCGTCGTCGTCGTCGCCGTATGTTCCACTAGTAATTACGCCGGCGGAGAACGATGAACAGCCCTAGCTCCGTTCACGCTGCCACGTCGTGTTGCTCTAGTAACGGATCAAGCTCGCTCGCCGAGGAAGAAGAGGATCAAATTCTTAGATTTCAGGGGAACGACGTCGTTCCCCTTAAATTATTATTATTTTTTTTACAGTTTTTTTTTTTCCTTTTAATTCCGAAATAAATAAATAAAGGAAAACAGAGTCATTTCAGTCATATTAACGGCAGTCCATAACTGAGGTTTAACGGAATTTTGTATTGAAAAAAATTAAAAGTTAAAAGTCTGAATTGACAAAACTGAAAGTTAGAGGACTGAAATGAAAAAGAGTGAAAGTTAAAGGGTCAGTTTTGTATTTTTGTTTAAAAAAACAATAAAGGTATAGTTACTTGAAAAAGTGGGTTAGTGAGAGAGTGTTCAATTTTTGTAAGCAATGTTTTAGTGCAAGTTAGATATGTATTTTTACCAGACTATCTTTTAGTTTTATCTCTACTTAAACTTAACTTAGGGGTATAAGGGTATTTTGGAACAAAAAAAAATTCTGGTTCAAACAGGAGAAGCTCTTAAATAGTAGTATAGATTATATTTTGTTTTTCTCTTTATTGATGTTATATTAATGTATTATAGACTTTACAATACCACCACTGCTACTACAGTACTACGGCTTTAAGCTTTCTTAGCCCTCTTGTTTTAATAATATTTTATTGTTAGATTTAAATTTGATAGTGGTTTTTATATATATATATATATGAAAAATTTGATAGTGGTAGTTTACTAGTCCATTATTGCAATATAGGTTTTATACTCATTATATCATCCACTATAATTTCGTTATGTACTTATTTATTAGGTTTGCTTAAGATTTAATATTTTTTTATGTGTCTTAGGAAAATTATGATATGAAAAATATATTTGAAAAGATAAATCTCATATTTATTTCAAGACTATTTTAGTTAATTTTTCTATTTTTACTAATTTAATGTATTTATTTATATTTAAAATAATTATTAAATTAATTATGATATCATCACGGTTCAACCTCAGTTCGACCTTAAAAACCTTGAACCTTTTCGTTTTACAGTTCAATTAACGGTCCGGGTTTAAAAATCATGATAAATAAGATAACAATTGTAAAATGTTGTGAAAATATTATAGATGTAACACATCTTGTATAAAATTTGTAATGTGAGATGTGGGGATGTTGGAGAATGTGTATAAATTTTGTTTAACGGTTGAACAAAAGAATCTGCACGATAACTAGAAAAACTTGAGGCAAATATCTTTCTTTATTCTTTAGAGGGACTCAAGATGCAACATTAATCCGCACTCATGCACAATAAGCTCACGCATAGTTAATCATTATAGTATAGGATGCAACTATGTTCTTTAAATTCTAAGAAAATTCCTTGAAAACTTTAACTTGTCTTTACAACTCTCATAATAATTGCTTAGCGCTCATGGGCCTTGTTTAATGATAACTTTCATGTGAACAAGGTTTGGCTTGGCACATCTAAACTATATTCTAAGGAGTCTTTTGGCTGAATATTGCAAAAAATCGAGTTTATTTGTGATATAGATACTATTCAAACTTATTTGGAAAAATATGAGGAGAGAAGCGAATTTCGGCAATGGTGTTGCCGAAATTCTGAGAAAAAGTAGGATAAAGGAGAGAGAAATAATGTAACGAATGTGAGAGAGAAAAAAAGGAATTTTGGCAATGATATTGCCCAAAATAAAAAAGCTAAATTTTGACAATTGAATTGTCGAAATTGAAGGATTAAAAAAAAGAAAACTAAACCGTGGCAGAGTAATGCTACGACTACAAACTATTTTACCATATTTTTACAAATTGTTATTATGGCCAATTTCTTACTAGTTCTCATCAAGACCCACCAATAACATCACTTTTTTATTTATCAATAATCACTCATCACATCAACAATTTATGAAAGTTTTTGTAAAATAATTTATATCTCAAACATTTTGCCAAAAGTGGAGGATTAAAAAAAGAAAAAAAATCAATTGTGGCAATTGAATAACCGAAATTGGAGGAGTAAAAAAAAATGCTACAAAATAAAAGGAAGATAAAAGAATGGAGAAATTATATAGTTAAAGTATACAATAGTGGAGAGATAAAAAGGTAAAAGTAAATAAATGTTGGAGAAGGTGTAATTGTAAAGTTGCAAATTAATAAGGAGAAAAATAATTAAAAAGGAAAGTAAAAATATTGAAAATAGGTTGATGAAGTGGCGTTGATGAAGCTCAATAGGAGTGCAGCAACATTAAACTTTATGCTTCAGCTTTTATATAATATATATATATATATATATATATATATATATATATGGTTCCTATTGTGAACAAGGTATGATGTGGCACGTCAAAAACAATATTTCTTTTATAATTGGGTAATTGCTTGGAAAATAATGGTTTATGGTATTTGTTTTTAGTCAATGATATATTAAACCTCTAGTAGTATTTTCTTTCTTTTTTGAAAGAAAGGAGTATGTCATTACTTGGAAACTTCAAAAGGTATTTTCTTATCCTTTTGTAACTTTACTTTACACATTAACTTTTAGGTACTTTCGGAGCATAGAAAATAGTGTTTCCTTTTCTCACATTCATGGTGACGTTCACTCATTAAATTTATAGTGAGATCCATCTTGAATGTGAGAGTATGGGATACTATTTATCAATGCTCCTTGAGTACCTAAGAATTTTCCCACTGTATGTTTCCTTTAGTAGTAAGTCAAAGAGTGCGGCCTTTATTTGCAGTCCCCCCTCCCTACCCTCCACAGAAAAGAAATAATGAAAACTCGGTTATCAATAAAATAACAGGATGAATGCTAAAGTGGGAACACAAGGAAAATTCAATCATCATACATATCAAGAAATTATAGTGTTAAGTGACAAATGCAACCATTAACTATCAAAGTCTGGGTGCTTCACCTTACCCCCAGGACCCAAAGATTGTTGAATCCACACAAAAAATTTATAGCGTCCGCTCCTGATGATTGCTCTTTATGAGAGAGTTTTAACTGGTAAAGTCTTTGATGATTGCTCTTTATCATCAGACTAAGACACCAATCAGTTTTTTGTATAGGCGGGGGATTGAACCCCAGATCTATTATACAACCTTCAAAGACTTTACCAGTTGAGCTAACTAGAACCTACAACTAAAAAATCTATTTCGAAGAAAAGTATTGAATGCAAATTCAAAGATCACGGCGTTGTTTGTATAGTCTGAGCTTTATTACCTAAGTTTGTAATATTCAGGGAACATACTCAAAGTTTTTCTGGTTCAACTGGATAAAATATAAATGAATATATATATATATATATATATATTTTTAGGAGAAGGTAAGTGAAAATTTGTTATGCTAATCCACACAAAAAATACTATATTAATATAATTTTACACTTTACGAGTATTTTTAATTTTTTAATTTTTTTAGAAACAACTTTTAAGGTATCGATATCCTCATTGTAAAAAAAAATACATATGTTACGTACCTATCATGTACATGCCATCCGGCGATATTGCCCACTTCTTTCAAAGCAGCTTTCCATACTTTCACGTCATTTGTGTTAACTTTGGGATTTTTTACAAGTTTAGCAATCGCTTTAGCAAAAGTCCCAGTTAGATTTCGTACATCAGAGGGATCCACATAATAAAAGACTGGAAAAATTGTCAACTTGTTCTCTTTCATGCATTCAATAATCTTTGCTAATTCAATCAAGCACCATCTTGAAGAAGCATAATTTATTGAGAGAACAATAATTGCATACTTTGACTTTTCTATTGCTTTCAAGAGCACCGGAGAAATATATTTTCCTTGCTCAAGTTTGTCATCATCTTTGAAGGTGCAAATACCTTTTTGTACCAAAGCATTGTAGAGATGGTCTGTAAAATTCTTGCGGGTGTCCACACCACAAAAACTAAGAAATACATCATGGTTATTAGAGGATGAAGAGGAGGAGGAGGAGGAGGAGGAGGAAGAGGTAGTTTGAG
This sequence comes from Castanopsis chinensis, assembly GCA_032878915.1. Taxonomy (NCBI): domain Eukaryota; kingdom Viridiplantae; phylum Streptophyta; class Magnoliopsida; order Fagales; family Fagaceae; genus Castanopsis; species Castanopsis chinensis. The sequence goes on from JAVQMG010000079.1 coordinate 3,592,508, forward strand.
AGGCCATGGAAGCGATTGTAAACTATTACTAGGTTGTTTAGGGTGATGTCCCTGTCTGTTTTATCATCACTCGCAAGCTAGTTTATGGCGATGTCCTACAGTGTGTTACAGACTTGGGAGATTGTTAAAGAGACTTTAGTTTCTTTATCAAGGCTCTGGGTTGGTGACAATATATGGAAGACAATCCCGCTTTCCACGTTGTGAAAAAGTGGTCATGGATGAACTTCCAGGAAACCAGACATAAAAGTTTTAATGTTTTATACCTCTTTTTTAATTTATTTTGCTAAGAAAGTTTTATACTTCTTTTATCTATCAAGTTTTATTTTTTATTTTATTTTATGAAGTTGGTCATTTACTAGACCTAGGAGAAGCGGGGGACTCCGTCCTCGTTGGGTTCCATAACAAGAGGAAGAAATGATATATTTACAATATTTTCACAATAAATTTTAAATAATAAATTGTTATTGGTAGGTAAAAAAGTAATTTTAGTGATAAAGTCAAATTAGAACTAATAATAAGTAACAACTTATTATTTAAAATTTATTGTGAAAGTATTATAAACATGACACTTCTCTAATAAAAAACTAAGAAACCCAGGTAACAAATAGACCAAATAAATTTTGCCCGAAATAGTTCGGCTTTTAGCCCAACCATTTGCCGTGAACATTTATCCTTGCTTATCAAAGCAATTATATATATTACCAGAACAGTTATAATTTACTTATATTAACTTTCTTATTCAAAAAAAAATTAGAAGAAAAGACTTAATAAATACTCTTATTCATAAAAAAATAAAAAATTGAACAAAACAATAGATTTTTAAAAAGTAAAATACTAAAAATCTATATATAAAATAAATAAATCAAATATATATAACGTGATTTAGCCATAACCTCTTACTTACTAATTATTGCAGGATTCGGCTATTAAAACTTATCTATAGACCAAGAAAGGTTTTTTTTTTTTTTGAAAAACACATACATATACACATATATATAAAGGAACAGGATAAGATAAGAAAGTTAACCATTTACAATTCAAATATCTATTTTAATACTTCTTTATATATATATATACAAAGAGAGAGATGATTTGAAAGAGTAGAAAAAAAATATATATAAAATAATATAAATTAGATAATATGTATGAATTTTTGAAAAATAATTATATAAAATAGAAGGAAAAAATTCCTACGTTAAAATACACAAGAATTTTTGCATACAAATGCCGTAAGTAATTTCCTTCGTAGTCAAAGTAGCGTTATGTGTAAAGTTAAAGTGCGTGTACTTGCTTCTCAAAAAAAAAAAAAAAGTGCGTGTACTTGTGCGCCTTTGACTCCGAGGAACCATCTTAGCAATGAAGTAAGAAAAGACGAGGAACCCCTCTGTTTCGCTGGAAGATTCCTGGAAGATGAGGAGGCCTTGCAAACTGATTGATTAATGTAGAAAAAATGAATTCTTTGACACGTGAATGCCGGAACCTGTGTCTCACTTTTTTCTTTTGGATAGTCACGGAAGGCAGAAATCACTTCCACTAACGATGACTACTCTCTATTTTTTTTTTTTTTTAACTTTTTGAAAAAAAAAATGTAACATTAATATCATCCTCACTTTAAGAGGATTTTTGTAGGTGTACAATGCTTTCCTCCTAAATTTGGTAGTTTTGAGTTAAATTTTCTTTTTTTTAAAAAAAAAAAAATGCTTCTTACCAATATGTTTGTAAATTGAAATATTTATTTGATTTAATTTAATTTAATTTATTTGTTTTATATACTTTTTTTTTTTGGGGAAAACTTTTAGCCGTTAACAAAAGCCTATTTTAAATGATAATAATAATAATAATAATAATAATACAATTTTGGAATACTTTTCTATGAAGGTTCGCAGTGTCAGAGGAAGGAGGACACCAATTTCAACTTTACACACGCTTCTTGGACACGGAAGGAAATTACATAGAACTCTAACTTTATCATAAGCCCAAACATTTTACTGGGAAGGTAACTGAAAGATAGAGAAGGATACTGGAGAACCGATTTATGTGTGAATATTTGGGCTCGTTTAGTATATAAACAACAGTTTTGAGTATTTTTGAAAATATGTGTAGGTGAAAAATGTGTGAAAATATATGTAATATTTAAAAATTGAAAACATGTGTTTGAACTCGTGTATCAAACAGGGGCCTTGATATATATGTGACTGTCTCGCTTCTTATAGGCCAACCTCAATTACATATCTTGAAAATGTATAATACAAAAGTAAAAAAAAAAAAAAAAGAACGGTAAAAACATAAAACAAAACAGACCTAGAATGCAATGTATGAATGTTATGCAAATGCAATCCTGAAGAAAAACAATTTTGGTCACAAGAGATAGAAAGAACTAACATAAAGACCATATCAGACAGACTTACTGAGGCTGAGTCTTTTGCATCCAAGCCTTTTTAGATGCAAACTTGAAGTTGGAATTTCTATTTGAATTTATCCTAATTTCAACTTTAGTATTAGTATAAAGGTTAAGAACCTTCACCCACTCATGAATAAGTGCTACAGGATCTTGTGCTACAGGATCTTGTGCTTTTGGCAGAGACGCTTTTTGTTAGAAAGATTGCTTTAAAACTTGCAACTTAAAACAATTTGTTCTAGTATGCCTAGCTCCACCACAAAAGTGACAAAATCACTGAGATTTGTGGTTTTTCTTGCTTCCAGATTGATTGGGATTCTTAGGTTTAGACTCACTCAGATCTACCCCAGTTCTTCTAGAAGCTGGAACTACATCCTTATGTAGCTTAACTTCAAAAAGAGTTGGATGAACAACATAAGGTAATATAGCAGGTACAAACTTAGGAGGATTCACTACAGCGGTAGATCCACTCTCAACAAACGCTAAACCTGTCTCATCAGAAACAGACTTTTGAACATGTAACATCTCATTTAGTTTAGAGGTAGAAGTTCTATCTATTTGTTCTCAGCAAAAGATAATTCTAATTCTAAACTTTTAACATGTTCAAGTAAAGACATGTTCTCAATCTTAACAGAGTTCAATAGTTCATTAGCATAAAACAATTTTAGCAGCAAATTCTTCTATTCTTGTTCAAGAGTGTTTCTCTTTTTCAACCCTGGTTCAAAGCTCAAAGCTCATAGCATCTTTAGCTGCTATTTTGCGAAGCTTGTTGTAAGCTTCTTGCAAATCTGCATTCTTAGAGAGTTCCCCATTGGAAGGGTTCTCACTAGCAGTCTCTATTTCAGTTACTACAGTAGTAGCAATGAAAGTCATGAAGTTTCCTTCTTGATCACTTTTAGACTCATGATCAGTAACTTCATCATCACTCAGAATAACAACCATAGCTTTACCTTTTGACCTCAAGAAAGTTGGACACTCAGATTTTAGATGACCATAATCCTGACAACCATAACACTGTTATCCTAAAGAATTATTTGAAGATTGACATACTTTATCTTTTGATTTTTCAGCATTATTGTTTTTTGGCAATGTCATTCTTCTTCACATTCTTAGGATCAACATTGTTTCTATTTCTTGCTCTCCTATTATTATTTCTCAGAAAGTTTCTACAGTTCTTAGCAAGATAAGCAATTTTAGTAGATAAGAGTTCATCATAAAATCCACAATCATCAATAGATTTTAAAACCATAGATTTGGATTTATTAGTTTTTGGTAAGTCAAATTCATAGGACTGAAAAAATCCTACAAGTTCATCTACAAGGATAGAATCAGCATCTTAACTTTCACTTATGGCAGTCACTTTAGGTCTAAAATCCTCATTCAATGATCTAAGAATTTTCCTAATAATTTTAGGTTGATCATATACTTCACCCAAATTAAAAGCAGAATTGACAATATAATTCAACTTAGCATAGAATTTATCAAAATATTCATCATCAACCATTATAATACTTTCAAATCTAGATGTCAATTGCTGCAATTTATTAATTTTTACTGCCTTAGTGCCTTCATGCATTGTTTGCAAGATGTTCCAAGCAGTGTGAGCAATCTCCACTTTCGAGACCCTCTTAAATTCTTCCAGGAAAACAACATTGAATATCGCATTCATAGCCTTACTATTAAAGCTTGCTGCTTCCTTTTGGGCAGTAGTCCATTCTCCAATAGCAGTGGTTGGTCTTTCCCAACCATTTTCAACAGATAGCCACACTCTCTTATCAATGGATTTCAAAAAGGCTTTCATCATAGCCTTCTAGTAAGCATAGTTATTTCCATCAAAATGTGGAGGGATCATAAGAGAGTGACTGTGTTCCATGACAGCAGGGATTAAGGATTAACTCTGAGTTAAGAAACTTAAGAACAAGAGCTAACCCGCTTTGATATCACTTGTTTGTTCTTTTAGACCCCTTACACCAAATTGTTTAACCTAATATATTAACTAAGTGATTACTTAGATTAATTATTCAGATCTAGGCTAAACACAAATATATCATACCATGAAAAACAGCGGAAAAGTAAACAACATCACGATATGATAACCTAGGAAAACCAATAAACTGAACTATTTCAAAGCAAAAACCTAAATAGGATTTGACCTAACTATCCTCAAAGTAAACCAAATCCACTATAAGAGAATTGAAGGTTTTACAATCAGATTTAACGCTAAATCTATTACTACCTCATGTAGTAACTTATTGAAACGACCACGTGCAAGCTCTAAATCCACGAACTCATTCTCTTCTTGGATTTACACCAACACAAGCCGCCTTGCTTGTGACTTTGAGATCCCATTCAAAGGTTTCAGATCACATTCAGTAATGATCTTGATGCAGCAACTATGTTCTACCAACGTTTGATTGTAGTTTTGGCCTAGGTAGATTCTTGTGTAGTTAGAAGGTACAAAACCTCTCAGATCTCACAAAGAGTAACACACAAGTCTTCTCCAAAAGTCTTCAAAACGTGGTTAGGGTTTCCCTTTTATATGTGGAGTAGTTTAGATGAAATCCTTAATATTTTCGCAGGCTTAGGCCTATTTAAAAAATCTGCAGAAAAAATTGTGCTTGCTATTTTAGATTGATCGAGCCTAATTCTCAATCGGTCGAGCAAGGTAGAATCACACTCCTTTTTTTTTTGTACTCAGCTGGACTTGAACCTTGAAACATCCACTTTTAAGCATTCCCTAAAAACCTAGTCTAGACATGTTTTGTTTTCGGTTTGCCAAACACAATACAAATGTGATTCTAAATATTTAAATTTATATCTTTAGAACCTAACACATATCAAACCCTAACTTTGCAAACACGTGAAAATAATTAATAACAGCCCTAAATCAATAAATTGATTATAAACTTAAAAAACAATTTTCATTTAAAAGACATATTTGAAAATTAAAAAAAAAAAAAAAAAAACTCACCTTCATTTTGTCATTGTCTCTCTTTTCCTATCTATGCTACTGCGTTGCAGTTTTTTTTGAGGTTTTGATCAAAGGTAAAAATAAAAAAATAAAAAAAATAAAAAGAAGAAGAAGAAGAAGATGATGATGAAGAAGTTAATCTATCTATATCTATTTATATATAATCATTTGATATGCACCTTTTGGTATATCCAATATGAGGGTTATAACCTTTCTTTAAACACTATTTAGTATATCAAAATTGAAGGGTTATGCCCTTTCAATAGGTATCTTTTGGCATATATATTACAACTTATCTTATCTTATATATATATATATATATATATATATATATATATATAACACAAACTAAACTAGACACACAATATTTTCTCTTATTTTTTCCCACAAAAAACGAATAAATAAAACATTATTGCTTTATTCTGCCTTACTAATAAAACTTTGTGTTATTTCCTTCAATATTATTTTTTTTTCATGCATTTTTGCTTGCTACTGTAACAAAAAATAATGACTTTTTTTTCCCTTAAACTCATTCAGTAGTTATTTCCATGCATTGCACGGGTTAGCGACTAGTTATATATATTACCAGAATAGTTATACTTTATTTATATTAACTTTTTTATTCAAAAAAAAAAATTGAAGAAAAGACTTAATAAATACTCTTATTCATAAAAAAAAAAAAAAAAAATTTGAACAAAACAATAGATTTTTAAAAAGTAAAATACTAAAAAACTGTATAGAAAATAAATAAATCAAATATATATAACGTAATTTAGCCATAACCTCTTATTTACTAATTATTGCAGGATTCGTCTATTCCAGATTATCTAAACCAAGAAAGTTAACTATTCGCAATTCATATATCTATTTTAGTGAATGTTTGGATAAGGCTGAACGAGTCCATGTTTTGTGAAACTGTGTTTCAGCCCTTTTTTTCCCCCCTGCTACAGCGTTTCAGCCAGGGGACAAAAGTTACTGTTCACCCACTGACAACTATTCACACACTATTCACGTACTGTTCACATACTGTTCAGCCACTTTTTCATTAAAAATAGGTCCTACAGCTCTATTCACACATTTAAAAATTATTTTGTTACAGTATTTTTAGTTTTTAGTTTTTATCTGTATCCAAACAAACCCTTATTACTTCTTTACATATATACACAAAAAGAGAAATGATTTGAAAGAGTAACAAAAAAAAATTAATATAAATAATATGTATGAATTTTTAAAAAATAGTTATGTAAAATAGAAAAAAAAAAAATTCCTCCGTTGAAATACACAAGAATTTTTGCATACAAATGCTCTAAGTAATTTCCTTCGTAGTTAGCTTAGTGTGTGCTTTGGTTTTCTTTTCTTACAACTCTAAATATATATAAGGATTATTTTAAGGGCCGTCTCAGATGATACAAAGGTTTGATTCATGCATATTATGATCGGAGACAATTTGCCCTAATTCATCTTTTTCTTGAAGAAGCTGCTGCGTTTGTACGTCGTAGGGTTTTGTAACCAAGAAGTTTCTTGATCTTCATCGTGTGGATGAACTGAAAAACTTTGCAACCAACATCCTTCTCAAGTTGGTGTGTTAGTTACGTACTGAGATCTATGCATCGATTGGTTTGTCACGTGCTTGGAGTCATGTATTGAAAATGAGAGATTGTCATTACATTACAAGCCCAATTGTGTATTGAGGTAAAGGTTCAACTGTAGGTTGGTATAAGATACTAAGATTCCATTACTTGTAACCGCTTGTTTTGATAATAGTGGATTTTCGGAAGTGGTGACCTTAAATTCACCCATTAGAGTTTTGTTTCGGAGGTTTTTCCCATTCGTAAACAAATCACTATGTTAAATTTATTTTTCCCTGCATTTAATTGGTGATTTGTTTGTACTACCACTCTTATTGCATTTAATTGAATTAATTAATTCATTTGGCTAATTAATTGGTTAATTTACCAGAAGGGGTCAATACATTCTTGGTCTATCAAACTAATAAATAAAATATTATTGCTTTATTCTGCCTTACTAATAAAACATTGCGTTATTTCCTTCAATATTAATATTTTTTTCATGCATTTTTGCTTGCTACTATAACCAAAAAGTAATGACTTTTTGAAACTCATT